>OX155899.1:60477255-61077255 GCA_944588485.1 Phosphuga atrata
AAGACTAGACAGACAAGACTAGACAGACAAGACTAGACAGACAAGACTAGACAGACAAGACTAGACAGACAAGACTAGACAGACAAGACTAGACAGACAAGACTAGACAGACAAGACTAGACAGACAAGACTAGACAGACAAGACTAGACAGACAAGACTAGACAGACAAGACTAGACAGACAAGACTAGACAGACAAGACTAGACAGACAAGACTAGACAGACAAGACTAGACAGACAAGACTAGACAGACAAGACTATACCAGACAAGACTAGACAGACAAGACTAGACAGACAAGACTAGACAGACAAGACTAGACAGACAAGACTAGACAGACAAGACTAGACAGACAAGACTAGACAGACAAGACTAGACAGACAAGACTAGACAGACAAGACTAGACAGACAAGACTAGACAGACAAGACTAGACAGACAAGACTAGACAGACAAGACTAGACAGACAAGACTAGACAGACAAGACTAGACAGACAAGACTAGACAGACAAGACTAGACAGACAAGACTAGACAGACAAGACTAGACAGACAAGACTAGGACAGACAAGACTAGACAGACAAGACTAGACAGAGCAAGACTAGACAGACAAGACTAGACAGACAAGACTAGACAGACAAGACTAGACAGACAAGACTAGACAGACAAGACTAGACAGACAAGACTAGACAGACAAGACTAGACAGGCAAAACTAGACAGACAAGACTAGACAGACAAGACTAGACAGATAAGACTAGACAGACAAGACTAGACAGACAAGACTAGACAGACAAGACTAGACAGACAAGACTAGACAGACAAGACTAGACAGACAAGACTAGACAGACAAGACTAGACAGACAAGACTAGACAGACAAGACTAGACAGACAAGACTAGACAGACAAGACTAGACAGACAAGACTAGACAGACAAGACTAGACAGACAAGACTAGACAGACAAGACTAGACAGACAAGACTAGACAGACAAGACTAGACAGACAAGACTAGACAGACAAGACTAGACAGACAAGACTAGACAGACAAGACTAGACAGACAAGACTAGACAGACAAGACTAGACAGACAAGACTAGACAGACAAGACTAGACAGACAAGACTAGACAGACAAGACTAGACAGACAAGACTAGACAGACAAGACTAGACAGACAAGACTAGACAGACAAGACTAGACAGACAAGACTAGACAGACAAGACTAGACAGACAAGACTAGACAGACAAGACTAGAGAGACAAGACTAGACAGACAAGACTAGACATACAAGACTAGACAGACGAGACTAGACAGACAAGACAAGACTAGACAGACAAGACTAGACAGACAAGACTAGACAGACAAAACTAGACAGACAAGACTAGACAGACAAGACTAGACAGACAAGACTAGACAGACAAGACTAGACAGACAAGACTAGACAGACAAGACTAGACAGACAAAACTAGACAGACAAGACTAGACAGACAAGACTAGACAGACAAGACTAGACAGACAAGACTAGACAGACAAGACTAGACAGACAAGACTAGACAGACAAGACTAGACAGACAAGACTAGACAGACAAGACTAGACAGACAAGACTAGACAGACAAGACTAGACAGACAAGACTAGACAGACAAGACTAGACAGACAAGGACTAGACAGACAAGACTAGACAGACAAGACTAGACAGACAAGACTAGACAGACAAGACTAGACAGACAAGACTAGACAGACAAGACTAGACAGACAAGACTAGACAGACAAGACTAGACAGACAAGACTAGACAGACAAGACTAGACAGACAAGACTAGACAGACAAGACTAGACAGACAAGACTAGACAGACAAGACTAGACAGACAAGACTAGACAGACAAGACTAGACAGACAAGACTAGACAGACAAGACAGACAAGACTAGACAGACAAGACTAGACAGACAAGACTAGACAGACAAGACTAGACAGACAAGACTAGACAGACAAGACTAGACAGACAAGACTAGACAGACAAGACTAGACAGACAAGACTAGACAGACAAGACTAGACAGACAAGACTAGACAGACAAGACTAGACAGACAAGACTAGACAAGACTAGACAGACAAGACTAGACAGACAAGACTAGACAGACAAGACTAGACAGACAAGACTAGACAGACAAGACTAGACAGACAAGACTAGACAGACAAGACTAGACAGACAAGACTAGACAGACAAGACTAGACAGACAAGACTAGACAGACAAGACTAGACAGACAAGACTAGACAGACAAGACTAGACAGACAAGACTAGACAGACAAGACTAGACAGACAAGACTAGACAGACAAGACTAGACAGACAAGACTAGACAGACAAGACTAGACAGACAAGACTAGACAGACAAGACTAGACAGACAAGACTAGACAGACAAGACTAGACAGACAAGACTAGACAGACAAGACTAGACAGACAAGACTAGACAGACAAGAGTAGACAGACAAGAGTAGACATACAAGACTAGACAGACAAGACTAGACAGACAAGACTAGACAGACAAGAGCTAGACAGACAAGACGTAGACAGACAAGACTAGACAGACAAGACTAGACAGACAAGACTAGACAGACAAGACTAGACAGACAAGACTAGACAGACAAGACTAGACAGACAAGACTAGACAGACAAGACTAGACAGACAAGACTAGACAGACAAGACTAGACAGACAAGACTAGACAGACAAGACTAGACAGACAAGACTAGACAGACAAGACTAGACAGACAAGACTAGACAGACAAGACTAGACAGACAAGACTAGACAGACAAGACTAGACAGACAAGACTAGACAGACAAGACTAGACAGACAAGACTAGACAGACAAGACTAGACAGACAAGACTAGACAGACAAGACTAGACAGAAAGACTAGACAGACAAGACTAGACAGACAAGAGTAGACAGACAAGAGTAGACAGACAAGAGTAGACAGACAAGACTAGACAGACAACACTAGACAGACAAGACTAGACATACAAGACTAGACAGACAAGACTAGACAGACAAGACTAGACAGACAAGACTAGACAGACAAAACTAGACAGACAAGACTAGACAGACAAGACTAGACAGACAAGACTAGACAGACAAGACTAGACAGACAAGACTAGACAGACAAGACTAGACAGACAAGACTAGACAGACAAGACTAGACAGACAAGAATAGACTGACAAGACTGGACAGGACAAGACTAGACAGACAAGACTAGACAGACAAGACTAGACAGACAAGACTAGACAGACAAGACTAGACAGACAAGACTAGACAGACAAGACTAGACAGACAAGACTAGACAGACAAGACTAGACAGACAAGACTAGACAGACAAGACTAGACAGACAAGACTAGACAGACAAGACTAGACAGACAAGACTAGACAGACAAGACTAGACAGACAAGACTAGACAGACAAGACTAGACAGACAAGACTAGACAGACAAGACTAGACAGACAAGACTAGACAGACAGACTAGACAGACAAGACTGGACAGACAAGACTAGACAGACAAGACTAGACAGACAAGACTAGACAGACAAGACTAGACAGACAAGACTAGACAGTCAGTCTAGTCTAGACAGACAAGACTACAGACAAGACTAGACAGACAAGACTAGACAGACAAGACTAGACAGACAAGACTAGACAGACAAGACTAGACAGACAAGACTAGACAGACAAGACTAGACAGACAAGACTAGACAGACAAGACTAGACAGACAAGACTAGACAGACAAGACTAGACAGACAAGACTAGACAGACAAGACTAGACAGACAAGACTAGACAGACAAGACTATACAGACAAGACTAGACAGACAAGACTAGACAGACAAACTAGACAGACAAGACTAGACAGACAAGACTAGACAGACAAGACTAGACAGACAAGACTAGACAGACAAGACTAGACAGACAAGACAGACAAGACTAGACAGACAAGACTAGACAGACAAGACTAGACAGACAAGACTAGACAGACAAGACTAGACAGACAAGACTAGACAGACAAGACTAGACAGACAAGACTAGACAGACAAGACTAGACAGACAAGACTAGACAGACAAGACTAGACAGACAAGACTAGACAGACAAGACTAGACAGACAAGACTAGACAGACAAGACTAGACAGACAAGACTTGACAGACAAGACTAGACAGACAAGACTAGACAGACAAGACTAGACAGACAAGACTAGACAGACAAGACTAGACAGACAAGACTAGACAGACAAGACTAGACAGACAAGACTAGACAGACAAGACTAGACAGACAAGACTAGACAGACAAGACTAGACAGACAAGACTAGACAGACAAGACTAGACAGACAAGACTAGACAGACAAGACTAGACAGACAAGACTAGACAGACAAGACTAGACAGACAAGACTAGACAGACAAGACTAGACAGACAAGACTAGACAGACAAGACTAGACAGACAAGACTAGACAGACAAGACTAGACAGACAAGACTAGACAGACAAGACTAGACAGACAAGACTAGACAGACAAGACTAGACAGACAAGGACTAGACAGACAAGACTAGACAGACAAGACTAGACAGACAAGACTAGACAGACAAGACTAGACAGACAAGACTAGACAGACAAGACTAGACAGACAAGACTAGACAGACAAGACTAGACAGACAAGACTAGACAGACAAGACTAGACAGACAAGACTAGACAGACAAGACTAGACAGACAAGACTAGACAGGACAAGACTAGACAGACAAGACTAGACAGACAAGACTAGACAGACAAGACTAGACAGACAAGACTAGACAGACAAGACTAGACAGACAAGACTAGACAGACAAGACTAGACAGACAAGACTAGACAGACAAGACTAGACAGACAAGACTAGACAGACAAGACTAGACAGACAAGACTAGACAGACAAGACTAGACAGACAAGACTAGACAGACAAGACTAGACAGACAAGACTAGACAGACAAGACTAGACAGACAAGACTAGACAGACAAGACTAGACAGACAAGACTAGACAGACAAGACTAGACAGACAAGACTAGACAGACAAGACTAGACAGACAAGACTAGACAGACAAGACTAGACAGACAAGACTAGACAGACAAGACTAGACAGACAAGACTAGACAGACAAGACTAGACAGACAAGACTAGACAGACAAGACTAGACAGACAAGACTAGACAGACAAGACTAGACAGACAAGACTAGACAGACAAGACTAGACAGACAAGACTAGACAGACAAGACTAGACAGACAAGACTAGACAGACAAGACTAGACAGACAAGACTAGACAGACAAGACTAGACAGACAAGACTAGACAGACAAGACTAGACAGACAAGACTAGACAGACAAGACTAGACAGACAAGACTAGACAGACAAGACTAGACAGACAAGACTAGACAGACAAGACTAGACAGACAAGACTAGACAGACAAGACTAGACAGACAAGACTAGACAGACAAGACTAGACAGACAAGACTAGACAGACAAGACTAGACAGACAAGACTAGACAGACAAGACTAGACAGACAAGACTAGACAGACAAGACTAGACAGACAAGACTAGACAGACAAGACTAGACAGACAAGACTAGACAGACAAGACTAGACAGACAAGACTAGACAGACAAGACTAGACAGACAAGACTAGACAGACAAGACTAGACAGACAAGACAGACAGACAAGACTAGACAGACAAGACTAGACAGACAAGACTAGACAGACAAGACTAGACAGACAAGACTAGACAGACAAGACTAGACAGACAAGACTAGACAGACAAGACTAGACAGACAAGACTAGACAGACAAGACTAGACAGACAAGACTAGACAGACAAGACTAGACAGACAAGACTAGACAGACAAGACTAGACAGACAAGACTAGACAGACAAGACTAGACAGACAAGACTAGACAGACAAGACTAGACAGACAAGACTAGACAGACAAGACTAGACAGACAAGACTAGACAGACAAGACTAGACAGACAAGACTAGACAGACAAGACTAGACAAGACTAGACAGACAAGACTAGACAGACAAGACTAGACTAGACAGACAAGACTAGACAGACAAGACTAGACAGACAAGACTAGACAGACAAGACTAGACAGACAAGACTAGACAGACAAGACTAGACAGACAAGACTAGACAGACAAGACTAGACAGACAAGACTAGACAGACAAGACTAGACTAGACAGACAAGACTAGACAGACAAGACTAGACAGACAAGACTAGACAGACAAGACTAGACAGACAAGACTAGACAGACAGACTAGACTAGACAGACAAGACAGACAGACTAGACAGACAAGACTAGACAGACAAGACTAGACAGACAAGACTAGACAGACAAGACTAGACAGACAAGACTAGACAGACAAGACTAGACAGACAAGACTAGACAGACAAGACTAGACAGACAAGACTAGACAGACAAGACTAGACAGACAAGACTAGACAGACAAGACTAGACAGACAAGACTAGACAGACAAGACTAGACACAAGACTAGACAGACAAGACTAGACAGACAAGACTAGACAGACAAGACTAGACAGACAAGACTAGACAGACAAGACTAGACAGACAAGACTAGACAGACAAGACTAGACAGACAAGACTAGACAGACAAGACTAGACAGACAAGACTAGACAGACAAGACTAGACAGACAAGACTAGACAGACAAGACTAGACAGACAAGACTAGACAGACAAGACTAGACAGACAAGACTAGACAGACAAGACTAGACAGACAAGACTAGACAGACAAGACTAGACAGACAAGACTAGACAGACAAGACTAGACAGACAAGACTAGACAGACAAGACTAGACAGACAAGACTAGACAGACAAGACTAGACAGACAAGACTAGACAGACAAGACTAGACAGACAAGACTAGACAGACAAGACTAGACAGACAAGACTAGACAGACAAGACTAGACAGACAAGACTAGACAGACAAGACTAGACAGACAAGACTAGACAGAC
Organism: Phosphuga atrata; assembly: GCA_944588485.1. Classification (NCBI taxonomy): domain Eukaryota; kingdom Metazoa; phylum Arthropoda; class Insecta; order Coleoptera; family Silphidae; genus Phosphuga; species Phosphuga atrata. The sequence continues at coordinate 60,484,298 of OX155899.1, forward strand.
AAGACTAGACAGACAAGACTAGACAGACAAGACTAGACAGACAAGACTAGACAGACAAGACTAGACAGACAAGACTAGACAGACAAGACTAGACAGACAAGACTAGACAGACAAGACTAGACAGACAAGACTAGACAGACAAGACTAGACAGACAAGACTAGACAGACAAGACTAGACAGACAAGACTAGACAGACAAGACTAGACAGACAAGACTAGACAGACAAGACTAGACAGACAAGACTAGACAGACAAGACTAGACAGACAAGACTAGACAGACAAGACTAGACAGACAAGACTAGACAGACAAGACTAGACAGACAAGACTAGACAGACAAGACTAGACAGACAAGACTAGACAGACAAGACTAGACAGACAAGACTAGACAGACAAGACTAGACAGACAAGACTAGACAGACAAGACTAGACAGACAAGACTAGACAGACAAGACTAGACAGACAAGACTAGACAGACAAGACTAGACAGACAAGACTAGACAGACAAGACTAGACAGACAAGACTAGACAGACAAGACTAGACAGACAAGACTAGACAGACAAGACTAGACAGACAAGACTAGACAGACAAGACTAGACAGACAAGACTAGACAGACAAGACTAGACAGACAAGACTAGACAGACAAGACTAGACAGACAAGACTAGACAGACAAGACTAGACAGACAAGACTAGACAGGACAAGACTAGACAGACAAGACTAGACAGACAAGACTAGACAGACAAGACTAGACAGACAAGACTAGACAGACAACAGACTAGACAGACAAGACTAGACAGACAAGACTAGACAGACAAGACTAGACAGACAAGACTAGACAGACAAGACTAGACAGACAAGACTAGACAGACAAGACTAGACAGACAAGACTAGACAGACAAGACTAGACAGACAAGACTAGACAGACAAGACTAGACAGACAAGACTAGACAGACAAGACTAGACAGACAAGACTAGACAGACAAGACTAGACAGACAAGACAGACAAGACTAGACAGACAAGACTAGACAGACAAGACTAGACAGACAAGACTAGACAGACAAGACTAGACAGACAAGACTAGACAGACAAGACTAGACAGACAAGACTAGACAGACAAGACTAGACAGACAAGACTAGACAGACAAGACTAGACAGACAAGACTAGACAGACAAGACTAGACAGACAAGACTAGACAGACAAGACTAGACAGACAAGACTAGACAGACAAGACTAGACAGACAAGACTAGACAGACAAGACTAGACAGACAAGACTAGACAGACAAGACTAGACAGACAAGACTAGACAGACAAGACTAGACAGACAAGACTAGACAGACAAGACTAGACAGACAAGACTAGACAGACAAGACTAGACAGACAAGACTAGACAGACAAGACTAGACAGACAAGACTAGACAGACAAGACTAGACAGACAAGACTAGACAGACAAGACTAGACAGACAAGACTAGACAGACAAGACTAGACAGACAAGACTAGACAGACAAGACTAGACAGACAAGACTAGACAGACAAGACTAGACAGACAAGACTAGACAGACAAGACTAGACAGACAAGACTAGACAGACAAGACTAGACAGACAAGACTAGACAGACAAGACTAGACAGACAAGACTAGACAGACAAGACTAGACAGACAAGACTAGACAGACAAGACTAGACAGACAAGACTAGACAGACAAGACTAGACAGACAAGACTAGACAGACAAGACTAGACAGACAAGACTAGACAGACAAGACTAGACAGACAAGACTAGACAGACAAGACTAGACAGACAAGACTAGACAGACAAGACTAGACAGACAAGACTAGACAGACAAGACTAGACAGACAAGACTAGACAGACAAGACTAGACAGACAAGACTAGACAGACAAGACTAGACAGACAAGACTAGACAGACAAGACTAGACAGACAAGACTAGACAGACAAGACTAGACAGACAAGACTAGACAGACAAGACTAGACAGACAAGACTAGACAGACAAGACTAGACAGACAAGACTAGACAGACAAGACTAGACAGACAAGACTAGACAGACAAGACTAGACAGACAAGACTAGACAGACAAGACTAGACAGACAAGACTAGACAGACAAGACTAGACAGACAAGACTAGACAGACAAGACTAGACAGACAAGACTAGACAGACAAGACTAGACAGACAAGACTAGACAGACAAGACTAGACAGACAAGACTAGACAGACAAGACTAGACAGACAAGACTAGACAGACAAGACTAGACAGACAAGACTAGACAGACAAGACTAGACAGACAAGACTAGACAGACAAGACTAGACAGACAAGACTAGACAGACAAGACTAGACAGACAAGACTAGACAGACAAGACTAGACAGACAAGACTAGACAGACAAGACTAGACAGACAAGACTAGACAGACAAGACTAGACAGACAAGACTAGACAGACAAGACTAGACAGACAAGACTAGACAGACAAGACTAGACAGACAAGACTAGACAGACAAGACTAGACAGACAAGACTAGACAGACAAGACTAGACAGACAAGACTAGACAGACAAGACTAGACAGACAAGACTAGACAGACAAGACTAGACAGACAAGACTAGACAGACAAGACTAGACAGACAAGACTAGACAGACAAGACTAGACAGACAAGACTAGACAGACAAGACTAGACAGACAAGACTAGACAGACAAGACTAGACAGACAAGACTAGACAGACAAGACTAGACAGACAAGACAGACAAGACTAGACAGACAAGACTAGACAGACAAGACAAGACTAGACAGACAAGACTAGACAGACAAGACTAGACAGACAAGACTAGACAGACAAGACTAGACAGACAAGACTAGACAGACAAGACTAGACAGACAAGACTAGACAGACAAGACTAGACAGACAAGACTAGACAGACAAGACTAGACAGACAAGACTAGACAGACAAGACTAGACAGACAAGACTAGACAGACAAGACTAGACAGACAAGACTAGACAGACAAGACTAGACAGACAAGACTAGACAGACAAGACTAGACAGACAAGACTAGACAGACAAGACTAGACAGACAAGACTAGACAGACAAGACTAGACAGACAAGACTAGACAGACAAGACTAGACAGACAAGACTAGACAGACAAGACTAGACAGACAAGACTAGACAGACAAGACTAGACAGACAAGACTAGACAGACAAGACTAGACAGACAAGACTAGACAGACAAGACTAGACAGACAAGACTAGACAGACAAGACTAGACAGACAAGACTAGACAGACAAGACTAGACAGACAAGACTAGACAGACAAGACTAGAAAGACAAGACTAGACAGACAAGACTAGACAGACAAGACTAGACAGACAAGACTAGACAGACAAGACTAGACAGACAAGACTAGACAGACAAGACTAGACAGACAAGACTAGACAGACAAGACTAGACAGACAAGACTAGACAGACAAGACTAGACAGACAAGACTAGACAGACAAGACTAGACAGACAAGACTAGACAGACAAGAGTAGACAGACAAGAGTAGACATACAAGACTAGACAGACAAGACTAGACAGACAAGACTAGACAGACAAGACTAGACAGACAAGAGTAGACAGACAAGAGTAGACAGACAAGACTAGACAGACAAGACTAGACAGACAAGACTAGACATACAAGACTAGACAGACAAGACTAGACAGACAAGACTAGACAGACAAGACTAGACAGACAAGACTAGACAGACAAGACTAGACAGACAAGACTAGACAGACAAGACTAGACAGACAAGACTAGACAGACGAGACTAGACAGACAAGACAAGACTAGACAGACAAGACTAGACAGACAAGACTAGACAGACAAGACTAGACAGACAAGACTAGACAGACAAGACTAGACAGACAAGACTAGACAGACAAGACTAGACGGACAAGACTAGACAGACAAGACTAGACAGACAAGACTAGACAGACAAGACTAGACAGACAAGACTAGACAGACAAGACTAGACAGACAAGACTAGACAGACAAGACTAGACAGACAAGAGTAGACAGACAAGAGTAGACAGACAAGAGTAGACAGACAAGAGTAGACAGACAAGACTAGACAGACAACACTAGACAGACAAGACTAGACATACAAGACTAGACAGACAAGACTAGACAGACAAGACTAGACAGACAAGACTAGACAGACAAGACTAGACAGACAAGACTAGACAGACAAGACTAGACAGACAAGACTAGACAGACAAGACTAGACAGACAAGACTAGACAGACAAGACTAGACAGACAAGACTAGACAGACAAGACTGGACAGACAAGACTAGACAGACAAGACTAGACAGACAAGACTAGACAGACAAAACTAGACAGACAAGACTAGACAGACAAGACTAGACAGACAAGACTAGACAGACAAGACTAGACAGACAAGACTAGACAGACAAGGACTAGACAGACAAGACTAGACAGACAAGACTAGACAGACAAGACTAGACAGACAAGACTAGACAGACAAGACTAGACAGACAAGACTAGACAGACAAGACTAGACAGACAAGACTAGACAGACAAGACTAGACAGACAAGACTAGACAGACAAGACTAGACAGACAAGACTAGACAGACAAGACTAGACAGACAAGACTAGACAGACAAGACTAGACAGACAAGACTAGACAGACAAGACTAGACAGACAAGACTGGACAGACAAGACTAGACAGACAAGACTAGACAGACAAGACTAGACAGACAAGACTAGACAGACAAGACTAGACAGACAAGACTAGACAGACAAGACTAGACAGACAAGACTAGACAGACAAGACTAGACAGACAAGACTAGACAGACAAGACTAGACAGACAAGACTAGACAGACAAGACTAGACAGACAAGACTAGGCAGACAGGACTAGACAGACAAGACTAGACAGACAAGACTAGACAGACAAGACTAGACAGACAAGACTAGACAGACAAGACTATACAGACAAGACTAGACAGACAAGACTAGACAGACAATACTAGACAGACAAGACTAGACAGACAAGACTAGACAGACAAGACTAGACAGACAAGACTAGACAGACAAGACTAGACAGACAAGACTAGACAGACAAGACTAGACAGACAAGACTAGACAGACAAGACTAGACAGACAAGACTAGACAGACAAGACTAGACAGACAAGACTAGACAGACAAGACTAGAAAGACAAGACTAGACAGACAAGACTAGACAGACAAGACTAGACAGACAAGACTAGACAGACAAGACTAGACAGACAAGACTAGACTGACAAGACTAGACAGACAAGACTAGACAGACAAGACTAGACAGACAAGACTAGACAGACAAGACTAGACAGACAAGACTAGACAGACAAGACTAGACAGACAAGACTAGACAGACAAGACTAGACAGACAAGACTAGACAGACAAGACTAGACAGACAAGACTAGACAGACAAGACTAGACAGACAAGACTAGACAGACAAGACTAGACAGACAAGACTAGACAGACAAGACTAGACAGAGAAGACTAGACAGACAAGACTAGACAGACAAGACTAGACAGACAAGACTAGATAGACAAGACTAGACAGACAAGACTAGACAGACAAGACTAGACAGACAAGACTAGACAGACAAGACTAGACAGACAAGACTAGACAGACAAGACTAGACAGACAAGACTAGACAGACAAGACTAGACAGACAAGACTAGACAGACAAGACTAGACAGGCAAAACTAACCTAACCTAACCAAACAAAACTAAACACAAGATTGGGCAGAGAAAACAGACATGTCTAGATAGACAAGTCTAGAGAGAAAAGACTAAACAGACAGGACTACATAGACAAGACTAGACAGATAGGACGTTATGTGAGACTAGAGAGACAGAAATATACAGACTAAACTAGAGAGACATAACCAGACGAGGAGGTCTAGATAGACAAAACCAGAAAGTCAAGGCTATATAAAAAAGACTTGATAGATATATAACATATAACTCATTCATTTCCATGGAAAATATTTGTAGTAATTGTAAGTAAGCCTTGTAAATTTGCTTTTGTCATTATATGTCAGCGCGTTTTGAATTCAAAAATTAAAGAATGGTCGGTCCCGATTCGAAACCGGCTAAGCAGGGCCATTCGCCACCAAAAGTGAGTCGTGTTCGCACATGTGTAAAGAAACCCGTGGTAGATTTCCATGTTAATGAAACAACAAAAGTTGATGCCGGCTACCCGGCAGACTACTCGTTCCAAGAGATCACGGAGCTGGAGGCCACGGGTCCGGAATTCGCAAACACGTCCCGACTGGGGAAAGTCGAGCGCGACTCCAACAACATGTTCCTCACGAAGTCCCTCTGCGTGAACAACAACCACATCAAGAGCATCAAGAACATCGACGCCATGGTCAATTCCATTTTGGCTTTCCCGGACAGGTTGTCCTTCCTCGACCTCTCGTTCAACGAAATCTCTGGTATCGACGACGCCCTCTTCAAATTCCACAACATTGCCGTCCTCTATCTGCACGGCAACAACATCTCGGAAATGCAGGATATCTTAAAATTGAAAAAGTTACCCAAACTGCACAATTTAACACTTTACGGTAATCCCATCTACAACGATCACAGCTGGGGAAACCACCGAGTGATCGCGTGCAATTTCATACCGCAATTGAAAAAGTTGGATTACAATGGATTCTCGAAAATTGAAAAGGAACTGCCGATGAGTCCAAAAGCGGTGAAATTCCTCGAAACAAATCCTGTGAACGCCAGTACTGATAACAAAATTTCGCACGAGAAACCAAAGGTTCAGACCTTCCAAGGAGTCTATGCACCTATTAATCCGTGTCCGTGTCCACCCTAGAACGATTATTACGGTTAAGTTTCATTTTTATATGTGTTCTGTAAATTTAGAATCCAAGGACGCTTGATGTCTCAGATTGCCTTTCGCGATCTCAGATATCGCGTGTAATATAAACGCAGAGCAGATGGAAATCGGGCACAGGCCGGCCCTAGTCAAGATCCGGCCAATTTTCCGCATATATTCCATTCAAATTTGCAAATCTCTTTGAGCAAATCTTTCTCGTTTCTATACGCAACTTTTATTTAAAAGAAAAAACTGATTCTTTTATTTATATGTATATTTTATACGGCTGTTTCTACAGATAATATTAATAAAAACATAAAGCACATAAAGTATCAGTTTAATCTAAACGCTACTCAATATCCTTAATCTAGATTAGCTTTTCCGATTTGGTACATATATATTATTTATTCCTAGTTCCGTCTGAAAAAGCGTCATATAACATGAAAATAACCAACATATTAGACAGAAATTGATTATGTTTGAGTAAATTTGATTAGATTAGATTTAATAAGATTAGACAAGACTAGATCAGGCTGGACAAGATTTAACGAAAACAAACAAAACTGGACAAATTGAAAAAGACTGAAGAAGAATGGACAAGACTGGAAAAGATTAGACAAAACTGGACAAAATTGGACATCACTGGATAACACTAGACAAGACAGGAAAAGACCGCACTAGAAAGGTCTGTATAAGACTGTGCAAGACGACAAGACTTGACCAGGCTGAAGAAAGCTGGACAAGAAAGGAGTAAAGCTGGACAAGACTGTACATAAGAGGTCGGTACTGAGCACGACTAGGCAAGACTATATGAGACTAGACAAGACTTCACACGATTAGACAAGACTGGAGAAATCTGTAAAATTTGGACAAGACTGGACAAGACGTAACAAGATTGGACAAGCCTTGACAGGACTATAAACGATAGGACAAGACTGGAGAACACTAGGCAAGAGTCGTCAAGACTGGACAAGATTGGACAAGACTGGAAATGACTAATTAAGGCTAGACAAGACTGGACAAGACTAAACCAAAGTAGACAAAACTAGACAAGGCTAGGCAAGGAGCATGTATTTACAAGTATTAATATTTAAACCTAATCTTTTCCATGAAGTCTTTATACCTTTAAGTATATTGTCAGTTTTATAAAATTATAAAATTTTCCACAGATATAGCAATACAATGAAATGTGTTGTACGCAGTATTTTTTCCCCGGATTTCATTGTTGTTTTTTTATCCAAGGTAGCGCATTTGTTATTGATGTCATAAGGAACCCTTAGAAATCGCCACCGTGGCATGGGGACAATTTCCAAAGCTTTCGTTTTTTACGAAACAAATGAAGTTATTGTGGTGAAGTCTGCTGGATTAAGATATATTGAACTAATTTAAATTATTCTATCTTATAAATGTACTTACAGACAAATGAACCCGTCATTTCGAAAAGGGCACGAGTCACACTTTTTTCAAATATCACTTTTTTGCGCCATTTTATTCATTCAACTTAAACAACTTAAAAAGCAATGAAAAGGGCACGAGTCTTGGACGTATGCCCCTTTCAAGCGAAACGATACGCATCTGTCAGATATGACATAACATCACTTTATCGTGAGCTTGCCGAAAATGCTTTTAGACCTAGAAAAAGAGTGGCAGGAATAGTGAAAACTAAAAACATAATAAAATAAAATAAGCCAAAATTGCTGGAAAATGATGATTAACTAACTAAAATTTTTGGACAAATGCCTTTTTCGAAATTATCTCTTGATCATTTCGATAAAATATCTTGATCTTGAAAATTGTTATTTTTTTAATAAATAAATATTCCAAAAAGCGTGTATCTTTTTTTTAACAACCTCTATTCAGTTTCTTCAGCATTAATGACTTTTTTAACAAAAAACATATTTTTGTTCATTCTGAAAAGTTTTAATTCATTGACCTTGTCCTTTTCGAAATGACAGGTTCAAATGTACATCAGACAAATGATTTTTTTTTTGGTTACGCATAAGATTTCATTACGCAATCGCATATTTGTTTTAATAAAAGTTAAAAGACTTTTATTTGTCAAAAGCCATATATACCAACGATCAGCTGCTCCTGATTGATACTAACAACTATATCTACGCGGACTATCCATAAAGGGTCATGGACCACACCAGACGGAACTGTTACAAATCAAATTGATCACCTGCAAATTGACAGTCGACACGCCACAATTTTGCTGGACGTGAGATGCAAAAGAGGGTCGGATTGTGCCTCAGATCACTCTTTATTTCACGCTAAAATACGACAAAGAATCTCCAGAACATACATGGGAAGAGGAGAAAAGAAGTAGAAATGGAACATTAACAAACTATCTATAGAGCAATATCGAACCGAATACCAGGAACAAATAAAACCAATATACAATGGAGAACTACAGAAAATCATAATAATCATAATTAATGCAGCAAATAGAGAAAATCATAATAGATGCAGCAGAAACAACGATAGAGAAACAAACCTCAGCAAGGAACAATAGCTAAAGGTTCGATAATGAATTTGGCAATGTAATGAAGGCAGCCATGGAAGAGAGGCGACAGGCAAAATCAGATATGCTGAAAACCAGAACTAGAAGTCTGACAGAACAATACACAGAAGAGAGAAGGAAAGAAAAAACAAAGTGTGTAGAACACGTGTAGACAATGCATGAAAAATAAGATAAAACAAATAGAAGAATACCATACTGGCCACCAAGTACGGAATATGTACAAGACAGTCCAGGAAATGAAGAAAGGCTTTCAACCCCGAAACAATCTATGTAGAAGTAAAGAGGCAGAATTGATAAGTGATGCAAAAAAAAATTAGAAAGATGGGCAGAATATTTCTCCGAACTGCTAAACGGGGAAATAGATGAAATTGAGGACAGCGACAATGAAGAACACTCACAGGAAGAAGAAGAGGTCGAAGAACAAACCAGAACTGAATTAGAGACCGCTGTACGAGGCACGAAAAATGGCAAGGCCCCCGGAACTGACGATATACCTGCAGAGCTATTTAAATCAGGGTCGATGAGCTAATCAATGCTCTGCACAAACTTATTTTATACATATGGCGGAAAGAACAATTACCTAATGAGTGAACAATCGGAATCATATGCCGATTAATACACAATAAAGGAGACAAACTACTATAGAGGCATATGTCTCCTGAACATTGCATATAAAATTTTCGCCCACATTCTCAACCAGCGAATTGCTCATCTTGCAGAGAAACTACTAGGAGACTACCAAGCGGTCTTTAGAAGTGGACGATCAACCACGGATAAAATTTTTACCGTCCGGCAAATTCTAGAAAAATGCTGGGAGTTTAATATTAGCGTCCTCCAACTATACTTTGACTATAAATCGGCCTACGACGGCATTAAACATAACATCATTTAGAGCACACTGAGAGAATTTGGCATCCCAAAAAAGTCAGGCTGGTTAAAACGACACTCATAGGAAATAAATGCAGGTGCAGGATCGGGCAAAACGTCTTAAAAAGATTTCAATATACCCAGAGGTGTCAAACAAGGAGACATAACATCACCCATACTGTTTAACCTTGTATTGAAGGCATCATTAGGAACATTAACATCAACCCCCGTGGTACACTGTTTAACAGAAGCTCTCAACTACTAGCATAAGCAGACGACGCACAGTGGGATAAAATTTCAAAAAAACTGGCCTTAAATAGAAGGTTTCATTCTATCCACACCAAATTTCGTATGGAATGGCGGATCCAATATGGCAAACATTTTCCTTAGAAAATGTTTCCATATGGCGAAAATTTGACAGGAATTTTTCTGAGAAAATGTTTTCATATCTTAACAATCTGATAGTCCACATCCAATAATTAGCAATAATGCCTCGTCACCAGAAAGTTGTTGTTCTAAGACAGATTTTAGAGATTTTCTATATTTTCTATTTTGATGGACTGCCATACGTGATGTCATGTAAAACCTGTGCCGCAGCCGATTTTCCCTCTGCTCTCAAACTAATTCGCGTTGCATTTGCCAGTTGTGTTTCGCTGCTGCTATCTTTTCGAATGTCCTCTGTCCTGCGTTTTGTTCTCTCATGGCTATGGAAGACCGACTCCGGCTAGCCGCAGAGGTCGATTGTTGAGAAGGTTCCGATAGCGATTCGTCAGTGAAGATGATAAACTTGTCCAGCCAGTCCTTAAATTTATTTAGGAATTTGTCTTCTATGCGAGAAACTTTCTGCCACTTCACGTGCATTTCTCTCACAGTTATGCGTAAAATAGTTTTGTCAACTCAACTCAAAATTATATTTCAATTTATTATTCAATTCTCTTTCCACGGTAATAAATATTTCACTTATTTTGTCACCAAAACGACCTTTCAATAAATAAAAAAGATTCTCGAGATAATACCTTTGTCACTTGAATCTGAAATAATAAAAGTTAATATATTAAAATAAAAAACTGACAGTATACTGAAATCGAGAGCAGTATCGAGAGCATACAAGCTCAGTTTATACAAAACTGTAATAAAACCTATTTTAAGTTATGGAAGCGAGGCGTGGACCCTCACACAAAGAAATGAGGAGCTACTAAATCGATTTAAAAGAATGGTTTTAAGGAGAATATATCGACCTGTATACGACGAAGCGGAAAATGGATGGAGAATACGGATGAACTTCGTAATGAAAAAACTATTACAAGAACAAGACATTGTTGGTTTGATTAAAATGCAACGTATAAGATGGGTGGGTGGCCACGTCTGGATAATGCCCAAACACAAGAGCAGCCAGAGCTGTGTTTACAAATACATCAGAGAGCAGACGACCTAGAGAACGACCTAGGCCGTTCTCTAGGTCAAGATGGAAAGATAATGTGCTAGAAGACCTGAAAGTACTGAGAATACAGAACTGGACTATAACAGCTGTAAATAGAGACAGATAGAAAGCGGTTGTCGAAAAAGCCAAGGCTCTACATGGGCCGTAATGCTGTGTGTGTGTGTGTGTTATTTTTTAGAATTTCAAGTTCTTTCAGGCTTAAAATAACACCCATTATATAGTTTCAAAAAAAAATAGTTAAAGTCAAAAGTTTGCAATCCGATTTCTAGGCACGCAAATATGTTTATCTACGACCAGTATTGTAAATGCCCATTATTTTAAAGTTCGCGGACTATGTAAATACATCATACATCATACCACACACATATGTAACAATCCGCGATTAATGTTATGTAATAATTCAAAATCACCCATGAACGTCTGGTTTACGATTCGTTGATTGGTTGAGAGCTGCACGTTGATACTATTTTTAAATATAGTACTCCGTGATTACCAAACAATCATTAAACGTCACATCATTCACATAGAAGCTGTCTTTCATTTCGTTTTTTCACATTTAAATCTAACGAAAACTACAAATAAGTAGGGGAATGTGGCAGGACACCGGATAGCTTAGATAATGACACAATAAATAAAGCACTATGTTATTTATTGAGATAATCAACATCATAAATGTTTAAGTATACCCTAGGCATAAATTTGGTATGAAAATGTTTGAGATCAATTTTAATAACCATAGAATAGAACAATTTTAATTAAAAAATATAAATCCGAATTCACCCCACACCCAGGGGTCAAACCGGATAAGCATTATATTCAAGGGGTGAATACAGATACTAACAATAAATTCGCAGTTTTTGCAAACAAAAAATAATAATTCTTGTTCAAAAAAACTGATACAACTTTTGTGAGCCCATTTAATACAAGCAGTGTTACGCTAAAAGATATCCTATTCTACCTTCCATCACCGAAATTATGGCGAAAACACGTCTGACAATTACAGCCTATTTGACTTTCTCACATATGTTTCTGGCATGTTAACGCTAGCACTCTGTAAAAAGTAAATTGCAAGGAATGAAAAAGAGGAATAAAACAAACGCCCACAATACCTACATATAAAATCAATCGGGGTTAAACCGGATAGTCGAAATCACCCCGTCTGCTTGTACACCATAGGTACCATGTTTGAAATTGTAATAACCAGCAGGTTATGTTTATACTCATAGCAACTACAAATACCGTTTTAAAAGGTTAAATATGTATTACTTCTTAAAAAATACAACTGTGTATGATAGCACATAGATAAACTTAATGGTAACACTTTAAAAAATTCAAAATATTAGATAACTTACCTTTGTTTTCAATTTTCGTTTATTGACGCTCCCGCTGATATTTTAGATAGAACGATTACGAACAACTAGATAGAACGAGATTTATACGGAGTATTGAAATAGCAACTATCTGATTTCAGCCCCTATCCGATTTCCCCGCTCATTCCCCTTTTTTTTCGAAGTCGAAGGTGTCGAAGGTGTTACATCAAACATATTTTTCTTATTAAACAGAAACAAATTAGTGTGGTTGTAGATAAAGTATAGTACATTACTCGAGTTGTAAGGCAATTTCGTATTCACGGAATTAGAGGGGCCTGGGGCACCTTTTAACAGTTTTTAGTTTTTATATAGTTGTTATTCCGCCTTATATATTTAATACACCAAAATGCACTGCCCTCGTAAGTTATAATTTAAGACACCCCTTAAAATTGTCTACCCATGAAAATAGTGATTCTGTTTCCCATAAACTAGCCTTAACGCAAGCCTCTCCCTTTGTTCAAAAGTGCCCCATGTATGGGGCACCTTTCAACAGGTATGGGGTACATTTGAACACCCATAGTCAACCTCCAATATATTGGAGAAAATAGTCCCAAAAGTAGTTCAAATGGTTTTTATTACATTTAAATAAAATAATTATTATTAAGACACAAATTATTAGCATTAAAAAGTTTGAAATTTATTTGAACACAATTAAAAATAAAAAAATCAAGTAGGTAGCTAAATATAAAATTGTCAGTTTTGGTACTGCTAACAAAAGTCTATACAAAAATGAATCAATAGCACCCAAGCATTTTATCCAAATCTGGCACACTGAATATGTCACGGCGTCCAGCTCTGACCGGTTTTGGCTCCTCTATTTTGCTAAGTATTTCAGTAGTAGAATAGGACACCTCGTCTATCTTGGTTGGCCATACCCATTGCCTGCCTTTTCTTATCATAGCACTGACAAGTACCAAATCAGCATCTAATTGTTTGGTAATTTTTCCAGGGTATAGCTCTCCTTCGTACATAACAATAACAAAATTTTTTTCTGACTTCTGAAATTCAACTACTGACCTGTCATCAACAGTTTCCTTGTTGGATGGAGACGTTTTGTTAGAAGTCGAAGGTTTTTTTTCTATTTGCTCTACATTTGTGGCAGTCTGTTTCATCAGTTGTTTGGAATGTTCTTTCTCCAAGGTATCCAAAAACTATATTTGAACACAAAATAAGTTTATCTCAAAATAAGGGGCTATTGGACACTGTTCAAATGAACCCCACTAGACTTTGTTCAAAAGTGCTCCACATAACAACACCGCATAAACTCATAAATTACAAAATATATAAAGAATATTCAAGTTTTACAACTATAGATGAATAGTGTACTTACTTGGTTATTATGTGCAATAAATAAACAGTGGTTTGATGATAATATGTTATTATAAAATCCTTGCAACTGTAGAAACAAAAACAAACTTCTCAACAACACATACACAAAAGTTCACCGTGCAAAAAACAGACATTCTGATGTTACAAAAGATGGCTGCTCAATTACCAGCTGGCTTGTCATTTACTACCAGAGTTGACAAAATAATAGAAATAATAATTATTTCAGGGAAATTCAAAATGTTCAAAGGTGCCCCATGTTCAAAACTGCCCCAGTCTCCCCTACGCCCTCCTCGCTACTCGGGTCGTGCGTAACTGTTCCGCTCGTACACAATATGCCTGCTACAACTCTTGTCACGTAATATACTATTCCAAAACAACTGTAACATTATTTTCATTACTCCTTCTGTTGGTACTACGGTACATGTAGAACCTTGGCCTGCTCAATTACATCCTTCCATTCCTCTCTACCTATAGCCCTATATACTTCTTTTCATTTCTCTTGGGTCATTTTCCACATCATCGCTTCATCTTTTTCTCGGTCGGCCTCGCTTCCGCGTCCCCTCTGTTTTTTTGTCAAATGCCATTTTTGGACGACGATTATTTTTCATTCTTATTACGTGTCCCAACCATTTCAATCGTTGGGACTTTACTGTGGCAACTATATCTGGGTCTTCTTAAAGGTTTCTTAACTCGTGATTAATTTGTATCCTCCATTCAACTCCTTCGTGCACTGGTCCGTATACTCGTCTTAATATTTTTCTTTCAAAGATACACAGGTTTTTTTCGTCTTCTTGTTTTAAAACCCACGTTTCGCTTATATTACTACTGGTTTTATTATTGTTTTATATATTCTCTTTTTGGCATTTCTTGATATATTCCTTGATTGGAATATCTTTTTTAGTGCATAGTAGCTTCTATTTCCTGAGATTCTTGTTTTTATTTCTTCGCTTGTTTCATTGTCTCTTGTGATTGTGCTTCCTAAGTATTTACATTTTTGTGCTTCTTCGAAATTGCGGTTATTTATTATTATATTCGTCTGTTCTCTTCTCATGTCTCTCGTCTTCAGCATGTACGTGGTTTTTTCTACATTTACCTTTAATCCAGCCTTTCTTGCTTCTTTTTCTAATTCACAATATGCAGTCTTTAGGGCAGTGCTTTCCAAACTGTGGGGCGCGCCCCCCTAGGGGGGCGCGAGACTGTTGCAGGGGGGGGGGCACGCAGCTGATTCCAAAATATCATTTTCGAATACAAACCAAAAAAGTCGAATAGGTATCAAAAAAATTAATCAGAAAAACGGTTATAGGTAATCCACAATCCTCGCCGCGAATTTCTCGGGTATAAATGCTAAAAAATCCATCCATACTCTTGCTGGAACGAAAACATCTTGCTTTCCCGTTTGGAGCCGAGCGCGATGAAACACTAGACAAGCACTCTGATCATCCTGGGTATTCTCGGGGTTACTCCCGCCAAACTTCAGTAAACAGAAGCAGGCAGCAGGCCCCGACAAGGCTTATGAGCCAAGGCCGTCGTTAATTCGACGACGCTAGCGCTCATTACATCTGGTGTGGAACTATCATCAATTGCGCGCGACTGCGGGGTTTTTCAAACTCGGCCGACGCGACTACACCTGGATGCGTGCGCCCAGACGAGAGCAGACAACGGCATTTCGTTAAGAAACGTTGGTTAAACTCGCCCGTTTCCACGCAGATTGTCTATAAACAGAATTAGTTCGTTAGTAGTGCCTGCGATAACCACGTCGATATATATATATATATATATATATATATATATATATATATATATATATATATATATATATATATATCTTCGCTTGGGTACACTTCTAAATTAATATTGAGGTAAAACTGTTATATATACTGTTATAAAGTATTTTTATTTGATTTAAAATAATAACCCTTTTAGATGGATAAATACGTAAATGGGTTGAAAAGAAAATTGAATGAAGCAGAAGCAGACGGCAAAAGAAAAGGTAACGAAAATAGCGGAACATCTTCGCAAAATAATAACCCTAAATGTAGAAAATATGATCCAATGTACTTATCATTTGGATTTACATGTAAAGTCATTAATGGCCAAGAACGACCAATGTGTTTGCTGTGTCTGAATACTTTGGCCTCAGACAGCATGAAACCAAATAAATTAAAACGGCATCTCGAAAACGTACATGCAGATCACGTTGGCAAGACAATGGAATTTTTCCAAAGAAAATTGGAGAATTTAAATAAACAAAAAGAAATGTTTTCAAAGACCATGTCTGTTACACAAAAAGCATTGCTTGCGTCTTATAAGGTTTCTTATAGAATTGCTAAATGCAAAAAACCCCATGTAATAGGAGAAACTTTAGTGCTACCTGCAGCTATTGACATGGTAGCTACGATGCTAGGTGAATCATATGCTGATCAACTTAAAATCATTCCACTTGCAGATAATACGGTGGGAAGACGAATATCCGATATATCTGAAGATCTTTGCGATCAATTAATAGAAAAAGTAAAACTATCTTCTTTCGCGTTGCAAGTAGATGAGGCTACAGATGTTCTTAAGGATGCACACTTGATTACATATGTAAGATATGTTGTGGAAACTGATGTTAGAGAAGACATGTTATTCTGTAAACCTATTGAAGGCAATACTACAGCAAGTGAAGTTTTTAATATGATTGATAAATTTTTCAATGAAAATAACATTCTGTGGGAGAACTGTGTTGGACTATGCACAGATGGAGCTCCATCTATTGCAGGAAAAAACGCTGGTCTACAGGCACTAGTTCGAAAGGTGGCTCCTCGGGCAATTTGGACGCATTGCATGATTCATAGACAATCACTTGTTTCAAGAGATATGGGTGAAGATTTACTAACAGTATTTCAAGTTATTGTAAGAGTTGTAAATTTTATCAAAAATAGCCCATTAAGAGGAAGGCTTTTCGCAAAATTGTGTAATGACATGGGTTCAGAATATACATCACTTCTATATTATTATGAGGCACGTTGGCTTTCTCGTTCCAAAGTACTTCAAAGGGTGTTTGAGCTAAAAGAAGAGATCGCCATATTCCTTACTGATAATAATAGAGATGAAGCAAACTTGTTTTATGACACGAAATTCCTTGTAAAACTTGCGTATTTAGTGGATATTTTTCAAAGACTCAGTACTTTAAATAAATCAATGCAAGGGCCTCAAATTCATGCTTTTGCCCAGAAAGACAAGGTTACTGCATTTATGAGAAAATTGGAACTGTGGATAATAAGTTTGAAAAATAATAACTTTGACATGTTTCCCACTTTTAAAATTACCTGTCTTGCAGATGAAATAGAAGAAAGTAAAGTTCCTATTAATAAACACTTGACCAGTTTAAGGGAGCAATTCTCGTTTTACTTTAAAGATTTTGACATGTCCAAATATGAATGGATTAGAAACCCGTTTGTGATTGAAAAATATGATGATTTTGGCCTTACGACAGCAGAGCAGGAAATGATAATTGACTTATCTAGTGACAGCACATTAAAGCAGATGTTTCAACACGAAAATAATATTGTCATGTTTTGGTTACGAGTAAAGGACGAGTTTCCTACTTTAACAAATAAAGCTTTAGAAATTTTATTGCCCTTTGTAACATCTTACTTATGTGAAACTGGGTTTTCTGCAGTAGCTGTCTTAAAGACAAAGTATCGATCTTGCTTAGAGATTGAAAATGAACTGAGAACCGCGATATCTTCAATCAGTGTTTCCCAACCTTTTTCTCTTCGCGAACCCCTTTAAAATCCGAAAGAATTTGGCAAAGCCCTTATATTGGCAGGTAAAAAAACAATAAAATTTGGTAGAACATTTATTTTCCATATTGCAAGTACAAACATAAATAAAACCATTATGATAGTTATAAAAAAAATCAATTCAACATCAATTCAACAAATCAAGAACCAATCTTATAATTAGTTAAGCATACGTTAAATTAGCCATTTTCCTCTGAAGATTTAAAAAAAAATCCGCCATAGGCAGCACTAGTGGAGGTACATAAGTTTTGATTTCCCAATGACAGTAATGTAAAACAAACATTATAAAAATAGAATTAACAGAAGATGATGTACCTGGAGCAAAATTAAAATTTGCAAAAATTCAAGATCATCTCATCCGAGATTTAAAACGATGGCTTGCTGTCGTGGTTTATGCGTTTTAGGCAAAAAAATATACTCGTAGAAAGTGTCGATGACAGTTCGTTTTGTTTATTGTCAGATATTAAATATTTCACTCGATATTTCATGTACCTACATATTTTTGTTAATGCTTCCTTTTTGAACTATTTTGTGTAACCATTTTACGCTACCGCGCCTATAGAAATTTCACTTCAAAAAGGAAACATTAACAAAAATATGTAGATGAAATATTTAAATCCCTGACAAACTTTCAACGATAACTAACCTTTCTACGAGTACATTTTTATTGCCTAAAACGGATAAACCACGGCAACCAAGCCATCGTTTGAAATCCCGGATGAGATGATCTTGAATTTTTGCAAATTACAATTTTGCTCCAGGTACAACATCTTCTGTTAATTCCATTTTTATAATGTATCTTTTACATTACTGTCATAGGGAAATCAAAACTTATGTACATCTACTAGTGCTGCCTCTGGCGGATTTCTTTTTAAATCTTCAGAGGAAACTGGCTAATTAAAAAAAAAACTCATAATGGGATACCTGTGGTTGTTTGATGGAGCAAAGCACTTCAAAATTTGGCTCAATATCTGACAATTTCAATCTCAGATTAGGTTCTGCATTTAACCTGTTTCTATATTTATCTTTCAGATATGTATATGTTGAAAATCTTTTCTCACATAGATATCTTGTGCAAAAGGGTAATAGAATTTCTATAGCTTTTTTGAGAGATCAGGATATTCATTTTTAATATTGAGCCAGAAGTCAATTAAAGAGTGATCTTTAAAAATAGCTATAAAAGAACTGTCACAGGATAACTCTATGAGTTTTTCTTTTTCCATTAAAGTTTGAGAGGTCTAAATTTACATCTCCTTGAAAAGGACTACGTATCCAGTTGTTTGAGACGGATATGTTGCATCTAGTGGGAAAATAGTCATCGAAAGTGAATTGAAGATGTTTCAGATGTTCAGATATATTTATTTTAATGTTTTCATCAAGTTTAATTGAATTTTCTGATAAAAAAGTGGAGAGAGAACCAAAACATTCGTAAACTTTTTTAGCAAGGCCTCAATTTTATAATGTACACTGAAAATGGTGATACCCGTGCCCTGTAATGACAGATTTAATTCATTTAATTTACAAATTTACAAAATCTACAAATGTCAGCTAAGTATGCCAGCTTTTGCAGCCAAATATTATCGAAGACACAAGAAGACAAATGAAACGGATGATCAATAAAAAATGCTTGTACTTCAGATCTCAATTCCAACAAGCGTGTCAACACTTTGCCACGGGAGAGCCATCTAACTTCCGTATGAAGTAATAAAGAAACGTGAAGACTTCCAAAATCCTCACAAAGAGCATGGAATATACGACAATTTGTAGCACGCGATTTTATAAAATTTACAATTTTTACAGCATCACTTAAAGTAGTAGATAACTCTTCAGGAATACGCTTACATGCCAATGCTTGTCTATGAATAAAGTAATGAGTCCATTGAATTTTCTCGTTGATCTTCTTTGCCCGTGCCACAAAACCAGAAAATTTTCCTATCATTGATTTTGCACCATTAGTACACACACCCACACAATAAGACCAGTTAATTCCATTTTTTTCAAAATAACCATTGATTAGATCGAAAATTGCTTCTGCAGTTGTTTAGGTTTTCAAAGGTTTCGCAAATAATACATCTTCTTGAACGATATTCGCCAAAATATATCTCACGTAGACAAGCAATACTGCGGCGTTTGCTACATCGGTCCACTCGTCAAGCTGAATCGCAAAATAATTCGATTTTATTCTCCTCAAAAGTTCGTTCTCCACATTATTTGCTAAATCATTAATTCTACGTGATACCGTATTGTTTGATAATAGAACAAGTTCAATTTTCCTTGCTGTCTTTTCTCCAAGCATACATTTCGCGATATCTTTTGCACAAGGTCCAATTAAAGTTTCTGCCATGGTATGTGCCTGTACATATCTTGCAATTCTATAACTCACTCGAAATGATGCCTCAAGAGCCATTTTACTATCTTCGTTTGAGGATAGGAAAGAAGAGACAAACACTTTTTATTATCTGCTAATTTTCTTTTAAAATACTCAATAGGTTTATCCCTGTACGTCGGATGTTTTGTTTCAAGGTGTCTACGAAGAAGTGATGGTTTTGAACTGCTGTTGGCAAGATCTTCGTTGCAGATTACACAAAGCGGTTTAGGTTCCGACTCTTCCCCAGTAAAATAAAAACCCATTTTTAAATAATCACTGTCATATTTTTGCTTTTTTCCTTTTTTCCCACCATTTTTTTTTTGTTTTTAGTTTGATGAAATTGTAGGTCACTACTGCTTTCGGTATCATCATGTGTTGCTTCTACACGACTCGTTTTTAACCATCGATCCATAATAAAATTGGGGTATAATAGTTATTGGAAGTTACGTACACAAGAAGAACGTCACTAAACAAACAAAGCCGCAATAACCATACTACTAATCGCGAACTAAATCACTCAAGGTTTACAACCCTCTGTACGAATATTTGCTAATACGTTATTTGGTATGCAATTTTTAACTAACAAACGAGAGGATATTCCAATTTATTCAACTTTTTTTAGAACTAGTACTTTTTGTTTGTCGGGTATTGCATTAGGTATGTTTTTCTTGCTTTTATTTTTCTTCGGCAATTTAAAATGCCTCCATTACAATAATATTTACGCGAAACCCCTATGTACACCCCGCGAAGCCCTAGGGGTTCGCGAACCACCGGTTGGGAATCGATGATACCACGGTTTGACAAAATTTGTGCTGAAAAACAAGCTCACCCTTCAAATTAAATTTTTATAATGTTGTATTAATGTTGTATTAATTCTATTTTTTGTACTTTTGTAAGATTTGTTTTTATTACATTATATTATTATTTCTTAAAATAGATAATTATTTTTTATGTATTTTTATACATAATATTGTATATTATTTTGTAGCCCATTAAATAAATTACAATATCAGATGAGTGTTTATGAATTGGATTGTTAGAAAAATTAAGGGGGGCACAACAAATTTTTTTTACAAAGAGGGGGGCGCAGGTACAAAAAGTTTGGATAGCACTGCTTTAGGGCATGTTTTGTTCTTGTTAGTATCATTACGTCGTCTGCGTATGCTAAGTATTTGCAGTTTCTATTATAAATATTCCCTCCTGGATTTGTATCTATCTTTCTTATACATCGTTCGAGTACTAGGTTAAATAACGTAGTAGACAGAGGCTGCCTTAGTCCCCTTTTCACTTCGAACTGCTGTGACAGGTTCCTTCAGTTTCTCGCTCTTGTTGTGTGTTGTATTGTCATTTTCGTTAGGTTAACTAACTTTTCTGGGATTCCAAATTGTTACATTGTCTGTTGTATGCCTGCTTAGAATCTATGTACAGTTGGTGGACATCGATATTGTATTCGCAGCATTTTTCCAGGCTTCTTCTTATTGTGAATATGTCGTTTGTTTGGATGAACAGGGTATTATCTCAATGTTCTTGCCTGCAGATTTGTTTTTCTCAGTAATAGCAAAATTGACAGTCAGGAAGTGAACAAAAACGTTATCAATAAACGTTAATCAATAGTTTACAAGATATTATAAGAGAAGTTAACCAATTATTTACAGAAATGGAAATATATTGATTTGAAAACTTCAAATCGCTCTTCAGGCTTTTTTGAGTTAATACCCTGTTCATCTGGACCGACAATGTGGTCTGTCGTCGATCTTCCGCTTCTAAATCCTGATTGGTATTCGCCCAATGTTTCTTCTGCATATGGATTTATTCTTCCCGCTATTATAGAGGCCATAATTTTGTACACAACTCCTAATAAAGATATTCCTCTGTAACTATTGCATTCCAGCTTATCTCCTTTCTTCTTATAGATGGGACATATTATTGCATTTTCATTACACCACTCGTTAAATTTAGTAGGAATTTGTGAAGAATATGGGAATGGCCATTTTTTTTGGAGTTGGCGGATTTTTACCTTGAATAACTGTTACTAATCGTCCTCCGTAGTGTATTTGCAAACTTAGAGAGCCAAAACGAAGCTTCTACGTCGATTTATTAAAAAAATATACGGGTTTTTATGAAAAAAATGACATTTTTTTGACGCAACAGTTAATATTTTCCTTCACTACCTAACCTCTCTAATTACTTGTCAAACAAAAAGTGCAGGAGAAGCCCAACCGACGTTGCCAATTTTATCTTTTTATTTTACCTTGTTCTGGTAAACATTCAATATACAATTTCTTCACATGCACTTACAACAACATTGAAATATAAATTTAATTTTTAATTCTAATTTCATTCTAATTGGTTTAACTCAGGTTAACTCAATACTTCTTGCAACTTTATCTTATTTTAGACCATATAGGCGCAGCAGTGCGTTTAAATTTATGGCCCTTGACGGTATTATTAAAAAAATAGGTACCGAAGGAGACACAGACCACATTGGACCGAGAGTTCGCGCTGCCGCGCGTATATTGTCTTGATTTATCTTCCCGCTTCGCGGCGGACAACCTAATCTAACCAAGGTAAAACCACCGGTCGTTGCCACTTTGTTCTACATTGGACCGAGAGTACCATAAAAGTTTGGATCTACGAAGTTAAAGTTTAAACCACATGCGTGCGGCAGCGCGAACTCTCGATCAAACCACATGCGCGCTGCGCGCGCATGTGATCGAGAGTTCGCGCTGCCGCGCGTATGTTGTCTTGATTTATCTTCCCGCTTCGCGGCGGACAACCTAATCTAACCAAGGTGAAACCACCGGTCGTTGCAACTTTGTCGTGCGGCAGCGCGAACTCTCGATCAAACCACATGCGCGCTGCGCGCGCATGTGATCGAGAGTTCGCGCTGCCGCGCGTATGTTGTCTTGATTTATCTTCCCGCTTCGCGGCGGACAACCTAATCTAACCAAGGTGAAACCACCGGTCGTTGCAACTTTGTCGTGCGGCAGCGCGAACTCTCGATCAAACCACATGCGCGCTGCGCGCGCATGTGATCGAGAGTTCGCGCTGCCGCGCGTATATTGTCTTGATTTATCTTCCCGCTTCGCGGCGGACAACCTAATCTAACCAAGGTAAAACCACCGGTCGTTGCCACTTTGTTCTACATTGGACCGAGAGTACCATAAAAGTTTGGATCTACGAAGTTAAAGTTTAAACCACATGCGTGCGGCAGCGCGAACTCTCGATCAAACCACATGCGCGCTGCGCGCGCATGTGATCGAGAGTTTGCGCTGCCGTGCTATATGCGGTCTTGATCTATTCTCTCTCGGACAACCTAATCTAATTTATACCCATGGTAATTTCATACCCATGGAGGAAGATAACGGGAAATCACCTCCATTATACTTCCCAAGAGAACCACATGATGACGACATTCAAGTCATTATCGTGGTCGCAAACATTCATTAGTGAATATGCATAAGAATAAGAAGAATACATAGAAGATTAACATGACCCCTGCGCAAGAATTAAAATAAAATTAAATATATTTAATACATATAATACTTAAATTGTAGCGACACAGAAAAAAAGTATAATCTCTGCAAAAGAATTGAACTTGGCAACAGCGTATCTGCTGTATAAACATATTTTCTGTCAAATAACCGGACAGAAGTTGCAGTTATATTTGTTGTTGTATTAAAAAATGTCAGTTTTTTGGATTACAAAAGCCCGTATATTTCTTGAACCAGCCGACGTAGAAGATTCATTTTTACTTTCCACGTTTAGAAATACAGTTTGGAAGACGATTAGCAACAGTTAGTGAAGGTAACTCCACCATTCCCATATTCTTCATAATAGCCAATTTAGTATATTGTTTTTCATATCGTGGACGTGATTTATCCGGCAATAAATTGCTCACTGTATTTGCAGCAATTTCCTGAATTTCCGTTAGAGATCTTGTAAAAAACCTGAAATTTTCTGACCGCCTGATTTTCTCACCCATTTTAATTTTAACGTTTAAATTAATTTCAAGTGTCAGTGAAATGTCGAGTATCAGTGTTACCAACCACCATAAAATTTTCTAAATATGTATGGGCGATTGTTTTATTTAGAAATGGCATAAAATGGCGCAAAATAGAAAAAATACTATAAAAAACTCATTCGTAAGGAGTTTTTCAACACTTGTCCATTTCAAAACTCCTCGCTACGCTCGTCGTTTTCTAAACTTTGACGCGTGCTGTAAAATCGCGCTTACTGAATTCTATATTTCATACAATTTTAAAATTAAAAATATGCATCTACCCTACCAAAACATAATTTTAATATAAAATCAAGATTTGTGCCACTTGATATTTTCCAGGACAGGGATATAAATTATCCCAAAAAAAAAAACTAATTTATAGTGTTCTATTTGAAAAACGGAAGAAGATTAATGGTTATTTTTTGCATACGTCTATTTTTCTGGAATATATAATACAGTATTAATTATAATATGAACTTTTATGACATATATTTATTTACATCGTCGGTCCATTTCAACAGTATTTTTCCACCCTAATTTTTTTCAGATCCGAACTTCTGATTGTGTCTATATAGCTGTATTTATATATATATATATATATATATATATATATATATATATATATATATATATATATATGCTAGACATGCTGAGAAATTCGCTGACTAGACGATGGTTATATTTAAGTCTCCGTCTATGAGTGATTTCCTAGTTTTAGAGCTTGCACTTTATTGCCTCCCTTTCCTGTTGTTCCAACTAAACAACGAATAGAAAGAAAAAATATAAAGCAAAACGGACCCGAGTTTCCAAGCCATTCAAACTGCAAGAAATGTAATTTGCACGCAGAAAATTAAGAAACTGATACGATCTGAAATTAATTGGATTTTCTTTTTAAAATGAACTGTTGATGCTTTCCGATAATTAGAATTATAAACGCAATTTTGATCATGGCTTGATAATAGCAAGACATCTCACACCTTATAAATATTCAAAAGCTCCCACCTTTATTAAAGCAATAAATAAATTTAAAAAAAAAACTTTGTAAGTTGGCAGAGATTACAGCGCGTGAATTCGCATTAATTTAATCATATCAATAACGCTAAGACGCAAACATAAATTTCTTAAAGATAATTATATTGTAAGCTCTAATAACATTATGAAAATGTAATGACTGTAGTAATTGAGCAGACTAATCGGCTAATGGGGTGTCGGGGTGGAACCGAACCTCCTCAGAGCGCTTCCATTAATTGTTATTAGATAGGTCAACGCGTTCTCACCCCTATCATTTTGAATCCCAAATTGCATTACGCACTGAAAAACGACCGACGCATTCCCTCCAGCCTCTTCCGGATCCTTCAGAATTGCAAATAGTTCTGTCAACGACACGAAAGCCTGAACGCTATGCAAATGCGTTTGCTGTGCCAGACTCCGAACGATACACAATTATGCACAGGTAGTTAGTTTTAATTGTTTTCGTAGCTCAATTGCGATGAACGGGATCATCTCCTAATTGTGATTTTAATGATATTCGCGAAACAATGGTTTCGTGCTAATCCACGCAAAAACCTTTCAAAATATTCTAAGCAAGATTTGAAATCGATTTTATGTTTTTCAAAGGCGTATTTGGATGGTTATAAAATGTTCAGGCGTTAAATATTGTGCAGGCGCTACAACACAATCATAGTCTAAGTTGTCTTCGTGCTCTTCAAAAGCTAGTGACTCGTTTATATCAATGAGGGTATCATCACCGAGCTCGTTCGTGTTAGATTGAATTAAGTTGTCAGAATCCCAATCCTCGATAACAAGTTTATGTCCAAGTTTCTAAATGTTATTGCCGACTTCAGCTAAATCCATTTCAAATCGAATGAAATTATTGGCACAACGTGGTAGGATATGATACCAGGCGGTTCTGTTACTGCTCGGTGTCATCTTTGAATATTTTCAAGCTTAAAAATCGGTGGTATTTTAAGGTTTTATGTTCTTAAAGGACGTATTTGGATAGTTATAAAATGTTCCATATTCTGCCGTTAAATATGGTGCAGGCCCTTCAACACAACGATTGAACTTTATTATCCATTACCGCAAAGTATTTTTGCGTAAGTTAATATTACCCCGTCATTTTGAAAAGAAGAAAATCAATGTAAATTTAAAACTTTATTTATTGAATGAATTTACACGGCAAATAAAAAATGTTACATGAAAATAGTAAGTGTATAAAATTAATTGAAAACTTTCCCCTTTCATGTTTTGGAGAAATGATGTTGCTTCATGTTTGATACAATAACTTCAAAATTGGGGCTTTTTCATGTAACAGCAATTTGGATACACTCTTCGGCGTTTAATCGATTTCTGTCAGCCTTTCAGCCCAGAAAAATATAAAACCCGTGTATCTAAATAGAAACTCACATACCGCATCCACTCAGCTCAGCTTGGCTCCGTTCCGCTCCTTATCCTCTGTTTGTGAAGAATACTAGGCCGAAGGTCGGATGCTGGCGGATGGTGCACGCAGGCGCAACACTAACGTTTTCATATATGCGCTAAGGCATTAATGCAACCAGGATAGCAGCACAAATTTAGCCCTCCAGGAGGAGAGGTGGGAGGGGATTGAGTGTGTGGAAAAGTGACGTAGCTGAGCGGATGCAATATGTGGAAAAATGACGGAGTTCTCAGCTGAGTCCGCTCTGAGCGGACCCGATTGGATCCGTTGTGAGCTGAGCGGAGCGGACCCAGTGTGCGACAAGCCTAATGCAACCAAAAATAGTAATTCCTCGCACCCAATTAACAACGAAAAAGGAATTTTACCTCACGATGGCAGCATCAGAGCTTTATTTATTTATTTACTTTTTAACTGCACCACCATTTTCTTCAAGGGCCAGCCGGCTCCGTCTTCCATCATGCACGAACCCCAGTCTTCCACCACCGCTCTCCACTGACATCCTTCATAGATTTGTGCCCAATGTGCCCACATGTCACTAGATTCCCCACATATGCCACACAGCTTAAAGCGAGTCCCATCGGTACTGGATACCCATCTGGATCCCATCGATACTGGAAAAAACCTGCCTTTTTCCTCTGACTCGCACCTGTGTCGTGCAATCAATGCCTGCGGCAGTCTAGCTCCTTTGACGTACAAAGGAAGCCTTTAGAACACTTGTACGCTTCCGTATTTTAGGAGGAACTTACTCCCCCCAATCTTCCCCTGACTATACTGCAACCTTTCTCAGCTAACCTTTAACACACCAATTCTTCCACCTTCCTTCCATTCCCAAACCTTCTCTCGATTTCCTCATATGCCCAGCCACCGCTTTCATACAGCTTCTTTCTTTCGCTCCCCCATTTTGTGCCCTTGTGTATACTGAAACCTTCAATTCTTACATCTCTCGGCACTTCTTTTACAATCCTTTCATTCCCCATTCCATACACTTTCCTTTCAAACTTAACCACCATCCTAGCTGCCTGCGAAAACAATTTCCGCATATTTGTTTTTATTGCAGCACATTGTATTCCGGCATAGTTCTATCTAAATTGAGGGCCATTTTTAAAAACTGTAGCTGAACTCTCTCAACTCTTCCTCTTTCACTCGCCACACTTCCGGTCCATATAAAAAGATACTTTCAAATTCAAATTCAAATTTATTCCCAAAAATCTTCAAAATCTTGAGAGTTATATATACATGTAGAGGCAAGTATTTCTCTAAGTTTTCTTCTAAATTGTTTGTAGGACTTCTCTTCGGTGAGACTAGTTGGGAGTTTATTGTCGTCAGTCTACATCTAGGTATAGGTGGTATAGTTATGCTTCTACATATTTTTGGGCAGGATTATTTGAGCTTCTACATATTTTTGTTTCCATAATGTATAGGCCAAGGACAGTTAATATTTTCAGTTGCACGAAGTACTGCTTGCATGAGAAATATGTTAGGTGGTTTAAGAGTAACCGAATTATCCTCTTTTGTGTTTTTAAGACCCTTTCCAGTTCCGGTGATGTACCCCACACTATTATTTCATAGCTGAGTTTGGATTGAATTTCTGCGTAATAATAGTTTATTAGATCGGGGATGTCAAGGAATTTTCTCAGCTGGCAAAGGCAGTATGCTTTTTTATTTAGAGACTTGCATAACTCTTCAAATTGATTGTGCCATAATAAGTGTTCTTGTACCTTTAGCCCAAGAAATTTAGTGTATCTCGCTCTTTTTAAAGGCATATTATTAAATCTTAATGATATATCCTCTATATATTTAGCTCTGTGTGGTTGGAATACGACAAATTCAGTTTTCTCCAAGTTGAGGAATAGTTTATTAGCTGAGAACCAAGAGTTTAAAGATTTCAGGAAGTTATTTGCCTCTTGCTGGCTAGGTATCAAGTTGCATTCGGATATAAGGAAGCTAGAGTCATCCGCATATAGGGTGCAGAAATTGCCATGGATGTATGGAACTAGATCTGCTAGGTAGAGGAGAAACAGGGTCGGCGAAAGCACACTTCCTTGAGGAAGACCTGTTCTCAAAGGTAATTTAGGTGAGATGCTACATTTAAGGTTTGAAGATATCTTTAAATATTGGGTTCTGGCTTTCAAGAAAGATTGTAGCCAGTTTCCAGCCTTTTTTACTTCTCACACATGGCTTCCACACTACCATTTTCGCTGCAAAGTTATTGCTCAAGCAATACACTCCTTCTATACATTCCCTAGCCCGCTAGCAGCCACCCACGCCTTTTTACAAATATATTTCACATGGTCCTCCGGGGACCCATCCTGTCCAAACATATTAACTTACATAAGCACGTGCTACATGTTCTACTCTCAAACTGAAAACAAAATGACGACCTCCCCTATTATTAAATTTGAACTGGCCCATGAACGCATTTTAGTTTCTGCGTCGGCACGCGTCTGTAAGGTAATAATAAGTATTTCCTTATGGTGAAAAAGTTAGACGCGGTTAACCGCGGCGCCGAGTGCAGTGCACACTTTGCCTACAATTTCTTGATAAAAAGATAACATGTTCCTATTTGAAAAAACCATTGATGACCTTGAGGACGCATCAACTATGACCTTGACAAAAAAAGTATTTTTAACCACTGTGTCAGCCCTTCGAAATCAAAAAAATTCCCTTTCGACATTTTTTCCGTCACTTTAAAGGTTTCGGTGATATTTGGGGTGGTCACGTTAAATTGCCCACCCTGTATACACACACCTTTGATGTTTTGATGTTTTAACTCTTCCAAAATGCTGTTGAAGCAGCCCCATTTTCTCCTGTCGTTGCTTGTTCTTGCAAAATATAACATTTCTGTCATTGGAATTGACATTTTCTCCTGTTGTTACTTCAATATATAACATTTCTGATGACTTGCATTCCTGATGGCAAAAAATGCGCCACAATTAATAGCTCTTAAATGTTATAATGATACCTTGCTCCATTGGTTTGAATTAAAGATGTCGTATTTGGTGAATTTGGTTGAATAATTTCATTTAAATCGTTAAGACCAATCGGATGAGCTGAGGCATTATCTAAGGGCAATTAAAACTTACAATCTAGCCCATCTTCTCAGCAACACAGTTCTTTTGTGAGGCAAAAAAAACGATCTTCAAATAAAGTTTTTCTTATTTGAACGTCACTGAAAGAGTCTTTTTGATAAGATTTTGATATATGTACCTAACTTAGTATATATGTAAAACTAAAAGCTTGAATATCAGCCCATTATGTCTTATACCTTTGTAAGATTTATTTCAAGACGCAGATCCTCCTGGGAAATTATTCCCTACAATAATCCGATCTGCAGATTCCAGTCGTCTATCTCATATTCCTGGCAAAATGTGTCGCCGACTAATTCAATTTAACAGTGTCGACAAATGTTTACAACGTATAATACGGTCTCACGGAAAACAACATTGATTTAATTTCATTCCGCTCGTTTCCAAGAACTTTATCTGCTCTCAACAATATTGCAATAATCAAATTTTCATTTGGGGCTTTTATGCGGAAACAACGTTCTCCGAAGAGAACGCATATTACGTTGAACGTTTCAGATATTGCCAGTCTGACAATTCCAATTATTATTTATAACGCTGTAATGGATTTCGATTTTTAAGTTTCAAAGGACCAGTTAAATATTCAAATCGAACGAACTGGTTGCAGAGATTGCGAGTTTTTCAAGACTCAGAGGACCATTTAAATATTAAAATACAAGGAACTAGATGCTGCAGATCATATTGATCAAACTACACATCTGGAAATATGCATGTTTTTTTCTATTATTATACAGGGTGTTTACGGTCTTGTGATTTTACTTTTAAGGGGTGATTTCACATCTTAAAAGGTCATTAGTGTAAAAATGTCTTTGCTGTTTCATGGTGCATTTTCTTCGCTGGTGTATTTCTGTATGTATATGTATTTCGCTATGTATTTCTAAATAGGCGTTCTTCGAGGATGTGCATCGTGAACTTTGTCATATAACATTATTGTAAAAGATCTATTTTCTTCACCAGCAATACATTACTAAATTGGATTGCTATCCTCGTGTTTGCAGAGAGGAATTTATATATTTAAAATATGTAAGATGTAGTAACATATTCCAACTGCAATAAATTTTGTGTTTCGAGTGACTAAACTTGTATTTGGTGTAGCGTTAACGTAACGAACCTCTTTACTTCACCATTTCTGTACACTTCTGGTTGATGCATCATATAATGGATTCTAGATGTTGAATAAATTTAACGTAAAAAAATAATTTATTGAAACAAATAGTACATAAGTTCTTGTTTTCCATAACATACTCGGCATTTATTTACAACTTTTAAATTTTTACACAAGAACAGAAAAGCAATTACTTTTTATCGCATCTAACAAGTAATATAAAACTATCGTTTCGTACTATCCTAGACCTATTTCACACGAGATACATAGATAACAGCTTATTTAACGGCATACCTTGTGCAATTACTTTTAATTGTTCAACAACGATGTATTATAAGACAGACTTAATAATGCTCATATGTAATGCAATTACGTTCTAATTTATTGCTATGAGCTGCAACAATCAATAAAACTGATAGCCTAATCAGACTAATTAAATATGCTGAACCAATTATTTTTATATGCACTTTGGACTTGTTAAAATAAAAGGAAAACAAATAAACGTTTTCAATATATGTCTTCATTGGTCAATTTAACAAATATTTTCAACTTGGCTTGTAATTTCAATATTGGCTTGTAACTTCCATATTGGCTTGTAATTTCAATATTTACTTATAACTTTAACAATATTCGCTTGTAACATATATCCGTAGCGTTTTTTCGTCTAATATATAAATGAGCCGTTTATTTTGAAAGTGACCTAACTTCATTTGTGTTCGAATCGAGATATTGAAGTGTTTGCGTTGGATTAAATTTAAAAATATGGGTAACAGATAACATTGTAGAATAATGTTTTGGTGTTTCTAAGGGTGTCAAATTTATCACCCCAATTAGCATATTTAACGTTATTTAAGAAATAATATGTTTTTCATGGCTGTAAATGGACTTGGGCCACTTTCAAAATCAATGAAATCACCTTTCCAATTTTTAAGAAAGCGCAAGTCCTTCCATACATAAAATAAATTTTCCTTGAAATAAGGATAAATGTATAAACTTTTATGTTATAAAATCAAGAATGATAAATAACAGTTGTTAAATAATTTTTATATTAATATTAATATTGTTTTATTAATTATTATTCAGTCTTCTCCAGTTTTTGTATGCGGGAGGGATATAAAATAATTATTGTGGGTAGGTGGTATTCAATGTGGTATGCAAAGGTGGTATACCAAAATTCTTTGTATTTGAGATTTGTGAGTGGTCTCGCATTTTTTTGTAGTTTTTTGATTTTTAGATTGAAATTCATTTTCGAAGATTCATAAATTTTCTCTTGGTAAATTTTAATATATTCATATTCTCATACAGCTTTTTGCAATTTAATTTGTTATAAACAAATTATTAACAAATTACTGAAAATTACAATGGTATATCAGGAGACCCATATGAATCCATTAGCAAATCGAAACTGAAATTTGAAATTAAATTGTTTATAATAAATTCATTGCACATTGATAAGTCAACTGCTACTTTAATAATTAAACATAAAGCTTACGAGATCACATAAACTTTAATTGCATATTTTCCACATCGATTTGAAACTCTCTCAGTGGGACTTAAGCCACTTTCAAAATAAACTTTTTCATCATTTCATTAACCCAGCAAATTTTGGTTTTACAAAACCTTAATGATTTTAAATATATTAGTAACAAGTTACTTCAGTATAAAAAGATCAAGTAAAAATATAACTATTAAGGTAGCTAACTCAATAGTTTTGAAAAATGGACTTAGGCCACTTTCAAAATAAATGGCTCAAATATTCCATCTACATTGAGGACTGAATACTTGTTTTACTTGTCATAGTTTTGGATATAAAGTCTTAAAAGAAGATGCAGTTTCTGGAATAGTAGATAAATAGATATTTCTAATTAACCCTTTCACTACCATGTCAATTTTAAGGAATAACACTGCGCCAATATTTATAAAAAATGCCGGTAGTTGTGCAACCCCTTTCACATTGATCACCTATTTATCAAAAGCGGAAAATAGCGCTTCTCTATAATCCTTTGCTCCTCCATAACTCGACGCCGCGGCGCCGGTTACACTGTCGCAAAGCCTTAAGTTCAATCTAAAGAACTGCGTCGGAAAATCGCGAGTTCGCCGCGGCACGTTGAACGCAGACGGCGGTAAACTTGAAGGTACACTTTTACAGTGCACTCTGCACCAGTGTTGCCAACCGTACGATTTAAATCGTATTTATACGACCTTTTTGGAGCAGATACGATGTACGATCATGTATTCGAAATCTTCATAACAAAATATAAAAATAACAGAAAAAAAAAACAGACTTTAACCGGCCAAAAACTTCTTCTTTGGATTATCAATGAAGGCATCCTATAATTTTTTAAACCCTGTGTCCCAGTCACACTTTGGAAATACGCAGTGTACTATCAGTGTAATCGATTTACCGCAATCCAAGCAGTATGTTAGCAGTATGGTCTTGAAGCAGTATGGTCTAGCGTTATACAGCATTAACAAAGAAATTTTGACCTATTCCATATGCCACAGTGATAACATGTTCTCCTAACACAATAAGTGAACATAGAGACAAGCGTTAAGATTTCCTGGAATTACAACAAAGTTGATTCTACTCACGATACTAATCCCACTCCAAACCATACCTGAACCACCTCCAAAAGTCTTTCGACTTCCCGGACAGTAGCAGGCCATCGCAACGAGTAATTCGGAACTTTGATTTAGCCGTGAAGAGCACAGACTTCCATGGTCGAAGTTGCCATGCGATATGTTCACTAGCAAAATTCATCCTTGCTATTCTGTGGCGTCGTGCCAAAGAGAGTTTTCAGACGGGTCGTCTTACCCTCAAATTTGATTCCCTCAACCTATTCCTAATTGTCTGGTCTGATAAAGTGACCGCATTCGTCGTTCTTAGAGAAATTAAGAGGTCTTTCGCCGTCGAA
The DNA here is from genome assembly GCA_944588485.1 of Phosphuga atrata. Classification (NCBI taxonomy): domain Eukaryota; kingdom Metazoa; phylum Arthropoda; class Insecta; order Coleoptera; family Silphidae; genus Phosphuga; species Phosphuga atrata. The sequence goes on from OX155899.1 coordinate 60,518,431, forward strand.
ACTCTATTGCGAAGAAGCGAAATCAGTAAAAATCGGTCCTGATTTTGAGTTGTTTTTCTCTTGCGACATTGCTCACCGCGCCTGGTATATTGATCTGTATCCAAGTGCCTGTTCCAGAATCGCTGAATAACAAACAGACTTACTTTGAAGTTTCTTGAAACTTGTGGAAGGCTTTCGCCATTTTCAATTAATATTATAGCACGAACAACTTCCACTTCGTTGAGATGACTCATTTTCACTTAGTTGAACTGTCAGTGGTAATCATTTCCGCCTGTTTATTGATCTGGACGAGACGTTCCTAGCTCTTTGAATCAAATTTGGGGTACATTATTTTACTTTAGTTTTGGTAGTTTTTGTTAATTATTACGGATACTCCGGAAGTATGCGATGCTGATAATTCCCTATGTGTCAATTATAACAATTAAATAGAGCATCTTTCAGATGTTCTTAATTTTATTTGCATTTCACTTTTGAATTTTATGGAGGCACAAATTAGTGACCCGCTAATTGTTTTGAGCAGCGTATATATAAACTTCTTATTGAATTTAGTTGACAAATTAGTGTCCAAATTCTGGTAATCAAGGTCCAGAATATCATTCCTTGTTCGTATCCTAAATATTAAATACTCCTATTAATTAAAAGCTATAATTATATTAAATATTAATTAAGAGCTATATTAATATTTAAATTATTTACTATTGTTTTATTGAATATTCTATGCGTACTATTTTCTTTCTAAAATTCTTAGCAAAATACGATCCCCTGAAAAATAAAGTTGACAACACTGCTCTGCACGTTTATGTAGATATATCGGGATCGGGGAGGGCGACGGTAGTGCCAATTGGTTTTTTAGATTCCCACATCTATCCTGCGCCATGCGAACCCAAATTTCGCCGATGACCGTCGAATTCGCAAATTGCCGGCCAAAGAGGCGGTTGCGGAATTTTTTTTCTGCATTTCCGACGCACCGGGTGAAGGGAGCGATGCCGGAAGCCGAGAGTGGTACCGAAATACGCGCATCGGCGGGCGGCATCGCCTTGTGCCGCAAAAGTCAGGTTAAACACTTAAAAACACTTGACTAACAAAAATTAGCAATTTAAAGTTTAATATTTCACCAACGGATCTCTTAATCGAAATATTAATTCACCAACCTGTAATTTTTTTAAAGACCTATCCAACGACACCCTACACCATGGGGTAGACGAGAAAAAAAAACGTAACCACTTCTTTAGGGTAAAGGAGGTACCCTAAAAAAAATGTTTTTCAACATTTTATTTTACCACTTTGTCGGCGTGACTAATCTGTATATCCATGCCAAATTACAGCTTTATATTTGTAACAACGGAACCCTAAAAAGGCGCAAGCGTTTTTACGTTCGGAAACGAACGCGTGCAGTTTCGAGTAGCTGCACCCATAAACGGCGAAACTACAGCGGTCAAACTGACCGCACCTTTCAGCGATGGAGAGCCGATACGTTTCGAACTGTGGCGGGCGATTCCGTGGTCGCAGCGATGCGGCGCCAGTACCAAAATGCGCGGCTCGGCGGGGTTCACGTGCCGGTCAACAATGTGTGTGTGCCGGAATTTAAAAAACGCGACATCCTGGTGCCCCAAATCGTCATCAAGTTTTTCTCTGTGCAGATTAACATATATAAGTTGCAAAACAAAAAAACACTATTATACAACCTACTGAAAAATCCAGTACATTCACCGGGGGCTGCAAAAATATGGACGTTTTACTTTCGTCATTTATTTCTGCAGTACGGCAATACGGGGCGTCGCGGCGGTTTCAAACGACGCAGCGCGATGTCGCTTACATTAAAAGATAAAGCGTTTCATTCTCTGCGGGAATCGAGCGAAACCGTTCGCGCAGAGCTTAAGTTGGCGATTCTGCGGGAGTTTTCCTGGACGTCCAAAAAACGTTGTTTTTATGGCCTCGTGACGCTTCTTCAACGGAATAGGAATTAAACTCGTAAAAAACTAGTTCAAACGGGTTCTATGCCCGATCACCGGTGCCGGTCCCGTACCGATCCGTCAATTGGTTCTGACGAACCCAACCGGCGACCTGGAGCCCTTTATATAAGTGTAGTGCCTCCGTGGAAGTGATTGCAAAATCGGCAAAAAAAAGTTGAATTTTCTCTTGCACCAGGTGAACTGGACGGCGCAGGACGGCGAGCGAGGGCTCTAAAAAAGTGGCACCACGGCAGCTAAAGCGTCCAGGAAGAATTTTCGGGATCCTACGCAAAATGCGCCTCGAAGGTAAAAAATTCGGGATTTTAGGTTTCGGTATGGTGCATCCGAACCTGTGGGTGTTTACTCGCGAAAGTGGCACCGCTCGACGGGGCTCTCGGTTCTACACCAGAAAAATATACAATCCCGTTTTGCGCCGCCGCCTCCGCTTCCATCGGGCCGTTTCCGCAAAAATATCGATTTTCGGGGGGTTTTGACCCTTTGGGGCGGCAGGACAGAAGACGAAACCTGGGGATGCGCAACGTGCGGACGGACATTTGCATTTAAAGCATCGAGGACGCGCGGTTACACCAAGGAAGATCTGTCGCTTCCGTCGGCATAAAAAAACTGAATTTGACCTTTACATAAACCCACGAGGTGCGGTCCATCAAGTGTAATTTGGGAAACGCCACACGTCAGTCGTCCCAGAATTGATCGAAATTTGTGATTCCGTCGTGACCTAGCGATTCAGGCCGAATGCTTCCACACACGGACCCCAAAAGTTTGCCTTACAAAAATTACCACTTTCACGGAGGTAACGGCGAAAATGCCCGGGGAAAATGAAATTCACGAAAGAATACCCCTAGAAAACTTCGAGACGCGTCCTCCGAAACCACTCTTGTCGCTGCGCGACTTTTGTCGGCGAGGCTATTCACATTTTTCTGTGAATCCGGGTTCTCCGAGTCAAACGCCGTCTCCGGCGGCGGTGCATCAGATTCGTGTAGCCAAAGAATTTGTAGCACGGCTATTTTCGATAACGCTTCTGGATCGCGTCATTTAGACGTCCAAAAAAGATGATTTTTTGCAAGAAAATGTGATTTTTTCGTACGTCCCAAAAATTTTAGGTAAAAATTAAAAAAGGGTGACAATAGGATGGTCGGCGACGTTCCGGACACACCGGCGCGAGAACCACGTCTGTGCGACGAAAACTGTCCGAGTTGTGTTTGAAAAAGTGAAAAACCTGGAAAAATTGGCCTAGCCGCCGCCAGAGACGGCAGGTCGGTGAAATTATTTTTTTTAAATATCGGATTCTTTTGAAAATCGTGGGAGATTTCTAATCGTTGCGTAATATTTCAATATTTTTTTTTTAAATTACAAAAAATCGCGATTTCTCTCCCCCATTAAGTTCAAGTTTTAAAGGAAAAGGTTCCATTGCAGATAGGCGAAATCTTAGCCTATATCGTTCTAAACCCTGAAAATGTGAAGACAATCGAATCATAGGGTTTAAAATTACGTGCTTCTGAAGAAGCTAAAAGAGCTGGTGTCTGAAACACAGATAACATACCTCTACGATTTATACAAAAACAAAGAACTGTTGAACTGAAGAAGTGAAATATCAGATATATCGAATAAAAGTTGAGATAATAGGAAATTTTTAAGTAACATTTTTTTTTCGTTTTGGCCTACTAGGGACCACGGGGCTCGTCTTAACTCTCAGCTAGGATCTTCTGCTTTTTCTTGGCCCTATGGATATATAGACGTATCATTCGCATATCATGGATCCATCATATCACAATGAAGAAGTACTCCAACAAATTAGTAAAAATAAAGATCTGCTCAAAAGAAATCATCATCAAAGAAAGAAAGCTGCAATACTTAGGACATTTAATGCGAAATGACAAATATCGCATATTAAACTTAGTCATGTAACGAAGAGTAGATGGGAGAAGAGGACCCAGCAGACGACGTAACTCCTGGCTTAAGAACTTACGCCAGTGGTTCGGCCTTACATCAATTTAACTGTTTTGTTGAGATTGCAAGTCAATATTGCCATGCTAATCGCCAACATCCGCAACGGATAGGGCCCTCTAAGAAGAGGTATGCCTTCATCTCCCCCCCCCCCCCCCTGTGAGCTTGCTTCCTCTCATCCGTCCATTTAGGTCTCGTAGTGCCTGTAAACTTCTTGCTTGTGAGAGACAGTGGTAAGATTCCCTGTAAGATGGCCTGTCGGTATTCTATGACTTTTATCATCAAACTTTAGAGAAGATCTTGTAGGTTATAAGCAACAAGGAGATGCCTCTGTAGTTGCTGAGGTCGGTCTTACTTCCTTTCTTGTGTAGTGGATTGATCACGGCTGAGGTCCATCCTTCTGGTAAGACCTACGTTCTCCAAATATCCTTAATGATCTGGGTGCTCCGCAGAACTGGTCATTTCCGTGCTTCCACATTTCTGAAACTATACCATCTTTACGTTGTTCTTAAGGTATTTGATAATCTTCTCTATTTATTCTCTGTTGGGTGGTGCAGAGTCCGGGTTCCTGATAGCGGGGTGGGCGAAAGCATGATATGATAGCGGATAGCGCGGATAGATAATAACGGGGTCTCTCTTTCGGTTGTTCTGCATTGAGGAGTTTCTGGAAGTATTCTGCAAAGGTATTTGTGCAGGCACTGTTATTTATTTGGAGCTTCCCATCCAAGTAACAATTGTCTTTTACGAAAAGTAACAATTCTCTTCCCAAAGTCTGCCCCAAAAAATGCACAAGCTCCATTGAAACGGCCAGTATTCGAAGCTGTTGAATAGCAACACCTTACTTGTACCTTGTCATTAAGGTTCCCATAGCAATTAAGGTGGCTTTAGCTTGATGTTTACCAGAACAACTCCCTTGATTTGATACTCCAAGAAGCTTTTCTTTATCGTCAAACAAAACGATATTTGGCGTTCTTCTTTTGAACATCGCACATTCAATCCTGGTAATAATTTTCCATCCCAATAGACTGTGACTACGTCAGGTACATGGTTCTTAAAGTCACTTTTTATTACTTTTGTCCTGGATTTTCTAGTCTGAGTATGAATTCGCTGGATCAAGGATTTGTTAATTGGGAAATCATCTCTGCTCAGACCAAGCATCTGTCCTCCTCGGTAGTGTAGTTGACAACATACCCGCCTTTATATGAGGGAGACCCGGGTTCGAATCCTGATCGGGGAGGCGACAACTAGAGCGGTTTGATCATACTAAAAGCCAAAGTGGAATAGGGGGTTTAGTGAGAGCTCCCGCATAAAAAAAGACCAAGCGTAGATGCTCTGGGTCCAGACGGAAGGGGTCCCAAAAAGATCAAAAAAATTCATAACGAATTAGAAAAAAAACGTGCGCCATTCAACAGTTCCTTGGGAACTTGCCCGAAAGTAGAATATTAATTTAGGAGGGGTTCATTGATAAGGTCTTGCCCAGGACTCCAATAAAGCTAATTACGGCCCAGCCTCCAATCGTTGATATTCTTTTTTTCTTGTAATAAAGATTGCCCAACAGTTAAGAGAAAACCAATTACAGAGCAACCTCAAAAGCTTAAATTAACTTAAACTTGAAGGTTCCAAATTAAAATATAAAAATATGGGATATGAAAATGATCCTCGTATAAATAGAATCAATAAAATCAATAAATAAGAAAGTTAATTAGAGAGGCTTCTAAGGGCCTTTAATTTGAAACATCTAAGCTTCACAAAGATGTCACCCTCAGAGCTGTAAAAGTTAAGAACGACCATATTTTGAATAGGGGTGGCACCAACATGAGGGGACCACAAGACATTGGGTTATAACAGGAGCCAGTTTGTCTACTAGCAGCTCTAGGAACATGGAAATTCCAGTGACCGAAAATCTCAGAAGAGTCAATGACGCCATGAGCGGCCTTATGCAAAAGGTCTAGTCCCGCCAGAGAGCGACGGGAGCTCAACGATTGGTTCCCCAATTCATTCAACAACGAAGAGTGGTCGATGTGAAGAGGAGGAGGACCTCCAAAATTCTTAAACCAGAGGTATTTTAAGAATTTCCTCTGAACTACCTCCAAAGCCAAGATGTGCTTTTTATAATGCGGGTCCCAATTAATGGAACCATACTCTAGGATGGATCTCACGAAGCTATGATAGAGGAATCCTAGCGCCAAGTTGTTATTAAAACCGCAAGCATTACAGATTATTAATCCAAGTGCTCTCACGGATTTGGAGACTGAAGACAATATGTGTAGAGCAAACGTGAGATATCTGTCGAATAAAATGCCAAGGTCTTTGGCTGTGTCCCAGCGCTCCAAGTAAAAGTTTTTCAAGGTATACCTAAACTCGATCGGGTGTTGAAGCTGAGTAAACGTGACAATTTTTCATTTGTTAAGGTTGAGAGCCAGCTTGTTGACATCGCACCATCTTTCCAATATATCGAGGTTCTCTTGTGAGAGTGCTTAATTGACTGCTTAATCATTGGACTGCTTAATCATTGGACTGCTTAATTGACATGAAGATGGCATTAAGGTGGTCTGCAAAAAATAACTGTGGCACGGAGAAAGGCGCACTCAGGTCGTGAAAGAAAATGTTAAATAACAAGGGCCCAAGGTTAGATCCCTGAGGAACCCCGGAGGTGGCGACAAATTCAGCTGATGCATAACCGAAGTTATGAATTCTTAATCATTTAGAATTTAGAGCGTCAACCCTAGTCATGATTACTTTAGGTACTTGAGGTTCTGGGTGGGATTCAAGGATTACAACTCCTCTTCGTTGCAGCAGTAGACCCCAAGGTACATTTGTCTCTTGCGGAGCATTGCTCCGCAGTCTTTGATTGCAACTCCTCTTCGTTCTAGCAGTAGACCCCAAGGTATATTTGTCTCTTGCGGAGCAATACTCCGCAGTCTTCTCCGCAGAGAGCAGAATCTCTGATCTGCAGAATCTGCAATTGTCATCTTCCTCTAGGCATAGGATATTGAATTAAACCCTAATTTCGCACATTAACAATTTTGCTAATGTGCTAAATAGCATATTCGAGTTTACTTCAACATCTCTTCGATACCGCTCTCAGCAACTTGGTATTAGCTAAAACGCTTTGGCAAATTCTGCATAAAAAAATCCAATTTGTTAAACGATTTTGTAAAAGATTCAATTGAAATAACAGCTTCTTCCCCAAAAACACCGCCAAGCAGGTTCTAATAAGATATTACAGCTTGTTCCAGGAATGTTAATGGGGTTGCAGCTGATGGTGAATGAAACTTCTGCTAATAAGATATTAATTACAGCTTCTTCAAGGGATTTTAATGGGGTTTTTAAATTTTAGTGGGAATTATAGATTTGAATCCCCAACCTTGAATAAACTATTTATAAATGAAACACAAACAACACATTCAATTTGAATTAAGAACGAGGCGAAAATCATATGAAATTAATTATTGAGATCGATTAGATCTTCTATGTGTGGAGATACAAATGGCGGGTGGCGAGTGGAAGCCGGATGCGGCACGGGAACGCGCCCCGTCGGCCACGACATCAATCACAATTCCTCGGGGGGACGATGTGAAATCGACCTACGCACCGGCTCGCCTCATCACCCCCCGACCCGTTTCCTACGCGCTACAAAAACACATTCTCCGGAAACAATCGTAAATAGATCGCCTTTAATTAAATACATCGCCGACGGATCAAAATTGGTTTAATATTGACTAACTTGTTTGTTATCATGTTAACTTAACAAATAGTAAGAATTAATTAATATCTGTATAGGTTTATATGTAGCATAAGTTCGTTGACAGGAACAACAAGACTGAATTAATTCAAACAAGACCAGAAAAGACTAGACAAGACCAGATAAGACCGGACAACACCAGACAAATATTATCAATAAACATTTGCAAATAATTCAAATCTAAGTTTTATTATCATATTCATATTTAAATCATATTCATATTTTCAAAATAATGAACAGTGTTTTGTTGTCAGTGATGTGGTGGTGAACGCATCCGCTAGCTATACATGAGATCCCGGGTTCAATCCCCGGCCAAACCGATTTTTTTTCACGAATATATGCTGTGGCCACCTCGTGGAAAGCAAGGGCAAACTACCACGAGTAATTCTGCCTAGTAAACCTATCAACTAGTGCCGTTCGGAACCGGCGATAAATTTCTAGGTCACGTATATTATGATGCGTTCCACAAGTATGCGCGAGAGGTTGCCTAAGCTCTCAAAGAGTACTACACCTTAAGAAGAAGTGTTTTTTAGACTACAAGCCTTATTTAGGAAATATTATTACCAAGAAACATTTCAAAATTGTTATCGATAAGAGGTTGTGAAATTGTTTTTAAAAAGGCATTGAAATGCATAAAGTTAAGAAACCTGGAAAGTTATTGACTCTGATATAAATAAAGTTATCGATTTCAAAATAACATGTTTATGCAAAAAGTTGTTTGCGGCAACGGGAAGCAACATTATTGAACCCTGAGAAATGTTTAAATCCAAAGTATATTAAACTGCTTATGATGATTGTTTGAGACTAATTTAAGAAACATAGCATAGGCATAGTATACATGTATAATGTTATTTGCAGGTAAAATAACCCTTTAATATTCGAATGCTAATGAAGTTTAAACACACCAATTGCATTTGCTTCTAATTAGTTTCTAACGCATTTAGTTATCTTTCGCTCCTGAAAACAAGCTTATCCTCAACACAGTTCGTTCAATGGCACACTTACAAACACAATTAACAATTAAACACAAAATGTAATGTAACAAAAAGAATTCAGATAAATTTTAATTATTGGAAGAATGTTCCCTGCAGCTTTGAATTTGTGATTTAAATTAGCGACAAAGCGTATCAATGTTTTCATCTCGATAAGTGAGGCTCATTTTTCACAGTAAGATTGGAATGTTCTGCACAATGAAACTCAAACACAATGATTTCTGAGAATCATGCCAAGGATTTCTGCGTTTCAAACCGTTATTTAAGCTTAATAAAAACAACTTGAAGCTCAATTGAAAAATCTGCGTTATTTCCACAAATATGAATAAACTTCGACAAATAAAATTAGAAAATAATTTAAATTTACTTAGTTGGTGGTGTTAAGATAAAATTGTCTTATTGTTAGAAAAGAAATAATCGTGTAACTGGTTTTCAGACAAGAAGGGTGAGCGTGAGTTATTTATGTATACTAATTGATGTTACAAGGAGAGTATTAAGGGTTTTAACCCGACCCATCTTCAATTAATTCGCCTTTGTGCGCTCTGAGTGCCCAATTTGTTGACGTCCTTTTTCGCTGAGAAAACGGACAATTATTAGATTATTTCATTGTCGCTGCAAAAGAAACGGCGCTGCGGTGGGCTAATGAATTCGCCAAACTGCATTTCCCAGCAGTGATTAAAACTTTGTCACGTTAGCATTGCAAATGATAATCCTCGACGATTGCATCCACCTACTGTGGATGGTAATGCGCCGATTTAAAAGCAGAACGTTTCTGCGATAAATAGGCTTCATACAAAGTTTCGCGTGTATTAGCCCTCGAGCGCTGTACACAGCAATACGTTTTAATACTAGCCGAACTGAAACGAGCTAATACACTTATTTTTATATGTAAGGCGGTTTATCTGCGCGGGGCGTGCACACGCGAACTTTTTAAGTTAATTTAAAAGCTCCCGCAAAAAATTGGATCACGTAGATCCATAAATTATTGGTCGCCGAAGCTAATATCCTCCATGGCGGATCGCAAGTGCGGTCACATATTTTTCCTCGAGATCCATTTTCACAACTGCGGGATGTTTTTGTCGCAGGCCCTCGCCGCACTCAAATCATCTACGATTTGCAAAAACATCAAATCAAAACAGAAGTTTCCAGATCATAAAATAAACTTACTGTAGCAGTCGATATAATTAAAGCTGAGACTATTCTGTTTCGTATTCTAGTATAATAAATTTGATAATTAATGGTCGTCAACCTGGTTCCTATTAAACTTTCTTTCGTAGAGGGATTTTTGTAAGGATTTTTGTCAGAAATTACAGATTTTGTTCTTAAAGGGTTGGCCCTTTCTTGAAGGATAATGCGTTGTTTTTTCTTAACTATCTGATCAAGATTTCAATGGTAAAACTTGTAGGTAGCATGCTATAAAAGTAGATTCCTGCGACAGCAGATGCTTTACTGCAAACAGTCGATCATGTATGGGGTTTCCCCTAGTGTATAAAATATGATTATCCTTATGTTTTTTTTAAATTTAATTTAATCATTTATTGCTCAAACAGTACATTGAACCAAATTTAAGAGCAACAATACAATAATAAAATAGAAAAAAATAAAATACAAATAATATGGAAAAACAGTGATTAACAATGAAATACAAATTAAATCAGTCATGATAAACATAATACAATTTAACATAATACAATTAGGTAAGATTACAAAAAAGCAATTCAGAATAATAAAAACATATATGATGGAGGTTAGACAGATAAGCATTTAAGCGCCATGGATTTGAAAGTTCGAAACTTAACAAAAATGTCACACTCCGTGCTGATTGTAGGAAGTACATAAGTCATTAATTGTAGGAAGTACATAAGTCATTAAGGGGTGACACTAACCTAAACGGACCCTTGGTTAATTGATTATAGAAAGTAGCAGTTTGACGGCTAGCAATTCTGGGGACCTGAAAATTGAGTAGGTTAATGATATGGGGCGAGTCAATGACGCTATTTGCGGCCTTAAATAAAAAAACTAGACCGGCCATTGTACGTCGAGATTTAAGAGACCGAACCCCAAACTTCTCCAGCAATAAGTGGTGCTCCATGTGTAAAGGAGGAGTACAGCCCAAAGATTTATACCATAGGAATTTTAAGAATTTCCTCTGTATCATCTCCAAAGCATGAATATTCTTAGTCGTAAGGGGGTTCCAGATAATAGAGCCATACTCAAGTATGGTTCTGACGAAGCTGTTATAACGAACAGCAATCGCCAAGTTGTTGGAGAGTATGGAGAACTATTTTGAATAATAAAACCAAGTGCCCTCGAAGCCTTGGATATTGCCGACTTTATATGTTGATCAAAAGTAAGGCGAGAGTCGAATAAAATGCCTAGGTCCTTCAGTGACTCACAATGTTCAAGGCCAACATTGCCCAATCTGTAAATGAACTCAATAGGGTGCTGTAGACGGGTATAAGTGAGAACCTTGCATTTGCTTAAGTTAATATCCAGCTGATTGACGTCACATCACCTCTGTAAAATATTGAGGTTCTCTTGAAGAATAAGACTAAGTCTCCGGGATGACTAACATTGATAAATATTTTAAGGTCATCCGCAAAAAATAGATGAGGAGCAGAGAGAGAAGAACCTATGTCATTGATAAAAATATTAAATAATAACGGTCCAAGGTTAGACCCCTGTGGAACACCAGAGGTGGCCACAAATTTCGAGGAAGAATAACCACTGTGGAACACGTATTGACTTCTATTCACAAGGTACGAAGACAGTAAGGTAATTAGGTTGTTGTTTAACCCAAAAGAATTCAGTTTGCTAATAATTAAATCATGATCAATGGAGTCAAAGGCCTTACAAAAGTCCGTATAAATACAGTCGACCTGCCCCCTCTTACCAATTACTGAAGAGACAAAATCAGTGGAGGTTACTAAGTTTGTGATTGTGGAGCGACCTTTCATGAAACCATGTTGGTTCTGGGAGATCAGATGCTTAATTGGAGAGTGGATGGAGTTATATATGATGGACTCGAAAATTTTGGAAAAATTTGAAATAATGGAAATGGGTCGATAGTTTTTTATATCGGATTGAGGACCAGATTTATGAACAGAACAGATCTTAGTTAATTTCCATATTTCAGGAAAAGAGCCTTCAGAGAGGATCAGGTTAAAAAATTTCGTGAGAGGGGACACAAAGATGTGAGCACAATCACGAATCAGAAAGGCCGGAACCCGGTCAGGACCAATGGTCAACGTACATTTGAGCTGATTTATAGTTAAAGATACTAGTTCTTCAGAAATATGACTAAGTTCAATTAGCGAAAGATTCACTGCCGCAGAATCCGAAATATTCGATATAGAAGAGGAGCGCTTATAGACTCCCATAAAATAATTATCAAATCCGTCAACAATGGATTGTGGCAAACTAAAGGAGAGATCATCACAAGACATTAAACCAGGTATTCTGCTTTGACTTTTTTTGAACGGACAAAGGACCAGAAACTCTTCGGATCCTTGGATATATTGTTAGAAGCAGCCAACATGAATTTAGAAAAGGACATGCTTATCTCATACTTCACTTGAGATATTAATAATTTAAACTTGGAATAGTCCAAAGTGGATTTAGATTTCATATGCGCACGGTGAAGTGACCTCTTTTTACGTAGACCATGATTAATTGAGGGTGTTCCCAAGGATTTTGGGAGAAAGGGAAAGAAGTCTGCGTAGAATGAGAAAAAGAACTTTCACTGACATTCTGCTGGGGAGGACAAGGACCACTCAAATTAATATTATCAGTAGAAGTTGAAGGATTCATTCTAAGAGCGTTAGGCGGCCTGACACTGCTACAAGATGAAGAGGAATGTAGAGAGAGGGCGATAGGACCCATCCTAGACGAGGCAGACTCAGAGGCACAAGCAGAAGTGAAATCAGATGTCAACGAAGAAGTATTAACAGGATTCTGGTCAGGACAGCAGTTCAACAATTAAGATTTAAGAGTTTTTAACTCCGTGAGAACAGCGTCATTGTTAGAACTCACTTTTGATAAAAGATCAATAACTTCAGTATGCTTAATACCCGCTATTCATAACCTAAGCTCCTCCAGATTATGCTTAAATGAAAGAACAACAGTTTTCAGTTCATTAATATCAGTCACGAGATGCGAAATATCAGAACTAATTGGTTCCTCAATAACAGATATACTAGAGGCACCATCAATATTTCTATGCTAATCGCATATGACTGTGCTGAAGTCAGTTGCAGTAAAGTTTTTTTACTTGGAACAGCCCCTAGGGAAAACTAGATGACAATCCTTGCAAGTAAAAATAGATAACGTTGTTTTCTTACATTCAGCGCATTTCACTGGTAGAGCAGACTTGTCAGAACCAACCGGAGTGGAATTCATTTCAAGGGAAAGCAAACTAAAAAATCAAAAACAATAGCAATAAAGAAACGAAGTAACCAATTAAAAAAAAACAGCAGCAAGGAGAATACAGAAAAATAAGAAACAAAATGAAACATTAAGACTACATAAAAGTAGCATAAAATAAAATACAATTAAAATTTGTGATTTTGTGATAAAGTAAAAAGCCTAAAGTAAAACCTTTATTGAAGGTGACGCTTATCACCACGAGGTGAGAAACCGAATCAGATAAAAACTATTAAGACTTTGCTTCATAAAATAGACCTAAAAAAAGGACAAAAAGAGGACAAAAAAAGAACAGATAAATAAGAATATGTGAATACTACACAGATAACACTAAAACAAAATTATTTAAATACAAGTAATTAAGTTTAAAAATTAAAGATTTGAATCAAACTACTACCTTTTTAGTTCGGTGACACAATATCACCACGGGGAGTCGGGGAAGACCTTCTCAGATAAGAACACCAAAAAAAGGAAAAGAAGAAAAAAATAAATATTACATATAAAATTACACTAAAAGAAGACATTCAAACATATATAGTTAAATTAAACAATCACAAACAGAAGATCAACCAAGAACAACTATTTACGCAGAGCACAACACGTCCGTCGTTGACGAGACTCAACGAACGAATCCTTTTAATTGCTCATTTGCATGTATAAAACAATTACTTTCAAGAATGAAGAGACTTAATACAGCTAAAATCTGTAATATAATAATGAGTTGCCTGCACGATGTATACGCAGGTAGGACTCTAAGTATCCGTTTTTGAGCTCTCAAAACTTTCGGCCACTCTGGTGCAGTTCTCCAAGCTATTTGTGGGGTTAGACACCGTGGAATAGATATATCACTCACGGTTTGCAGAGGAATTTATTTACATGGACGATATATATATATATATATATATATATATATATATATATATGTGTGTGTGTGTGTGTTGTATTGTTTTCTCGGGGATTCCGCGTTGATGCTGAGGGTTGGCTCTGAAAAGAACCGGATTCTCGACGTTTCGGCGAACTAACATTCGCCATTCTCAAGAGATATATGCGTCCGTGCGGGTCAACCGTTAGATGCATACTGAGAGCTCGTTCGTGCGATGCGACTACTTATAGCTGTCTGGCTTCGGGTCATGCGCGTTGTGTGCGGTGCTTCGGTTCGGTTGTTTGATTGTCTTGTTGGTCGTACATGAGTCTGGGGTGTCTGGGATTGCATTTTGAGGGTGGATATGATCGGTCGCCATGCTGGGGGCAGTCTCAAGGAATCGTCTCTCGTGTTCATGCAGTAGTCTCGTTTTTCTATCTCTATGGCTTCTCTGTATACTCGTGACATTTTGTGGCTAATCTGTGCAACAGTCCTTGTATTTCTAAAGTCCATCCAGTGACCGGTGTTTGTGTGTTGGACAAGTGCCGATGAAACTTTGTCTCTGTGTCTGATTGAAACTACATGTTCTTGAATCCTAGCAGATATTTTTCTATTGGTACGTCCAATGTAGGTTCGTTTACATGTTGCGCAAGGTATTTCGTAAATTCCATGGGATTTTAAAGGGATGGTGTCTTTAACGCTGCGTAGCATGGAGGATATTTTCTGGTTAGGTTTGAAAATGGTGTCGATGATGTGTCTTTTAAGGATTCTGGCGATTTTGTCAGTTGATCCATGAACATATGGTAGGTATGCTGTGCTAACGGGTTTTTTTACGTAAGAACTCAAATCGGCCCACAAAACATATTAAATTTTTAGATCAATCGATTCAGCCGTTACTTAGTAAAAACATATTTTTTGTTTTTGACACATTGCGCTTTTTCTCGAAAACCAATATTGTTAGCGATCTGAAACATTCAGAATCTTATTATTTAATTAGTACCAATATATCTTTAAAGTATCATATAAATATCTTTCCGGGGCCAGGGTAATACCCCTAGGGTCTTTGTTGGAAAAAAATTTCGTGATTTATTTTGGGTTACCCGAAGGAAATCGAAATGCTGAAAACGGGTTTTCAGGTTATTTCGCTCTAAAATTACAAATAAACAAGTTATATTGTTTTTCGCTGTACACCATCTCGCATTTCAGACTGATTTCACGCTGTCCTAACTTTTGAACGGCTCAGCACAGAGACTTCTAGTCTTCACGAATCGATTCAGCGTCCCAAAATTAGTGGGAAAACGTGTATAATATTCCTTAGGAAACTTTCGATTAAGAAATACCATCGACAGCAGAAGTCAGTACCGCGGAAACGAGTAAATAGGAGAAAATCGATTTTGCTAAAATTGTTATTTTTTGAGTTACAGTTTCAATAATTTTCCGTTTGAATTTTATGGAGGCACAAATTATTGGCCTGCTAATTGTTTTGAGCAATGTAGATCAGCTAAATATGAAATGAACAAGGTTGGGGCGAGAACACTCCCTTGAGGTACCCCTATATTAAAAGCCATTTCTGGCCACACACTTTTCTTTGTTTACAGCTTTTCAGGTAATTATTAGTCCAATTTGTTCACATCTCGGTGACGCTCTCGGGGATTAATTGAGGCGCAGGGTAAGCACAAATTTTCTGAATTTGCATATGTGGCATAATTACATTTACTTACTTTAGTTTATCGCATGAATCGACTAAAAGTGAATCCATCTACATTTTCTTAATCAAATTTAGATTGTAGTATAAATAGAGTTATTGCATTAAATGTTTTTTATATTGTCTGTGTTTAATAGTGGACTAATTCCCAAATTACTCAGACTTGGGATATATATATATGTTGGGATTAGTACTCTTTAGTGCTCAATGCCTCAATTCTAGCCGAAACAATCTCGTGAGCTAATTGAATAAGAAATTCTCGATAATTTTTGGAAATTTTAAATCATTAATTGTTTTAGCCTTAACTATATGAAACGACATTTTAAATAGGTTTTTAAAAAATTAAACAACTTATGTGATCAAGTGAAACAAATCACATAAGTTGTTTAATTTTTTAAAAACCTATTTGGAAATTTTGTTGGAAACAATAACACCTTCTTGCTCATTTATCTTCTCTTTCTTATATTTTTTTCATTTTTATGGAGAAATATTTTTAATGGGACATTTAACTCGTTACAGCTATTATCCAGTCAATTTGACCTTTCCACTTCCCTGTGAGCTTACCTAAATCAGCATAATAGCAGTTACGAGTTGAAGATCAAACCTAACAATTATTCACAAGTTAATAATTGTTATGTTTGATTTCGAACCCGCAAATTGCGGGTTGGAAATTCCCGTGATGATTGAAGACTTAAACGAATATAATGGAGGAGACGATGTCGCTCTCAGATGTATTGTTCCTAAAGCTCGCATTAATATTTTAAAACTTTGCCTTTATACTTTATTGCGGCTCTCGTCTAATGTCTACTTTCCGACGCGCAATAAAGAGTTTTATTCGTACACGTGGGACACTTAAATAACGTCCTGGCGAAAAATGTTTATTAATAAAATATCCGTCGCAAGGTTCGTTTCATTAGGTGCGTCTTCCCGTTACGAACAACTAATCAGAAAGTTGCTTTTTTAAGTTAATTTCTATGCAAATTTTATGTGTCTAGTCTGAGGCACTAGCAGCAACAATGAAACTGGTAACGTAATAACGCAAACTGAACAAAGAAATGCCTTTTGTAATTTAATTAAAATTTATAATTAAGTCTCGGAATGAAATCCCATTGAAAAGTTCAATATCGAATTTCAACTTGGACTATTAATTAAAAGGAAAGCTGATTTTTAAAAGTAATCAAAACAGGTTATCAATCGAATGAAAATATATTTCGATATTATATCAGTTTTTCAATTTCTTTTTATGCAAATTTCCAATTGAAAACGAATTGTTATTTCACTTTCAATACGTTTTATAATCAAATTTTAATTAAAACCAATACAGCAGAGATATAGCCTGAGGTAACATATGTATGAAAAGAGTTGAATACGAATATTGAATTTCATTCAAAAGTGTTTTCTTTTAACCAAGGTTATATAATCATAACAGGCAACAATTATCACACAACGGTTGTGAGGATGCAGCCATACTAGCAAGAGAGTCTCTGAGGGCAGAGACCTCTAAGCGACGGTGACCCAAACTAATAAATATTCAATTCCAAATTATTCAATACGAAACATGTTCGATCCCCTTTTACTCGACAGTAAATAGATTACTAAAGTTTACAAAAACGCTAACTTTGTGTAGTAAATAGTTTATTAAAATTTGCAAAGGTCCCACCTCTGTAAACTTTATTAAACTTTTTTAATCTATTTTGTATAACTTTTTCTTTTTAACACACAACTTTCAGTCGAAGCTTCACTGTTATACACCTTAGTCTGCGGACATGTTCTCGGTATTTAGACGGAATCCGGCATTTATTTGACGTATTATTCCCTCGACGTTTAGCGGGAAACCGGAAGCGGCGAACTGCGAAAAGTGCAAGATCAAAGGATTTCATTGCGTTTTTCACTTCATGCTTAAAATTTCGCACGGAAGCTTAACGCTGAAAAGCATTTTCCTTACGATGGAAAGATAGTCTAAAACTTTTACCTACACCCAGATTTTTAAATCAAAGCATTACACGAAATTATCAAATTTTTGAATTAAAAATATTCTAGTATTGTCTATATAGTCTCGTGTGTCAAATTCTGTTTGAGTAGCACACTTAGTCGTGTCTTTGCTGCCTATCGTAGCCTGTTTAGTCTTCTTTATTCTTTTGTCTACTCCGTATTTGTCCATTTGTGGACAAAGACCTCCCTCATGTTTCGCCTTTCTTCGCATTCAGGGATTCGTCTAGGTTTATATATCTATTCATGTCCCTCTGTCCTCCTTAGTAGTATAGTTTAACAACACACCCACCTGACAATCAGGAGACCCGGGTTCGATTCCTGGACGGGGAGGCAAAACTAGGGCGGTTTTCATTAACCGTCCGGGCTGCCCACCCTGAATGAATGTGAAATATGCGATACCGCGGTGGCGTATACTAAAAGTCAAAGTAGAATAGAGGGTTTAGTGAGAGCTTGCACCAAAACCTCTATTTAAAAGAGAAGTCAGGCCTCTATTCCTTTTTACATATATAAATAATCAATAACCTTATTTAACCTAAGGTGTAAGCTGTTACATTTCATATTCTAATTCTTACATTTAATCTTTACAATGCAGTATATTCACTATTCCTTTTTATCTGTCTTTAATCTCAACTTGTTTGGATCTCCCTCCAGATACGTCTTTCTTGTTTCAAAAGAAAATGAAAATGAGTTGTGACAACAGAAAAACTTTGAAAAACAAGCAAACTGTATGGTTATTAATGATTTCGTTGTTAACATCATATGAGGTTGTGAAGATGGATGGGTGAGAAGGACATTTCTTGTATTACGGCTCCATTAGGCATTGTGCACTTAATGGGGGTTGCGCGGGCTGTGTGAAACGCGATGCAAGAAATTTATCTTTCGTTCCGCCGGCTATAAATCAGACATATTTCCGGCTTCACTTCACACGAGATTAATTAATTAAGATATGTATTCATATTATTTTATCGTCGCCGGAAAGTTTTCTATGGGCAACATCCATCACCGATTTATCGCGATCCAAGAGAATTTCAACTAGTGATGCATACAATGGAATCAAAATACTCCTCCATTACCTTAAACGAACGAACAGAATTAGATTAATGAGCGATTGAGCAAACTATTTTTCCATCGGCCAGCTTTTCTTCTTCTTCATGTATCATCTCCGATTTCCTTAGATTGTAGATTTTAGTTTTGGTGGTGACGACTTGTACTGCGACCTTCGTAGATCTATTCTACCTCAGCTTCTTCCTCTAAACGTTGTTATACCTACCCATTTAGAGCGCCTCCTCTAGTCCTGATTCTTTTAGGAATTTCAGGATCTGGGTGGGATTCAAGGACTGCAAATCCTCTGCGTTCAAGCAGTGGGCCTCAAGATACATTTGTCTCTTGTGGAGCAGTGCTCCGCAGTCTTTGAGCAGATGTGTGGTGCTTTCATCTGCTGAACCACAGAATCTGCATCTGTCATCTTCCTCTAGACCTAGGGTCTTGAGATGTTTTCAAAGTGTGCTGTGTCCCTTCAGGATTCCTGTCAGAATTCTAAGCTTGTTCCAGTTTTGTGTCAAGCAAGCTTTTGTTCTTTTCTGATTAACAGATCCCAGCATTACTTTGGATTGTATCAACCCTGGAAGTTCTTTCCAGGTTTTCATCCATTGCTCTCTTATTTCTTCATCTAAACTTTTGTGGATAGTGTTTACACTCATACAGCAAAAGGGTTACGGACCTGTAAGGGGATTACTGGATCCCTTGTTTGGTAGGTGATCAGCTTCTTCGTTTCCGTTTGTACCAGTGTGTCCTGGTACCCATTATAACGTTACTATATTTTCTCTGCCAAGCTTTCCCACACAGTCCCATACCAGTTTGGATCTGATGGTGTATGAGCTAATGGCCTTGGTGGTTGCTTGGCTGTTTGACAGGATAGCAATTCTTTTTTTGCGATAATTCCTGTCTAGGTTAAATTGTGCACATCTTTCGATTGCGTCTACCTTTGCTTGGAAGATATTTGGGAATGGATTCGAAGTATTTGGTACGAGATCCAAACACTCCTGCACCAGTACCTTCCTTTATCAATTACCTTCTTCATTGTCTTTAATATAAAAGATGTTAGACTAACATAAAAAATGTTAGACTAATGGGTCTAAATTACTTCGGTTGAGTGGTGTCTTTCTTCCCCACCTTTGGTATGAATACCACCTTAACCCTTCTCCATAGCTCCGGTATGTATCCGAGCGTTAAACTTCTAATGATTTTTAGAAGGTACGGCATTAGTTCTCTCTCTCCTTTTTGTTCTCTCAGTCCTTTTTGGAAGGCGAGAATTAGTCCGTCCACACCTGGGGCCTTAAATGCTGGAAAGTGCCGATAGCCCATCTGATTCGGTTTTCCGTGCAGATGGACGCGGCCTTCCTCCAGTCAGCTCGACTTGGAGCTGACCGCGGTTACATCAAGCCCTCGGTCGCTTTGTATTTTCTACATCCCGGAAAATGGGTTTCTAGTAGGAGGAGAGGTCTCTGCTTTTCGTCCTCCGTGTAGCTCCCATCCGGTCTCTTAAGAGTGGCTGTCATTTCCACTTTATCCTTCGCTAGTGCTTTGTGCAATATAGATGCCACCGGGGTGGATTCTATGTTTTCACAGAAGGTCCTAAAATGTTGCTATCTAGCGTTATATCCAGTATCTCACTCCTGTCACCTTAGTAACTCCTGTCACCTTAGTGACAAATGATGGTGTATTCCCAACGTTATATAAATTTAGGTTTTCTTTAATGAGGTATTCTAAAAGGTATTCACCTCTCGTATTAGTGTCCGTGCTGTCCCACATCTCGTTGTGGGCGTTTGCGTCACATCCTAAGAGAAGTGGAAGCCTTCTCCTAATACAGTGTTCTACCAGCCTTTGTACTTCTACCGGTGGTATGTTGTTACCATCTCCGGGGAGGTATGCTCATTCGATCACTACCTCGCGGTGGAGCCCCTCGGTCTTGATGAGGACCTGGATTGGAACTAGATCCCCCGTTAGGAACTCTGAAAGACAAAAATAATTTATGCCCTTCCTTACCATAATGCAAGTTCTGGGGGAGACCTCTCGGTTATCCCACATCAACTTACATTCCCTTTTGCTGAGGCCTCTGATCTTACCTCCATAAGCCCAGGGTTTTTGCAGCAGCACTATCCATCCCTAAGTGTTGTTTAGTGAACATCCTAGCCATCACAGCCGAAGCTGCTTTGGCATGGTGGATGTTCACTTGAGCTATTTTGGTGCGTTTGCCGGTAATTTTTGTTTTTTCACTCCACCTTCTTTTGAAGGATCTATTTTTTTATTGAATTCTATCACATGCACTTAGGCCCAGAAAACCTGTTGTTATAGCAAATTGCACTAATTGCCATTTTTCACATTTGTCTTTCTGGAACAAATGCGGCCGGACGCTGGGAATAGAACTCGGGCCTCTATACTCGTCAGTTAGCGATCTAACATGAGGCCACGAGCGTCACCACTACGCCACTCGCGCCGGCTTTTGAAGGGTCTGATAAAGGGTCTGATGTTCAGACCAGCGACTGGTCTGGACATCGATGAACGATTCATTAGACTTGCATTTAAGATAACTTGATCCCGGATGCCTACAAGGAATACTCTTCAACGGTGTTGTATCTGTCATTTCTCGTGGCATTCCTCTAGATCTCACAGATATAACTGGTGTGGAAGACCTTTTCAAATTGGAGGCGACACCTGAGGACTTCTGCAGCAGATCAGATCTTAGTATGGCGGATTTCGGCTGTTTCTCCGACTACGAAGTACTCTTCTGTCTCAGGAAGAATGACGTCTTCCTCTACCTCAGTAAACATGACAGGACTGCTCATGTCTACGAGTGTGAGGTCTAGGTCGTCTTCTGGTAAATCCGAGCTGACTTCCTCGTTCTTGGCCATTGTGGCTTCAAGAGAGGGAGTCGCTGTTGCTGTCTCTTCAACCAAGGAAGTGGCCGCTATTTTGGGCGTAACTTCCGAGGGAGATACCGCTGTAGCTGCCGCTACTACCTCTGCCAGGTTCATCTAGAGCTCACGCTCCATCTGGTCCACTAGTTCTGTGGCGGTGATATCTCGCACACTAGGGTTCATCATCGTGTTTCTTCGCATATAAATACCACAAATGACAAGGGAATTAAATATCCGCCATGTCAGAGCCCCGCTTGATATGGCAACGCTCGATAAACTCTGAGGTTGCCAGGTATCAGGAAGGCTCCACTTGAGGTGGCCGGTTACCCTTGACCACCCTAGAATTGCCTTAGAATCCACTGATACCACTGAAATTGAAGGTAATATGCACAATGCTTCAATGAATATGAAACAAGAAGGAGGAGAAGAATAACATCGAGGGACCGATTTATCTCGATCTAAGCGAATTTCAACAGTCATGTACCTATACAAAACACTCGATCATTACGTTGAATGATCAAACAGAATTAGATTAATGAGGAATTGAGCAAACTAGTCAGGTTTTCTTCTTCTTCCTGTATCTTGTCCGATTACCTTAGTACCTACTGATACTACTGAAATTGAAGGTAATACGCAAATTTCTAGAAAGAGAAAGACTTTATCTGATGAACACATTCTTCCAAAAAAGAGAGCAACGCAAATGGACATGGAATAGCCCAGATGGACAAACCAAAAATGAGATTGACTTTATAATCTCCCGCCATAAACACATAATCCAAGACGTAGATGTAGTCAATCAATTCAACACTGGCAGTGATCACAGGATGGTTAGATGCAAACTACTTATAAACACAAAAATAGAAAGAAAAAGAAAGATGGAACAAACGACGAAGAGAGGAAGTAGAGAAAAGATAGCGGTAAGAAAGGAAACATTCAAACGAAAGCTGAATGAAAATTTTTCCAATAATCCAGGATAAACAGAAGAGTCATTAGATGATAGAAATGGGAGAATAACAAAAATTATAAGAGAAACAGCAGAACAGATAATAGCCCCCCCAGAAAGATCGCCGGACAAACTGTCGATAGAAACAAAACACCTCCTAGAGAAAAGGAGAAAACTGATAACCGAGGGTAAAAGAGACACTATTGAATACACAGAAACCAACAAAACAACAAGAAAAATGGCGAAACAGGATATACTGAAACATCAAACGAAACAAGTGCAATCCCTATTAGAACAGAACAAAGGACTAAATATATTTAAAAGACATAACACACCTAAGAAAGAGATAACAAAAATAAAAGATGCGAAAAACATCATAGTAGAAGATAGACAACATATATTAAAAGTTGTGGAATCTTGCTATAGAGATCTGTACGAATCCAAAATAACAAACACAATGACAAAAGACGACAAAATACAAATAGTAAATGTCAACTAAGAGGAAATGCCCGAGATAGATATGGAAGAACTGGAGAAAGGGCTATCCCAGATGAAAAATGGCAAAGCGGCAGGAGAAGACCTGACAAAACATCCTGCCTGAAATGGAAAGTGATATCAAGACGAGACAAGAACTAGTGAAATTATTCAATGAGTGCTTAACAGCAGAAAATTTACCCAAAAATTGGGAGACTGCCGTAGTTGTTATGATCTACAAGAAAGGTGACCCGACTGATCTCGAAAACTACCGGCCGATAAGCATACTATCACAGATATATAAATTATTCACCAGAATAATCACATCAACAGATTAGAGCGAAAACTCGAAGCTCACCAACCAAAGGAACAAGCTGGGTTCCGACGTCACTATAGTACGACAGAACACCTACACCCAGTAAGGCAGATGATCGAGAAAGTTACAGAATATAACATAAGCCTACGGATGGCTTTTGTCGATTTCCGAAAAGCCTTCAAC
Organism: Phosphuga atrata; assembly: GCA_944588485.1. Taxonomy (NCBI): domain Eukaryota; kingdom Metazoa; phylum Arthropoda; class Insecta; order Coleoptera; family Silphidae; genus Phosphuga; species Phosphuga atrata. Next base: position 60,541,899 of record OX155899.1, read on the forward strand.
ACAATAGAAATCTGGGCAATAATAAATTCATTGAGAAATGCTAGAGTGGATCAACGTTATATAAACCTTTTTGAAAACATCTATAGGACTTCGACAATGTCAATAAGACTTCATGAATCATCTAACAAAATAAACGCCAAAAGAGGAGTTCGGCAAGGGGACGTAATATCTCCAAAACTATTCACCTTAGTACTCGAGGATGTTTTTAAAAAAGATACAATGGGAGAAAGGATTGAACATACATGGTGAACGCTTGCACAATCTAAGATTTGCCGACGATATTGCACTATTTGCAAGAGATAAACAGGAATTGATTGACATGTTGGAAGAACTACAAGATGAGGCTGCAAAAGTATAATTACACATGAACTACACAAATACCCAGTTTATTACAAATACACCAGATGCAGACGAAACAATACTGATTCATGACGGCACAATAAAAAGGACAGAAACATACATATACCTTGGCCAAGCTATAACACAGGGCAAACAAAATCAATATATGGAGATTGATAGGAGAATTAGACTGGGATGAGCGGCCTACTGCAAATTAAAGTACACCTTCAGCGTGAATATCCCAATGACTCTAAAAACAAAAGTCTATAACGAGTGTGTACTGCCTGTTGTCACGTATGGTTGCGAGACCTTGCGAAAGATCAAACATAAATTGGAAGTGCATCAGAGAGCCATTGAAAGACGAATTCTAGAAATTTCCCTGAGAGACCACAAAACAAATACATGGATAAGGGAAAAAACCAAAGTCTTCGACATAATTAAAAGAATTGGTTCCCTAAAATGGCAATGGGCAGGACACGTGGCCAGACATACAGAAAACTGGAGCGGGTATATCACCAGATGGAGACCTTGGGAAGAAAAGAGGAGTGTTGGAAGACCCCAGCAAAGATGGTACGACGAGAAAAAGAAGATCGCAGGGTTATATTGGTATCAAGTTGCGCAAAACCGAAGCCAATGGTAAAATTTGAAAGAGGCCTACATCCAAAGGATTGAAAACGGCTAAAAAAAAACGCACATTGCTTCAATGAATATGAAAATAATGAAAGGACGAGAAGAACATCAAGGAAGCGATTTATCTCGATCCAAGCGAAATTTCAACAGTCATGTACCTATACAAAGGAATCCAAACACTCGATCATTACGTTAAATGAACGAATAGAATTAGATTAATGAAGAATTAAGCAAACTATTTCTCGATGGGTCAGCTTTTCTTCTTCTTCATGTATCATGTCCAATTCCTACAGTATCTACTGATACTCATGACTGTAATACGTACCTGCATTAGTTCAATTTTCTACTTTTCCATGGGCCCTGTTCGATTACCTTAATATTTACTGATCCTACTGAAATTGAAGATAATATGCACATTTTTTCAATGAATATGAAATAAAAAGGATGAGAAGAACAACATCAGTTACCACAACGTTGGAAGAAGAAGCAAGACTCGTGTTTCAAGATTAAAATACACCTGCGTTTCAGGTTATTTGAAATTATATATTTAGATTAATTCAGTAATTTCGGTTTTATAATGCACATTGACGTACATTTGGTGATGCATTTTTATTAGGCTTCAGTATATTACATTACGTTTACAAATATTTAGAAGCTTTATTTTATTTATATTTCCTCAATACGAATGTGTAACGATCAATCGTATGGAAGAATAATGTCGGTTTTGTATCTAGAAGGACTTTCGTGGCAGATTTATGCGGTTTGTATGTCGAAGGGAAAAAAAATACAAAGCCGCCAAAGCAAGTTCCCTCTCAGATACATTTGAACCGCTGAAATATTACAGCCGCAGGATAAGATGTATTAATTTATAATTCGCGTGCGAGCGAATCCGGAATTTATTGTTTCCAGCCCAATTTTCAACAATACACTCTCGCTTTTTGTCTCTGCGCACTGTTATAAGTATTAAGTTGGAGAGCGAACAGAAAAAGGGATGATGTATTAGGGTCCTATCCAGTTTTTAAGTTTTTTAGGAAAGACATATGTGGTCATATTATAAAACATATTATATATTGAGATTAAAGGTAGAAATATAAACATAATATATATAGTTAAATCTAGACAAATAAGATCATATGTTATTTAGTTAATACATGTATATATACCATGTACGTCTTTTTGTACAATAATACAATAGTCGTTTTTACGGTTAGTTAAGCGAAAGTTTTTACGGTTAGTTAGAAAGGCGGGAATATGGAAGTTTCGGGCACATATTTAGTTATACTTCAAAAAGTTCTGGCACTTTTTGACGTATAACATGGCGGAAATTGACACATGCGCACAAAAAAATTTCAAGTATGAAAAGGTCTATTGGTCATGTTTGAAGAATTCGTTGAATTTCTCATTCTACTACATGCCCCGGCTATTTGACTAGCTATTTGTATTTAGACTTTTCTATCAAATCTATTGAATTACATGTTCTCTTCTCGGTAATCCGAGTTGACTTACTCGTTCTCGGCCATTGTGGCTTCAACATAGGGAGTGTCCGCTGTTGCTGTCTCATGATCTTAATCTTGTCTTGTAAATATTTCCTTTTGATTTTCAACTCTTTGATTCCCTTTAACTCTTTGAGGCGCGGTGGTATTAAAAGTGAATTTCCCACCTATGATGCGTAAATATCCATGGCGCGATATTTAAAATCATCTAAAATTCCTCAAAGGATCAAGACATGACGACATGTATTTATGACATTCCATAAATTATTTGCTTCGTCTTCACCTATGACCCGTAAATATGCATAGGGGGACATTTAAAATCATCTAAAATTCCTCAAAGGATTAAGACATGACGACATGTATTTGTGACATTCCATAAATTTTTGCTTCTGCTTCACCTATGATCCGTATATATGCATGGCGGGATATTTAAAATCATCTAAAATTCTTCAAAGTATTAAGACCTGAGGACATGTATTCATGACATTCCATAAATTATTTACTTCTTCTTCACCTATGATCCGTAAATATGCATGGCGGGATATTTAAAATCATCAAAAATTCCTCAAAGGATTAAGACATTAAGACATAAATTATTTCCTTCTTCTTCTTCTTGAGTAGCGCTACAGTACTCAGTAGAACCTGGACCTCCTCCCTCTGCCTAGACTGGTGCTTAGTTTCTTTATCTTAGACACAATTATAGGTGAAATTATATGCAGTAAATTAATATTCAACAAGTAATATGTCAAAACAAAGACAATTGTGATGCGTTATTATTTCAGATGAAGAAGCACGTCAAGTTATCACTTAAACACGTCTAATTTACTCGCACATTGTTGCCGGTTATTTCAACGAGAAAGTCGTTGTTTACGAGCACCTTTCTGCTCTGTTTATCTACATTAATTCAAGTGTACTCGGCATCTACACACTAAAAAAGAACTCGAGCACATGGCACTTCTCTCTTTCAACGGGCCATACAAAGCGGGAAAATAAATATTTACTAGGAAATTGAAAATATTTGCGGTTTGTGTTGATTTCTTCACATTTCTTTTGGTGAGAGTCCTCTTAGGATTCATTTCAAATAATTTATAAAATATCAATATTGATAATATTTTTATGGATTGAAACATTCTCTCTTGTGAATCTAGCAAAATCAATTAAATCCACGCGTAATTTTCCGTAAAGAAGAAAAATGTTTAACTAAGGAATTGTTAATATTTAAAATAATTGATAGATTGTAGATTGTAGATATGGTGGTGACGACTTGTACTGCGACCTTTATAGATCTATTGTACGGGTGGGGTACAATAGATCCTCCTCCAAGTGTAGGTGTACTTACCCATTTAGAGCGCCTCCTCTAATCCTGATTCCTTTAGGAATCTCAGGATCTGGGTGGGATTCAAGGCCTGCAGCTCCTCTGTGTTCAAGCAGTGAGCCCCAAGGTACATCTGTCTCTTGCGGAGTAATGCTCCGCAGTCTTTGAACAGATGTATGGGGGTTTCCTCTGCTGAGCCACAGAATCTGCATCCATCATCCTCCTCTAGGCCTAGGGCCTTGAGATGTTTCCTAAGTCTGCAGTGTCCCGTCAGGGCTCCTGTCAGAATTCTGAGCTTGTTCCTGCTTAGTTTCAGGCAAGCTCCTGTTCTCTTCTGGTTAAAAGATCCCAGCATCACTCTGGATTGCCTTAGCCCTGGAAGTTCTTTCCAGGTTTTCATCCATTTTCCTCTTATTTCTTCATCTAAACTTTTGCGGATGGTGTTCACGCTCATACCGCAAAAGGGTTCCGGACCTCTAAAGGGGCTACTGGATCCCTTGTTTGCTAGGTGATCGGCTTCTTCGTTTCCGTCTATACCAGTGTGTCCTGGTACCCAGTATAGCGTTACTTTATTATCCCTGCCAAGCTTGTTCAGCTTCCCCATACAGTCCCATACCAGTTTGGATCTGATGGTGTATGAGCTAATGGCCTTGATGGCTGCTTGGCTATCTGACAGGATAGCAATTCGTTTTTTGCGGTAATTCCTGTAGAGGTTAAACTGTGCACATCTTTCGATTGCGTGTATCTCTGCTTGGAAGATACTTGGGGATGTTCCCATGGATTCGAAGTATCTGGTACGAGATCCAAACACTCCTGCACCAGTGCCTTCCTTTGTCTTCGAACCATCTGTACCACTTGATGGCATTTTGCTCTAAGTGGTATGCTGAGGATTCGTCGCTCCAATCGGCTTTACTACTACACATTGCTGTGTAGTTTTTCTCGAAGTGGTATTTGCATACCATTTCGTCTTTTGGTACTTCCAGCCAGGGGATCTTGGCAGCGCGGCTGTTTCGGTCTCTGCTCCCGATTATTTTACCTCTGCCCATTCCTTCCTTGCTGAATCTTACGATCGCCGATCTGGCGGCGCTCTCCACCACAAGGTGCAGCGGAGTCAGTTCCAGCAGCAGCTCCAATGCTGCTGTCGGACACGACCCCATCGCCCCCGTGATGCAGACACACGCCAGTCTTTCAATCTTCTCAAGCTGTTTCCTCATAGAGCCCAGCTTGATTCTACTTCTCCACGCAACTGCCCCATAAGTGATTGCAAGTCTCACTATCATGGTGTACATCCATCGCAGGATAGTGGGGTTACAGCCCCGCGTTTTTCCTGCCAGATTTCTGCACACCATTAGGGCGCGTTTGGCTTTACCTACCACTGCCTCAGCGTGTCTATTCCATAGGAGTTTGCTATCTAGTGTGATACCCAGATACCTTATCTCCTATTGGTATTCTACTGCCTTCCCATCTATGAGTATGGGATGTAGGCAGTTTAGTTTTCTCCTTCTAGTAAATGGTAACCGTGGTTTTGCTCGGGTTGAGTTTCAGTCCCACTGTTTGACACCATCTACTAGTTACATTGAGGCCTCTCTGAACAATTTCACAGAGCGTTCCCTCAAGTTTCCCTCTAGCCATTATGACTATGTCATCGGCGTAACCTTGACATTTGACGTCTAGGTCGTTTAGCCTAACCAGTAGTTCATCAACTACCAGGCTCCACATTAGCGGTGATAGTACACCTCCCTGTGGGCACCCTCGAGTTATGGAGATCTTAATGGAGTCTTTTCCCACTTGCGTCTCCGCCGTTCTAGTTCTCAGCATTTCTCCCATCCACTTTGAGATAGTGCTGTCGATACTCCTTCTTTCAAGGGCCGCCCTGACAGGCTCGTGTGAGGTGTTGTCAAAAGCTCCCTCTATATCCAAGAAGGCACATATCGCTACTTCCTTTGTCTCTAGGGCTGCTTCTATTTCGTTTGTCAGCTGATACAGGGCGGTGTCTGTGAATTTCCCTGCTCTGTAAGCATGCTGACTCCTGTGTAGTGGTGTACCTACCAGCACTATAGTCCTAAGGTAATTATCAATCACCTTCTCCACTGTCTTTAACATAAAAGATGTTAGTGGTGTCTTCTGTGTGGGTTGAGTGGTGTCTTTCTTCATCACCTTCGGTATAAATACCACCTTAGCCCTTCTCCATAGCTCCAGTATATATCCGAGCGCTAAGCTACTTCTAAAGATATTTAGAAGATACGGCATTAGTTCTCTCTCTCCCTTTTGTAGGAAGGCAGGAACTAGTCCGTCCACACCTGGGGCCTTAAAAGGCTGGAAAGTGCCTATAGCCCATCTGATTCGGTTTTCCGTACAGATGGACGCTGCCCTCTTCCAGTCGACCCGACTTGGTTTCCGTGGTTGCATCAAGCCCTCGGTCTCCCTGTATTCTCTACATCCCGGAAAATGGGTTTCTAGCAGGATAAGAGCTCTTTGCTCTTCATCCTCCGTGAAGGTCCCATCCGGTTTCTTGAGAGTGGTTGTCATTTCCACTCTATCCTTCGCTAGTGCTTTGTGCAGTCTAGCTGCCACCGGCGTGGATTCTATGTTTTCACAGAAGGTCCTAAAGTTTTCCCTTTTTGCCCTTCTTATCTCTTTGTTGTAGGTGGTAAGCACCTCAGAGTATTCTAGCCAATTTCCGTATTGCTTGGCTTTGTTAAAAAGCCTACGTACTTTTGCTCTTAATGTAGACAAATTTTTGTTCCACCATTTTTCGTCCTTATGCTCCTTCACGGTTTTACCGGGCAGCTGGATTCAAATGCCGTGGTGATTGCTACATTTATTTCTCCTACAGCCTGCTCCAGCACGGTGTAGTGTTTGATACTACCCCGCACTGTCACCTGCTCTAGGTTTTCTTTTAGTTGGGAACTAAACATAGGCCACACAGTTTGTCTGGGGTTTCGAATGGGGGTGTTTTCCTCACTCGCTCCTTCCAGCTCAAACTCTATGATCCTATGATCTGACATTGAGGGCTCACTTGAAACCCTCCACTTTTTAATTAGTTTACTTACGTTAGCGCTACCTACCGTAATATCCAGTACCTCATTTCTGACTTTAGTGACAAATGTTGGTGTGTTCCCAGCGTTGTACACAATTAAGTTCTCTTTAATGAGGTATTCTAAAAGGTACTCACCCCTCTTATTAGTGTCCGTGCTGCCCCACATCTCATTGTGTGCGTTCGCGTCACATCCCAGGATGAGTGGCAGCCTTCTCCTAATACAGTGTTCCACCAGCTTTTATACTTCAATGGGTGGTATGCTGTTACCATCGCCAGGGAAGTATGCTGATGCGATCACTACTTCGCGGTGGAGACCCTCGAACTTGATGAGGGCCTGAATCGGTACTAAATCCCGCGTTAAAAATTCTGAAAGACATAAGTAATTTATGCCATTTCTTACCATAATGCAAGTTCTAGGGGAGACCTCACGGCTATCTAATACCAACTTAAATTCCCTGTTGCTAAGGCCTCTGATCTTACCTCCGTAGGTCCAGGGTTCTTGAAGCAGCGCTAGCCCTAGGTGCTGCTTGGTGAACATCCTAGCCATCACAGCTGAAGCTGCTTTGGCATGATGGATGTTCACTTGGGCTATTTTGGTGCGCCTGCTGGTCATTCTTGTTTTGTGACAGGAGGCGGCAAGTCCTCCTCTGTCCCTACAAGAACATCTACCTCTGCCTCTGTAGACATGGCTGGACTGCTCATGTCTACGAGTGTGAGGTCAAGGTCGTCTTCCCGGGAATCCGAGCTGACTTCCTTGTTCTCTGTGTCGGTTAGGTCCCGTACACATGGATTATTTTTACTTTTGGAATTCATATAAATCCCACGAGTCGCAAGGGAACTAAAGGTCCACCACATCAGAGCCCCGCTTGATAGTGGTAAGGCTGGATACCCTCTGAGGTCGCCAGGTATCAGAGGGGCTCCGTACGCGATGGCCGGTTGCCCTTGGCCATCAACCAGTCCCTTTGGCACGGGTCGCATGACACCTTGGGATTAAGGGTTTGGAAGTTCTTGGTTGTTCGCCCTCCGCTGAACGCCCCGACCGGAGTTGTTCCAGTCGTGACGTCCAACGGTATGTTGCGAAACTAAGCCCTCACACCGCGACAAGGTGACTTCCACGGGAGGGAAATAATTGATATAAATAATTGTTAATATTTCAGTTTGTATCAACTTTTATAGTGTCATCATTACTGTGTGATAAATAAATTGCGACAAATTTGTTTACGATAAACCCAAAAATTAGAAAATTAAATTGAAATTTTCAACCAAAAATTGGATTTAAGCGATAGTGCAAATGAACACGTTAGATTTATTGGCTTTTGACCGAAGGCAAATTCGAAATAAGTCTAGGGAAAACATCGTTTAAAATACACAGCGATTTGATAGTATTTCAACAAGAAATACATTTTTTAGAGACATATCTTGACATTATTATCTCATTTTTGATCAAATGAAGACCTAATGGGTTTTGATTCCAGCAGATTTTGGAAGGGTAACGGTTCAGAAAATCGTGACCGTTCAAAAAGAACGACGAAACGAACGGACAGCATGACTTCCCAGCGACCCCTCAGTAAGTTGCACGTGGACGAAACCACCCGTTCGTTCGAGTTCTTCTGCTGACAGTTACAATTACGGATCTAGACTTCAACAACTTAGAGAATCGCCCCTATTCTGTAAGTTGTTGAAGTCTAGATCCGAGGGTAGAAGAGCCGCGGCGCTGAGAATCGCCTCCAACTTGTCGATCCTATCCAAGCGGTCTATTTTTTGGTCGCTTTGGATCGAGTCGACGAGTTGCATGGACTTCAGCAGGCTCGTCGCCTCCGAGTTCCGCGGCGACGACTCGCTCTCCATGCTCGAGTAGACGTTGTCCGCGTCGTCCTCGTCGCTGGAAAAATCTCTGTTTGACCCAAACTCTCCAGTTTTTCCAATTTCTTTGCCACCTTCTCCGACGACTTCAATTTCTCTTTCCCTCCTCCGTCAAATCAATACATCTAAAACAAAAACATTACGGTTCCGTTCGTATCGTTTATTTCACATACTCGTTCAATTTGATCATTGTCAATTGAAACCATTTTACGATGAATGTATATGTAAATACAAATAGAAAATAAAACATTTATAATCTTTTTCTTCAAATTTTTGCTAAACACAGCAGAAACTAAATAAATATTTCACAAAACTTAATTTCTGGCATTCAAAACAGGATTCGTCCCCGACGCCACTGTAATCTATCCACTCTGCAACTAACAGGTCTAACAGGAGGTTATTTAATATTAAGTGTCAAATTAAAACTTATTGTACCTAGCTTTCACTTATTTCGTGATATGTTTAGTACTCAAACTGGTTAAATTAAAAGAGTCATAAACAGAACAAAATTGACCGATTTATATTTTATTGATTGACCGTTCAGAAAGGAATGGATCTGTAAAATGCATGGATCTGTACATAATTTTTTTAGAAGACGGACGCTTTTCAAATGGTCTGAGGGATCGCAATATCAAATGATCAGGTTAGATGGAAAAATGAATGAACGTATCTAAAAGAAAGGGTCTGAAAGATTGACTAAATGAGAAACATTCGGTTCTGAAAGATCCAAATGTACGATTTTACCCAATGCTATTAATCATCGTATCTAGAACAAAAGACAAACCATCTAGGGCAGGGGTCAGCAAACTCTATAAACTTAAGAGCCAATTTTTTATTTAAAATGATTTTAAGCCGGATCAAGAGCCACGGATAATTTTTTTCAACATTTCAAGTCATATTTTTTAATTTTCTTCATAAATGGCGGTGTTTAAGCGCCTTTGCTATAATATTAGCTGGCTTTGACTACCAAATCCAGCGTCGGGCTGGCCATATAGTTGAGGTGACGTTTGCCAGCCGGGCCCTATCCTGCGCGACCCCCCTGAATGACCTCCCTGCGCGACCCCCCTGAATGACCTCCCTGCGCGACCCCCCTGGTCTGGCTAACGGGGCCTGCCGCTACATTTATTATTGTAATCTGTCTAAAGTGCTAATAACAGTAAAGTTAAAAACAGTAGTTCATAATTGTCAATAAATTTGATTAACTGTTAAAAATGGCAATTACTATAAAACTGATAATAGCTGATAATAACTGTCAAAAATGACATTAATATTCCTTTATATGCAGAACTTTGGAAGGTTAATGCCGGGTTTACGATGAACTTAATGTAACGGGACGCGACGTCTATAGTTGCTGGCTATTGCACAATATAAATCACAACAAAATACCACCAATCACAGCACAATAACAATGTCACTCTTGAATTCGTTGATGGGCGTTCGTGCGTTCATTGGCAAAAAGAGTCATGTGAATCAGCTAACGTAACGGGAAGCGAAGTTTGAACTTTGGTAGCTTTTACGTTACGTTAAGTTCTGATATGTACAAGCAATTATGTGAAAGCAATTGTAATTAGCCGCATATAAAAGAACGTGTTTAAGTTATACGTCACGTCCCGTTACGTTAAGTTCATCGGAAACTTATATTCCCAAAACTTGTCATAAATGGCAACAACATTTTTTGCACCTTTGGATAATTATGTGTATTTGTCTAATCAATTATTATTAATCATTAAAGCTACATTTATAATTTAAATCTGTCAAAAGTGGTAGAAATCGTAAAATAGTTTATAATTGTAAAATAACATTCAAAATTGTAATAACATGTACTTAATAACTGTCAAAATTGATAATAACTATCAAAAATGCTAATTACTGTCCAAAATGACGACAGCTGATAAAAACTGTCAAAATGACACTGAATTATATTATCAGTCCTTTATATCCAGAACTTACAATTATTAATATCTCGTACGGCGCCCCGGGTTTATGGGGAGGCACCCAGGCCCTTCCGGCCCAGTCCGACTCTGACCACATTCATAACTTTACCCATATCTTCTGGAAATGATTGTCCGCAAAGTGCTTTCTTCTGAATTATGCAATGGAAATATAACACGTCATGATCAATTTTTTGTTTTTGTCAAAATTGTAACAAATCCTTTTTTATTGCCCACCATACTTTTAGCTACATCTGTTCGATGTGATTTTTATTCAGACATTCGTTCACTGCATTTTCTACATCTTCTCCTCGTCTTTGGAACCAACTGATGATATATGGCGAGCAAAATGGACAGCTTGTGCCGTATCATTTATGTCACAAGACTCATCGACTGCTATTGATATGACTGATGCTAATTTAACGTCCTCAACTTGTTGGCATGCATTTAACTTGTGACTGTTTTTACTTTAGACTGATGACTTTTTTTGTCCTATCTGTTGTAGATTTGGCATACAATGGTAAGCTTTTGATTTTATTCACAATATCTGGTTTATTGTTAAAATTGTGTAAAAGAGTGACTTTGAGTTATGAACTTGGCGGCGCCGGCGGTCCTAAGATTTCCGAAAAGGGGAAGTTTTTCGTTTCGATATGTTTCTGAAGAGCCATAAGCTCACACCAAAAGAGTTACATGTGGCTCGCGAGTCACACTTTGCCGACCCCTGAACTAGGGAATCCAAAACACCGATGAAATTTCCAAAACCGGTTTTCGGTTTTTCGTAAAGTAAAAAACCGGTTAAAGCTCGGTTTTAAGTATAAAAATAAATAAATTGAGTATTACCTTTTAAAACTTATTTCAAAAGTAGTGTAGCTGTAGACCAAATAAAATAAATTTTTATTTACCATTTGATTATATTTACGTAAAAAATAAAATAAAAATATTGCCGTTAGAATAAATTCTTTACGAAGAGATAAAACTATAAATGTAGATATATATTTATGTATCAAAATACGAAACTAGACTAAAATGTAAGAATGGAGTACAAGTATGTATTTATATTTCTTTTGGATCAAGATTATGCGCACTCTGTAAACTCTGTAAACCTTTATTTCACTACGTATTTACTGCTCTTACGTTTTATTTGAGTACAAATATATCCACAAAATAATACTTCACGAATAACAATAAAGAATTGAAATTATTGTCCACTTGAAGAAAAAAATAAAATAAATATAAACCGACTTTCGGTTTTTCGAAAAAACCCGGTTTGACGGTTTCTTAAATTTTAACAGAAACCCCGGTTAACCGGATTCGGTTTTAACCGGTTTGGATGCCCTAATACCAACACAATCAAAACTCTGTATTTTAATTATTGATTAAACTTCATCAATGGTCTTTAATCCGAAGATTGGTTTGCAGCAAATTTTAGTAAACTAAACTAAACTAAAAGTCTAATTTAACAAGTTTAATTAATAGACAAGACTAGACAGAAAATACAAATTGATAGTGTGACAACTTCATGTTGAAATAACTCCATCTTGTAACAACTTCATTTTGAAACAAATTCATGTTGAAACAACTTCATGTTGAAACAACTTTAATTTGCAACAGCTTCACGTCATTTAGTATCAACAAAACTTGTCAAGATACGTTTTAGCGAATTGAACAAAACTAGACAGAAAAAACGAATAGAAAAATTCACGTTGTAACAACTTCATGTTCAAATAACCTCAGTTTGTAGTAACTTCATGTTGAAAGAACTACACGACGTGACGATACGAATACTAAATGTCGCGAAAATGTTACAACATGAAGTTATTTCAATATAATGTTGTTTCAGCATGAAGTTATTTCAACATGAAGTTGTTACAACGTGAATATTTCTATTTATTTTTCCGGTTTGGTCTTGCGTTGACAAATTCACGTAGTAACAACTTCAGTTTGTAATAACTTGGTGAACAGCTCCATTTTGAAACAACTTCTTGTTGCAACAGCTTCGCGTCACTTAGTATCAACAAAACTTGACAAGACACGTTTTAGTGAAATGAACAAGATCAGACTCGACTAGACAGTCGTGTCATCCTGTAGTCTACATAATCATGCATTCTTCTGCACCTTGACAAACTTTGTTGATGCTTAGTGACATGAAGATGTTACAGCATGAAGTTGTGACAACATCTTCATGTTGCAACGAGACTTAATATTCTCTATGTCATCTCCATGTCGAGAAGTTGTTTCAACATGAAGTTATTTCAACGTGAAGTAGTTATACCGTAAATTTTTCAACAAGACTATACAGAAAAAAACGAATAGAAAAATTCACGTTGTACCAACTGTGACGTGAGGAATACTAATAGGAAATATGCAAGAGATTTAGATTTACTTTTTTTTTCCCGATACTTTATGATCTTGACATTATACCTATATCATTATTTTCTTACTTATTTTGTATTCAATTCCAAAAATTAAAATAAAAAAAGCAAAAATATGAGAGCGAAATTCAAATTTGCTAAACGCATCACAATTGGTCGAAGCGAAACTAAGGACTGTGACGCGCACGTTATGACATTTATCGACGTCAATATTCACTGTGCTGTTTTGCTGTGTGTGCAGTGTGTTAGTGTGTTTGTGCAGTGTGTTAGTACCTAGTGCCATTTTGGTCTATAGTGACATTATAAATTATCAAGAACAATGACGGAAAGTGGTGTTGTTAAAGCACAATCCGACATTTTACCAAAAATAGATGTACTAATGATGTGCTCTGAGAATAACCAAACTGCATTACTAATATGTTAAATGATTCATATAATTTTAATTTCTTTAATGTAATTAGTATGTCTATAATTGGAAGTGGGATGCTTTCACTTAAAAGTTTTTTTTTAAGTCCTTCCGATTTCCAGGCCCACAACAAATCAATTGTTCTCATCAACAACCTGAAACAGAAACGATTTTTTAAAAACTTCAAAAAATATTTAATTTTTAAATTAATAACAAATTTTGAATTGAATTTTCTTTGATTCTAGACAAATTAAAAAAAAATCTAATCAAGATTTTTAAAATAATTTTTTTAAAGTAATTTTGTTTACAAAATCTAATTCCTCCCTTTGGAATGTTACAAATCCCTCCCCACCCAATTCAAAGCAATTTAGATAAATCACCGAGATTAACCAAACGACATCATATCCGCACTAGTTACTCGAACTGACGATGTCAATGTCCAGAAAATTTCGTTTATTCTTACACAATTTCAGGCAAAATTTGGACAAATGTGACGACAATTACGATGTTATGCTGGTTTTATACTTAGCAACCAAAATCTTCGCCCTCACACCACAATCCATGCAAATTTGGCCAAAACCAAAGAAAATCGAAATCTCAAATTTTGGAATCTTTCACAGCATTTCCTGCATCATCCTGCATCACAGGTAAATAAAGCAAATTTGTTCAAAATTTCTTCATCTCGTCCTGAATTAGAACCTTGAGGAATCATATAACCCCATGTTTAAGTGTATGTTATTATTCACAGGTATATAAAGCAAAATTACCTAGGTTTGTCCAAAATTTCTTCATCTCGTCCTGAATTGGAACCTTGAGGAATCCCATAGCCCTAAAGTTAAGCCTATAAGGTTTATATATATTATATATAGGTTCTTGACTCCTAGGTGGAGCATAGAGCCTCCATAAGCACCCTCCAGCGGACCCTATTCTGGGCCATTGCTTTGGCTTCACTCCAAGAGGTTTTCTGGGCTTTTAGTTAATCTAACACTGTTCTCCTCCATGTTTGAGCCGGTCTTCCTCGTCGTCTCGTTCCTTGGGGATTCCAGTCTAGTGCTGCCCTTGCAATGTCGTCTGGTTTTCTTCTTAGAATGTGGCCGATCCATCCCCATTTTCTTTTCTTAATGTCGTGCTCTATTGTTTCTTCTCCGCATCGTTTAAGAAGTTGCTCATTAGTAATTTTCTGTGGCCAGAAGATTCTGAGGATGATTCGTAGACATTTGTTGGCGAAAACCTGAAGTTTATGTTTTGTGGCATTAGTGTTTTTCCAGGTCTCACATCCATATAAGAGGATTGCTTTGACGTTTGTTCTATATAAACGCAGCTTGCTCTTTGTTTTTATGATGTTGGACCTCCATATTGTGTTTAGTTGCCTGAATGCCATCTGTGCTTTTTGAATTCTGTTTAGAATGTCTAGGTCTGTTCCGCCCGTCTCGTTGAGAATGCTTCCTAGATACTGAAACTTTTCTACATTCTCAATTGGTTGGTCGTTTATTTGAAACGGTGCGTCGTTATTTGTGTGCATTCGCATCGCTTTTGTTTTTGAGACATTTATTTTCAACCCTATCTTCTGTGCCATGTCTGATAGTAGGGTGAGTTGCCTTTGCATACTTTCATAGGTATGCGAAAATAGGCAAATGTCGTCTGCGTATTCGAGATCTTTGAGATTAGAGTAAAGAGACCATCGAATACCATCGTTTGGTCTGCAAGACTTTTCCAGGATATAGTCAAGAGCAATGTTAAAAAGCAAGGGAGAGAGCACACATCCTTGCTTCACTCCTGATCTCACCGGAAAAAGGTTGCTATGTGCTCCGCTATGCAGGATACTACATGATACGTCATGGTACAGTTCTCTAATCGTGTCGATGATTTTTGTTGGCACGCCTCTTGTCCGTAGTATCTTCCATATAGCAGAGTGGGATAGGCTGTCAAAAGCACGTTCAAAGTCGAAGAAAACAAGATATAGTGGCGATCGCCATTCAACGGATTGTTCTATAATTATTCTTGTTGAATTTTTGTGGTCTATGCATGAGCGGTTTGGGCGGAAGCCTGCTTGGTTTTGACGCAGTATGGGTTCGAATGCTTCTGCCAGCCTATGTTGGATTACACTTGCAATAATTTTGTTTATGGTGTTTAACAGCGTTATTCCTCTCCAATTTTTGCATTGCGTTAGGTCTCCTTTCTTTGGCAGTTTGATAATGAGACCATGTTTCATTTCTGCTGGAATTTCTTGGTTTGTTCAGATCCCTTTTATTATTTTTGCAAGTAGAGGTGCAATCCATTTAGGGTCTACCTTGATTAGTTCGGCAGGTATGTTGTCTACCCCTGCCGCTTTGTTGTTTTTCAGCTGCTTGATGGTATTTAGTATTTCTGTTTTTGAAGGTGCGTCTATTTTTATATTCAGCTGTTCAATTGCATTGGCTTCTGGAGCTATCTCAAGTTCGTCTTCCGTGGGTGAGCTGAGCATATCAGCAAAGTATTCCTTCCACCTATCGAGCTGAGTTTCTGGGGTGGTCAGTGGGCGGTTGTCTTTGCTTCTAACTATATTTGTGGTCTTTGTGTGCTTTTTGGAGAGCTTGTTTGTCAGTGTGTAAAGAGTCCTCGAGTTGTTATTTTTGGCTGCTTCTTCTGCTTGCTCACATATCAGGTCAATCCATATTCGCTTGTCTTTTTTGGCAGATGCTTTAATTTGTTTGCATAGTTGTGTATATCTCCAGATTGCATCATTTTTTGTCATCGAAGTTTTGCACTGGAGTACCAGTTTCTTCGCATCCTTTCTGTCTTGTATAAGTTGCCATGTTTGGTCTGAGATTTAGTCTTTTCGATTTCTTTCCTTTGTGCCAAGGGTTGTTTTGGCCGATTAGAGTAGTGTCTTGGCTAAGCCATCCCAAGATGTTATGGGATTTTGGTCTGCATTTTCATGCAGGTTTGTTAGGAAAACTTTTTTGCAGTTTGGTTGGCGCAGTTTGTGTAGGTTGAACTTTACTCTCTTTGATTGTTCAGGTTTCTTTGGTACGGCCAGTTTGATTCTGAACGTGCCGAGCAGAAGGTGGTGGTCGCTGGCAATGTCTGCCCCTTTTGTTTCTGACATCAAGTAGGGATCTCCGCCATGTTTTCGGTATGGCAATATGGTCAATTTGGTTTTGGGTTTTCTTGTCGGGGGATATCCATGTGACTTTGTGGATTTGCTTGTGTGGGAACACTGTTCCACCTATAACTAGGTCTGATGTTGAACAGAGTTTCGTGAATAGTTCACCGTTTTCGTTTCTTTCCCCACATCCTTCTTTACCCATGATGTCTTCTAGGTTACTGTTATTTGTCCCGACCTTAGCGTTGAGATC
Source organism: Phosphuga atrata (assembly GCA_944588485.1). Classification (NCBI taxonomy): domain Eukaryota; kingdom Metazoa; phylum Arthropoda; class Insecta; order Coleoptera; family Silphidae; genus Phosphuga; species Phosphuga atrata. The sequence continues at coordinate 60,558,626 of OX155899.1, forward strand.
ACCCATGAGTATGGTGATATCACCTCTGTTTATCTTCCTTAACGTACTTTCAAGGATATCGTAGAAATTTTCTTTTTCCTCAGCACTCGCACTGTTTGTGGGTGCATAGCATTGTACAAAGGTGATATTTCTGTATTTAGTGTGGAACCTCGCTGTAATTATTCTGTCATCAATGGGGTTCCATGAAATTAGGCTCTTTCTGGCTTTTTTACTAATTATGAAACCAACGCCTCTTTCATGAGACCCAGTTTCTTTGCCACTGTACAGGAAAAGCTCCCCAGATTGTAAGTTGAGCTCCCCCTTGCCAAGCCAGCGAACTTCTGATAAGCCTAAAATTGAGATGTTGTAGTTATTTAATTCTCTCACCGCTTGATGCAGTTTTGATGCTTCGTATAGAGTTTTTACGTTCCAGCATCCAAAACGTAACTTTTCCTTAAGTGTAGCCAGTGTTGTCTTCGTTTTGTCCGTCCGGATTTGTGTTGTAGAGGTTTCATTAATAGCATAGTTTAGGCCAAGCAGGTTATTAGCCCACTGTGGCCGTAGTTTGGTGCTGGGGCTGCCAGCTATAGCTTCCAAACCAGCCTCCTGTTTACAGGATTTAAATCAGCCGCCCATTCTGGGTCAGACGCTGTTGCAGCCGCCCAATCTGGAACAGACGCTGCGGATTTGTAGCCGCTCATTCTGAGTGCAGACGCTACATTTGTAGGTTTTGGTCCGTCCCGGGTATTTGATTTCCCCGGTACCACCTATATCTAGGAGGCATCCCCCTATCCGCCACCTGGGGAGGCGCCCGATGGGGGACCTACAACCCCACACGGGAAGCCTATAAGGTTTAAGCTATTAAAAAACATTAACTTCTGGACAAGCCGAACACGATTTCGCTCAAAATTTCTTTCAAAAAACTTTTGCAACTGGTCCCAAAACCAAAATCTGAAATCGAGACTTTAAAACCTCAAAAAAACCTCAGAAACGCCCAAAAACACAAATTTGGAACTCATAGGCTTCGATCAAAAACATTTCCAAAAAAAACTTTCTTTACGGTCTTCAGCCTTCCGCTTCATTTCTTCATATGTTGTGCATCCTGTACATACAACATATGAAGAAATGAAGCGGAAGGATAAAGACCGTAAAGAAAGTTTTTTTTGGAAATGTTTTTGATTAGCATCTCGAATTAGTTGGTCAATGTATTGCTGGCGTTAACTGAAGAGCACTCCATCCATGAAAAAAATTCTGATGCCTGAGATATTCAAATGGATCTTTAATGGAGTGGCTTCTCGTTCCTTCCCCATTCTAAGCCGTTGGCGATCAAGTGACTCTTCCGCTTTTGGGACAGTTTCCCAAACATATTAAAATGGCTTATTTTTTTGGTTTTAGTGGTAATTTAACAAGCGGCTCGCCTAGTTTCAAAAATTTTAACAACCGGCTCGCGCGAGCCGGACTGTGCCGGCTGCAGCCCACCCCTGCTTATACCGCTGATCTCTCGGTTAAATAACAGTAAAACCTTGTTTACCTTACTTTCTTCTTGTTTAATGGCTCTAGCCAAACAACAAGCACAATACTACAAAAGTATATGTTTCTTTTGAATTTGAAAGATTTGAGGTCTAGGTTCTAGGTCGCGGTAACATACAAGATTCTCTCCAAAGCCTTACAAACAAGGGCAGAAAATCAGCTGGATAGTCAATTAGGAGAATACCTGGGGGGCTGCAGCAAGACCCGATCCTGTGTTGAACAGATCCTCAATCTTAAAACTGTACTTGCATACTCCAAGATGAGAAACCGCAAGGTGGTCGTTACCTTTTGATTTTAGGAAGACCAGCGCTTCCATTGAGAAACGCTTAAAGTAGAAACCTTGACCAACAACCATTCCAAGGTTAAATTTAGAGGCGAGAGTAAAACAAGGAGATGGACTTCCCCACTTCTCTTCAACTGTGTCCTTGAAAAGGTTATGAGAGAATGGCGCAAGGAACTGATCAACTTGGTTGTTCAGAGTGGTATCTACCTGGAATGTAATAACGATGCACCGGTTGAAGATTGCCTGGCATTTGCAGATGACATGGCACTGATTGCTGATTCTCTTGAGATGGCAACAATTCAGGTAAATTGCCTCTGAAAACAGGCTGCCAACGTGGATCTTCAAGTGTCGCTGGAGAAAACAGAATTCTTCACCAACATCAAAGAAGCAAACAGAGAGATGTGACTAGAGCAGGGAATCATCAGTAGGACTGAGAAATTTAAGTATCTCGGCGAATGGATTGAACCCAACTACTCAGAAAGAGCATCATTATCCAAGAGACTCAACAAGTTATAACTAGCCTATCGACTGATTAAGAACACCTACAACAAGAAATATAATATTAAAAAAAGTCCTGTATGTCATGGAGTGTCTTTCCTTGAACCAAAGAGGTCTGTTAGAGAAATTGGAAGTCGAGAGAGAATCCTCAGGAATCCTTAGGAAAATCCTAGGCCCGGTAAAGGAAGATGGGGAATTCCGAAGACGACATAACTCTAAGCTCTACGAACATATTGAGAGGCTCTATGACTGTGCAAGGAAAAAAAGGGTAGCTTTCTATGGCCAAGTTGCAAGATGTCTCCAAACCGACAAACCAACCGTCTATTCAGCATCTGGCAAAACAAGAAGATTTGTACCACTTGGTTGGCAGAAACCGAGAAGGATATTAAAGAACTGGGCATAACAGATCTCCAAAACAGACAGTCTGTGACACGCACCCTGAAGGAACTCCGTGGATTTCAGGAAAAACCCCGAAGGAAAGGTACCCCCTGGTCAAAAGCGAGAAAGGAGTTAAACCGGCAGAAGATACTGGGCGAAGATTAAAGCCCTACAGTTGAACAGGCGTGGTTCAAAGTAGGCCTATTCGAAACAAGAAGAAGTAAGCGATGGAGATGAAATGTCAAAATAAATACCGAAAAATTGCTGAGAAGTATTTAAAAAATTTCGATGTTTCTGTTAGTTCTCGGGGGTTTGAAATGCGCTTGGGTTGAATTACGGGTGGTTACCATGATCTGTGAGCATTTTCACACCGACGGGGCGAGTTTTTCCTGGGAAATTTCTGAAAAATCTCGAAGCGCAAACACCACCCGTTGACAGATAACGTAAACACCGATTAAAACTAGATTAATCTTAGTTAGTCGATTACCAGATTTGTCTTGTCTGTCTGTCTGTCACAGACAAACAAAGTCCGAATGTCCAGAAGCAACAAAACTAATTCAACTCTATAATTCGCGAACTAATTGAAACAGTCTAAATTATCCAACATTAATTCGTATGTCCAGTATTCAAGTCTGAATTTTAGACTTTGCCGAATTTCCAAATAAATCCGCCTGTCGGTCACAGGCAAACAAAGTGCGAATGCCCAAAAGCAACAAAACTAATTCAACCCTCTATAATTCGCGAACTAATTGAGACAGTTCTGAATTCTGAATTCTGAATTCTGACAAGTCTGAATTTTAGTCTTTGCCGAACTTCCAAATAAATTCGTCTGTCTGTCATAGACTAACAACGTCCGATTGTCCAAAAGCAACAAAACTAATTCAACTCTCTATTAATCGCGAACTAATAATTGAGACTGTCTAATATGTCTAACAATAACATTATTTCGTTTGTCTATTATTCAAGTCTTATTTTTAGTCTTTGTCGAATCTCCAAATCAATCCGGCTTTGTGTCAGAAGGTGTGTAAGACAAGATATGATGATGATTTTCTACAATATATTTTTTTTTATAAGATACATAGATCACTGCTTCCTAAACTTGTTGATGTCGCGACTCCCCTGCAACTCATATCAATAAACCACGGCCCCCTCTTTTTATTTAGAATTGGGTAAAAAAAAATGTTGCTTTGTGTATACATATATATGTATACTACTTTTCAAAGAAGTTGATTGATTCTGTTAAATGATTTTTCTATGTTGCGTCTGTAATGGACTTATAATAGCATTCATATGCCTGCGGTTATGGCTGGCCGAGTGCAGTTTTGAGCTAATGTCTTCAAGGTTGGCACTGAAATTCAGAGCTGTCAGTGTCAAATTTTCGCTACGAGCGTAACGAGGAGTTTTCTAATGTACAAGTGCTGAAAAAACGCCTACGAACGAATTTTTTTATAGTATTTTTTCTATTTTGAACTCTTTTATGCCATTTTTAAATACAAAAATTGTCCATACATACTGAGAAAATTTTGTGGTGGTTGGTAACACTGATACTTGACATTTCACTGACACTTGCAATTAATTTAAAGGTTAAAATTAAAATGGGTGAGAAAGTATCTTGTACTCCACCTGAAATTCATCAAATTGCTGCAAATACGGTGAGTAATTTGTTGCCGGATAAATCACGTCCACGATATGAAAAACAATATAGTAAATTTAACGAGTGGTGCATTGAAAATAATGTTACAGTAGTTTCGGAAAATGTTTTACTTGCTTACTTCGAATTACAACGTAAGAAGTATAAATCATCAAGGCGTCAGGAATTAACGGATATGTCTGTCGACGACAAAGAATACAGGTCCGATTCCATCATCGTGTCTGTATCTAAAACAAAAAATTACATTCCAAGAAAAAAATTAAAAAAATACAATAACAGAAATGCACCAATTTTGGGTTTGAACCACAAACCTCCCCCCCTTGGCTACGCCCAAGGACGCTTCCTTAAAAAGGAAAATTGAATTTTCGAAAATGCTTGGGTCTGAGCAAGCAAATATGAACTTACCTGGATGTTCTTCTAGTCACCCACAGTTGCAATTTGATAGCAACAATAATAGTAGCACTATATATAATGTCCTGGGTGTGAGTGTTACTGCTCAAGAATCATCCAATGTCACTATAAATCTCGCCAAAAAATTGACACTGACAGCTCTGAATTTCAGTGCCAACCTTGAAAAAATCAACTCATAACAGCACTCGGCGAGCCATTACCGCACGCATATGAGTGCTGTTATGGGTCCATGACAGATGCAAAATAGAAAATAGTATATTAAAGGACGAGTTCAGTAAGTAGGGTTCACTAAGGTCGCGTGCTGAAAAATCGCGCTTACTGAACTCGTCCTTTAATATGCTGTTAAGATATTTAAGTTCTGCTGACCACGACATTGTTTTGTTATTTTCTTCAAGAAATCCATGCAAAGAAATAAACAAGCTTGCGCTTCCTTGTTCAAAGCTCTTGGTACCTACGGAGATTTTTTTTGTAAACCTTGTAGCTTATTGTTAAGAATCAGTAAATAAGTACTTTTTCGCTGAAGAGAAAGATTCAGTTCATTAACCTTTTCGAAAATATCATGAAAAATTGAGCAGCTAAATCTGGTTTATTTTCTAGAAGAAATATCCTAAGCTCGTCATTATTCCTATCATATCATTCGTCGTTATTTCAATATTTTAACGGAGATTATAATTTTAATGTGCATATTTGACACTTAAACTTATTTAGCGAAGATATATTAATGTGTTATATTCGCGGTCCATCACTTTGGAAAGCACTGACATAGATAACTAAATCTACATGTAATTTATATACAAAGTTATTTTTATACAATTTTTAATAAATTTTCTACACAAAATCCAAACAAAAAGACATTTCTGAATGAGTATGATATAAAGACAAAATATAATTCGATGAATATTTTACAGATGCTGTCGTCTACGTGTACTAACCAATAAGTTTTAATGTTTCGCGTTGTTTTTTCTTTAGCAAAATTACAAAACACTTTCCAGTCTCCAGCTTCTCTTGTCTTATATATCTAGTTTTGTCTGTCTTGTCGTCTCTGTCTAGTCTAGTCTGCCTAGTCTAGTCTGTCTAGTCTTGCCTCTCTAGTCTTGTCTATCTAGTCTTGTCTGTCTAGTCTTCTCTATCTAGTTTTGTCTGTCTAGTCTTGTCTGCCTAGTCTTGTCTATCTAGTCAAATCAAATCAAATCAAAACAAATTTATTACATTATTTAAGTACCAGTACAAAAGTAGGACTAAATGTAATGTGTCACTACAAAAAGAATATTAATGAACATAAATAAGTTCAAAAATCTAAATATTAATATAAACTTAGCCATATTAATATAATTAAATTAAATGTAGACATTTAACAATTGGTTTAAGTATTATTTGTATACGTATGTTATTAACTTTACAATAATGGTTTTTGCCCAAGAGATGAACAGAAACTTTTATATGAACCCCTGGAATTTTTGAAATAACGCAAGCGATCACCACAGAAGTATAACCTTAAATGGTATTATCGTTCCTATTCCACAAGTGCAGAGGTCCTACAGAATTGCCCACATGGTTGGCATTTAACAATTGTCTATTATATTTTTTCAATGTATTCGTAAAAACGATTTATACATGCGTTACGTGGCCAGGAATCGGGTTTCATTAATTCGTCGTATTTTTCTACTGGTACCGACACTTTAAAAGAGGAGTACTCCTCTGGGTGTTTAGAAGCCAATTTTTTACACCGTATTGAGTCAAACTTTTTGTTATGTCAATATTGGAGTATATCCTCTTCTTTTAGTGACGGATCCAATCTGTAAACATGCAGGTGGTAGAATCTGATTGCCGCTCTAATTTGGTTTTCGGCGTCGTCGTTTGTCCCATGGATAGTGCTAAATTTTCTGGTGCGTCGTTGTCTATATTTTGGCGTCTTCCAGGTCTGCTTGGATTTCAAATTGTATACTATCTTATCTTGGTTTAGATCCGACTTCTCTCCGCTAGTTTTTGCGGTGAAATATACTGGCTTGATTACATTTTTTTCCCGTACCTTATCGGATTTTGGGTCCAATGCAGGTAAATCGACGTTAAATTCCTTGCGATTTTCCGTCTGTGTAGATAGCGCTATTTCTACCTCGTCGGCAGATTGAACAATTTTTAATAACTCTTCGTTCTTCAGGGTTATAATTTTCAACTTTTCTGTAAGTTCTTGAGTGATATTCGGCAGAGCTTCCACTTCCTTTTTGATCATTTCCTCGTTCTTTTGTGTTAATAATTTCAACTGATCGGCGAGCTCTTGTATAACATTAGTACGAAGCTCTACTTCCTTCCTGATCATACTCGATAAAATATTCAGAAATTCTGGACTTTCAAGATAGTTTCCCTTTACACAGGTAGTACTTGATCTTAGCTCTCGAGCCATTTTTGTAAATTTTTTGTTAAATTTTTAGCGAAATAAATATATTCCGCTCTCACGCACGACCGTTCACGTTCAAGTTCAGTCTTGTCTGTCTAGTCTTGTCTGCCTAGTCTTGTCTATCTAGTCTTGTCTGTCTAGTCTTGTCTCTCTGTCCTCCTCAGTGGTGTAATTGACAACATACTCGCCTTTCAATGCGGGAGACCCGGGTTCGAATCCTGGTCGGGGAGACAACAACTAGGGCGGTTTTGATTAACCGCCCGGGCTGCCCACCCTGAATGAATGCAAAATGTGCGATACCAGGGTGGCGCATACTTAAAGCCAAGGTAGAGTAGGGGGTTTAGTGAGTCTTCTCTGTCTATTCTTGTCTGTCTAGTCTTCTCTGTCTAGTTTTGTCTGTCCATTCTTATCTGTTTAGTGTTTCGTAAATTTCTGGAAAATCGCGGAGCACCCATTGACAGCTAACGTAAACACCGATTAAAAATAGATTAAACTTAGTTACTCGATTCTCAGACTTGTCTTGTCTGTGTGGTCTTGTCTGCATAGTCCAGTCTCTCTTGTCTTATCTATGTAATTGTCTGTCCAGTCGTCTCTGCCTGGTCTAGCTTGCCTAATCTTCTCTGTCTAGTCTTGTCTGTCTAATCTTGTCTGCCTAGTCTTTTCTGTCTAGTTTTGTCTGTCTAGTCTTGTCTGTCTATTCTTATCTGTTTAGTCTGTCTAGTCTTGTCTGTCTAGACTTGTCTGTCTTTCTTTAATTGTTGTTTGGGGGAATCTCTCACTAAATTCCCTTTTTCAATTGGCTTTTAGTAGGTCCCACCCCGGTATCGCATATTTCGCATTCCTTTTTTTTAAGATGTGCAGCCCTGGCTATTTTGAGTGCCTCCCCGGTTGAAAATGCCTCTGGTCTCGGCGGGGAATCGAACCCCGGTCTCTCGCTTGTCAGGTTGGTACACACTACAGAGGAAGACAGTTTTATCTGTCTAGTCTTGACTATATAGTCTTGTCTGTCTAGTATGTCTGTCTAGTCTTGTTGGTCTATCCTTGCCTGTCTAGAATCTTTTGTCCAATCTTGTCTGTCTAGTTTAGTCTGTCTAGTCTTCTCTGTCTAGTCTTGTCTGTCTAGTCTTGTCTATCAAGCCTTGTCTGTGTAGCTTCATTTGTCTAGTTTTGTCGGTCTAGTATCGTCCGTTTAGTTTTGTCTGTTTTATATGCCTAGTCCTCTGTCTAATCCTGTTTGTTTAGTCTTTTTTGAACCGACGTATCCTTTCTTCGATGCGTTGACCGTTTCTGATCTATGTTTGGTTTTAATTTAATTGCTACCGAGATTTATTTTATTTTTCCATTTGTCTTACTTTCTTCTAGGTCTAAGTTATTGAGAAGGCCAGTCAGTGTACATTACGTTTCGGGGGACAGAATGTAAGTGAAATTAATCCGGCTTAAGACGTCGAGCGTTTGAATGGATGATGGGTTTATATTGTCGTCCGGAAAAAGTATTCAATTTTCCCTTTTTATTATACACGGTCGTTTCGCGATTATCCATTCAATGATTACGTTGTTTCGGGGCGGAAGAAGGCAAAAAAATAGTACGAGTCGGCAGAATGGACCGAGGGGACGTATGAGAATTGGCTTTTTTGTTATTGCACCTATTGGGGAATTAGATTAAAACCATTAGATTGCATGTGGATAAGATGTTTGTGAGATGGAATAGTTTTTTTTAGCCAAAGCCATATATGCAACTTTCGGAGAACGGAATATGTTTGCGTATCAACGTCCATGCAATGCAAAATAATAAATAAAGTGGTTTCCAAGATTGTTTTCTTTCGAAGGATTCATTTTTGCCGAACAATATATGTTTTTACTTACATCAAAATCTAAATTTGCATAGACAGATTTACTATACAGACAAAATATTAAATAGAGAACAGATCATTAATAGTAATAATTAAAATTAAAATTGAGAGATTTATAATAACTGTCGCGATCAATTTAGTTGCTGTGTGGCTCAGCTGTGATGTGGTAATTGAAACACTTCAGATCCCTCAATTAATTAAAAGCTCTTAGAGAATTCCAAGGTCTGATTCAACAAGTTTACATGAAAAATGTTTCATTATATCACGATTAGCTTGAGTGTATAATTTGTTTGCGCCAGTTAATAAACCGCGCTGCTGAAAAATTACTTAAACCGTTTGTAAAAGAAATATTCTCGCAATAAACTTTGTAAAACACAAATTCGACCGTTTTGTAATAAATAAATCTCCAAACGTAAGTTTCAGTTATTTATTATAGGCTTCGTTTTGATTCAATCTCCGACTAGTATCGATTTTTAAAATAATTTAAAAACTAATAAGGCTAACGTCAAAATTACACCAATTCTGAATACTCCAAAATGCATCCACTCTAAAATGCAACCAGAATCAAGAGCATCTTGCAAGGATTAATAATTCAAAGGTTTTTTGGTTTTGTGCTGAAAACCAAAAAACCTTAGAATTATTAATCGTTGCAAGATGCTCTTGATTCTGCTTAAAAGCATTCTTCTCGAACTGTGTTACATAATTCACATGCTAATAACTAATACACATATACGGTCCCTGATGAATTTAGGTAGTGAAGCCAAGTGTCTAAAGAGTAAAACCAAGTGTCTAAATCAGGGTTTCTTAACCTTTATGTAGTCACTGACTTCTAAATTTAAAAAATCTGACGAAAGTTTGGAAGGGAAACGTAATTGTAGGGAAAAAAAACAGGACATTTTGGAAAAAACACACTTTTATTTATTATCAAGACAAAGTAAAGATTAGCGCGTAACGGTTGTTTAACCCATTTTCCTCTTTTCAGGACACCTTGAAAATATTTTTTTAGACAGCAGCTGATGCAATTGATGACACCAAGAAACAGGAAATTGTCAAATTGTACACATTCAAAGCCAGTATTCTGGATGATGTAAGAATTGATAAAAAAAATGTTACATTTTGTAGAAGCGTGTAAACCAACGAAAATGTAACATTAGCTACAAAAGAAAAGCACGAACTTATTCGAAAATGCCATAAAACGCTATGTACACTTGCTCGCCTTGTCGAATAGTTACTATGTGCCCAAAATGATTTCGTTGCTGTTTGCCGTTCTTGAGAAAATTGAAACAAACAACCTCCTTCCTTTCAACCGAAATGAAAAATTTTCGAGGACGAATTTTTTGGAAAATTTTCTCGTGATTATTTGTTGCTTACTAGAAGGAAATCGATGTGCCAAAAACGATTTTAAGTTACAAATAAACGAGATAAATAGTTTTTCGCTGTAGACCGTCTCGCATTTCCGACTGATTTCACACGGTCATAACTTTTGAACGGCTCACCACAGACACTTCTAATCTTCACCAATCGATTCAGCGTCCCAAAATTAGTCGTAGAACGTATATAATATTCCCTGGGAAGCTTTCAGTTAAGAAATACCATCGACTCGGGAAGTCTAGACCGCGGAAACGACGAAATGCGAGAAAATCGTTTTTTTCAAAATCGTTATTTTTTGAGTCACAGCAAAATTTAAAAACGTTTCTGAAATCATTTTTTCTGCTGATTACAAATATGCAAATTATATTTCGCTAGCTCTTTCGGTTCACTTTCGTCTGCAAAAATTGAAGAAATTTTTATGAAATTTTGGTGCTCTAGTGGAGATCTCGGAAAGTCGTGAATGTCCCGCGGACAATCTTAGTTTATCCACAGGAAAATAACCTTCTGAAAACGATGCCGCAATCCGTTTTTAATTATCTGCAACCGTTTCCGAGATATCTACTTAGCAAATCGAGAATCGGGTAAATTTCAGTTTGAAATTTATCGACGAATTATTGAATATTTCCGGACAATTTACACATCGACTTGTTCGTCTTGCCGTGTAGTTTATGTGTGCCCAAAATGAATTCGTTGCTCTTTACCGTTTTCGAAAAAATCGAAAAAAACCGAAAAAGCATGTATTTTTTGAACGAAATGATGGAAAATTTTTGTCGAAAATTTTGTTGCAAATTTTTTTCGGGAATTGTTTTTGTTAACACGAAGGAAATCGAAGTGCTAAAAACGGTTTTCCAGTTTATTTCGCTCTACAGTTACAAATAAACAAATTTTATTTTTTTTTCGCTGTACACAATCACACATTTCCAACTGATTTGACGCTGTCATAACTTTTGAACCGCTCACCACAGAGACTTCTAGCCTTCACCAATCGATTCAGCGTCCCAAAATTAGTCGGAGAACGTATATAATATTCGCTGGGTAGCTTTCAGTTAAGAAATACTTCGACTCGGGAGGTCTAGACCGCGGAAACGACGAAATGCGAGCAAATCGTTTTTTTCAAAATCGTTATTTTTTGAGTCACAGCTAAATTTAAAAACTTTTCTGAACGCATTTTTGCTGCTGATTACAGATATGAAAATTATATTTCGCTAGCTCTTTCGGTTCACTTTTGCCTGCAAAAATTGAAGAAATTTTTATGAAATTTCGGCGCTCTAGTTGAGATTTCGGAAAGTCGTGAATTTCCCGGAGACAATCTTCGTGTATTCATAGAAAAATGACCTTCTGAAAACGATGCCGCTTTTAATATTTTCCGTTTTTAATTATCTGCCACCGTTTCCGAGATTTCTACTTAGCAAATCGAGAATCGGGTAAATTTCAGTTTGAAATTTATCGACGAATTATAGCATATTTCTGAATAATTTACACATCGACATGTTCGTCTTGTCGTGCAGTTTCTGTGTGCCCAAAATGATTTCGCTGCTCTTTACCGTTTTCGAAAAAATCGAAAAAAAAACGAAAAAGCATGTATTTTTCGAACGAAATGATTTCAAATTTTTTTCGTGATTTTTTTTGGTTACACGAAGGAAATCGAAGTGCTGAAAACGGTTTTCCAGTTTATTTCGCTCTAAAGTTACAAGTAAACAAGTTTTATATTTTTTTCGCTGTAAAACGAAATGATGGAAAAATTTTTGTAGCAAATTTTTTTCGCTAGCATTAGTTCACCTAGCATTACCCCTAGTTCCAGTTGTATGCTGAATAGAAATGGCGAGGAGTTAGGAGCTCACATCACTTCACTCGCATCACCGCAGGGGGTTACACTCTTATGGAGAGAATTGTTACAGAAGTTTTAATGGCATTGGGGCACTAATAAATGGCACTGGACACGAAAATGAATGATAGATGGCAATAAGATTTTGTGTAAAAACACAAAAAAATATCAGTCCAAAAGTGATCAGCTCAAGAATAAGAAAGGCCCTAGATGCTTTAATTGTAATAAGTATGGACATCTCAGTAAAAATTGTTGGCATAAGAAGGCAAATAATGATAAAAACACAAATAAAAAAACATGATATGTTGCAGCTTTTTCAGCATCCACAGCAAATGACAATTTCAATATTTGGTATGTTGACTCAGGGGCATCTATGCACATGACCATGCACCGAGACTGGCTCACTGATATGACTCCTTCATCTTTACCGAGCATAAGAATTGCTAACAACCAAGTATTAAAAGTTGAATGCTGTGGTAATGTATGTATTAAGGTAAATACAAAACATGGCAGTACCGATTAGATAAAGGTTAGAAATGTTTTATACGTACCAGAATTGAAAACAAATTTATTGTCAGTTAGTAAAATATTTAAAAGTGGATGCAGAGTAACATTTAATGAATCTGGATGTCAAATTTATAATCCGAATAATAAGTTAGTTGCAATTGCTGAATTAATCAATGAAACATATCTGTTAAATAATTGTAGAAATCAAGAAAAGCAAGGTATGATGGCTAATACTGATGATGATACTTATCTGTGGCACCAGAGGATGGGTCACTTAACTTTCACCATACTTAATAAAATACTAAACTATAGAGAAAGCGTAAAGCTGTTATCAAGTACTGAAAAATCAATTGGTGTAACCTGCCTTGAAGGTAAGCAAACGAGAAAACCGTTTTCCACTGACGGCTCCCGTGCAACAAGCTTGCTTGAGCTCATTCACAGTGACGTATGTGGACCGAAGAAGCATACTTCTATAGGAGGAGCAAAATATTTTGTTACCTTTTTTGATGATTTTTCTCGACGAGTACATGTATATTTTATTAAGAATAAAAGTGAAGTATTTGAAAAAATTGTGGAATTTAAGAATAGAGTAGAGAACGAGTTGAATACAAAAATAAAAATTCTGAGAAGCGACAATGGAACCGAATACAAAAATAATAATTTTCAGGCCTATTTGAAGAAACATGGAATACTGCACCAGACATCTAATCCATACACTCCGGAGCAGAATGGTTTTAGTGAAAGAATGAATAGAACTTTAATAGAGCGTAGTAGATGTATCATTTTAAATGCTGAATTACAGGTCACATACTGGGCAGAAGCGGTTGCTACAGCTGCATACATTGTGAACCGATCTCCCATCTGCACATTATCCGATGCAATGCCTTATGAAGTATGGACTGGAAAGAAGCCAAATCTAAGTCACATGAGAATTTTTGGATGTCCTGCAATGGTGCTTATTCCTAAAGAAAATAGAACTAAGCTTGATGTGAAGTCACGTAAGTTAATATTTGTTGGTACAAAAGGCTACCGATTCATAGATCCGGAAACAAAAAAAGGAGTCATAAGTAGGGATGTTGTATTCCTAGAAGCTTCAATTAAAAGAAATAAAGTGAATGATAAACCTAAACGAGAAAATAAAATTACTAAAAATGAAAAGACAAAAGAAAGTAATGAAGAAAAGGAAAAGAAGACCTTTTGCTTACCTATGCTTGATGAACGCGAAGAATCTGTGGAAAGAAACATTGATGAGATATGTATTTCAGATGATTCTGATCAATCTGTAGATGTCAATGATGAGACATACTTACCTGATAGGACACTTGACTACCGGAATTTAATATAACTTTGAAACCCCAGCGGAGAAAAAGAAGCCACAATAATGATGTTCATCAAAGTCCCTCATCACGTATATGTCAGAATGTTGAATCAACAATGAATTTACTAAATAATGATCCACAAAGTCTTCAAGAAGCTCTGAACAGTGAAAAAGCTGATGAATGGAAAAGGGCTATGGATGAAGAATATCAGTCATTGATAAAGAATAATACGTTGACACCGGTCAACTTACCAGAAGGAAAATCAGTAATTTCATTGTTCAAGTGTTCTATATGCAGCCAGGGTGGTAATATAGATTTGACCCCTTCTATAACTACTCTTGAGACTCCGCCTGTAAGGGCTGCGCGGATGTCTGAGTAGAGAAGGGTTGAATATGTGTTGTGCATGTTGTTGTAAATATTGATATGGACCCCAACACCTATGTCGTGGACCCCAGGTTAAGAAACCCTGGTCTAGTATTTTATTCGGTCGTCCAGTAAACCAATTCTGAGTTACGTTTAAAGTTTCAAAGTTACGTTTTGAGATATTTGTCTCTGGTTTCAAGTGTCTAGCTCAGTGGTGCGCAAACTATTTTCACTTGCGACCCAACATTTTGTATACAATTTTATCGCGTCCCCTAGATAGAAAGTAGAGGTTTTTTAAATTGGTTTATATTGATATTTCACTGTTTTACTGCTACCTGATGCTTACCCATGAAAAGCTCTAATTTCTTTATGAATTCGACGATCCATGAAAAAATCTCTATCGATGTTTTTTGCGCGACCCACGATTTGCGCATTACTGCTCTGGAGGGCCTTTACACTTTAATTCACTTATCGGTCAGTTTTGACGTGATTTCCACAAATTTAGTTTCAGAAAATACGTAAGGCTAATTCCGCTAAAATATTCTGCACGAAAAACATATAAAAGCTTGCTTTTATATAAAAGCAATAAGTGGGAGGAAATAGCTAAAATTGTTAGAGGAATTGGAAAATAGCCTATCTTAGGCGTTTTGAGTATTTGAACGAAATAAAATCGTGTTCAGCACTTTCATTCCCTTCGGAAAAAACTGAAAAAATCGCCAAAAAATCTTCGTTTTGATCAGAAAAAAGTGCGTTTTCATTTTTTTACAAACCTCTCGGAAACTACAAATCCCAACGAAATCATTTTCGCACACTGCAACTAGACGGCAATACGTGCAAATAGATTTATAAATTGTTTGGAAAGATTCAATTTTTTATTGCGAAATTCTGATTTCAAATTTTCCAAAGTCTATATCTCGAGAACGGTTGCAGATAATTAAAAAGAAATTGCGGCATCGTTATTCGGGAGGTCATTTGCATACGGATGTACTTACGATTTACTTAAAAATATAAATTTGTTTCCCAGTTCTTTGCTCGTTTGACCAAATATCGCGAAATTTCCCTCGATTTTGTCGCGAACCAACGCGGCCAGCAAAATCTAATTTGTGTATTTACAACTAGCAAGGAAAACTCTTTCAGGCTCAAAATTTAATTTTCCATTCACTTGGTAAATAATGATTTTAAAGAAATATATTTTCTCGCATTTTCGGAAAAGCCTTAAATATTTTATGAATTCGCGGACCCAAAAAAATTCTCTATCGACCTCTCTGGGGGTCGCGACCCACGGTTTGCGCACCACTGGTCTAGCTCATCGGGAAGTTAGTTTAAAATCGATTACCAAAATCCCTCCGAACAGACAAGAAACGGACAATAAAGCGAGTTAATTAAAACGCTATAACATATGTATGAAGAACTAAAGTACTTTTGCCAGCAAAAAATGGTATATTTTGCAACTAGGGCGGTAGGTTGTCAATTGGACAAGAGAGCGAAATTGGGCGCACGAACGAAGTGGAATAATTACAAATATTTGAGAGTACGTTCGCTCGAGAGGGCAATTGACAATACCGCCTGTGTTGCGTACAATATTTTGTATTACTTATGCGAGGGGCTGTATCTTACAAGTTTGGGATCCAGGTACCATCCAAAAAAATGTAATCAAAAATGAAGAATTTGCTATTTCAATTGCTTCCGGTGATGTTGATTGGTCATAAGAACTTTCCTCAGTCTCCGGTATCACTATAGAATTTACACTCATTTTAAAACGATTTCTTTAATTATTATTTTGTAATGAAAAAAAAAGTCTGTCTCTTTTTAATATTGAGGTCTTTATTGTGTTTATTTTATTTATTTAATTGTTTTTTTAAGTAACCTGGCGATATTGAATATTTGCGTGCGTTACCAAAGTTATGTGGTAATAAAAATGCAAAAAGTAGCATTTCTCGTACTAAAAAACGTGCGCCAAGATAGTACTTTTAATGCATGAGTAATAAAAATAATATATTAAGCCCTTCAAAGTAAAACACAAGATAATTGAGAATGCTAACTAAGAAAATTGTTAATGCTAACAAAGGTATGGGGTATATATTACCCCATATAAAGGTATGGGGTATGTATTATGCTAATAAAGGTCTCGAACCCAATTTATAATTAATCGAATGATACATGATTCATTTTACTGGATTTCAACGCAATATCTCGCAATCTTGAAAATGGAATATGCAAATCTAATTCCTACCACAATTACTTAAATTAGAAATTCTGCTCCAAGTAAATTAATTCAATTGATACGTTTCATAATTGAATATCCAGTATTCCACACATAATTAAAAATTGTAACATTTCCGAATATGTTATTGTAACGTATCCGAAAATGTACTACAAAATATCTAACAGAATATACAAAACACATTTACATCGAATAATTAAAGTTCATTGAAATTAACTATGACCTTAATTACAATTAAACTTGTCTGCCATATCTGAAAAAATATTTGAAATTCTTCTTATTCTTCTTCCTTCGATTTCGATTTTTTTTAAACTAACCTAACCTATTATGGACTACGTTAAATAACTTCTCATGATTGATTTTCTCTCTTCTTTCTTCCCTTCCAGTATTCTTTCATTTTTTCTCCATGCTGTTTCTTCCTCTCTTCCGTCCATTTTGCTCCTGTTTTCTTTTTTGCCTTTTCTTGGAAACCCTGAATTCCTCTGATCTTCTTTCTTCTCTTCTCTCTACCTTTTCTCCATCTATCTCCATTTCTTCCATGTCCCTCCTGATCTCTTTTATCCATGTCATCTGTGTTTTGGGGTTTCTATTGAAGCAGTTGAATATTCTCTTCGTCAATCTTCCTTCGTCCATTCTTTTAATATGTCTGTAGAACGTTACTCTTTTTCTTCTCATTGTGTTTTTTTTTTGTAGATTTCTTTGTTGCTTCTCAGTTTCCATTTGCATATTTTGGTACCAGGATTTTCCATATAATCTTTCTCTCTTCTATCTCCTCTATTTGTCTGCCTGTGTTTAGCGTCAGGCATTATGAGGCATAGATGCCTTCTGGTTTAGTAATTGTATTGTAGTGTCTCAGTTTTGCGTTAATGAATATGGACTTTTTATTATATATTTTTTGGCAATTGGAATGCCAGATCCATTTTCCTTACTAGTGCAAATGACTGCTTCTTTGTCCAGGGCTCCAGGGTTTGGTTGGATTATTTCTCCCAGGTATTTGAACTTGTTGACCCTATTGATTTTACCATCTTTTGTTGTGATCTGTCTTGGTGTATAAAGATGCACCAAGACAGATCACAACAAAATATGGTAAAATCAAGAGGGTCAACAAACAGAAAAGTCTGTTTGTCAAATATTCTGTCTTTTCATATGATATTTGTAATCCAGCCTTCTCTACCATATATTAATTTGTCTTCTAGCGTCTTCCATGTTTTCTGCTAGCACCGCCAGGTCGTTTGCAAAATCCAGACAGTCTATTACAAGGTTATCCTTCTTTCTTTCTATTTTTAATTTGGGAATTCCTTCTTCACCAATAATCGTGCTTATTATTTAATATCACATTAATTAAACATTAATTAAAAATTGATGTGATTATAATCGAGGCACCATTGTACCGTTTATATTTATGGCCTAAACAACCATATTGAAGAATCACCTAATAACTCCTTAAAAGGAGTGCTAGCTGCATGAGGGTACGTTGACAGTATCCTGGTCCACTCGATTCCCGATGTACACTACTCTATTGCTCAGAAAGTTCGTACGAGACAGCTTGAAACATCTTTCCTTGGAAAGTTTCTTGCTGTGCCCTCCGCGTTGATTTCGATCGCTGCTGTGAAGAAAATAGAGTGGTATATTGTAGTGTCCATCCAATATTTTGAGGACCAGGATAAGATTTCCCCTTGGACGACGCTCTCGCAAAGATGACAAACCTAGTTTGGTGCAATGAACCTTATAGGGAAAATCCCTCAGTTAAGGAGGCTTAAGGAGGTTTCTGGTGATTTGTCATTGCACATTTTTCAATAGTAGAATGTTTTAATAGGGAAACAAAATATGGATTCCAGGAGCAAACGCTAACTCCAATATCGGCCTTATATAGGTTTTGTATAGGTGAAGTATAATATATAGCACAGAGTGTCAAGAAACATCAACATTTGCCTCGCTCAAGTGGCGCATATGGAAGCGGACGAATATCACCATCAAAACCAAAATACGCCTATACCGAACGTTAATCCTTCCTATTCTTTTTTATGGATCGGACACTGCTCAAACCGGACCTACACAAGCTCGAGGTCTTCCAAATGCGATGCTGTAGACAACTACTCCTTATCTATATCCACGACCGACTCCAAAACGAGACGATTAGAGAAAGCTGCTATCAACAGACACCGATCAAAGAAGAAATACAAAAACGAAGACTACGTTAGTTTGGCCACGTCTGCCGGATGAATAACACCCGGCTTTCACGCAAACTCCTTTGGCGGGAGCGATCGCCAGACTGGAGAATACAAAGAAACGCAGCAAAGAAGACATGGTTGAAACAAGTGGAACAAAATCTGAGAAACCAAAGACTGGATACCCATCACGCCAAGGACATCGCAATCGATCAGAAAGAGTGGAAACGTATCGTGAATTGAGCAAGAAATCCTGCGGCACCGACAGCAGATTATTGGTTGCGAAGACGACCCCTCCTTAATCGCCGGCTACGGATTAAAAAAACCCATAGAGTGGTCTATAATAGCTCCTTGAAATTTGCCCTCCAAAATTTCCTCCAGTAGGAGCAATTTTCCTCCTTGGAAATTTCCTCTGGTACAGTTGAAGAGTGGCCCATCTCCCTGTCTCACTTCTGTTTTGATCTCAAAAAGTTCTGATATCTCTCCCATAAATTTTACCTTTGACTTTGTGTTTGTTAGGGTTTTTCTTGTGATTGCGATTGATTTGTCATCGGCTCCGAATTCTTCCATTGAATAGTGTCTTTCTCGTCCACGAAGTCCACGAATATCACATGTATGTCTTTGGCCCTTAGTCTCCTGCACCTTATTAAGAGTTTCAAGGTTTAGTATCTGTTCGGCACAGGCTTTTCCTTTCCTGAATCCTTTCTGGTAGTCACCTAATTGTGGGTCCAGTTGGACCTCCAATCTATTTCGTAATGCTTTGGATATGATCTTGTATGTTACTGATAGTAATGAAATTCCTCTATAGTTGTTTGCATCCGTTTTCTCTCCTTTTTTATGTATTGGATGGATCATAGCTGTTTTCCACTCTTCTGGTATTTCTTCTGTTTCCCAATTTTTTTGTAGACTTTGGACCGTCTTGGTATCTAAGTTTTTCCAAAATTCTGCTACTATAGAGTCGTCTCTTGGCGCTTTATCATTTTTTAGTTCTTTAATAATCTGTTGAATTTCTGTTTCGGTGGTTCGTAGTTTTCGAATTTATACTTCGGATTTAGTTTTGGAAATCTCACTTTTGGCTCCTCACAGTTTAATAGTTTTTTGAAGTATATCACTAGTAATTTGCAGTTTTCTTGATTATTCAGTGCAAATTTTCCTTCTTCATTTTTGAAGCATAAGTTTGGTGGTCGATATCCCTGGAGGTTTTGTTAAAAAGTTTTATAGAATGTTCTTGTGTTGTTCTTTTCAAAGTCTTCGCCTATTTGTTTTTGGGTCCTGTCAAAAATCCTCTTGTTTGTTCTTATAATTTTCGCTATTTGTGATCTCTGTTCTTTGAATAAGATATAGTCCTCGTTGTTTTTGGTTTCATTTTTTCCAAGCTGTTTCTGTCTCTCTCCCATCCATTTTGCACCTGTTTTCTCTTTTGCCTTTTCTTGAATCCCCCATCTATTTTTCTTTTCAAAATTTCATTTTTCTCCCCCATCTATTTCCATTTCTTCCATGTCTTTCCTGACCTACTTGATCCATGTCATCTGTGTTTTGGGGTTTCTGTCAAAGTAGTTGAATATTCTCTTCGTCAATCTTCCTTGTCCATTATTTTAATGTCTGTAGAACGTTACTCCTCTTCTTCTCATTGTGTCTGTTATTTTTTTTTGTAGATCTCTTTGTTGCTTCTCAGTTTCCATTTTCCATCTGCATATTTTGGTCCCAGAATTTTCCATATAATCTTTCTCTCCTCTATTTGTCTGGCTGTGTTTAGCGTGAGGCATTATGAGGCATAGATGCCTTCTGGTTTAGCAACTGTATTATAGTGTCTTAGTTTTGCGTTAATGGATATGGACTTTTTATTATATATTTTTTATCAATTGGAATGCCAGTTCCAAGTTCCTTGCTCTTGCAAATGACTGCTTCTTTGTCCAGGGCGTTTAGTTGGATTATTTCTACCATATATATAAGTATATATAAGTATTTGAACTTGTTGACCCTCTTGATTTTACCATATTTTGTTGTGATCTGTCTTGGTGCATCTTTTCTGTTTGTCAAATATTCTGTCTGCTCATATGATATTTGTAAACCAGCCTTCTCTGTCTTCTAGCGTCTTCCATGTTTTCTGCTAGCACGGCCAGGTCGTCCGCAAAAGCCAGACAGTCTATTCCAAGGTTATCCTTCTTTCTTCTTATTTTTAATTTGGGAATTCCTTCTTCCTCCATTCTCTCATTGCCTCTCCAGTACACCGTTGGAAAGTAACCCATCTCCCTGTCTCACTTCTGTTTTGATCTCAAAAGGTTCTGATATCTCTCCCATAAATTTTACCTTTGACTTTGTGTTTGTTAGGGTTTTTCTTGTGATTGCGATTGATTTGTCATCGGGTCTGAATTCTTCCATTGTTCATTCTATCTATAGAGTCGTACACTTTTTTCCACTTAAGTCCACGAATGTCACATGTATGTCTTTGGCCCTTAGTCTCCTGCACCTTATTACGAGTTTCAGGTTTAGTATCTGCAGTGCCGGATTTCTGCCTAGGCCTACAAGGCTCGGGCCCAGGGGCCCTGCCAGCCTAGGGGCCCCGGTGGCGGAATCTTTACATAAGCTCAAAAGCCTGGCTCTTGTCCAAAATGGCGTGAAACAGAATATTGATGCCGACTTTTCTTCTTCAAGGCTTCAGTACGCAGATAAAACCAGCTATCCATCGCTGTCACTTTTTAGCCGAACATTAAGCAATGGTGAAATATGACCTCGAACTTGGCTCATATTTTCGAAGAGCAAGGGTGATGATGAAAGGTGATGATTCTCATGTTGATGAACTTTCTTTCATAGTAAGATATATGTCTGAAGGCGGATGTCCTGTCGAAGGATTTTTGAAATTCATTCCAAATTGTTGCCATAAAGCGGAAGACCTGGCTAAAGTCGTCCTAGATAGATTGAAAAATCACGACTTGGATATTACAGAACGTTAAAAAAAAACTTACGGGCTATAAACCTCCGTCGTTATGCTTTCAGCGAAAGGACGGTACATTGGCGATCTCAAATAAAGAAAACCGTAACATCCTAGCTGACTACTTTAAGAACCTAAACCAAAAATCCCACCAAGACCGAGGAACCCATTCACAGATACCCAGAATCGAGACCACCCAACAAAGATGAAATCAAACGTCACATTGCTCGACTCAAAACAATAAGGCATGAGGAGAAGACTCTGCAGTTGCAGAACTTTGCAAATATGCCCCTAAAGAACCAGTTGAAATCTTTCAGAAACAAATAGAACAAATTTGGACAGAATAAATCCTACCAGTAGATTGGAGAACAGCCTTTTGATCTATCCATTACAAGAAAGACGGCACGAAAATCGTCAACAACTGTAGCGGAATATCACTCTTGCAGGTAACATACAAAATCTCTCACTTGCTATCCTGGAGAGATTAAAAGCTGAAGTAGAGCATCAAATAGGCGAATGCCAAGGGAAATTCAGAAAGGGTCGTTCAACTGCCGAACTGATCCACAACCTCAAAACGATCATCAGATATTGCAACCTCAGGTCCAAACCATACCGTCGATCTTTGTGGACTTTTAAACGGCCTATGATTAAATAGACCGCTATATCCTGCCGAACATCCTCAACGAATTTAGAAAAACACTAATTAGAGCCACGCTATCTGAAACAAAATCCAAAGTAAAGTTCCTAGGATGTCTATCGGTCTCTTTTGAATTCAAAACGGAAGTCAGACAAGGTGACTCCCTCCAATGCTTTTGAACTGCGTTCTCGAAAAGATCATTAGGACCTGATTGCCGGAGGCAGTCTTACGACAATGCTAGCAATATGCCTGGTGTATATTCTGGTCTTCAAGCGAGAGTCTTGTCAAGCTGTTGCTGATCTTTCTTCGGTATTTAGCAGTCATTGTATATTTTTTTTCGGCATCAACACACTGATGGGAAATTTTTCTGTCGAAACTGAAGTCAAATTCAACAGTCATGAAGAGTCTTTCTCAGACAAGTCTGCGCGAGCTGACGCCTGTCGAAGTCTATGTTGCTCCTTGGATGAGATCATGGCAGCTCTCCAGAAAATTTCCAATGATGCAAATGAAAAACCATCTACGCGCTCTGAGGCTTCAGGTCTTATGAATTCATTAGACTCGATGGAAACTTGCTTTTTGTCACTTCTCTGGACTGATATCTTGGAAAGGTTCAACAAAGCAAGCAAATCTCTCCAATCTGTAAACATCGACCTGGGTACGATCGTTGAACTGTATTAGTCTTTGGTAACACACCTAGAACACTTAAGGAAACGCAGTGCCTGTACCTTTGATCATTACGAGTCGAAAGTTATTGAAAAATTCGGTGAAAATAGCTTTGCATATGACATGCAGAGGAAACGTAAGCGTAAAGTCCAGTTCGACGAAGTAAAAGGAAACGAGACCGAACTCTCCGACAGGGAAAGATTCAAAGTTACCATTTTTAACGTCAAACTGCTTAGCAGAACGGTCGTTTCCAGCGCTAGAGAGTAAAGAATTACTTAATATCTAACATAGGAGAGAAAGAGCTCGATTCACTCTCTGTAATGTACATAGAGTCAGAAATAATGCAGTCAATTGACTATGATGACGTCATTCGTGCTTTTGCACAGAAAAAAGTTCGACGTATGATTCTATAAATTTTATAGAATAACGTATATAGAAAACTATAGTAACATAGACTTTATTATTCTAATGTTTATCAGTCAATAAAATCTTCATCTTCATCTATTTGTTGTTGGGTCTTGTCAAAATTCCTCTTGGAATTGTTCTTATAATTTTCGCTATTTGTGATCTCTGTTCTTTGAATAAGATATAGTCCTCGTTGTTTTTGGTTAAGTGCCATTTTTTCCAGATTTAAGTTTAAGGGCCTCTGCGCATTGGTTATTCCACCACCAGTGTTTTATTTGTCTCTTGAGCGGGCCCTATTTCTCTTGACGTCTTAACTATTTTTGTTTTGATTTCCTCCCATTCCTCTGATTCTATGTTAAGTTTTTCCTGGAATTCTTGTTTCTTTAGTACTTCTGTGTTGATCCTCTGTATTTTAAACTCTTTGTTTTTTGTCTTTTTTGTGGGGTAAATTTAACTTTAAGTGTTGTTAAATAGTGATTTGTTTCTATGTTTGTGCCTTTTCAGATTCATGATTTCTTTCTGATTATCGAATGATATGGCGACATGATCTATCTGGAATTCTCCCAGGCTTTGTTTTGGTGATTTCCACGTTTTTTATTTTCTGGGTAAGTGTTTAAAATTTTTTGACATTAATTTAAGGTTGCCTCTGCACAACTCGATCAGTCTTTCTCCATCTTTGTTGGTTCTTTTGTGAGCAGGGTACTCTCCTACTGTATTTTCTCCTTTGACTGTTTGGTGTTGTTTTTAGACTTTTCCCTTTTGTATTTTCTCTCATTTCCAATCTGTGCGTTGAAGTCACCTAGTAGGATCTTGGGGGGCATATTTGAGAGTTAATGTTCTAGGGCCTCCCATTATTTCTCAACTTTTTCTGGGTTCTTTCTGTTGTCTTTGTTAATGGGAGAGTGGCAGTTTATTATAGTGTAGGTTTTATTCGCACATCGTAGTGGCATGATTGCAAGTCGTTCATTTGGTGAGTAGAAGTTGTTATACAGTTAATTATCTTCTTGTTCATGATAAATCCATTTCCTAGGTGAGGTGATGCCTTTTCCCATAGGGTTTAGGCCTCTTTGACTTTGAAGATCCTATATCCTTCTGATTCCATTATATTTTCGTCTGTGAATCTCGTTTCTTGGAGGGATTCTAATCCTAAATCTTGAATTCATCAAGTACCTTGCTTGTTTCTTCAGTTTTCCCGATTTCAACAGTGAGTTTATATTCACTGTTCCAAATAAGCATACTCTCTTTGTTTTGAGTTTGAGCGTTGGTGTTTCCTAGAGCTTTGATTGGTTGCATGTTGTTTCGGGCTCTCCAGAATCCGATGGCCCGATTGCGTCGTTCTTTGTGACGGAGCATTCCCTGTCTACAGTACCTCCTGGAAGTTCTACTTAGAGAGATTTACATCATGCATTATTTGAAATTTGTGTTGGGGAAAGGATTAGTATCCATTCCAAGGTTGAAACTGAGATTGTAAGTCCCAGAGTTTTATGACATGACATACTGTAATTATTCAATTATTATTATATTAGAATAGATGTAGGTATTTATATACATAGCCATAAGGGCACCAAACAATTTACTTTCTAAATATTTGTTTATTGATATAAAATTTATTTTGTTCATACGAATCATATGCAAAAAAAATTACATGTAAAAACGTTCTCTATCCAATAACATCTTTCCTTATAACTCGTGCCAATCCATAAAAAAATATACTTATATATATTTAAATGTCCTATACTTCAATTCACATTTTTTTGTAGCTTTCAAATTTTGTAGCTTTTATCAGAAAAGAAACCTACTGCTATAAACGGTGAATCCTTAAAATTAAATAATATATAATATTTCATGTCCGAAAACTACATAAATCGACCTTAACATTATTTAAATTACCAACAAAAGACGAGCTTTTTTAACATTGTTTTCTTTCACTATGCTAATTATAATTTACAATTTTACAACTTTGGAAATTTTTAGAGATAATTTATTGGATATGGCCTCAATAAGAGGCTCGCATCTTTGGCTCATAGGCCCAAAATATATAGTAATACTATTAACCTAGTAAAAAAAATGTGGTTTAGAAATAAAAAATAAAAGAATACTCTCATCTAAAAAAAAAAAACAGGTCACATATATAAAACTACAAATAAAGTTAATTACATAATAGAACACCATTTTTTCTCTGGTATAGGATTAACTTCATTCTCTATCTTACTGATATTGGCATCTTCCAAAATATCTTGTTTCCTATAGCTAGTCAACTTAGGTGTACTAGCAGACACTTCTCCAGGTGTAAACTTATTCTTTAATCGATTCAACGGACTTGAAATATACGACATAAAACCTGGCGAAGCTTCCAGTTTCAATCTCTTGGTCCCATCTGGAGTATCACTTCGCCCTTTCCTCTTCGTGCCAGTGAGTCTTTCAACAGAAGTCCGGGCCACTTGAAGTGTATAAACTTCTTGCTTTTTCTCAGCCTTTGCTTTAAGAAGGATTTTACGGTAATCCCCAGCTGGGCGAATAGCCCTTCTGGAAGACATTCTGCGTATTGTTTCAACAACAGTTAAATCCTTGGCAGTGTTTAAGAAACTGTCTTTGTCATCAGGAATAGTCAAGTCAATTTCACGGGTTAAATCCCCACCAACATTAACTTTCATGCTGGCACAAGACTCGAAAGACTCTCGAGTCTCATTTAAATCTAAACTTACCGTTTCTGGTTTATGATCTGTTTCTTCAGTTTTCTGGGATGATTCGGATTCAGTCTCTAGATTGTCTGGTGGCTCGGGTACTTCGGGGGTTTGTGATAATGTTTTATCTGAATCTTTGTCTTCTCCATTTTGATCGATAATTGATTTTGGGGTCTTTGGTGTTGGGATGTTTCTGGTTTGTGATCGTCGAGTCCTGCAACGGGACAAAACAGGAGATCCCTTTCTCGATTCTATATCGGAACTTTCATCAAATTGAAGTTCTGGATCTGGAGCTTCTTGATCAACTATTAATGGTTCCATTTCTATTTCATCATTTGTTAATTCTTGAGCTTCTACCGTTTTTGTAGGTTCAGTTGATGGAGCAGATTCAGCGACAAGTGGAACTTCTTCCTTCTCGCAATCAGTTCCATTAACAACAGATTGTGTAGGTTTTTCCTCCAAAGTTTTAACGTCATCATCCTTGTTTTCTTCACTTAATTTTGATTCCGTTTGTGGCTCAACAGCTACTTCTTGTTTGAGTGGTGAAGCTTCTTTTATATCCGGTTCTTTTTCCGGAGTCGATTTAGTTGGAGTCTTTTTAATATTTTGAGGTGTATTAGAACGGCTTCTTGTTTTAATACCCTCCTCTTCTTTGGTACCGTTTTCATTATCGAAGCCTTTTAAATCCTCTTCTACATCTATTTTCATTTTCGTTGAATCTTCTGCTTTGTCTTTCTTATTAATAGGGGTTTTAAAATCTTGTGATGGTGTTATTTCATCCTCAGTTTTTCTCCGAGATCGTTTACCATTCTTTGTACTCATTGTAAAAGTGATTAATTCCTTCTGAAACAAAAACTTAAATAAATATTTGACATGACAAACCAATGAATTTCAAGCGGAGTAATGAAAAGAAAAATTATGACTCACTACCTATCATTTTTGTTTCTTTTATTCAAAACACTACTTTGAGACCACTGCTTGTACAAATGCGAGTTTATTCGTTAAATCCCACCTAGATCCTGAAATTCCTAATGGAATCAAGACTAGAAAAGGTGCTCTAAATGCATAAGTATACCAATGATTAGAGGAAGAGGGTGGGGTACAATAGATCTAAATTTAAAAAGGTTGTAATAAAACAAAATCTACAATTCAAAACAGTTGAAGCATATCAATTTAAAGGGCTTGACAGAGAGGAGTTTTAAGTATTTGTCTGTATAATGTATAAGCTATTTAAAATAAGAGGGAAATAGTTTTGTTTGTAAACAGAGTGTGGTTTTGTAAGTGAGATACAATTACATTCTCAAATTACGAACGTCCATAAGGTCTATTTATCATAACCCTTCCAATGGTAAACATTCCTAGAATACAAAAAGTCGTTTGTTGTGATAAAAATAACGGAAACGTATAATTAGATAAAAAAATTAACGCTCAAACACACTCTCCCACCTTAAGCAATAATCAAACACTCATTTACATAAAGTTCCCATAAATTTGTTATTTATAATTAGGATAATTGTCGTTATTTACCTTTTAAAGATGATGCAAATGTCTCCCCGGCATAGATAAAGCGTCATGTGTGACAAACAAGATGGATGGGATTGTTTGGCGCTGTCGACGTGCGGCAACTCAAAACGTGAATCGAATATATTGCGCGGGATTATTGAACTGATTACGAAATTACATTTTTATTTATTTCCGTTTACAATAAACTTCGGATAAAATAAATTATTAAAGACGAAATATAACTTAGTCTTATTCAGACTATGAACAAATCTCATGTTAAAACAATTTACTTCCTGGCTAATATCACATAGGGTATTGAATTGATAAACAGACATTAGAATGTTATTACTAGTCCCAGTACATTGTCATGTCACTAACAGCATTAGACAAATAACGTTTTTAAGATCATTTATTTCTATTTAATTTTAGTGAATAGCATATCGAGAACAACATGAGTCAGTGGGAGGTGTTGGGTTCTTCATAAACAGAAAGCTAGTGTGAAATCTCAGAATGATCCAATCAGTTTCCACTAGAGTAGTATATACAGGAGATCCCATCCTTAGAATAAACACCAGGTATGACTTAAAAGTTATTCAGGTCTATACCCCAACAACGGAACATAGAGACGAGGAAGTCGTAGTTCTTTATGATGATTTAGGTGCAGCTCTCTCAAATAATCCTACACATTTCACCATTGTATGCGGCGATTTTAATGCCAAAATACGAACATAAATGGTTCCATCAAAAACGGCTCTTGGTAATTTTGACAGTCCAGGGCGAAATGATCGTGGCAACGCTCTTCTAAATTTTCTGTTGGAGAAAAACCTACTTCTAATGAACAGCTTCTACTACAAGATACCCCAGCGCAGATGGACCTGGAAGAGCCCAGACGGAAGGACAAAGAATGAGATGTACTACTTTATAACTGACAAAAGACTGATATTCAAGGATGTGACAGTTCTAAATAGATTTTCAAAATCTAGCGACCATCGAATGGTAAGAGCCACCCACTATCGTACTAACCACTAGCTACGAACGACACAAAATGTTTAAAAAAAGAACGAACGAAGACATGGACACACCCAAGAGATGAACGGAAATTCGAGGAACACGTCAGCAAAATACTCCAAGATAAACCTTCAATAAATGATATTAACACCTTGAACGATGCAATAGTGGAAGCAATAACAGACGCCCTAAAGAAATGTTGCCCAACAAGCCCGAAGGAAGAAAAAATCAGCCTGGAAACGCGCCACAAAATGAAACGGAGAAGATCACTGAAAAGTGACGAAAACGCGAGCCAAGACGAAATAAATAGACTGAACAAGGAAGTAGCAAAAGAAATTAGGAAAGATTTAAGAAAGTACAAAGACGAGGAAGTCATTAAAACTATAGAGGACAATAAAAGCATGAAAGTAATGAGATGCAAACTAACAAGTATTTGTGGAAAACAGAATTTGTCAAACTCAAGAACAAGGATGGTAATATCACGTCGAACAGAGAACATTTGTTAAAAATTGTGGAATCATTTTACGAAGTTTTATACACTAAACAAACCACTCCAAATCCAGAGGAATATCTTCGGAGAAGGGTTCAAAATCAGGGCTCCGAGGATATTCCGGAGATCTCTCTGGATGAAATTAATTTTGCTTTGAAAAAGATGAAGAATAATAGAGCTTCAGGGGATGACAGCGTCGTCATAGAAGCGATAAAGATAGGAGGACCATTACTGATGTCCATGATTCAAAAACTCTATGTCTGTGTATAATCTATGCCTGTGGAATCAGAATATCCCAACAAAGTGGAACAATTCAATAACTATACTTTTACACAAGAAGGGAGATAAAACGGACCTGGAAACATATAGACCAATTAGTCCCCTTAACCATCTTTATGAACTGTACACCAGAATTATAACAAGTAGATTGGAGGCAAAGTTGGATTTCTATCAGCCACGGGAGCAAGCTGGTTTCCGCTTGAAGCACGGTACAAACGACCACCGGCAGTGCTTGAACACCTTGATAGAAAAGACCATTAATATAACCGCCCCCTGTTACTGATATTTGTTGACTATAAAAAGACTTTCGATACAGTAAAATCAGCGGCCATCTTAAGAGCATTGCAAGATTGTAGACTCGACCACCGATATTTCGACATAATTCAAAATATATATATAAATGCCACAACAATTGTAAATCCACACTCTACAACCAACAAGATGAAGATGGAAAGGGGAGTTAGGCAAGGCGACACCATGTCGCCAAAGTTGTTTATTACTGTCCTCGAGTATGCATTTAAAAGGTTGGCATGGCAGCAAAAAGGAATACTCATCGATGGAGAGAGACTCAATCATCTACGCTTGCGCATGACATCGTTATTTTGTCAGACAATCTGGGAGAGGCCAAAGACATGCTTCAAGAACTCAACGATATCGCACAAGAAATTGGACTGACAATAAATTTTGAAAAGACCGAAATGATGACCAACATGGTTCCCAGTGTACCAAATACAAATTAATAACAACAAAGTAGAATTGGTTGACAAATAATTATATTTGGGTCATGAGATTAAAATAAGCAGAGACAACCAAACCTGCGAACTAAATAGACGAATTACCCTGGGATGGGTGGCATGGATGGGAAAAGCATTTAATCAATGCGTATTTACCGGTCCTGACCCATGGCTCAGAGACCCTAACTTTAACGAAGAAAACCGCAGAAAAACTAAGAGTAAAAAGACGAATGGAGAGATCGATGCTTGGCTTGACCCTGATGGATCGAGTGAGAAATGAAGAGATACGCCGACGTATTGGAGTAGATGATATTATACAACGAATCACTACACGGAAATGGGCTGGGCACGTTGTTAGAATGGAGGAAGGGCGATGGACCAAAAAACTGTTGGAATGGAGACCAAGAGCTGACAAGCGTAGCCGAAGCAGACCTCCCACTCGATGGACGGATGACCTAAAGAGGATTGCGACAAATTGGATTGCAACAGCCAGGGACAGAGAAACTGGAGACGTTTGGAGGAGGCCTATGTCTAAAAATGGACGTGAAAGGGGCAGCATGAAGATGATGATGATGATTTCGAGAACCCCGCTAGTCATCCACAAGGTGTTCAAGCTAATGTAAGTGTATTCCAATTTATAACTCAAAAAGCAAAGCTGCACTGATGAGAGATAAATTTCAAAACGCGTCTGCAGATAGCTCTTGGATTAGATAAATTGAAGTTATTTGTCTAGTGCTGTTAGTGACACGAAACTGTTAATTCTTGAGCAAACTAGTAATAACATGAAAATGTCTGTTGTATAATTTGTTGTAATAAAAACCATGACTTCTGTGCCATTAGCGCACATTCCAAAACGTGCCCCTGGTCTCACGTTTTGGATAAATGCAATGGTTTTATAGTTTTTCCAAAAACTAAGGGTTTTTATTACCATGCGAAAATCTACCTCCTCAAACATTTTAGAGAAGGTGGGAAGGCCCATAAGACCTCCCCATAAAGATTAACCAGTGGACCAGACATTTTCAATATTTTAGATTTCAGTATTAAGCCTTGATTGTTTATGGGAGGGCCTATTTAACCTAATTTCAATCTCCCCCTTATTTGAATTAAAGGGATGATTTAACCCCTCTTAGAGATATATTATACAAGGATTGCATAGGTGGGCATTAACTCGTTAATCCGTTAATCGTTAATTAACGAAGTTAACAAAATGCTTAACTGATTAATTTTTAAGTTAATTCAAAAAAATGTTAACGCTCTTGTTAACTTCCGTTAAATTCAACTTCCGTTAACTTTAGTCCGTTACATTGGTTGTTTGTTGACATGTCATTTTTTGTTTGAATTACGCACCAAGCGGGCTTACCAGCGCGGCCCGATGCAACAGCAACTGCTCAAAAGAGCAAAAATCCAGAGCCGAGAAACTACAAAGCCGGAAAAAATAAAGCGACCCTGTTGATTATTTGCTATGTGCGAGTGAATACGACAAGTTATTATAACATGACTTTTTAAGCGTTAGCGTCATTTTTAACCGACTTCATTTATTATTTATCATTAAATAGTTTTAATAGAAATAGTTGATGATGTAACATTTACAAGATTACATCATGAACACTACTACTTCTACTCAAAGTACGCAAAGCTCTGAAAGTGAAACTGATTCAAATCCTTGGCCACACTTGAGTGATTACTTTGTATACCAATCAAAACTTTGAGAACATAAGTTGTTTTTTTGAATGCAAACTGTGTTTGCCTAATGTTTATACAATAAAGGCTCACATGTCTAGTCTTAATAATCTCAAACATGTGAAAACGACGAATGCATCCAAATATGTGCAGTTAGAAGCAGCGTCAACTCGTGGGAAAAAGAAAACCTTCAGAACGGGTTTCTTTTCAGCCCTCATCAAGTGCTGTCAATTCTTCTGATGTTGATGCAGACAGCATTAGCAGTAGAAGCGATTTGTTTTCACCTCAACCTGTTAAAAGATTACGTGAACAAAGCATTGGTAAGTCTTTTGGCATCGCGGCTACTTGCAGGTCATGTTACCAGTGGCTAGAGCGCTTGCCTTAATTCAAGCTGAATCTCAAGCATATCTTTGGAGTCTACTACCAATTATTGCGACAACAGTGTTCCAACTGTACTCCTTTGGCCAATGCTCTATTATCAGGTATAAAAAAAGATTTGAAAGGTTTATGGAATATGAAGAATGCCAGCT
This sequence comes from Phosphuga atrata, assembly GCA_944588485.1. NCBI lineage: Eukaryota > Metazoa > Arthropoda > Insecta > Coleoptera > Silphidae > Phosphuga > Phosphuga atrata. The sequence continues at coordinate 60,590,923 of OX155899.1, forward strand.
GGCTGCAACCTTTTACCCGAAGTTGCGACTACTGTGGCTGTAAAAGTATGATAGCAGCAAGTTATCAATAGACAAGAAAGATATAAAAGCAAAAGTTGAAGACACTCTGAATAGAAAAAGGGAAGCAAATGGAAATGAAAAGGATAGTTTTAGATATATTAGCGGAAGCAGCAATAATGCAGAAGAAGAAGTAGATTGTTTTAGCTCTATTATACTCAGTCTGAAGAAGATAGGTCTAGAGGACGCCAAAATCTCTCAAAAACAAAGCGCAGAATTTGGTGACTTAAATTCAAAGGAATCTTTTTTTTAAATATATAGTACTGCAATCCCATCAAGCTCCACAGTAGGCTCTTTTCAATAGGGAAAGATATTTTGAGAGCTAAACGCTCATCACTCTCAGATGACAATTTTAATCTGCTTATGTTCATGAAAGGCAACATAAACTTGCAACTAATTACAAATTATGAATAATACAATAAATAGTCTGTTTCTTCCATATTAGTCTTCCATAGTAGGTTTGTATATGCTCTGCTACCCGTGCGAACCAGGGCGGGTCGCTACTGACGCATGTAATAATTAATTCAATTAATCTATCTACTTGTTTTTGTTTTATTTATCAATGTATCCCATCCCAAAAGGTACCAAAAGCAGTATACGTATTGGATGATGAACTTTTACCGGTTAACTTTAACTTGCGTTAAATTTTCGAAATTTTAACGGTTTAACGATTAACGAAGTTAACTTTTTTATTAACGATTTAACGATTAACGAAGTTAACTTTTGGATTAACTGTGCCCACCTATGAAGGAATGGTATAAATACCATTCCCCAGTTGTCAGTAGAGTGTGGTAAGCTATAAGTGCATAAGTTCTTAAGTCGTAAGTTATTTCGTGTATTTGTATTATTGTTTAATTAAATTGTTAAAACCAACACAACTATTATTCGACAAACTCCCAGCCTTGCGGATCCCGGTGAACATTACTTTTCAAGATCCCGAGATATTTAGATATATCTCAGAGACCAGCAGTCCTTCCCTCTCAACATTGAAGTCTGCTGTGGTTCCCATCCACCCCCCTTCACAAAAAAAAATTATCCTCTGCGATATTAGCCAGGAAGTAGTTGTTTCAACATGAGTTTTGTTCATAGTCTTAATAAGACTTAATATTATAGAGCTACGAACGGGTTGAATATATTTATACATTCAAGCTTTGTTTCGTTTTTTTTCAAATTTGTATGATTGTATCTATAATTAGTATGGTTTCTCCAATATTCGGATAAGATAACTTATTTCCTGTCTATGTCGATTAAAGCCGAAAATCCGAATTCGAAAAAATAAGACGTGAAGAACTGTAATAACAAGCAAAACTGTTTTATAACAGTCTTTTGGAATTGACTCCAACTTTTCTCGTGCTCTAGTTATATTCTTCCATCTATTATTTTTTTGTTTCAATCGCAACATTTTATCGGTCGAGTTTAAAATATTTTCTTTGGGTCCTTGCATATTTAGATTTAAGGTCGATTCCAATATGCGCGACACTCAGCTACGCGACGTCGTGCGACATCGCCTGTCAAATAATGATTACATTGTTTTAAATGGGCACGTAGCGTAGCTGTGGCGTAGCCATAGTGAGAACGTGTCCATTTAAAACAATGTAATCATTATTTGACAGGCGATGTCGCGTGACGTCGCGTATATGAGAATCGGCCTTTATCCTCTTAAAAAATATCAGATGAGTAAGCAAGCCTAGCACACCCAACAAATCAATAAAATCTTTATCTCGTTCCAAAAATATCGTTACATCGTTTTTTAATTCAATCACGCGAGATTAGTCACCCAACAAAATCTTTATCTCATTCCAAAAACATCTTTATATCATTTTTTTAATTAAAGCACGCGAGATTTATCAACAAACAACTTAACAAAACCTTTATCATCTTCAAAAAATATTTCTTTATCTTTAAAGTACTTTTGTGAGAGTCTTGATAATCGTCTGTAGTTCATTAATACACACCAATTTGCCAGAAAATATTATATATTAAGCTCTTCAAAGCGTAAATATCCAGAAAATTAAAAATTATAAATACAAGCAAAACTATTCGCCGCGTGCGTAACCGTGAACTTACCGCGAATTTGGACAATTTTTTGAACGAAATAATTTTTGTTGAAAATTTTTTTGGTATTTTTTTCCTGATTTCTTTTTGGTTACCCGAAGGAAATCGAAGCGCTGAAAACCATTTTCAAGTTTATTTCGCTCTAAAGTTACAAATAAACAAATTTTATATTTTTTCTCGCTGTACACAATCACACATTTCCTACTGATTTGACGCTGTCATAACTTTTGAACCGTTCACCACAGAGACTTCTAGTCTTCACCAATCGATTCAGCGTCCCAAAATTAGTCGGAGAACGTATATAATATTCCATGGGAAACTTTTAGTTAAGAAATACCATCGACTCGGGAAGTCTAGACCGCGGAAACGACGAAATGCGAGAAAATCGAATTTTTCAAAATCGTTTTTTTTTGAGTCACAGCAAAATTTAAAAACGTTTCTGAAAACATTTTTGCTGCTGATTACAGATATGCATGTTATATTTCGCTAGCTCTTTCGGTTCACTTCCGCCTGCAAATATTGAAGAAATGTTTATGAAATTTCTGCGCTCTAGTGGAGATCTCGGAAAGTCGTGAATTTCCCGAGGACAATCTTAGTACATCTATAGGAAAATGACCTTCTAGAAACGATGCCGCAATCCGTTTTTATTTATCTGCAACCTTTTCCGAGAGATCTACTTAGCAACTCGAGAACCGGGTAAATTTTAGTTTGAAATTTATCGACGAGTTGTTGAATATTTCCGGACAATTTACACATCAACTTGTTAGTCTTGTTGTGTAGTTTCTGTGTGCCCAATATGATTTCGCTGCTCTTTACCGTTTTCAAAAAAATCGAATAAAACCGAAAAAGCATGTATTTTTCGAACGAAATGATGGAAATTTTTTTTGCAAATTTTTTTCGTGATTTTTTTTTTGTAACACGAAGGAAATCGAAGCGCTGAAAACGATTTTCGAGTTTATTTCGCTCTAAAGTTACAAATAAACAAATTTTATATTTGTTCTCGCTGTTCACAATCACACATTTCCTACTGATTTGACGCTGTCATAACTCTTGAACCGCTCACTACAGAGACTTCTGGTCTTCACCAATCGATTATGCGTCTCAGAATTAGTCGGAGAACGTATATAACATTCCCTGGGAAGCTTTTAGTTAAGAAATACCATCGACTCGGGAAGTCTAGACCGCGGAAACTACGAAATGCGAGAAAATCGATTTTTTCAAAATCGCTATTTTTTTAGTCACAGCAAAATTAAAAAACGTTTCTGAAAGCATTTTTGATGCTGATTACAAATATGCAAATTATATTTCGCTAGCTCTTTCGCTTCACTTTCGTCTGCAAAAATTGAAGACATTTTTATGAAATATCGGCGCTCCAGTGGAGATCTCGGAAAGTGGTGAATTTCCTGCGGACAATCTTAGTGTATCCATAGGAAAATGACCTTCTGAAAACGATGCCGTAATCCGTTTTTAATTATCTGCAACCGTTTCCGAGATATCTACTTAGCAAATCGAGAATCGGTTAAATTTCAGTTTGAAATTTATCGACGAATTATTGAATATTTTCGGACAATTTAGACATCAACTTGTTAGTCTTGTCGTGTAGTTTCTGTGTGCCGAAAATGATTTCGCTGCTTTTTGCCGTTTTCGAAAAAATTTAAAACAAATCGAAAAAGCATGTATTTTTCGAACGATTTTCGAAATTTTTGTCGAAATTTTTTTTACAAATTTTTGTCGCGATTTTTTTTGGTTACACGAAGGCAACCGAAGGGCTGAAAACGTTTTCCAGTTTGTTTCGCTGTAAAGTTACAAACAAACAAATTTTATATTTTTTTTCGCTGAACACAATCACATATTTCCTACTGATTTGACGCTGTCATAACTTTTGAACCGCTCACCACAGAGACTTCTAGTCTTCACCAATCGATTCAACGTCCCAAAATTAGTCGGGGAACGTATATAATATTCCCTGGGAAGCTTTCAGTTAAGAAATAGCATCTACTCGGGAAGTCTAAACCGCGAAACTACAAAATTCGAGAAAATCGATTTTGTCAAAATCGTTATTTTTTGAGTTACAGCAAAATTTAAAAACGTTTCTGAAAGCATTTTTGATGCTGATTACAGATATACAAATTATATTTCGCCAGCTCTTTTCGTTCACTATCGCCTTCAAGAATTGAAGAAATTTTTAAGAAATTTTGGCGCTCTAGTAGAGATCTCGGAAAGTCATGAAGTTCCCGCGGACAATCTTAGTATATTAATAGGAAAATGACCTTCTGAAAACGATGCCGCAATCCGATTTTGATTATTTGCAACCGTTTCCGAGACATCTACATAACAAATTGAGAATCGGGTAAATTTCAGTTTGAAATTTATCGACGAATTACTGAATCTTTCCAGACAGTTTACACATCGACTTGTTTTTCTTGTCGTGTAGTTTCTATGTGCCGAAAATGATTTCGCTGCTTTTTACCGTTCTCGAAGAAATCGAGAAAAACCGAAAAAGCACATATTTTTCGAACGAAATGATGGAAAATTTTTGTTAAAAAATTTTTTGAAAAAAATTTTTCGTGATTTTTTTTTTTGGTTATCCGAAGGAAATCCATGTGCTGAAAAACATTTTCGAATTTATTTTGCTCTAAATTTACACATAAACAATATATAGTCTATATTTTGGCCTTAAATCCATTCTCAATTTATGCACCTTACTAGTTTATGTAAAATAATAAAAAACTTTTTTATTTAGCAAAATACATGTCAATATGTACAAATAAATGCTAAATAATGACGCAGCTGGTCATAAAGTTCTTAATAGTGTCACCTTTGGCGCTAGTGCTGTTGAGCTCGGAGCGATTTGGGTGTAATAGAACTGAATTTATAATTAATCGAATGATACACGATTGCATTTTTTAATTCAACCACGTGAGAAACTATTCCTTTGGAAAACTTCCTTTGGAAAACCTAACTTTTGTTTGCAATAGCAACATATTGTATTTAGATTTCCAAACTGTTTATATTATCCTCGTTAAGGTGTCTTATTGTTAAATTAATTAATTTATCTATTTTAGGAGGTTATTTTAAAATAAAAATATGGGATTGAAAAATTTTATAAACGATACCACTGAAATGGTAAGTGGTGAAATGCCATCATCATAATCTTGGCCTCATGTACCGTTAAGTGTAGAGGTTTTATACATTTCATTTAGGTTAATTTCCTTGTTCATTCACTTTTTGTCTCCAGGTATTCATGTCTTCTGTCAGTACTTCCGCTTCGGAAGTACTGACAGGTCTTCCTCTTCGGCTATTGCCACTTTTCTTTGCATCCCATACTTTCCTGACTTGTCAGTTTCTGTCTAGCCTGGTGAAATGCCACAAAGTATAAATTGCCTGTTAGGTTCCTAATATAGAATAGAGAAACGAGTTTTACCATTTTCCAAAAATCTAGTTAAGGGCACTGCGAAGGCGGATACTTATATCTAAAATATAATCTCAAGGCGGATAATCTCAAAAGATGCTTAAGATACTTATATCTAAAAAACTGGAGATGTTATAGATGGGAAAATTGCTATTTAAATTCTTCTTTGTAAATGAAGGAATGGGTGTATTACCATTTTCCAAACATCCAGTTAAAGGAGGTAGAAAAGAATTATTATAAAAAGCAATGCTGATTTTCAGATCTCAGAGTTGAAAGCTGGCATTAGAGTAATAGTTTATAATTACAATTTAAAAGGCAAATTGATAATAGAAATGTTAATGGTTTCATGAACCCACATACAGTTGTACCCTTGTAGGCGATAGATCGAAATTTTATAGTCAGACCTAGACTGTTTAAAAACAACGTCGAAATTTAGCAAATTTGTCTGCAACTAGCAATAACTTTGAAACCCACTACTAAATTGCATTCAAACTTTGTTTGAATGAAATCCATACGTAAATATTGGAGACAATTTTTATTTCAACTTGATTTTATCCGACCCTCGTAACAATTTTTATTATTATGGTCTATCTTAATATTAGTCTTAAGATAATCAATATTTGGTAAATTAAACAATTTATTTCATAAAATTCGCATTTTTCTTTGCAACAAAACACTCAACATGATGTTTGGCAATTTTGTACAAAACTGAAAATTCACGAATTGCTCCAGAAGTCAAAGCTCTCCTATAACAATTCAATAACGACATATCACTTTCTTCAGGTTCCAGAAAACTTTGCATTGAACATAAAACCTAAAACAACGAAATTTCATATAAAACAAACAACAATACATATTTACAAATTTTTTTCAATTTCAATTCAATGTAAGTATGACTTACCACGGAGTAACTGTCGCAACCATCCTATTCATAACATTGCATATATTCAAGTTATTTTATATATAATGTAATGTATTAAATTCACAATTTTATGACTCAATTAAACGCCCTAACAATGATTTTTAATAACACACACACACATCTCATAATCACGTCCTTTAAACAATCATCCAAATAAATACAGAAGGAAACGAGTAATACTGAGGCATTTCCATCAAATACTTTCAAACTTGAATAATGATAAAGCATATTATCAACATTCCCAAAAAACTACCTAGATTATTTTATTGCGTTAGTTCGGTTAATTATTGATCAGAACATTGCATAGATTTCTTGAAGAATGGGAAGGAGCTATCAATATCCTCAAAAATTGGTAATAGGTTCTTAAGGTCTCAAACTCGATGTATATATGCCAGGTATCAATAATCAAGTATCAACAGATACAGTAGCAAACTTTCTGGGTCAAGTAATTTGAGTGTAAAATTATCTAAACTTCCACTAAACATATTTTATTTCAGTGCATAATTTTTTTTTAAATTATGCACTGAAATAAAATATTGCACTGGCTTTTTCTTCAAGTATTCAAACCACTTTAAGGATAGCGAAATTTTTGGTTCCACAAGGGTGCCAAAAAACTGCCTTAATTCAATACAATAGTATATTGTGCAACTAGGGCGGTAAGTTGTCAATTGGTCACGAAAGCGAAATTGGGCGCACGAACGAAGTAAGCTCATTCGCCCGAGAATGCAATTGACAATACCGCACGAGTTGCAGAGAATTTCTTTTATCACTCATGCGAGGGGACGTATCTTACAAGTTTTGGGTCCAGGGGCCATCCAACAAAAAATACAACCAAAAAAGAAAAAAATGCTTTTCCATTTGTCTCTGGTGGTGTGGATTCGTCATAAGAACTTTCATCAGTCTACGGTAACACCATATACACTCATTTTAAAACGTTTTCTTTAATTTTTATTTTGTAATGAAAAAAAAATTTCTGTCACTTTCATGTCACATTTTTAATATTGAAGTTTTGATTGTGTTTATTTTATTTATTCAATTGTTTTGAAGTTATGTGGTAATACCACCAAAAAGAGTCATTTGTCGCACTAAAAAACGGGCGCCAAGATAGTACTTATCCCGCATGAGTAATAAAAAGTTAATTGAGTCACAAACTATCGCATGTAAAAATGCAACATTTTTGCTACCATCTACTAAACAAAATTAAATGTAATATGTTGTTACCTCAGTTTCCTTCACATTGAATATCTGAACAATACCAGCATATTCCGACCACAAAGTTTTCCTAAACTTAATATTATGTTTCTGCGCCAAAGGCACCAGAATATAATTCCCAAACAAAACGTCTCCATAGCTAACTCCTTGGTACTGCTCCAACAACTGAGTATAGAAGTCTTGGAAATTGTTCAAGCCATGGATGTTCCTATCGAAATCAATCGCAGATTCACTGGTGCTCAAAATATGCTTCAAACACAACTCGAGCAATTCTTTAACTGCAGGTATTAAGAATAATATATCACTGCCCAAGAATGTGCAAGCTAATCTACAAAATCTATCAGTGGGATTTATTATTGTTGCTAATAGAGGAAAATAAGTTTCATAGATGTAAACCCATCTCAAACAATTTGTTACAATAGAAATTTGTTCATCTTCTTGTATTGAAGTTTTGTCTTGTTGTTGATTTGAATACAAGACTATTATTGGGCTATAGATCCAATCCATTGGAATAATATTTCCTATCTTTATATCCACTGACAAACTATCCATATCACAAGGCTAAAACACAATATATTACATCCTTCCTTCAAAAAATATATAATATAACGTACTGTTCTCAGACCTAAAACTTTAATATAAACTTCAAAAATTCCATCAATATTATCCAAGCACGTTTTCAGCACACCATTTCCTTCAGATAAATTCAAATTTTTAATTAGAACTTCGCTGGGATAGAACATAGGACTGAAAATGATGTTTCTTAAAATGTATTCCAAATCTGTCTTCTGTTCGCAATTAAAAATTGATAAGGTTTTCACAGCTATTTCGTAATATAATCCTGTATCCAAACTAATCTGAATATCAATAGCTATTTTCAAAATATTTATAACCAAATTGCTTTCAATCTTCGTGTACCAATTATACGTTAAATAATACTTGGATGAGTTTTGAAGTAGTTTCAGATAGTTTTGTATGTTCGGATGGTTTATAAATAGAATTTTCAACTGAAAATGAAGAAGTAAATTATTATGTTTTGCCAATGTGGTTAAACTTAGACTAACTTGTTGGTTTTTAGATGTATGAATGAAACTCGATAAGATGGATAAAAATGGCAAAGAACTGTTGGTTTGTAAAACTGGTATTATATGATCAGAAGCATTCCAAACGGCGGCTTCAGTGTATTTGAAATTTGCACTGCATTTATGTGTTTCATAATTATTTAGCACATTTGATCCTGACCTACAGTCAAACAATAATGTTAGTTTCTAAAAGACTTATAAATTCAAAAACTTACTTTATATTAGAAGTAACATGGTTAAAGCCCTCAGATTTTAACAGGGTTCCAACGATAACATACACTTTTGCAAAGGACAATTGAACACTGGGCAATTGATGTTCTATTAAAGTTGTTAAAAGTCTCAATAGACTAGAAACAATTTGTAATTTCCCACACTACAAAATATAAAGAAACAAATATTTAAGTATTTTGAAATGTTTTCTTATTACAACATGTATTACAGACCCGAAATATTCGAGATTAGTTACGTCAAAATGCAGGATTGGGGATTGGTTTGGATTAGGCCATAGCAGGGATTCTTAACACCTAACCACCTGACATACGTCTCTCAGACTCAAAGTAGCAGTAATTTTCTCACCTGAGACGTATGGCAGGTAGTTAAGGGTTAAACTTATGTACTTCGAGGACCCACTTTTGAACAATTTTTTATTTGTGTACCCCCTCAAAAACAACTTTGTTTTTTCGGACCCCATCCCAACCTTAGGCATTTCAATTCACGTCGTTCTTGAGACTCAGTTTCTGGCTCAATACTAGAGATGCCACGAATATTCGGTCAAATATTGCTAACTATTCGACCGAATACCAAATCATAAAAAAAAAATCACACATTAAAAAATGATTATATTTTACCAACAAAACATTACAATTTATTAATACTTAATCTAATTAACTTTACTTTTTTATTTTAACTTAATTGATTTATCAGAGGTAAGTTGTGATGAATGAAAACAATTTTTTTAGCATTTGCCGTTAGCAACCGATTGCGCTTTTCCTCATAAACTATACCCCGCTTCTGAAAATAGCCTCTCACTGTACACACTGCTACCATGTGATGATAGATACATTTTTGGGAATTCTGTCAGTTGCGGATACTGCTGTACGTTTGCTGACTACCACTTGTAAGGGTCTGTTGTCCTATCTAGGCGAGCCGTTTTTAGATAAAAATCTCATTTGCAACAGCACTTTTCCCTCCCCATATTTTCTGTAGTGACTTCCTCAAAACAATTCCAGAAACTGTCGTGTATTCCAATGGTTTTGTCATTTTTATTAATATGTATTTTCTTATATAGTGGAGAAGAATCATTATCGATACTACAAGACTCATCACAACTCATTTTCAGAGCTTCTAAAAGATTTTTTTTTCGTCTTTGTGTTTGAAGTAATCCCAGGAAACTGGTTTTGAAACGAGGATCAAGAAAAGTGGCAACCAAGTATTTGTAATTTTCGTCAAAGTTAAACCGTGTTTCTAGCTCAGGCTGTAGTGGAGATCTCATTCTCATTAAATTTGGTGTTATCTATCCTTTTCATCTATCTACTATCCTTTCCCAGGCATTTCAACAATGTGACAACGTGTGGAATCACTTTGGAGATGCAAGAAATACCCGAGCTAGTTATTTTTGTTATCTCTTGAAATGGTTTGAGGAGTGTGATTACTTGTTCCAGTAACAACCACTCAGAAAGGTGTTAGATTGTATAATGACTTGTGATCAGTTATGTATAAAGAAACAGCTCGCTTTTGTTTTAGAAATCTCTCCATTAAATAGTATGTAGAATTCCAACGTGTGCTTACAACTTGCAGTAATTGGTGGTTTGGCAAGTCAAGTTCTTGGCGAATGGATTTGAGCTTTTCTTGTGCTATACCTGACTGGTTAAAATGTGTAACAATTCATCTTGCAGCAGCTACCATATAACACATATGGCAGCTGCGGCAAGATGAATTGTTACAATTTTTTCCGTTTGAGATTTTAGCGAATCCTATATAGCTCGTTATAGTGAATGAATAAAACACCTGGCAGAAACATTTTCTGCGTCTCGTACACCTTTTATGACATTGGCTCCACTTTCGTGGACAAGTAAATGTATCTTGCTATAAAAAATGTATGTTGAGTATGTTGCTAAATGTATGTTGCGCTGGTGCGCGGCAGCGCTGCCGCGCACTCACTGCCACGCTCATTTTTTTATAGTTGCATATTTTACGCTAAAGCCGCGCCGAATATTCGGAGGCCGAATATTCGGCGCTTCGGCCAAGTTCGTGGCCAGATATTCGATAAAATCACTATTCGTGGCATCTCTACTCAATACTCTCATATAGGCACTACGTTTATAATAAATATTGGTAAAAAAGTATCGCAAGTAGTTTTAATAAATTGCCATTTTTAGGGTTCCGTACCGAAAACGGAACCCTTATAAGATCACTTTGTTGTCCGTCTGTTTGTCTGTTCGTCTGTCCGTCCGTCTGTCTGTCTGTCAAGATCATTTTTCTCAGGAACGCGTAGAGGTAACAAGTTGAAATTTGTATCAAATACTCGGGTCTGGGGTCTCTTTCAGCTGGGAAAAAATCAAACTTGTAAGTCAACGCGATCAAAAGATATGACCGTTTATGTCGCATATTTTGCGATTTCACAAGGGAATCAAAACCTATAGGGTACTTCCCGTTGACCTAGAATCATGAAATTTGGCACATTATTATTTTTGGCACATGTCTTACAGCGCATGTAAAGGGAAAAATCTGAAAACCGTGAATATGTAGTTTAATTACAAGAAAAATGCGAATTTACTATTAGTCTGCTATTAGAAACTTATGAAAATACACTAATGTGTTGCGTGGTATTGTCAGGCACCAGAAGCATATGGGTTGCATACAGTTAGGTCCTCCTAAAGATACTTTACTTACAAGTTTGTACGGAACCCTCTGTGCGCGAGTCACAACTCGCAACTTGGCCGGTTTTTTATTAGGACACAAGAAACATTTTTCTTAGAATATAGAAAAAAATACATAAAATATAAGTGAAATAGTAGTAAAGAGCTAAAAAGTGCACAATATATCATCTTCTTGAATTGTTTCCAACCATTTTTCTATATCTCGCAAACCCTTAGCAATGACTATGCGGACCCCCAGGAGTCCGCGGTCCCCAAGAACCTGCCGGCCATGGGCCTGATAAAGGGGGCAAACAATAGTTGAACACATAAATGCCAAGAGAATATGGTGGCTCGAACATGTACAGTGCAGGGAAAGTAACAGAAACATCAAGGAGATCCTACATGACAGCAGAAGATGAGCAGGACGCCCACGACTGAGATGGTGAGACAGTGTGGAGGCAGATTTAAGAACGCTGGAAATCAACAACTGGAGAAGAGCAGCAGAGGACAAGAATGAATGGAAAAGGAATTGTGTCCCTAAGAGAGGGGGACATAAGGCTAGGAGAAGGCCAGTTGCAAATATACTTTTTGTTCCCTTATTTGGATGTATAAAAATGTTAAAGCAGTTCTGGTTTTTCTAGTATGAACATTTTTCACAGTTTCTTTATTTAATCGTGTCTGAACTACACTTATTCGTTACAATAATAGGATAAATTGTTTGTACGACATTGTGTATTCAATCGTTTGGATCTCCCAGCAGGCGCATGAGTCGTCCTTGGCGAATCTTAACAAATTTTCCCCATACTTTCCCATTAGACATCTGATCCTATTGAGGCTTTTCTAGGTTTTCCAGTCTAGTTGTGATCCTTCAAGGAGTCATTCTGTAGGATTGCAGGTTGGGGTATTGTTATCTTTTAGCCTCTGATTCCACATTGTTTCTTTAGTTGCCGATTTAGAGTCTGTCAGTGGGTTTGTTGACTTTATGAAGTTGTTCCTGGATTCGGGTCTGGAGGCAGGCAGCTCGTGTCTATATAGAGGGTGTCTTTCATCCAGTAACTGCCTACTTTGTTCTGCCACACAAAAGGCTTGCTGCCTGATTTGTTGGGGGGCTATTCCCGCTGACAAGTATAGGAGATCCAGATTGGATGGTTTTAGGCAGCCCATAATCAGCCTACAAGTGTCGTTTAGGGTGGGGTCTAGTTTGTTGGCATGTGCTGATCTGCACCATACAAGGCAGGTGTATTCAGCCGGGGCATAACACATGGCAAGGGAAGTTGACAGTAGTACATATGGGTGGGCTCCCCAATGGTAATTGACAAGCTTGCGGATGACACCATCCCCTGTATTTACTTTTGCTCTAGTCTTCTCCATATGTTTCTTGTAGGATAGGGTTCTATCTAAAGTGACCCCTGTGTAGACTGCGTTTGGGCAGTCCTGTAACCTGGTCGAGTCCCATTCCACTTGTAATTCCTTGTTTGCTTGCTGGTTATTGAGCTGGAATAGGCATGTCTGAGTTTTCCCTGGATTTGGACGAAGCTGGTTTGCCTTATAGTACTCAGACAGTCTGGATAGGGACTCTGTAAGCTTTCTTTCAATCTCGTCGATGTGTTGCGATTGGCACGTAATGGCTACGTCATCGGCGTAGATCAAACTATTTGTATAGTGGCCGACAGGTTGATCGTTCGAATACAAATTGAAGAGGAGATTCGCCAGCACGCTGCCCTGGGGGAGCCCGTTCTTCTGGGCCCTCCAGCGACTCCTCCGTCCCTGAAATTCCACATAGAACCTCCTGTTGCTCAGCATTAATCTCAGGACTTCCGTCAGATGATAGTTTCTTGTCATTTTGAAGACTTTCTCGAGGAGTAGTTTGTGATTTATGGTGTCGTATGCCGCCGACAGGTCCACGAACACCACCCCCGTTTATCCTCTCCTTTCAAACCCGTCCTCTATATGTTGGGTGAGGTTCAACATCTGCTGGGCCAGAAAGGTAATTCCGAAATTATGGCTGAAAGCCAAGGTAGTTGCAGTCCCAAAATCGGGAAAACCATGTGACGAGGCCAAGAGCTATCGACCAATATCACTCCTCTGCTCCCTCTTCAAGCTCTATGAACGACTTATCCTAAATAAGATAGGCCCACATATAGAAAACCAACTAATACCACAACAAGCTGGTTTCAGGCCCGAAAAATCGGGCCAGTACAGGATTTTTCGGTCACAAAGACGGTCCATTTGGAGTAGGTTTCCGCGTTGACCACGGAGGCGTTTAAGCGATTTCTATGTTTGGAAATGTATTACGACTGCAGAACTAATTTTTTGGGTTCCAAACGGGAATTAGAACAATTGGCGGCTCTTAATGCGTCTTCGGCCTTTCAAAATGCTCTTTCTGATGGTTTAGAGGAATTTTAAATTAGTTGGCATTTTATTCCTCTCGGGGCTTCGCATTTTGGTGGACTGTGGGAGTCGACACCATAAATACGATACACCATATACGACACCATAAATCACAAACTACTCCTCAAAAGTGTCTTCAAAATGACAAAAAAACTACCATCTGACAGAAGTCCTGAGAGCAATGCTGAGCAACAGGAGGTTCTACGTGGAATTTCAGAGACGGAGAAGTCGCAGGGGGACCCAGAAGAACGAGCTCCCCCAGAGCACCGTGCTGGCGCCTCTCCTCTTCAATTTGTATTCGAACGGTCAACCTGTCGGCCCTTATACAAATAGTTTCATCTACGCCGAAGACGTAGCCATTACTTACCAATCGCAAAACATCGAGGAGATTAAAAGAATCGCGCTATCCAGATTGTCTGACTACTATAAGGCAAACCAGCTTCGCCCAAACCCAGGGAAAACTGAGACATGCCTATTCCACCTCAATAACCGGCAAGCGAATGGAATTACGAATGGAATGAAACTCGACCAGGTTACAGCACTGCCCAAACCCAGTCTACCTAGGGGTCTTTTTTTTAAAGTTTTGGTTCTATGTGATTACCGGGTTTGCCGACCCTTCGAACACTGCGGCCTATTGGTAGCCTATTGTATTCAATCACATTCACTTAGGCCCAGAAAACCTGTTGTTATAGTAAATTGCGCTAATTGCCATTTTTCACATTTGTCTTTCTGGAACAAATGCGGCCGGCGCTGGGAATAGAACTCGGACCTCTATACTCGTCAGTTAGCGTTCTAACATGAGGCCACGAGCGTCACCACTACACCACTCGCGCCGGCTACCTAGGGGTCACTTTAGATAGAACTCTATTCTACAAGAAACATGTGGAGACTAGAGCAAAAGTAAATACAAGGAATGGTGTCATCCGCAAGCTTGTCAATTCCCATTGGGGAGCCCACCCAGGTGAACTACGATCAACATCCCTTGCCATGTTTTATGCCCCGGCTGAATACGCCTGCCCTGTATGGTCCAGATCAGCACATGCCAACAAACTAGACCCTACCCTAAACGACACTTGTAGGCTGATTACAGGCTGCCTAAAACCAACCAATCTGGATCTCCTGTACATGTCAGCGGGAATAGCCCCCCACAAATCAGGCAGCAAGCCTTATGTATAACAGAACAAAGTAGGCAGTTACTGGATGAAAGACACCCCCTATATGGACACGAGCCCTCTGCTTCCAGACTTAAATCCAGGAACAACTTCATAAAGTCAACAAACCCACTAAGAGACTCTAAACCGGCAGCTAAAGAAACAATGTGGAAGCAGAGACTAACAGATAATAATACCCCAACCTGAAATCCTACAGAAAGCCTTTCTGAAGGATCACAACTAGACTGAAAAACTTGGAAAAGCCTCGATAGGATCAGATGTCAAATGGGAAGGTCCAGGGAAAATTTGTTAAGATGGGGATACGCCGAGGACGACTCATGCGCCTGCGGGGAGATCCAAACGGTGGAACACCTCCTGATCTGCCCAACCCTACAGACGCCCAGCACAATTCGGGACCTGTGGCGGGCGAATGACGGCGGTGCAGTGTGCCAGACATTGGAAAGAGATATGAGCCACTAAAACAAACCAATACGTACACGTCGTACACACAATTTATCCTATTATTGTAACGAATAAGTGTAGTTCGGATTAAATAAAGTGGGAAGGAGGGCCCTGGCCGGATTGGGTGGTTTGACGAAAAATATTGAAATCCTATTTGAATATTAATGAACATTGCGCGTGAAAGGAAATATAGTTTATATTGAAATTAATAATGAGAAATAACGGCCAGATCAAAATCTTTAGAGGACTGGATTCGGCTCCCGGGCAGTAGTTTGGCGACCCCTGTTCTAGTGAAGTAGCTAGTGAAATAAACTAGTAACTTACATTTTCTCCATGTTGCATTCTTTGCACCCTGTTGACATTTGCGGCCATATTGAATCTACGAGTTTGAAAAATTTTCCTGACTTTCATTAAAACTCACCGGAAAAAATGATTAGCACGAAACGTTCCCCAAAAATTTCCCCCCATGTTGACACCACTCGCAAGACCACCGGTTGCAAATTACCGAAACTATTACTGAAATTGAACGAAGGTTCAAAACGCAGCGAAACTCTGAGCTACGAAGCACGTCGTACGAAGCTTGTTCTTGGGTAGAAAAGGACAGGTAGAAATGCGTAAGTGTATTATTCAATTTTGTAAAATATTATTTTGAATACAAACGGAACACAGCCTGAATATATCAAAATATTCAGCCTTTCCGGAGCCCCATAACAATTACTTACAGTCTTTTTAGGACTACCAAAACAAATCTCATATAAAATTTTTGGTTAAAATGTGCTATAACCAATCACTTGAAATGACATGTATAGGCAACCCACCGTACGCATTTTGCGAATGCGCATAGGGGGCAAAACACAAAGGCGTAGGGAAAATAGATTTGAAGGGGGTATATAAAAATTCTTTAAAATGATAATAAACCCCAACAACTCTAACCTAACCAGAGTTAAACCAACGGTCCTTGCCACTTTGTCCTATATTGAATCGAGAGTTCGCGCTGCCGCGCGTATGTTGTCTTGATTTATCTTCCCGCTTCGCGGCGGACAACCTAACCTAACCAAGGTAAAACCAACGGTCCTTGCCACTTTGCCCTACATTGGATCGAGAGTTCGCGCTGCCGCGCGTATGTTGTCTTGATTCATCTTCCCGCTCCGCGGCGGACAACCTAATCTAACCAAGGTAAAACCAACGGTCCTTGTCACTTTGTGCTATATTGGATAGAGTTCGCGTATGTTGTCCTGATTTATCTTCCCGCTTCGCGGCGGGCAACCTAATCTAACCAGGGTTAAACAAACGGGCCTTGCCACTTTGTCCTATATTGAATAACACATAAATAAATTCTTCGTACTAACCTTGAATAATGCGTTATGTTTTGTTTATCCTTAAATAGGTTTGTAAAATAGTAATAAACTTGTTATATGAATTCGTCGTCGTCACCTTAAATAATAATGCGTATACAACGATTTACACGCCACTGGAGGTTTTATGTCAAATTCCGTTGAAATCCCACCAATGCGCATGCGCTGAATGCGTACGGTGGGTTGCCTGTACATGTCATTTCAAGTGATTGGTTATAGCACATTTTAACCAAATTTTGAATACATTTTTTGAGAAATTCAAATTGGAAAATAAATTCGAGTTAAAATTTCATGTTTTTGGGATTTTTGGGAAAACAATGTAAATTGTTTAGTTTTAATTTGAAATTAGCTAGTCTATAACTCAAAAACTAGATAATCTACGAACAATCTAATTACACCACTGCTTTCAGAAAGGCTGTATCTATCTAGATTCAGCCTTTCTTAGATTCTGTATTCAGAAACCGTTTCATTTATGTAATCTACAAAGAAATAAATCTCACTTTCAATAATCTTGTTTGTCTATTCTTGTCTGGCAAGTCTTGTATGTCTAGTCTTGTCTGTCTAGTCTATCTCATCAGTCTGGTCTTGTCTGTCTAGTCCTGTCTGTCTAGTCTTGTCTGTCTAGTCTTGTTTGTCTAGTCTTGTCTGTCTAGTCTTGTCTGTCTAGTCTTGTCTGTCTAGTCTTGTTTGTCTAGTCTTGTCTGTCTAGTCTTGTCTGTCTAGTCTTGTCTGTCTAGTCTTGTTTGTCTAGTCTTGTCTGTCTAGTCTTCTCTGTCTAGTCTTGTCTGTCTAGTCTTGTCTGTCTAGTCTTGTCTGTCTAGTCTTGTCTGTCTAGTCTTGTCTGTCTAGTCTTGTCTGTCTAGTCTTGTCTGTCTAGTCTTGTCTGTCTAGTCTTGTCTGTCTAGTCTTGTCTGTCTAGTCTTGTCTGTCTAGTCTTGTCTGTCTAGTCTTGTCTGTCTAGTCTTGTCTGTCTAGTCTTGTCTGTCTAGTCTTGTCTGTCTAGTCTTGTCTGTCTAGTCTTGTCTGTCTAGTCTTGTCTGTCTAGTCTTGTCTGTCTAGTCTTGTCTGTCTAGTCTTGTCTGTCTAGTCTTGTCTGTCTAGTCTTGTCTGTCTAGTCTTGTCTGTCTAGTCTTGTCTGTCTAGTCTTGTCTGTCTAGTCTTGTCTGTCTAGTCTTGTCTGTCTAGTCTTGTCTGTCTAGTCTTGTCTGTCTAGTCTTGTCTGTCTAGTCTTGTCTGTCTAGTCTTGTCTGTCTAGTCTTGTCTGTCTAGTCTTGTCTGTCTAGTCTTGTCTGTCTAGTCTTGTTTGTCTAGTCTTCTCTGTCTAGTCTTCTCTGTCTAGTCTTGTCTGTCTAGTCTTGTCTGTCTAGTCTTGTCTGTCTAGTCTTGTCTGTCTAGTCTTGTCTGTCTAGTCTTGTCTGTCTAGTCTTGTCTGTCTAGTCTTGTCTGTCTAGTCTTGTCTGTCTAGTCTTGTCTGTCTAGTCTTGTCTGTCTAGTCTTGTCTGTCTAGTCTTGTCTGTCTAGTCTTGTCTGTCTAGTCTTGTCTGTCTAGTCTTGTCTGTCTAGTCTTGTCTGTCTAGTCTTGTCTGTCTAGTCTTGTCTGTCTAGTCTTGTCTGTCTAGTCTTGTCTGTCTAGTCTTGTCTGTCTAGTCTTGTCTGTCTAGTCTTGTCTGTCTAGTCTTGTCTGTCTAGTCTTGTCTGTCTAGTCTTGTCTGTCTAGTCTTGTCTGTCTAGTCTTGTCTGTCTAGTCTTGTCTGTCTAGTCTTGTCTGTCTAGTCTTGTCTGTCTAGTCTTGTCTGTCTAGTCTTGTCTGTCTAGTCTTGTCTGTCTAGTCTTGTCTGTCTAGTCTTGTCTGTCTAGTCTTGTCTGTCTAGTCTTGTCTGTCTAGTCTTGTCTGTCTAGTCTTGTCTGTCTAGTCTTGTCTGTCTAGTCTTGTCTGTCTAGTCTTGTCTGTCTAGTCTTGTCTGTCTAGTCTTGTCTGTCTAGTCTTGTCTGTCTAGTCTTGTCTGTCTAGTCTTGTCTGTCTAGTCTTGTCTGTCTAGTCTTGTCTGTCTAGTCTTTTCTGTCTGTCCTCCTTGGTATTGTAGTTGTCAATATATCTGCCTGGCAATGCAGTAGACCAGGGTTGGATTCCTGGTTGGGGAGAGAACAACTAGGGCAGTTTTCACTAACCGTCCAGGCTGCCCACCCTGAATCCTTGTCTATCTAGTCTTGTATGTTGCTGCTTTAGTTGCAGACTTTCCAAGCTATTCTAACCACATTGAATGAGAGTTGACTTTAATGTATCAACACGAATTCCATTAATTTTGTTTAATCCCTGCACTTTTGGTTTTAACATGTTTAAATCATTTAATAATTTAAGGGATGAATGTAAACTAAATTATAACTAAAACAATCTTTTCACTATAATCTTTACTTACTGAGAATTCATGTAACGTACTAAACTGGCTGATCCATTTTGCTATTGCTGTATCAAATATCAATTTGCAGTAAACGAGGACCGAGTTATAATCGTGTTTCGCAACTTCCGTCAATAAATTGAGAAATGATGCAGTGTGAGCTTGAATTGTATACGAAGTTGTAACAGCCACATTGGTGTTTTGTAAATGGTAATTCAAAATCCTCAAAAAGATTGGTTGAAGATTTCTAGAAAAAAAAAAAGAATAATTGAAATAATCGTCCAAAAATCTTCTGTTCAAAATAGAAGCAATTATTAAAATTGAAGGAGCAACTGCACTCCTATTGAACTGATAACTGATTTCTATTTGTGAGACTGAACGAGTATAAGATTCGGCTGATACTTAAGTAGTGCAGTTTGTAAACCTAAATTTCTCTTGCTTATAATAAGTAGTAAAACGTTGGGTGAGTAAAAAGTTGGTTTAATGATTTCCAAAATTTCTCAATTTAAAATGGAAACACCCTGTATATTTTATTTGTAATAATGAACAAAAATATTTTATGTAATTAATTATTTCTTACTTGAAAAAATCGAGAGCTAATCCATAGGATGCAAAAGTTTGCCATAAATTGAATGACTCAATTTGCAATTTCAAACCATTGGTATTTGCCGAAACAAATTCGTTCGAGATGTATGTGGCAATAGAAGCCATAATTTTATATCTGAAAACACACAAAATAAAACCAAATTTGCAAAATTAAATGCAAAATTACTTCTTAATTAGATCTTGTGCTATTGTTTTACTTCTTGCACTCAAAATCCTAACAAACTTAATTGCTTGAGTTATCGGCACTCCATACGCTCCCGACAATCCACCTGAAATTAATTATACTTACATACGTTACAAACAACATATAATTGGTAAAAACTTACTTGGTGTAAATATCTTTGGAATAAAGGTTTTAACAATTGTTCTTACTAATCCATCACATCGATAAACTTCGTCCATAATAAAATTCGAATCCCGTACCATTCTTATTAGAATTTCCAAGCAATAAACTATTGTCTCAATACTTGGTTTTACTGTATTTATAATATACCTACAACAATATAAAAAACAATAATTTTTAGGAACTATTTTAGGAACTTTGAAATATATATAATTATACAGGGCGTTTCATAAATATCCGGTAGAAATTCTAGGGCGAGTTCTAGAGCTCAAAATAAGAAAAAAAGTCCCAGTAAAGATGTGTCCGAAAACGCCTCCTAACTGAGGTACAGTCCTTAAGTCTGGTGGTCTCACACAATTTCATCTAGTCAAGCATTTGCTAAAGGTGCTGATGGAAAAAATATTTGCAAAAAATGCAAAGTATGTATCGCCACTGCTTGGCTATCAACACGAAAATAAGCATAAATTGTATAAGCACAAACGGCAGCAATAACGAGTATACACACTTGTGTCAGGTCTCCCTCCTTTAAGGGCTGTACCTCAGTTAGGAAGCGTTTTCGGACACATCTTTATAGGGACTTATATGACTCTGACTTATATGACTATGGGACTCTAATTTTGGACCCTAGAATTTCTGCGGGACATTTATGAAACACCCTGTATATATAAGGCTTAATTTTTACTGTAGGCATAAGCAATTAGACAAGACTATGCAGGCAAGTCTAGTGATAAAGACCGATTCTCATATAAGCGACATCGCCTGTCAAATAATGATTACATTGTTTTAAATGGGCACGTTCTCACTATGGCTACGCGACAACTACACGACGTGCCCATTTAAAACAATGTAATCATTATTTAACAGGCGATGTCGCATGACGTCGCGTAGCTGAGTGTCGCGCATATGGGAATCGACCTTTACAAGTTACCAATCTGTGCTCTATATGATTCTAGCACTCTCTAGATGGTTAATCTAATGATTTTATTAAAGAAAAGAAAAACTTGTTTAAATAAATAAATAAAAAATAAACATTTTTTAATAAATAATTTTTTGTAAATAATTAATTACCTAATTCTAACTAAAATATCAGTTCTAGCAAGACATCTTATCAAATTGGTTTCAGCTAATTGCTGATCGTTCACAGTTTTATCATCTTCTGCCTCATCATCATTAACTGATATGATAGGTTGGACAATGCCTAATCCAAAACCTAACATATTATCCAAGCAGGTTTCATCAATCGGGTAATAAAATATGTTTCTCATTGCCTTGACGCTGGCCTTTAAAGTGGCTGGAGTGTTCTCGTCCAAACAGACACGAACTACGAAGAAGACTTGTTCGATTGGTATGTCTATTACGTCGTTGTAGATGCCGGAAGATTGAAGGGATAGGATGTTTGCAATTGTGTTTAAAGCCGTTATTTTTTGTTGGTTTACGCTTGATCTAAAAACAAAAACAAAGTTTGGGAATTTAAATAATTTTGTTTATATTTGGATTACCGGCATAATTGAAACAGTTCTTGTAATGTATATCCCGGTCTTCCGGCTTCTTCGCCGTGATGGTACAAAATCCTATTCTTCTCGTTGATTTCTTCCTCGGCATAAGGTAAAAGCCACCCTCCGAAATCAAACCTGCATTAAAATAAAAAATGTTTTAAAATCCATACTATTTATATTATACAGTATAATCTTGATAATCCGACACATATCGGACCAGACAACAAACACCGGATTATCAAACAATTCCGGATTAAAACAAAACAATAACAATTTTACTGATTTTAAACGTGTCACAGTTTGCAACAGTTCGCCGAGTTCAAACAGTCAAGTCATTGTTAGCTTCATCGGCATCCGTGGAACAAATTAGGCTGAGGATTTCTTCATTAGAAAAGGAATGAAAATTTTCTTCACTTGTGCCTTGAAGCCAAGCTATGTAATCGTTTGTCAGCGTAACACCAAAGTTCTTGTAAAAATTCCAAAGACAATTGTATAGTAGAGTTAGCTGGGTCTGAATCGCAAATCAAGTTTAGTTAAGAGTTTAAGGGTTTTCAAGATAAGAGTATAAGGCTGTCCCTTTTGACTTTATTGCAGCTATGCGCGAGGTTTATATCCGACGTGGGACAACGGAATGAAAAGACACGTGTTTCCACAGAGTGACGGATTACTGAACATGCCGGATTATTAATAATATACTGTATTTAACTTTGATTTACCTGGCTTCATATTGTTTGTCTTTAGTAATTTTCGGAACGTCGATATCTTTCATCCAAGCCAATTTATTAGTTTCTAATATATCAAAATTGACCCATTTGTCTGCCTTAGGTTGCAATAAAATTTCCTTTGTGGTCTCGATGTCTTCGACGTTAACTTCCTCTTTATTTTGTTGGGCTATACTAGCCTGTCTGTTTTCAATAACAGGTTTGTTATGGTGCCTCTTCGCTTTTAAGAAGGCTATTATAGCTGGGTCTAAAGTAGACATTAATCTTTCACGTTCTTCTAAAATCTCTTGCTCGGACATTTTGCTCATAATATCTAAATTTTCACGGTGAATGTCGTCTTTTTCATTGCCAGAAACTATAATACTAGTTGAAGGTTGATCTATTGGGCGTGGAACGTTTTCTTTGATTTTTAAATTCGATGGGTCAATGGGAAGGCTATCAACTTCCATTTGAACAACATCAGGATTTGGTTTTATTTTCTTCATTTGTTGAGAAAACAGACTACCTGTTCCTGAGGACATTGTTGCCTAAAATCATTAAAAATATACATGATATTGCTATATTATTTGGATAATTGGTTTTCTATTGATTGGAATCCTGGCCAGGAAAATCAAAGAGAAGAAACCCCCATTGTTCTATGAAGAAACCCCCATTCTTCTATGAAGAATCACCCATTCTTCTATGAAGAAACTTCCCTACTTCTATGAAGAAACCCCCATGCAATGAAAATCTTAGCTTGACAATGATTGATAAAAGATATGACCACAAAATGATTCACAGTGTTGGATAGGAAAATTTTCTTTGATTTTTAAATTTGATGGTTCAATAAGAAGGCTATCAACTTCCATTTGAACAATATCAGGATTTGGTTTTATTTTCTTCATTTGTAGAGAAAACAAATTACCTGTTCCTGTAGACAATGTTGGCTAAAATCATTAAAAATATATATAAGACATTGTAATGTTATTTGAATAATTATTTTCTTTTGATTGGAATCCTGGCCTAGAAAATCAAAGTAAAGTTCCCATTCCTCTATGAAGAAGCCCCATGCAATGAAAATCTTGACCTGACAATAAATGATAAAAGATGTGAGCACACAGTGATTGATAAAAGATGTGACCACACAGTGATTGACAATGTTAGGAAGTGGATAGGCATTGCACCAATTGTTGGTTGCGATCCAGTAGGGTTGTTAGATAATAAATTAAGGCAGATAAAGTCTATATGACAATGATAGGCAAAACTGAGGTGCTAAATAGTTTCAAAAAATTCACATAAGGTTATTATTTAATGTTATGGTTATTATTCTATATATATTTATGGTTATTATTCTATGTCTCAAGTTGAGGATTGATAAGGTTTTATAAAAAATATTTTACTTCTCTTCTTTTAGCCTGAGGGAAACCGGAGCTTCTGGAGAATTTGAATTTGGATATTCTGGGTGCATCTGGTTTCTTCTCAACGATCTTTCCAATCTTTGCATTTTTCGGAATATCTTCGAAGGTGTTATCAAGGTGCTCTTGAATTTCCTCTGTGGGCAATTCCGGGTTTGTGTCCGACTTGTCTTGAACTAGACAAATGATTAAAACACATATTTTTAAACATATTTATCAAGTAGATAAAGGCTAGGCAAACAAGATCAGACAGACAAGACTGAAATAGTATATTTTGCAACTAGGGCGGTAAGTTGTCAATTGGTCACGAGAGCGAAATTGGGCGGGCGCACATTCGCTCGAGAGGAATACAAACAAATACAATAAAAAAAAATACAACTAAAAATGGCATTTCTCGCACTAAAAAACGTGCGCCAAGAAAGTAGTTTTAAGGCATGAGTAATAAAAAGAAAATTGACAAACAAAAGAAGACAAATGAGATTAGGCTGGGATAAGTTAAACAGTCACAACACAGTTGGCAACACATTTCCAAAAATATTTCTGGGCCATCTTTTTCAGAAATATTATCAGCTCAGTGAATTTTTTGTTGCTAGTGTACAGGCCTAAAGGGCCCCAGGGACAAACAATAAAATTGATAATTACAGCTTTGTCTTTTCATTTACTCATTGATCAATCTAGTTATTCATTGACTGTCTAGGACACAATACAATTAATTCAAGTGTGTTATTGATTTCGTTTTATTTAAGTCGTCCTGCTTAACAAATTGGAAAAAAATTGTAAGCGTTGAACAAAACCAATGAGAAATAATAACAACCACAATTGGGGTACTACAAGGAAGCATGTTAGCTCCCATTTTATTCTCAATATACACAGCTGATCTTGTTAGTTATGTTGCAGGAGACCAGATTAGCTATTCAATGACTGTCTAGGACACTATAAAATTAATGCATTTGTCAATTGACAGCAATTGATAGAAGTATTGATTGATGGACATTGATGAGTGTCATTGATTTCGTTTTATTTAAGTCGTCCTACTTAACAAATAGGAAACAATTTGTAAAGGTTGGCCAAAGCCAATTAGAAATAATATCAACCATAATTGTGGTACCACAAGGAAGTGTATTAGCCCCCATTTGATTCTCGATATACATAGCTGATCTTATTAGTTATGTTGCAGGAGAACAGATTAGTTATTCAATGACTGTCTAGGACACAATAAAATTAATGTAATTGTCATTGATTAACAGCAATTGATAGAAATATTGATTGATGGACATTGATTAATGTCATTGATTTCATTTTATTTGTCGTTCTACTTAACAAATAGGAAACAATTTATGATGGTTGACAAAAACCAATCAGAAATAATATCAACCACAATTGGGGCACCACAGGGAAGCGTGTTAGCCCCCAATTTATTCTCAATATACACAGCTGATCATGTTAGTTATGTTGCATGAGACCAGATTACCCTGTATGCAGGTGATGTAAGTGTCATTATATCTAAAGACAATGCATAAAAGTATCAGCTAGATCTGCTTCTTCTGATG
Source organism: Phosphuga atrata (assembly GCA_944588485.1). NCBI lineage: Eukaryota > Metazoa > Arthropoda > Insecta > Coleoptera > Silphidae > Phosphuga > Phosphuga atrata. The sequence goes on from OX155899.1 coordinate 60,616,387, forward strand.
CCATCTTCTCATTGAAGGTTGGCGAAGGTTGAACAGTTCTTCAACATTCATTGCTGTCCACTCTCTTATATTACGGAGCCAGGATTTTTTCTTTCTTCCTATTCCCTTCTTCCCCTCTATTCTTGCCTGCATTATGTTTTGTAGCAGTATATATTTGTCGTTGCGCAGAATATGACCTATGTATGCTGTTTTATGTATCTTGATAATTTTTAAGTTTTCTCTTTTTAAGTTTCTTAGTTTCCTTTGATGTCTGATGCGCCTTAGTCTTCGTTCATTATTCTATGTGTCCAGGGTATCTTTAGCATGCGCCTATATGTCCACATCTCGAAAGCTTCAAGCTTTTTGATAGTTTTGGCTTTTAAGGTCCAGGTTTCTACCCCGTACAGTAACACTGACCACACATAACACTCCATGAACCCTAATCTAATTCGCAGGCACAAACTTCTATTTGTGAACATTGAAGAGTATGCAATAAATGTCTTTCGAGCCATTTCTATGCTGATCTTGATTTCTCCATCGGGGTCTAGTAGGTCATTAATGACTGTTCCAAGATATTTGTATTTTTGAACCCACTCTACTTGATATCCATTTAGTGTGATAACAGGGTAAGTATTCGGGTTTTTATTTATTACCATGAATTTCGTTTTTTCTATGTTAATGGCAAGTCCTACTTCTTCGCACACTTGGTAAACTCTCTCTAATAGTGTTTCTTCTCCACTTTTCGCCATTATTGCAGTATCGTCCGCGAATCTAAGATTATTAATTAGTGCCCCTCCAATATTTATTCCTTCTCTTCTGTCCTCCATCGCCCTTCGAAACACAAACTGGGAGTACAAATTGAACAGTTGCGGGGACAGGACGCAGCCTTGTCGGACGCCTTTCTGCATTTTGATTTAGTCCGTCTCCATATCTTAAACCCGCACTATTGCTGTTTGGTTAAAGTATAAATTTTTTATTAATCGTATGTCGCTTTGATCCAGATTAATACTGTGTAGGTTCTCCATAAGCTTGTCGTGTTGGACTCTATCAAAGGCCTTTTGGAAGTCAATAAAACAGATGAATACATTTTTATTGTACTCTCTACACTTCTGTAGCATTACTTTTAGAGCGAACAGAGTTTCTCTAGTTCCTAATCCCTCTCTGAAACCAAACTGCATTCCATCCAATTGTTCTTCACATTTGCGGTATATTCTCTGTTGGATAATTTTTAAGAGGATTTTCAAAGTGTGGCTCATCAGGCTGATCATCCTATATTCGTCACATGACTTAGGATTGTTTTTTTTTAGGTAGCGGAATAAACACCACATTTAAGCCACTCTCTTGGAATTTCACCTGTTTCATATATTCTATTTAGAAATTCTGTAAGGCTGGTCAAGTTTCTGTCGTCCAATGTTTTCCACATTTCTATCGGAATGTTGTCGGGTCCTACAGCTTTGTTGTTTTTTTCTGTCTTAATCGCATATTCCACCTCCGATTTAAGAATACCTAAATGATCCTTGTCCATCTTCCTCCATTAAATCCTCTCATTCCACTGCAAACAGGTTTGTCACGTATTCTTCCCAGGTTCGCTCTTTATCTTCCTCTGTTAGCTGAATATCTCCTTGTATGTTTCTTGTGACCATTGGTATTTTTTTTCTCGTATGTCCTGTAAGTTCTTTTAGCTTTTTATGCATATTGAAGGCATTGTGCCTGTTATGTAGCTCCTCCATTTCACGGCAGTTTTCTTCCATCCATGTTTCTTTGGCCGTCCTTATGTTATGTTGTATTTGTCATTTTAATAGTCTGTATTTTTCGTTATTGGTGTTTTTGTGTTTACGCTTTTCTTCCATAAGGTTAATGATATCCTCGTTCATCCATGGCTTTTTTCGCTGTTTGATCCTTCTTGCCCATGACTTGTTCGCCCACATTCAGCATTGTTGTTTTAACCTTGTCCCAGGCAGTATCCATATTTATTGTTGATGCCTCGGATAAATCCCTCACAATTAGTTCATTGAACTGCGAGATTTTCCAAGTTCACTTTCTTTGGTCTTGTCGATCGTTGCAGTTTCCTTAATCTCATTTTTATATTGGCTGACAGCAAGTTGTGGTCCATATCACCATCTGCACTTGGATAGGTTTTTTCATTTGTATCAGCTAGATGCTAATATGTTAATCATATTGCATTCCTATATGCGGAGCTTCGCCATACCTTAAAACAATATTTTTCGCACAGAAAAGAGTCATAAGGGCAATAGCAGGCATCTCCAGCAGGCACTCATGTAAACCACAGTTCAAGCAGATGGAAATATTAACAATACCATCCCTATATATATATATATATATATATATATATATATATATATATATATATATATGGGAAGTTGCATGTCACATCCGCAAAAACCTGATTTCCTTTAGAATGAACATCGATGTACATAATCATAATACTAGAAATCGCTTAAGGCCCTATATGCCAGAAAGCAACCTCACTTTATGTTATGCAGAACCAAATAAAATTGAAGATAAAATTTATAATTGTATACCAGAAATAATCAAAGAAGAAAATACAAGTCATTTAGGAAAAAATTAAAAAGTTTTCTTGTGAATATGTGCTATTATAGCTCACAATCAGAAGAATTCATTGATTTATAAACTATTTATGGCTTTGATTGTGTTCAAAACTATGAATCCCTTAAAGCAATTAACCCCTTGACATACGAATAAAATGCGTGTTGTACATATATATGTGATCTTATCACATAACATAATGTCTTAGAGACGTCATTGTATATCAAGGGGTTAAAAACAATTTGTGTTGTGTATGTTACAATAGTTTTCTCTTAATTTAATTTACTCCTTTGTTTTCCTTTTTCTATTGTATTTTTATATAGTAATATGTAGGACCTATGGAATATGTATATTAAAAAGGGAAACATTCCCAAGCCACCTCCTGAAAGTGATCTAGAACTACTTGTCAGACTGGAAACTCATCCTTGACGACAACGAGGAGTATGAGGTGACATGCTTAATTTATACATCCAAAGATCAATAAATGTTTTAATTGGATTGATAGCATTGATTGATGGTGTAACTAGCAACTCACAATAGTTTTGTCAGTTGCTTGTTAAACAGTAAAGATGAAAGATGTGTGTAATAGGGTTTTTGCGATCACGGAACAAAAGTTTGTTTTACTATTTAATATCTATGTACTATGATTATCCTTATTTATGTGGAGGGTATGTAATGTTCATGCATAAACTGGTTTCTCATTCTGTAGACCTGTGTCTCTTTTCTCTCTTCTGAGTGCAGAGAGCTAAAGTTAACCCCTTTATATACGAATAAAATGCGTCTGTCTACCATGGCACATGAAATACATAACGTCCTAGAGACATCATTGCATGTCAAGGGGTTAAGGCAAGAAATCCCATGTTTGTGTTTGAGATCATTTTAACCCCTTGACATACAATGACGTTGATAAGATCACATGTATATGGACACGTCAACACGCATTTTATTCGTATGTCAAGGGGTTAAAATAAAATAAGTAATTTTTGTAAGAAAAAGTGCACTCAGAAACTAGGAATTGATGTGACAAATGAAGCTCTAATCGAGCTACAATCACATCTTTCAATTGAAATTGGCAATTGTCTATTTACATTGATCATCTCTGTGGCCCTTAACGGAAACTATGCAAACATTTTGACAGTGACAAATATCCAAAGTGCACTGAGAAACTAAGAATTGATGTGACAAATGAAGCTCTGATTGAGCTACAATCGCATCCTTCAATTGAAATTGAACATTGTCAATGATTGATTGTCTTGATTATTATTATATTAATCATTACATTGATTGTCCCTGGGGCACTTAACCCTGGAATACTCTTTCACTTTTTCTGATGGTTATTATTTAATGGCAGTATGAGTCTTGCAGACTCACAAAGAGTATTCCAGGGTTAACGGAAGCTATGCAAACATATTGAAAGTAATTATAAGTTTGTGAGCAGGTATTTAAGAAAATAACCTAAAAAGCTTACTTGTTTTATTAACAACTGTGGCTGCAGGTTTAAAATCATTTTTAGATTTAAGCTTGTAAAACTCCTCTTGAAACTTCAACAAATCTTCGTCACTTTCACCAGCTTTGGGCCTTTGATACATCTTAAAAAACAGAATTTGGTAGCCGCTCAAAAGGGTACACTCCAATGTGTGGTGTTTTAGTTAAGGGGCCTTCACACAGTCAATATAATTGCTTCAATATGATTGACAATTAAATTGAGACACACACCACAAGTATTTAAAGAGACTACACAAACTAGTACTAGTACCAGAGATAAGTATCTAAACTAGTACTAGTCTATACAACTGTCACTGTCAAAAAAAAAATGACAGCAAAAATGTAAACAAACCAAACCAGTGGCTGAAAAGCTTTCACTCATTGACGTATGAATACTATTCATAGATCCATGTTTAACTAAAATAAAATAACCATCCGAGTTTAACTAAACCTTCTAAAAATCCAGTTAACCTTATTTAATCTAAGTCTTCACAGACTACATTCAAAGTAAAATACTTCACTCTCAAATTTTGTTTTATTTTGTAAATTTTTAAATGTAAATATATATTTTGTAGCTTATATGTAGCTACTTCATTATTTGTTTTTGTAGCTCCTTCATTATTTGTATAACATTCACTATATTACCTTATATTATATTAGCGAGTATATTTAATAGAACATTCATATAGCCCGCATTTAATTATTAGTTCCAAGATAATTTCATAGTTAGCGCTAGTTTCTCTCAAAAAATTCTTCGAAAATGTTGCGTCTTTCTGACAGGACTAGACAGACAAGACTAAACGGACAGGACTAGAAGCGGATTAAATGTAGACAGCGCCTGAGGCCGTTTTATTTGACCGACATCTATTACGAATTCAAGCGATGTAGGAGTAATCAAGTAGACGGGCTGGCACGGAGTACGGGCGCGCTGTATGAAGCATGCAGGTAAGTTTTTAAGCGCCCCTATTTAAAATTGACAGACAAGACTCGGCAGAAAAGGCTAGACAGAAAAGGCTGGACGGAAAATACTAGAGAGAAAAGACTAGGCATAAAAGACTAGACTAGGCAGACAAGATTAGACAGACAAGACTATTCCACTTTGGCTTTTAGTATGCGTTACCCTGGTATCGCATATTTTGCATTCATTCAGGGTGGGTAGTCCGGACGGTTAGTGAAAACTGCCCTAGTTGTCGGCTCTCCGACCAGGATTCGAACCCGGGTCTCGCGTATTGAAAGGCGGTTATGTTGTTAACTACACTACTGAGGAGGACAGGCAGACAAGACTAGACAGACAAAACTAGACAGACAGGACTAGACAGACAAGACTAGACAGGCAAGACTAGACAGACAAGACTAGACAGACAAGACTAGACAGACAAGACTAGACAGACAAGACTAGACAGACAAGACTAGACAGACAAGACTAGACAGACAAGACTAGACAGACAAGACTAGACAGACAAGACTAGACAGACAAGACTAGACAGACAAGACTAGACAGACAAGACTAGACAGACAAGACTAGACAGACAAGACTAGACAGACAAGACTAGACAGACAAGACTAGACAGACAAGACTAGACAGACAAGACTAGACAGACAAGACTAGACAGACAAGACTAGACAGACAAGACTAGACAGACAAGACTAGACAGACAAGACTAGACAGACAAGACTAGACAGACAAGACTAGACAGACAAGACTAGACAGACAAGACTAGACAGACAAGACTAGACAGACAAGACTAGACAGACAAGACTAGACAGACAAGACTAGACAGACAAGACTAGACAGACAAGACTAGACAGACAAGACTAGACAGACAAGACTAGACAGACAAGACTAGACAGACAAGACTAGACAGACAAGACTAGACAGACAAGACTAGACAGACAAGACTAGACAGACAAGACTAGACAGACAAGACTAGACAGACAAGACTAGACAGACAAGACTAGACAGACAAGACTAGACAGACAAGACTAGACAGACAAGACTAGACAGACAAGACTAGACAGACAAGACTAGACAGACAAGACTAGACAGACAAGACTAGACAGACAAGACTAGACAGACAAGACTAGACAGACAAGACTAGACAGACAAGAATAGACAGACAAGACTAGACAGACAAGACTAGACAGACAAGACTAGACAGACAAGACTAGACAGACAAGACTAGACAGACAAGACTAGACAGACAAGACTAGACAGACAAGACTAGACAGACAAGACTAGACAGACAAGACTAGACAGACAAGACTAGACAGACAAGACTAGACAGACAAGACTAGACAGACAAGACTAGACAGACAAGACTAGACAGACAAGACTAGACAGACAATACTAGACAGACAAGACTAGACAGACAGGACTAGACAGACAAGACTAGACATACAAGACTAGACAGACAAGACTAGACAGACAAGACTAGAGAGAGTTCTACGAAGTATTGTCCTCCTCCGCTCACTAGCTGGTTCCAGTTTCTTTGACATCATGTTTATATCGTCTATTCGTCTCACTTTATAATCTCTAATCTCCTCCTATATTCATTCGACGCACCTTTATTTCACCCAATCCTTTTTTCCATACCTTTTATTTCCTGTCTTGTTGCATTATTTTGCATTTGTTCCCGTTGAGACAATAACTGTATCTTGTCCTTACCAGTCGCCCTCTATACTCCCGTTCAACATATCCCATGGATTTCTTTGCAGCTCTCTCATTCTTTTTCCTGAATTCAGGTCTCAACTAATCCGATTATATGAAATTTCTTGAGAAAAATTATAATAGATCCGTTATCGCTTTCCAGTTTCCTCTTAAGTCCCGCCACATTCAAAAAAAAGTATCTTAACATTTTCCGTTAACCGATCATCATTGTTCTTGTGTCTTCTCGCCCTCTCCCTTTCTTTCAGTCGTTTTTTAAATCCTCTTATTTTCCATCCATCCATGGTACAACTTCTCCATCTACTATTAGTTTCTTATAACCTATTTGTACCTGGTGTACTTTCTCTTTTAATTCTTTTGCTATAATTTTAATAGATTTCTGGCACTCCCTTTCTGTTTCTGTAAGATCATCGCTAATAAATACGTTCTGTCTTAGTCTGTCTTAATTCACTTTTCTTCTTCATAATTTCTCTTTTCACATTTTCCAATTTTACAACAACAGGACTTTTTCGCTATCCTCTCGTCCTAGTCTTTCCATGGAAACTATTCCCTCATTTACTCCTAGTTTTTCTTTCAATATCTTTGTGACATCCTCTTTGTATGTGTCCTTCTGTCCGTATCCAAAACAACAATATTGTTACGCATGCTCCTTCTTAGACTAAGTTGTGCCTTCTCTTTCGGGTCCCTTTTCTCCTTTGATAGACTTACATTTCCGTCCTGTCTTTTTCTTTCCTCTCTTTCCGTTTCCTCTTTTAGCTCTTTCATTTCTGCTTCTAGCTTGCTGATCCTCTTTTTGAATTGGTTGTTTGCCTTTCTTATCGCCCTCAACTTGCTTAGAATTTCGTTTTTCCATTTAACTTCCTTCTTTTCCTCCTCTATTTGCCTCCTGTTGAAAAAACCTTCCTTTCAAGCTCTTTATTTTCCCTCCTCATTTCTTTTATCTCTTGCAGAATCATCATCATTATCTGTTCCTCCGACTCTTGACCCTCTTCCCTCTTTGGGCTAGGCTCTTTTTTACGCTTAGGAGTGGGCGATCTTTACTTTTTTGCACATCTTTCGAACGGGCCTCTTTATTTGCTAGCCCTCCTTTTCCTATCTATCCTTTCACTCATTTAACTGTCCTCTCCTTGATACTATCGGCGGTGCAATTTTGTCAGACCAAAAGTGACGTCAGCAGCTGCTACAAGACTAGACAGACAAGACTAGACAAACAAGATTAGACAGAAAAGACTGTACAGACAAGACTAGATAGCCAAAACTAGACAAACAAGACTAGACAGACAAGACTACTCAAACAATTCTTGTTTATTGGATTTTAAGATTATTTTCCCAAACATTTTTTTCTTAGTTGCAAATTATTTGCAATTTATTTTCAAATATTTTTTTTCAATTTCCCCTTGTTATACAATTTATCGAAATCAATTTATTAAATTGATTTGGTTTGGTTTACTTTGGTTAGTTTTGGCTTGCTTTTGATTTGCTTTGGTTTGTCTAGGTTTATCCTGGTCTCTCTTGGTTTATCTTCCTTTGTCTTGGTTTGCTTTAGTTTACTTTGGTTTGGTTTACTTTGCTGTGCCTTGCTTTGGTTTGCTTTAGTTTGCTCTCGTTTGGTTTGCTTTGGTTTATTTTGATTCGCTTTGGATTGTCTTGGTTTATCTTGCTTTGTCTTGGTTTGTTCTTCTTTACATTGATTTGCCTTGGTTTGCTTTGGTTTGTTTTACTTTGGTTTGGTTTACTTTACTTTCGTTTGCTTTGGTTTGCTCGGGTTTGTTTTAGTTTGCTTTGATTTGCTTTGGTTTGCTCTGGTTTGTTTTGGTTTGCTTTGATTCGCTTTGGTTTGTCTTGGTTTATCTTGGTTTATCTTTGTTTCCCCTCCTTTGCCTTGCTTTTGTCTTGGTTTGTTTTAGTATATTTTAGTTTGCTTTGGTTTGGTTCACTTTGCTTTGGTTGGGTTTACTTTGCTTTGCCTTGATTTGGTTTGCTTTGTCCTGGTTGACTTTGGTTTGCATTGATTCGCCTTGGTTTCTCTTGGTTTTTCTTGGTTAGTCTTCTTATGCCTTGATTTATTTTAGTTTGCTTTGGTTTGCTTTTGTTTGGTTTACTTTGCTTTTGGTTAGGTTTACTTTGCTCTGCCTTGCTTTGGTTTGCTTTGGGTTTCTCTGGTTTGCTTTGATTCGCTTTGGTTTTTCATGGTTTATCTTGGTTTGTCTTTCTTTGCCTTGCTTTGTTTTGGTTTGCTTTAGTTTGCTCTATTTGCTTTGGTTTAGTTTACTTTCCTTTGATTTGGTTTACTTTGCTTTGGCTTGCTTTGGTTTGCTCTAGTTTGCTTTGTTTTGTTCTGGTTTGCTTTGATTTGCCTTGTTTTGCTTTAATTTTATTTGCTTTGCTTTGGTTGGTTTTTATTTTATTTGATTTGGATTATTTTTATGTAAATTATTTGCAATAAACATTCTTATTAAATTGAATTACAATTATTTTCTTCATTTGGAGGGGGTAGAGTGAAGGAGGGGTGAGCGCAGAAATTACGATTAATCTCGTCCGCTTGACTGTGATAATCAGAGACAAATATCTAAAGTAGTAATAGTGCAGTAGCCAGAGAGTGAGAAAGTGTTAGTGTTGTTTAGTGTTTACGTTCGTTCCGCAGAATTTCGAACAAAATGACTAATTTGGATAAATTATTAATCACATGTGAGTTTTTACTTTATATTTCTTAATATACATTTGTTATGAATTGATTAATTAAACAATAAGTAACAATAACAATAAATCGTTAAGAGGAATGTAATCAAATATGGGATACCGTTTTGTATTTTATCTACGACCACAATTGTAAATGCCCATTATTGTACAGTTCGTTAAGTATGTAAATAGATCATACCACACACATATGTAACCATCCGCGATTAATGTTATGTAATAAATCAAAATCACCCTTGCTTGTTTTATTTACGATTCGTTGATTGATTGAGAGCTGCACGTTGATACTATTCTTAAATATAGTACTCCGTGATTTCCAAACAATCATTAAACGTACGTAATACATCAAACATATTTTTGTTATTAAACAGAAAAAAAAATAGTGTGGTCGTAGACAAAGTATAGTACATAATTCGAGTTGTAAGGCATTTACGTACTCGCGGAATCACGCGCTTCCCGCTACGTGGGTCGCGTGTAACTGTTCCGCTCGTCGTAATATGCTTCTTACAACTCTCATTACGTAATATACTATTACGCATAAAAAACAAATTTTAAAAATCAAAAAATTCGCAAAATTTTTTTAATTCGCAATTACATTTGCGCTTTAGATAGTAACAATCTTGTATCATATTTATTATTAATTATAAGTACCTACTATAATTTCTCTAAAACAAAATCAACACAAAGCTATCTAATTATGGAATATTTACCCCAAATATGGAACACTAGAAAAAGTATCCAAAATCAACCTTAATTTTTATGAGATATTTATTTATTTACTTGTTTACTTGTATTTATTTACTTGTCACATTAAATACATATTGTGGATGTGATAGTTACAATAGACAAAAGTTACATATTACAATAGCTGCAATAGACACGTTAATACATTAATACAATTAATACAATTAATACAATTAATACAATTAATACAATTAATATAATTAATACAATTAATACAATTAATACAAGTAATAGAATTAATACAATTAATACAATTAATACAATTAATACAATTAATACAATTAATATAATTAATACAATTAATACAATAAAAACAATAAATACTACAAAAAATGCAACTACTACAAATTACATTAGACACTAAATTATCAACATTATAATAGCAAAATGATACAAATTATTTTCCAAAAATTCAGATACTGAATAATATGCTCCTTGGGCAATTTTACATCTATTTTAAATTGCTTAAAGAAAGTTCTTTGTTTTTATTTCATTGTCCAGCTTATTAAATAATTCAATTCCTGTATAAAAGAAGGACTTCTAAAGTAAGGCCGTGTTATGTTTTGGGAACGATAGCAGAGAGTCATCCATGTCTTGTATTCACCATACGTGGTATTTCGCTAAGGTGTTTAAAGTTTTTTATATGAAATTTTGTATAACACAACACTTTTAACATGTAAATTGAGGGTAATGTAAGTAGGTATATTGAACTTTGCCCTCCTTTTAGTCCAAACATAAGTCTAACAATTCTTTTCTGCAAAATAAAACATCTATTGACGGTAGCGGCTTGACCCCAAAGTAACACGTGTAGAGATAGGTGAGAATATACCAGTGCAAAATACACACTAATTACTAATTCTTTGTTAAACGACTTTTTAATTTGTAAAATTGCGAAGTACGCGCTTCCCAGTTTTTTGCAAACTTGGTCGATTGGATGTGACCAACTAAAAGTAGAGTCTATCCGTACCCCCAAAAAGTTGGTATGTTCTTTCGAAAGTTTCGATTTTATGGTTTTTGCCGTCAATACTGAGTTGAAAATGCATTGGAATTTTTCTCTGTTTAGCAAAGTAAATACAAACAGTCTTATCCGTATTCAGTATAAGATGGTTTGCTCGGCACCACGCATTCACCTCATCAACAACTATCTCAACTCTGCTTTCAAGCTCTTCTATACTGTTCCCAGAGACAGCCATATATACTGTTCCCAGAGACAGCCATATTCATGTCATCTGCAAACAGTATAGTTTCCGCACTTACATAAAGTGGTAGATCGTTGATGAAGAGCAGGTCACTTAGATAGTTTAGGAACTTTGGTCAAATACAAAATATAACTTAAACTACTTGCAATAATCGCAAATCCAGGTGTCTAATTCTGCACCAGCGTAATCATTATGTGCCCAGAGTTCGCACATGAGGCATTTGATCCAGGTTTCTCCTCGAGTATCTTCAGAAAACATCATATGACGGAACATACATTCTGTATCTTCCGAGGTAGCAGCTTCATTTCATATCCAGGTATCCGGTTCACTGTCTCTGTCAAAGAGTAATATGTCATCACCATCTGAATCCGCTGGATTATTCTTAGCTTTGGTTTTCTGTTTTTGTTATTCGCCTTTCGTTTTCTTTTCGCTGTGTTTTTTTATTCTTACAATAATAAAGAAGCGTCCACGGGGAATCGAACCAGCGATCCTCGTACTCTGAACCCGAGCTCTTACCGCTGCGCTGACCGGCCATTGAAATTTATGCTAACATAGCGGGCTTATGAGTTGTCGTTGCTTATGAGTTTTTTAACGCTTGGCCATCTGGCCCTCCCGCTTGCGTCACTTTCATTTATAGTCAAGCCCTACATATACTCAGTGTCGGATTTCTGCCTAGGCCTACAAGACCCAGGCCTAGGGGCCCAGCCAGCCTAGGGGCCCGGGCGGCGAAAATGAAATCAAATTTAACCATCGTGAAGAGTTTTTCTCAGACAAGATTTGGTTTGCTCGAGCTGACGCCTGTCGAAGTCTATGTCGCTCCTGGGATGAGATCATGGCAGCTTATGAAGAGTTAAGTAAAAAGTTTGACTTTCTTACGAAACTACATTGTTTGGAATCTAAGGACCTTTTAACTTTTTATCCGGGGGATTTGGATAGGTCTTTGGAAAACGAGTGTGTGCACCAGCAATCTCATTTGTCGTCGAATGATAGAGTTATGGGGTTATCGTCACTGCAGCTATAGAAATAATCGGAAAAAAGGCTTTTTGGATATTTATCCAATCTTAGGAATTGTGCCCCGAATGCTGTTGTGTACACCAGCGACAAACCGCTCAGAAGAACGGTCGTTTTAAGCGCTAAAGAGAGCAAAGAATTACTTAAGATCTAACATAGAAGAGAACAGGCTCAAATTCACCCTTTGTAATGTACATAGGGTCAGAAATAAGCCAGTCAATTGACTATGAGAACGTCGTTCATTCTTTTGCACAGAAGAAAGTTCGTCGTATGATTCTATACATTTTATAGAATAACGTTACTATGTAGGTGCATACTAGTGACATGGACTGTATTATTCTGATGTTTATTAAAGTCGATTAAAAAAAAAAACTTCTGTACTAGTTCATTTAATTTGATAAATTTCCAAAATAGCTTCGTGTTGGAAGGGGGGGGGGGGGTGCATATCTCAAGTGCCGAGGGGCCCTGAGTCTCTAAGTTCGGGCCTGCATATACTGTAAATTTGGGCCAAATCGGTGATGACGAGTTGACAGGGCCCCCTTGTTAGCCTAACTCAATCTATTTCCTTTTTCTTCTTTCTTTTGTCAATGAGGTCGTTTTTGTAAGGTGAAGACGTGATGATTGCTGCAACAGATACTTTTCTTCTCCTGTTCGATGTTTTTATTTTTTCTGGCACTGGGCTGATCATAGGGAGACATCTTATTTTATTTATTTGTAAATACAATGCCGGCTCTCCGCTTTCGCACTGAGCCGGTTATCTTAATCTAATTTTTCTAATGGCTAACATGCTACTAACATAAGTTTATCTAAACTAATCTAAGGGGCCTAACTAACTTAAGCCTAAACTAACCTAAGCTATGGGGAAAGGTGAGGGGGATAATGGGATGGGGTAGGATGGGTTCATAGGGAGACAACAGATTTAGACTGTTGCGAGAGTGCCAGAAGATTTCGTTGGAATAACATTGACTATGCCGCCATCTTTAACTGCATCCTGTTGCCCAGCTAGATAGACCCCGCTAAATATGTTTTTATACAGTGGCCATAGTCCTTTGACACGAAATCCATTCGCTGTAATCTCACCTGTTTGCACTTTTAGGTAAACCTTGCCAAATAGCTCGACGATGTCATAAGGGCCTAGTGGCCTGTTATTTTTTCTAATCCACGTTCGTATTTCTTCACTGTTATAAGACTTCAGTGGTCCCATAAAAGTTTTGTCAAGTACTGGAGCTTGTGGATTGTGTAGACACAATTTTTACATCAACAAGACTTTCGATTCTGCGGTGGGGTTTGTATGTTTGATGAAATGTTTGAACCAATCACTAAATATATTCATTTGTATCCACCCTGATGGATGTGTAACGGCAACAGCACCTGGGGAACTGCCTCTCATTAACTGTTAACTCATTTTTTTCTTCTTCTTCTTCCTTTTTGTAAGGCATCTGCCTTGTTCTCTAATTTCTTAGAGTTGTAACTGGGATGATGAATTCCGGCTTTCATACCAACGTATGGGTGGACGTTCTGGTGGTCTCCTGGATCTTGGGAGACCATCCCTTGCCATCCATGATCTCTCCATTCGCGACGTCTGTTTCGGGACCATCTCACTATGTCTCGGATATCGCAAAGTTCTCGGTTCTCTTCGTTTCTTTTGCGGTCCCTTAGTGTGTAGCCTGCTATGGATCTTAGATACCTCATCTCTGCTGTACGGATAATCCTTTTTGTTGTGGAGTTTTCGGCTCTTGTTTCTACCGCGTAGGTCATAACGGGTCTCACACAGGTCTTATATATGCGGACTTTGCTTTCAATGGACATGTGCTTGTTTCGCCATATTATATCTCTAAGGAATCCTGATATTTAAGCTGCTTTGGTTGTTTGAGCCATTATTTCTCCTTGGAGGTCTCTGCTGCTCGTGATGTTGAGGCCGAGATATTTGAAACTCATAACCTGTTCTACTGGTTTATTGTATATAGCCAATTTACATCTTCTGGGCTCTTTTGAGATGGTTAACGCTTTTGATTTTGCTACCGATATCTCCATGTTGTATTTAGCAGCTGTCTTTTCGAAATCACAAAATGACCAGTGGCGTTGATTGCAACAACGATTGTGACCAATGAGCCTCTTTTACCTGAGGTAAGTGAAGTTATTTGTCGTTTCCTTTTGCGGCCCGACAACTTGGAGTATCTTGCTAAATAAATTTAAGTAGTTATCTAGTCGGCTGATATTTTGGGATCCAAATATAGAATATGGACCATTCTATAGTTGGATACTGCGAACTGTCCATATTTGGCATTTCTAACGAATTTATATTTATATTAATATTTTTAAACAAAACAATAAAAAACCTTCAATACCTTCAATCAAACATTTAGACAATGCATAGATGCAATAAATATAATACTAAGTATTTTCAATTACATTACAAAAAATACTTAATTTTTACGAACCATGAAAAGTTTTCCGACAACGGCAAAACAAAAGTCTCACCGCGGCTAAAGCATTCAAAAAAATGAATGACCACTGCTTTTTGGGTCTAGCGGTATTTGTTTACGAGAAATGCTGGTATTCCACATTAGGGATACCATGCTATATTTAGCTACTTCCTCTAATACAGGGGTTACCAACCTGTGGTACGCGTACCGGTACCGGTACACACATGTCAAGCTACTGGTACGCGATAATTGAACAATATTTGGCGTAAAATCATGTGTTTTTTTTAATACAATACATCGCCAAGCCCTAGCGTTTTGTCTGTTCTTTTTTAATCCGAATACTTTCTCTATCTACGGTGATAGATAACAACGTGACTCACCTCACGTGTTTACAATAAATTTGTAAATAATATTGGGGTATTATTTGTATCAGTTTGTATTTATGCAATATTGTAGCAAGTGTAGAATAGATTTGTATACATATGTACATTTAAATCAATTATTTATTTATACAGTGCGTTTTTTAAGTGTGGTCATAGGGATTTACATGCCTAAATAATTACCTCTTGTTAACTTTATTTTTCAATGGTTAGAATAGCTGCAGAGCTTTGAAAACCTTTGTAAACATGTTTAATAAGTGATATTTAAATATTTATAGGAGTTATAAAATTAAATTAATAATACTAATATTATATAATACATTTTGAATTGGTAAAACCATACAACATTATAGATAATCACATAAACTTAATAAAGACGGAACAAAACTTGAATATATAAATATACTCAACCTTTCCGGAACTCTATAATACTAATGAGTCTATTTAGGACTACCAAAAACAAATCTCGTATGAAATTTGTCAGTTATTCTATAGCTTTCAGTCCACCTTCGTGGCACTCAACAAAAACCATAAAAATAACATTGATTTTTTAAGATCATGTCTTTCCGATACCTTGAGTGGATAGCCATCTGTGGACGCGTTTCGAGATTTATCTCTCATCAGCACAGCTTTGCTTCCATGAACAATATTTTGTAAATCACTCACTTAAAATCCCATGTGTTGATTAGGGTTAGATGTTTTTAATTTTTACCCTAATCAACACATGGGATTTTAAGTGAGTGATTTACAAAATATTGTTCATGGAAGCAAAGCTGTGCTGATGAGAGATAAATCCCGAAACGCGTCCGCAGATGGCTATCCACTCAAGGTATCGGAAAGACATGATCTTAAAAAATCAATGATATTTTTATGGTTTTTGTTGAGTGCCACGAAGGTGGACTGAAAGCTATAGAATAACTGACAAATTTCATACGAGATTTGTTTTTGGTAGTCCTAAATAGACTCATTAGTATTATAGAGTTCCGGAAAGGTTGAGTATATTTATATATTCAAGCTTTGTTCCGTCTTTATTAAGTTTATGTGATTATCTATAATGTTGTATGGTTTTACCAATTCAAAATTTATCATTTATATCAATAACCTGCTAAGTTCATGTCTCTCTCACAAAATGTCAAAATTAAAAACATCTAACCCTAATCAACACATGGGATTTTAAGTGAGTGATTTACAAAATATTGTTCATGGAAGCAAAGCTGTGCTGATGAGAGATAAATCTCGAAACGCGTCCACAGATGGCTATCCACTCAAGGTATCGGAAAGACATGATCTTAAAAATCAATATTATTTTTATGGTTTTTGTTGAGTGCCACGAAGGTGGACTGAAAGCTATAGAATAACTGACAAATTTCATACGAGATTTGTTTTTGGTAGTCCTAAAAGACTCATTAGTATTATAGAGTTCCGGAAAGGTTGAGTATATTTATATATTCAAGCTTTGTTCTGTCTTTATTAAGTTTATATAATACATATTTAGAAAATAATCGAAAAAAATAATTTATTAAAGAATTTCTTTAAAAAATTATTTTTAAATATTCTACTGGGGCTGCTAAACAATAACCTAACAGCAAACTGATTATATATATATACCTACAAATATCTGAAATAAAAATTAACTTTACATTAATTAATTGCCACTAAACAAAGTGACATTTAGGCATCTTGATACTTCGAGCTCAATTATATATGTACATTTAAGTTAACACAATGTATAATTTTTAACATGGCCACAGTAAAAAAAAAATGCATTGTATATAGAGCTCCTGTTACATGGTTACATAAATATTTGAAATTATTTAGTGAATATTTTGATACAATGCAGTCTAGTGAAGTAAGTGAAGTGTAAAATAATATAATCGACGTGACTTAATTATTTTAACGTAAGTTTTTTTAATTTTATCTATCTATCTATTCTATCGGTATTTATTGTCAAAATACTTTCCCCAATTTCATATCATCTTCACACTCAATACAAACATACCTTCTCGCTAACAATCCCAGGTCCATCAAACATTCAATAATTCTGCCACTCTCTTGCATCTCCCTTAATTTAACAATACAAAATTCCATTTTAAAAGTATTACAAATTTTCTAAATGTTAAACTTTTGGGTTATAACCTTTATTTTGATTTTTCAATAGTGAGTTCCCGCGCAATGCCACTGAGCTGCCACGTTAATTGCATTTTCTGCCACGTACCAGTCGGGTAGATTTTAGGAATTATCTAAATAGGGACAAGGGCCATATAATGAAGAGATTTTTAGAGCAGGCTGGATGTAGTTATTCCAACTCAGATAATTCTTCAGAGGGAAACAAAGATGAACCATCGAAAACAAAACGTAAAGAAACTTGGATTAGGCAGTACGATACTGATTATATGAGGTATGGATTCTCAATGAAATCTGGCACAGAAACTGAACCTATTCCACAGTGTGTTATTTGCTTTGAATGTTTATCAAACGGGTGTATGAAGGCTTCTCTTTTGAAGAGACATTTATTAGCGAAACATCCCAATTTAAAAGATAAACCAGTTGATTTTTTTAACAGAAAACATTCAGAATTGTCCACTCAAAAAGCAGTTGTGTTCTCTTTTAGTAACATAAACACTAACTGTGCTCAGGCATCATATTTAGCAAGTTTGCGTATAGCCAAGTGTGGAAAACCACACACAATTGGAGAAACATTGTTGCTACCTGCAACTAAGGATATCGTCAAATCTGTGCTTAGAGATAAGGCAGCTAAGGAAATTGACCAAGTTTCCCTGTCCAACAATACTGTTAAACGGCGAATAGAAGAAATATATAATATGGAATTATAATATGAAATTATAATAGATATGGAATTACAGATTGAAAGCATTTTAATCAAGAGAATAAAAGAAAGTAAATTTTATTCTCTGCAACTAGACGAAAGTGCTGACGTCTCCAATCTGGCACAATTACTTGTGTATGTTCGATTTGATTTCAATAATGAAATACAAGAAGAAATATTATTGTGCAAACCGTTATCTGCGAGAACAACATCGAATGAAATATTTAAAATAATTAATGATTATTTTTTTAAAATAATATAAGTTGGGTCAAATGTGTTGGAGTTTGCACCGATGGTGCTCGAGCTAAAGAAGTAGCACCAAAATGCAAATCTATGCATTGTATTATTCATCGTGAAGCCTTAGCCACAAAAAATTTGCCTGTAAATTTAAGAAATGTTCTCAATGAGGCCATAAAAACAGTTAATTTTATAAAATCTCAAGCGCTTAATTCCCGCCTATTTATAATTCTATGCAATGAGATGGAGAGTATTCATAAAACACGATAGGCTACGATGGCTCTCACGAGGAAAAGTCCTCAGTCGACTATTTGAGTTACGCTCGGAGGTATCTATTTTTCTTAAGGATTCTGGAGATTCCAAAAAAGATAATTTTGCCAATGAGGAATGGTTATTCAGACAAGCGTACCTGTCTGATATATTTTCTCGACTAAATGATTTAAATTTAAGTTTACAAGGAACTAATAATTCCTTGTTTGACTTCAGCGATAAAATATTAGCATTTAAAAGAAAACTGCAGTTAATGATACAGCAATCAGAGAAAGGAAATATTAGTATGTTTTTTTTCTCTGCAATTTTGCTGAAGAAAACAATTTATCAGTATCAAACTGTGTGATAAACGACATTAAGCAACATCTAATATCGTTGTCAGATTGGTTTGAAAAATATTTTACAGATTTTACTTCCCAAAATTGGATTCGTAATCCCTTTATATTCATTGCGGAAGTTCCGGATAACGTAATTGCTAAAGAATCCTTCATAGACCTCATAAGTGACGCTGGTTGGAAATTAAAGTTTGAGAGCACAAGCTTATTTTCATTTTGGCTTTCTGTTCGGGCAGAATATCCAGAACTTTCATGCCAAGCTCTGAAATTTTTAATGCCATTGAGTACAACATATTTATGCGAAACCGGGTTTTCAACTATGGCAGCAGTGAAAAATAAATATAGATCATTGCTCAATATTGAGCCTGATCTTCGCTTGAATCTGACAAAAATTGATCCCAATATTTCTACCCAGGTAAAATGTAAACAGGCGCAACCTTTACATTAATTGCAATAATTATTATAATATCTTTACACATTTCATACATTTATATTTAGTATAATAAAAGTATTTACAAATTTAATTGGTTTTATTGCAATTCGATACACCTATCGAACCTATAGACATTACTAATGTAATGTCGTTTTTCTGTGCCCGCCTCGAAACAGATTTTAACTAAATTTAATTTTTCAAAGGAAACAAGAATAAATGTTATCTTTTAATTTTCAATTTACAAAGTCTGAACTAAAGATAAATACATCTATATATTTAATTTTGTTCTTTATTTCGTTGAAATGTTTTTCAGGGTAGGCCCAGAAAATGACATTACTTTAGCATGGTGTACATATAGAGTTGCATTTTGTTTTTCCAAAGTTTTTACCAAAAAAATGGATCTTCAATAAATGGAGCGTTAGGGATAATTTTTTTTGTTCGATAAAGTTTTTGAGAAAAAAATAAAGCCATTTACTTGAATTTGCGAAATATTTGCACTGGTACGCGACCATATTGTCTATTACATACCGGTACAACATTCAAAAGGTTGGGAACCTCTGCTCTAATATATTACATTTTTTTTTTAAATCAGTTTTAAACGCATTCATTTAGCAAAAATTTGCAAATAAATTGTATAGTTTTGATTATTTTACAATCAATCGCGAATAAATAAATAACAATATAATTTATTGCGAATTCGTCTAGCTCTATAGTTTTAATTTGAAACCAAGTAAATTCATGTTACTGTTTTTTTTTTTCATTTGAATATTTTAGATTTCGATCGATTTGTTTATAGTCTCCTTCCTCGCGGATGGGTCACTTAGGACCACGCGGAATGAACGTATGTTGAGCCTTCCTTCTTGCCCAATAGCTCTTCATATGCATGGATTGTTCTAGTTTCTATTCCTCCGACCGTGCACGTCGTGTTGGTTTCTTCTGATCTCCCTCAAATCCCCTTGTGCGAACAATATTCCTGATCACATTTCTATTCATCAGATCTGGCGATCCCATCTCCACTAGGTCCCTCTCCACTTGTTTTTACCACTTTGGTATTGAACGTTTATTCTGTAGAAATTTGTGGATTCGGTAAGTCTTGTATTTATTATTCATTCTTTCCAAATGACGAATATCGGTAAGTTAAAAAGAAGAAATTTTCCTATATATTTCACAATTGGGTTTAGGATAGTGTATGCCATTTTTAATTCTGGGCCCTAAGATCTTTCTCATAATTTTCCTTTCCTTAATCTTTAATTGTTCCTTTAATGTCTTAATTTGTAAATTGAGCGTTTCTGAAGCATAGAGGGCTTCCGGTTTAATCACTGTTAAGTAATGGCGAATTTTACTATTCCATGACAGGCATTGCTTGTTATAAACATTTTTGGTGTATTGAAAAGGGATTCTTGATGTTACAGATTTATTTTCATTGCCATTTTCTGTAACCCATTCGCCTAAGTATTTAAATTCCTTTACTCTAGCAATTTTGTTAGCGTTAATATAAATTTCATGTGGCGCATTTTTTATGTTAGTCATAAATTTAGTTTTTTCATAAGAGATATGAAGCCCTATTTTTTGCTGCGTGTTCTTTCAAGATAGTGATCTGCTTCTGTGCATCAGAGATGTTTTCAGCAATTAGGGCCATATCATCAGCAAACGTTAGGCAGTCTATTTGAATACCCTTAATTTTTGGCGCTAGTCGGTCACACGGTTCCCCTGCTTTTCTTCATTCTCTAACAACTTTTTCTAGGGCACAATTGAAAACTAATGGGGAAATTCCATCACCTTGACGGACGCCTGTATTTATTTCAAACTCTTCACTTAATCAACCCATAAATTTTACGTTATCCTTTGTCGTCGTAAGTGTGTCTTTGATAATATTTCTTGTAAGAAGTATTGAAATATGTTATAATATAAATATAAATATGTATATGAAATATTTCTCTAAAGTCCAAATTCTGTTAAGACATTAAAGAGTGATAAGCGATCTATACGGTCATATGCTTTCCGGAAATCCACAAACGTTATAACATATTTTTTGTTAGTTGTGTAAATGTTAAAATATTGTATGATGTTTTTCAGATTCAAAATTTGCTCAATTGCAATTGCAAAATCGCTCGATTGCTAAATATGTTGCACATGACCGTCCCTTCCTGAATCCACCTTGATATTCACCGATTTGATTATCTACTTGATGGTCTGCACTTTTTGGTAAAACTTTTGAAACAATTTTGTATGTGACCTGAAGAAGGGATATACAGTGGAATCCGTTTATTATGACTCCGGCTATATTGACCAACCGCTTAATATGAAGTAATTGCAGTGTGTTTGGTTTTCATATTAAATTCTTTATAGCAAGGTTCCGATATAATGACTTCGTTTAAAATGACATGTCGCTTATTATGACTTGTTTTTAAGAAATTATGTCCGGCTATAGTGACCGCCCCCACCCAAAACCATCCCCACTCCTTTCCCTGCAACGAAATTTGGTGAGTACGTGGCTCGTTTTTGTTTTGATTCCCAGTAACGAATTGATAGTTCATGGATATTACCTACTGTTAGTGATTTGTGCACAAAATGACATTGCAACGACGTAAAGCGTTTACCATTGAAGAGGAGGGTGCGATTATATACAGACTAGAAAATGGAGAATCAAACTCATCTCTCGCAAAGGAATTTGGTGTTGGCCATTCGACCATATCAATGATTTTTAAAAACAAGAACCAGATTAAGGAATCGTTTAATTCAAATGTTCTGAATCCGAAAAGGCTTCGAAAATCACGGCAGAATAATGTTGATCAAGCGTTAA
Source organism: Phosphuga atrata (assembly GCA_944588485.1). Classification (NCBI taxonomy): domain Eukaryota; kingdom Metazoa; phylum Arthropoda; class Insecta; order Coleoptera; family Silphidae; genus Phosphuga; species Phosphuga atrata. The sequence goes on from OX155899.1 coordinate 60,638,446, forward strand.
TTCAGTGGTATAAAATGGCGAGAAACAAAAGAATACCCATCAACGGCCCTATGTTACAGGAAAAGGCAAATGTTTTTGCTTCACGTTTTGGTATCTTCAACTTTAATTGTTCTGCGAGCTGGATAAGTCGTTTTAAAGTGAGACATAACATTGTGGCGGGAAAAATTGTCGGTGAATCCTCGTCTGTTGATCAAAGCTCTACAACAAACTGTTTAACCACTGTGTGGTCAAATCTACGGAAACAATTTTCTGATGATGAGATTTTCAATGCAGTTGAAACTGGTCTGTTTTACAAATTAATGCCGGACAGAACTTTAAAATTTAAGGGAGAGAATTGTAGTGGAGGCAAGTTGTCAAAAGATAGAATAACCGTCATGGTAGCAGCAAATCTGAGCGGCACAGAGAAAAAAAAAAATTACTCGTTATTGGGAAATCTAAAAAAACAAGATGTTTTAGCAGTGTTAATTCGTTGCCAGTCGATTATGCAAACAACCGTAAAGCTTGGATGACGTCAGAACTGTTCGGAAATTGGCTTCGAGATTGGGATCGCGATTTGGAGAAAAAGAAGAATTTTTTTTTATTGCTGGTTGATAATTGCCCGGCGCATCCAATAGTTACTAATTTAAAGACTATAACACTTGCTTCCCTTCCACCAAATACAACATCAGTCTTGCAGCCAATGGATCAAGGAATAATACAATCACTCAAAAGCAATTTCAGAAAGAATCTTTTGCTAAAAATGATTAATTGCCTTGATTATAATCAAAATAGCTCTTACTAAAATAACAGTTCTTGATGAACTGCATGCAGGATTCATTGAAAACCATGCTGGTTTACCTGTTCAAAATACAGCAGAAAAGGATTTTGATGATGAAGATGACGTTCCTTTATCTTTGTGGTTACGAAATTTAAATTCAGACTCGTTAACAGCGCCGGGAATGTGGGACGATTATGTTGAAATTGATAACGCTCTCCTCACATCAGAAAAACCATCAGATAAAAATATTGTACAGGATATTACAGCTAATGAGCAAAACGAAAGCGATGAAGAAGAGGAAGTCGAGGAAGAAGCAATACCTACAGCAGAAGAGGCTTTAAAAGCTGCAGACTTATTATCACGATTTGTTCATACCAATTTCGAAAATGATAATTTAAACAGGGCAATGTCTTCTTTACACAATAATGTTAGAGACTGTTATTCGAGGGGTCTAAGGAGGAAACAAAAGCAGACAAAAATTAGTGATTTCTTATATAAAAAATAACTAAATGTTATGTATGTACATTGATATTATGTACATTTTTTATGTTATGTTTTTGTATACATATATGTATGTAATATGTACAAACATATGTTAATTTTGTGCCAATTTATGTTTTTTTTTTGTTAATAGATATATGTATCATACAATTTTTAGTTGTTATCTCTATTAAACTAAATACATAACTAATAAAATTAGGTTGATAAAAATAAGATGTTTGTTTTTTAAGACTATGCTTTGTATGACATCCGTTTACTTTGACGTGTTTGTCACTTCCCTTCGATGTCATTATAAGCGGATTCTACTGTACCTCGATAATTGTTTGGGGGTCAGTTTTACTTCCTTTTTTTGTGTATGGGATAGATATATATCGCCAACTTCCAATCCGAGGGGATTTTTTCCGTTTGCCAAATGTCCAACATAATTTCGTGCAATTTTATGATGCAATTTTCTCCTGCATTGTTCCACAATTCTGCCCGTTCATACCATTTCTAAATAAAAAAATCGTCGATACATATTGAGAGAATTGTATCGCACTCGGCGAGCCATTAGCGAACCCATATGAGTGCTTTAACGACTTCATTATAGACGAAAATAGAAAAAACAATTTAATTTAATTAATCAACAAACAATTCTCGGTTTTCATTTGTATTTACCAGAATAAATACAAACATATACATATCTTATATACATATACATAGGGGGGCATGGAAGGGGCCTCCACGCGTGCATTTTCTCCTGTATATGCAGAACATGCCGGCGCCCCCTGGTAACACTGTTCCACCAGACAGTGGCTAATCCTTCCACCACCGGAAACCACCGGACACGAGAAACAACATACATACCTTATACGTATATACCTTACATACATACCTTATACACAAATACATATATACATGCATACATACATACAAATACACTCATAGTACTACGGAAAGTACTGAAAGTGTTAAGTAAAGTCGGGAATTTTAACTTCGCGGAAAGTTAAATCGTTAGGTGCCAAAAACTTTTGTAGTGCGCGAGTGCAAAGTCGGGAGTGTTAGTTCCGCGTGAAATAAAATGTTTAGGGAAAGTTTCCGAAAGTTCTTGCAAATAAAATAGTGCCGTAAACAGACACAGTGTTAGATTCGCGAGTAAACAAATAAAAACCGTGATTAGGGCAGTGATGGATCCTCTCAAAGGTTGGTGGATATGGTTGGGAGAGCGGCGCAGACTGCATAAGACGCCTGTAGGGCAGGAAGGACGCCTGCCGCTCAGGGTCTCAGAAAAGTGCAGGCAATCGTTCACTGCACAAAAGTAGATCCTGCAAGAGATTGAGCTCCAACATGCCAAGTAGTGAGTGAGTTTTGAAATTTATTAATCGCGGTCGCGAGTGCTCCGATAGGACTTTGGCGCTCAAGATTCGGATTGGGTTTTGAGTGGTCGAAGTTCTCGAACGTCCGCAGGGAATTTAAATGGCTGTTTAGGCCGATCTGGAATATGGAGTTTGAAATAGTCACTTTCTTATTTGATTGAATATGCGGCGAAGTTAAGGGAATACGCTTTCCGTGGTTTTACCACATTTTCAGATAGTTCTTCCATTACAAATGTGCCTATTGCAGACTCATTTGCTACATCAGTTAGTTCCAAAAATTCATATGTAGTTGAAAAGCTTAAATACATCGACCGTTTCAAAACATCCTCTTCCAGAGCTTAACAGGCATCGCAATCAAGATTTATTACGACTAAGCAGACTCGATCTAGAAATCGCGTCTGATTAGTACTTAGTTTGCGCATTCTGCTTTGCCGTTTTGCAGAAACCGAACGATCCGGATCGTTTGACGCGTGTGTCAAGCAGGAAGAAAGAAGAAGGGAAAGCACAGTAGACCAGGTTGGTAACTTTGAGGTTTGTTTATTCTGTAAATCAAAATATGTTATAAATGTTTTATTAATATTTTGCTTTTTAGCAGTTTTCAGTTAAAAAAAAAAAATAATAAGTGATATAGTGCGGGTCGTGAGTGAAATAAATCGCAGTAAAACAAAGTGTTAAGTCGGGAGTGTTAATTTCGCGGAAAGTCAAATCGTTTATTGCCGAAAACCTTTGTAGTGCGCGAGTGTAAAGTCGGGAGTGTTAGTTCCGCGTGAAATAAAATGTATAGGGAAAGTTTCCGAAAGTTTTTGCAAATAAAATAGTGCCGTAAACAAAGACACAGTGTTAGATTCGCGTGTAAACAAATAAAAATCGTGATTAGGGCAGTGATGGATCCTCTCAATGGCTGGTGGATATGGTTGGGGGAGCGGCGCAGACTGTAGGAGACGCCTGTAGGGCAGGAAGGACGCCTTCTGCTCAGGGTCTCAGAAAAGTGCAGGCAACCGTCCACTGCACAAAGGTAGGTCCTGCAAGAGATTGAGCACCAAGATGCCAAGTAGTGAGTGAGTTTTGAAATTTATTATTCGCGGTCGCGAGTGTTACGATAAGGCTTTGGCGCTCAAGATAGGTTACACACGAGAGTCTCGTTTCTAATCTCATTCCGGGCAGCCGTAACATTTCCATCATAGATTTGAATCCGAGCAACCCGAACTCGACCAAGCCCAGAACGAGCAGTTCAAATTTATGAAGAAAATGTTTCGGCTGCCCGTGTCAGGGTCAAAGATTGAAGACGAGATCAGAAACGAGCCTCTCGTGTGAACATTTTACGTGTGACAATTTTGTATGGGACGGAGTTTGATAATCTAGTAAATCTGGTTCGTGCATAATTCATTGCTTTTATATAAGAATCTTTTTATTTTCATTTGTTTGTAGACACAAGTAGACTTCCGAATACAAATCACAGTATTTTTGCTATTTCTAGATTTTGTTTTTTTGCAGCGCATATATTTTTTGTGCAGGTTTTTGTCGGTTGCCGAATAGCGTTTGCGCAGTTAGGTTGGTATTTCTATTTTGTGAAAAAGAAAAGTTCTCTTTTATCCTTGAAAGTAGTGCAGCTTTGTTTTTAACGATTAAATTGGAAATAGACAATATTCCAAAACTAACGTTTATGGTGCAAATACGCAAAATTTTAATATATGTCTATAGTCCATTTTTTTAAGAATGCAGTAACTAGAAACCTGATTTACACTATGACAAATGTTCAATCTAGTTATAAAATTTCAAAATATAGTTACTTGAATATGAAATTGGTAATTTATTAATGGTTTGATTAAATATCTTATTATTTATTTACATAGTTTACGCCCAAATTGGATCTTAAATCAAACCCAAATACTGTTAATTTATGTTAACATTGAATTAAAAAAATAATAGAATTTGATTTATCGATTAACTTATTATAAAAATTATAGAAATTGAGTAACTTATTATATTTATTAAAACAGCATAACAAAAACACATTTATTGAAATTTAAATTTATTAAATTCTTCTTCTTCTTGTTTAGAATGGGCCTACTTTGGACCACGCTTGTTCAACTGTTGGGCTTTGATCTTTGCCCAGTATTGTCACATCTTCTGCCAGTGTAACTCCTTTCTCTCTTCTGTCCAGGGGCTACCTTTCCTTCGGGGTTTTTCCTGAAATCCGCAGACTCCCTTCAGGGTGCGTCTCACAGACTGTTTGTTTTGGAGATCTGTTATTCCCAGTTCAAATTCCTTTTTTTTTTAATTTTTCCATTCCAAATTCATTCAAATCTACAAAAAGTACATCTACTAAAAAAATAATTACATTACATTTATTTATTACAATTCATCAGTTTGAATCTGAATCTGTAAATTCCGTTTCACTGGACGAGCCAGTATTTACAACAAATTGCAGGTGCATATCTTAGACAATTTTATCCAGTTTGTATAGTTCATCTTTTTCTTTTATAACATGGTCAACACAATTGGACCACTTCTCAGCTGAAACTTGCGCTAAGCCATCATGAAATAATTTTGTTACTTCAGACATTTTAAATGTTTTATTATTAGTTGCCACATATCCCTTTACCTGTGCCCAAATTAATTCAATGGGATTTAATTTGCAGTGGTATGGTGGCAAACGTAAAACCTCCCGATGTGTATTTCGAATCATTTCGTCCACTCTGTATGGAACTGGATGAGTGTTTGTGTAAGTTTTTACCATATCCAATAGCTCTACTTTTAATAAATGTTCGTCTACTTCCTTTCCTTTGCTTCGAAGATATGTTATTATATCCTCTTTCCACCAAGTGGTTGTCGGTGTTTTTTCCATTTTGACAGAATGGTATGATGGCATTGAATGGCATTGTCCATCGCAATAACACTATTTTCAGTTAAAGATGACAAAATTTTTGCCATCCACTCTTCAAATACGATGGAATTCATATCCTCATGGTAATCGCCCATTTTTTTGGATTCAAATATTAGTAACCCACCTTCTAAAAACCCATTTTCGTTGCCTATGTGGGTAATTATTAATCGGTGACCTTTGCCAGAGGGATCTTTTAGGCCCACAGACAAATCTTCTATAAAGGCTTGGCGTGAATTTGTTACAGTCTTATCTTTCCAAACTTTTCTTTTTGTTTGGCATGCATTCACCCACGTTTCGTCCAGGTAATAAATAGCCCTCCCTTTCTGTCGATATTTACGAATTTTTGTTAAATACTGTCTTCTCTATAAGACAATATCATCTCTTTTTATCAGCATGCTATTCCTACCTCTTTTTTCCCACACAAATATTAGTTTCTTGAGAACTTTGAAAAGCGTAGAACGGGACATATGGGAAATTAATTCATTACCATTTATAACCTGGAAAAATTTTCATATACATAACATCTGTTTAAAATCAATAATAATCATGTAACTTAATCGAAGTGTTACTTTTACTCAAATTTTAAAATTTGCTAATACAAAAAAATCAAAAAGAAAATATGACAGTAATTCAGTTATCACTTAATATTTTAGTTATGGTGATGTAATTTAGGCATAAAAGTCAAGCAGAGTCACATAAATAAAACAACAGTTTACCTGCAATACTTTATCAAAAGTTGGGATTTCATTTCTTTTGAAAAAGGAATGCACAGTATATCGGATAGCTTTTTTCTCATCATCTGATAATTTTGAATACAAATCTTCTCACATTCTTTTCTTCTTTGGTGTTGAAACTTTCCCTGTTTTTTCCATTTCCGCAGCAATTTTGTATATAGATCTTTCTGAGATTCCAACAGCTGCTGCAGTGAGTGCCATAGCTTGAGCTTTTTTTTGTTGTACCCTTACTTTTATTGACCAAATAACTGTTGTAGGCCATTAATTTTTGTTCACTTTTTAAAAATTTTCCCTTCGGATTTTTCTTTATACCTTTGTAAGTCCTGGGCACCTCGTTATTAGCCATGGTAGTATAAAAACAAAATTCCCGGAGGGTGCACACTTATTCAAGGAGTTAAAACAACAAAACCAGAAAGAACAAATACTACTATTGTTTGTATTGAAAAATACAGATTAAATACACCAAATGGCAACAATTGTAATAAAATATAAACAAATAAATGGAGAAAAACGCAAAAAAACAAAATGATACAAACAGATCAGATGACAAATGTGAATTGACATGGCAGCCATTGACAACTAAGAGCTCAACATGCATTGGCGTACGAAAAAAATCTACTTGGTGTTAATTAATTTTTTCATCTTTAAATTTAAAATTAAATATGAAACATTATTGTATAATATAGTACCTATAATACCCATTGTATAATGTAGTATAATTTAACGTTCTATTATATTTAGAAATTATTCGTAGTCTTATATTCATTAAATTACATATCGCCAAATTCTACGCCAGTGACTGCAAATGTATGTGAAAGAGAGAGATGGAGAAGTAAATATCGTCGGTGTAAACTTCTCCTCGATTTAAGCCAATCCGAGAGCAAGGTCAAATAAGCCCTATCTTCTCTGTACTGCATTCTAAAAAAAATTGACTATAGTTGAGGAGATTTCTGGGATAACGATGTAGTTCCTGAAAAATCTTCCGATCTATTTGCGACGAAAAAGAATTACTCATTGTCGAAAGACCGAAAAGAAAGTCTGCTGTATGGGAAAAATAGGATGAATGGGACGGGCCGCGCGACGGGATGGGATGGGATTAAAATTTTACGTTTGTGGGATGGGACTGTGGGACGAAAATGTGATGGGATGGGACAGTGACAGGAATACGTCCTACGGGATGGGATCTGGGACGAGAAACTCGTCCCATGCTTATCTCTAATCAGCACGTGGTTTACTCCGGGTAGTGCTAACGCTGAACGTAAACCATTTTCTAAAATTATATTTTCGTGTAATGTTGTATATATTTTTTATAGTTATTAATACCATGAAAATATATAATAAATTTCATATAAGAATATAAATTTCTATTTAACAAGTATTCCATCTAAATCGACAATTACTCTCAACAATAAAAAATATTTCTTAAAAAAAGTAGTTAAACATTCTAGAAAATACTTAAAAATTCAAGAATTTAGTCTTAAAGAATTAAACTATTTAAACTAATTGTAAGTTATTTTAATTCCGTGCGAAAATTCTTGGCGCTGCCAAGCGTCCATTATTTGAACTAGGTCTAGTGTGCAAACAGGTGTGAGGGGCTCTTTAGAATTTCTGGAACAAGGTCAATGTTTCTGTCAGTAAAAGTAAACACAAACAATTCAAAAATATTACCTAATAATAACCTAAAATATAAAAATGTCTCACAAAAAAGGAAAAGCAACAACAACAATATATTTATTAATAAACATAATCTTGTATTTAACGATAATCTTACTAAATAAATGGATTTATGTGAACATAAAGTTTCCAAATGTTACTTTGTCCATGCTGCATTTTCTTTTTGCTTTCTTGGTTTTACACACTTCCGAAAAGTTCAATATCTTTGTTATAAAAACAGTTCCAATTGGAGAAATCCTACCGTTGGCGACAACATTCTGCGGCCTTGTAGTTTTCACCAATTTAAGTTTGCAGCACAACTCACATGAAACATTCCAACTTGTTAAAATTCTCACAACTCCCGGAACTGTTTTGATACAAATATGTTATTATGGCAAACACTTCTCCAACAAAGTCACAACGGCAATTGTATAATAATAATTATTGTTTCATCTTACATATCTAAATAACTAGTTTTTCAGTTTCCTATTACTTTGGGTGTAATAATACATTGTTATTATGATTCTTCCATTAACATTTTTGGGATTACTTTTGCCATGTTAGGAGTGATATTAACTTCAATATATCAAGTGGTAAGTTTTAAGATATTAGAGAAATCATTTGTTAATGCTATCAGGTTGTATTGTACTTACCGCATATTTATTTATTGATTATAAACAATACAAGCATATATCGAGTGGCATATATATGCACAACGGATATACTTGTATATTTTATAGTTTATACATAATAAATAAATACATAATGTATTTATAGTCACCATGAGTCAGTGCACTAAGAGTTTTACGGACCTAGTGCATCCCATATAATTATTGCTAAATTTCATATTAAGAGCACCTTTGCCAATGCTGCTTCTATCAAGAATTTCGGAATTCAAATCAGGTTTAAAAATTTGAATTTTTTTTTTATTGTGCTTTGGGGAAGCTCTACCAGCCTGCGTGGGAGGGTCTAACTCACTAAACCCCCTCTTCCACTTGGCTTTAGAATGAGCCCCCCTGGTATCGCTCGCGCATTCGTTCAGTGTGTGCAGCCCGGATGGGTTAGAGCTGCCCTAGTTTTGTAGTTTCATTATAGATGAATGTTGTAAGTTATCGCGAATATGTTTTGTTTTGTCTTAGTTGATGGGTTAGATTTGATAGAATTAGATATTTTACTTTAAACTAGATTTATTTAAGAATACTTTTGCTGTTGGATTGGAACTGCCTGCTTTTAACATACTTGTCTTATATATCTTCACATCATGTGTCCTTTGCTTTTTGACGGTCGTGAGCCTTCCGCTCAGCTGTTCCGTCGTCTTGTTGTTTGTTTCTGTGTTTTTTTTTTTTGTTTTTTTTGTGTCGGTTTGCTTGTTTGTTTGTCGGTTTGTTTGTTCTTCTGTTTCACTCATAAACGGTTTTCTTTTTTCTTTCTTTTTTTTTTTGGTTCTGTTTTTTTTTTTGGTTCTTTTTTTTTGTTTTGTTTTTTTTTTGGTTTTTTTTTTTTTTTTTCTTCTCGTTGTTGGTCCTTGGTTTGTCCTGGTGTTGATTCCTGGTTCGCCCTCCTGGCGGTTCCTGGTTTGTCCTTCGTTCTCGTGGTGGTTCCTTGCTCGTCTTCTTGGTGGGTGCTGTGTCTCTCTGGTTTGTTCGTGTTGTTCCTGCCTGTTTTTGTTCCTGGGTGCTCCGCTGGGTTCGGGGATGTGGGCTTTCCTGTGAAAAAGAAAGATCAGTGATTACCTATGTTGTTGAGGTTTTGGATGTTTCCATTTGACGTTGATGTTGTAGTTTGCTGCGTTGTTGATTGTTGGGTTTTCATGCGTTTTCATGCGTTCGAAGCTTTTCGTTGCTAGTTTTTCTATGTGTTGCTTGATTGTCTCCATGTTTAGATCGCTGTGCAGCTGCTCATTGGTCATGTACCATGGCGAATCTGTTATTTCTCTCAGAGTTTTGTTCTGAATGATTTGGAGTTTGTAGATTTTCCATTCTTTGGATTGTATCCAGCACGTCGATGAGTACGTCATTGTCGGCCGTATTATGGACTTGTAGATTTGTAGTTTGTTCCTTATGTTCAGCTTGCTTTTCCTGTTTAAGAGCGGGTAGGGGTAGCCTTTAATTTGTTTTGCTTTTTTGGCTGTCTGATCGATGTGTTCTGAAAATGTACGAGCTTTGTCTAGGATTACGCCTAGATATTTGATTCGGTTTTCCCATTTTATGTCTGTGTTGTTGATTCTCAAGCAGCTACTGGGTTCGTGCTTAAATTTTTTCTTCGTGAAGATAATTGCCTGTGTTTTTTCTGCGTTTAGTTTGTTTCTCCAGGTGTTACACCAGTCGTTAATCCTGTCCAGGTGATTTTGGAGCCGTTTTGTTATGGCCTCGGTCGAGTATCCTCTTGTGAAAATTGCTGTGTCGTCTGCGTATAGTGCAATTTCTGTGTCGTTTAGTTTTGGGATGTCTGCGGTGTAGATGTTGTAAAGAAGGGGGCCCAGGACAGATCCTTGTGGGACACCGGCTGTCATTGTCTGAGTTGTGGAGATGCTGTCGTTTATTTTGACTTGGAATGTTCTGTTACAGATAAAGGACGTCACTAGTCTGATCATTGCTGTTGGGATTTTAAATTGGTGCAGTTTGTATATTAAACCTAGGTGCCATACCTTGTCGAAAGCCTTAGAGACGTCCAGAAAGACGGCTCCCGTGGCTAACCCTTTGTTGAAAGCGTCGATTATTGCTTCGGTTATTCTTGTCGTCTGATAGGTGGTAGAGTGCTCTGTTCTGAAGCCGTATTGTTCGTCGGGTAGAATACGTTTGTCTTCAGTTATTTCTGTCAGTCTTTTGTGTATTACTTTTTCTGTGATTTTACTGAGACCTGTCAGCAGACTTATTGGTCTGTAACTGGAGGTGAGGTTTCGGGGTTTGTTCGGTTTCGGGATTAGAATCGTTGTTGCGTGTTTCCATTGGGTCGGAAACACTCCAAGTTTCAGTGCGGCGTTTATGATTTGTGTTATTCTGTCTATTGCGTTCGGTGTTAGGTTTTTTAGCGCGGCGTTGTTGATGTTATCGCAGCCTGGTGTTTTCTTGGTTTTTAGGTTTTTAATTATACCTTTTATTTCTTTCGGTGTTGTTTCCTCTATTTCCGTGTTTCCTACGCTACTATTTAGTATTCTCAGTACGGTTTCGCGTATTTCTTGCCTTTTGCGGAGTGGGTGTGTGTCGGCGTTCGGTTTAAACTGCTGTGCAAGCGATTTTGCGAATTCCTCCGTTTTCTCCTCGTCCGTGCTTGCTACAGTGTCGTTTGTTGTTTTCAGTGGGGGAATTGTTCTCCTCTCCTTGTTTCTAAGATTCTTGGCTAATTTCCACGGTTCCTCTATTGTTTCGTTGATGCGTTCTAGTCTGTCTTTTCTATAGACTTGGTAGTTTGCTATGTTCAGTTGGTTGCAACGTCTGAGGTGCGTCTCGTTGATCACGGCCACGTCGACGCTGTGTTCGTTTAGGTGTGCTACTAGTTCCTGTTTCTTGTTTTGTATTCCGTTTGCGTTCCAGAATGTAAGTTTCAGATTGTCTCTAGTTCTTCTAGTGGTCATTGTTGAGTGTGAGCATGATGGTTGTGATTTTTCTAGTGAACTTTTCTGTTTCTTCTTTGCTGTGTCCCATTTCGGCAAAGTCGAGCATCATTTCCGTCACTTCAGATCTGATTACTTCGTTGCTATTCCTTTTCTTTCGTTTGGTTGAAGGTTTTGTCTCCGGGTTGGGGTTGTTGCTTCTTCTTATCGGTTTCGGTATTTGGCTCGTTGTCGGTGTTTGGGCTGTTTGTCTCTGTGTTTGGGCTGTTTGTCTCGGTGTTTGGGTTGTTTGTCTCGGTGGGGGTCTCGTTTCATGCTGTCTTTGTTCCGTTTGTCTAGCTATTTCCGGTCTCGCCGGGCAGTTTCTCCATATAGAGGTGTGTTCGCCTCCGCAGTTTGCGCATTTCGGCGGCAGTGTTAGCGGTTTCTCGCACAAGTGCGTGCTGTGGTTCTGTCCGCATTTCATGCATCTGTATTCGGCGTTGCAGTGCCTCTGCACGTGGCCGAACAGCTGGCATCGGTGACATTGCACGGTTTCTCCTCGTGTTTTCAGCGGTTCCATTTTCACGTTCAATCCGCAGAATCGATCCATTTGGTAGATGGATTTGTATTCCTTCCCAATTTCTATCAGGACCATTTGGATTGGCGTGGCTTCTCTCCTTTTCATCCTGTCACTTTTATGGCCGGGTATCCGTTGTCGTTGAGGTTCTCATTGATTTGCTCCTCCGTCAGGCCGCAGGGAACTCCCTTCACTACGACCTTCAGGTTCCTTTCCGTGCTCAGTTGGTGCGTGTGAAATTCGTAATTGTCCTCTTTCATTAGTTTGTACATGTTTCGGTAGTCCGTGATTGTTTGGGGCTGGATTCTTATCCCGTCCCTGGTCGATGTTGCTCTGGTGTAGTTTATTTTGTTCCTGTTGAGCTTCTTCGAAAGCCCTGCCCATTTGTCCTTGTTTCGTAGAACTATTGGTGTTTTGTTGTTGGTGTTTTCGGTGGGGGTTTCGGTCTCAGTGACTTCGTCTTCGTCGTCGTCGTCGTCACTGTCCCTTGTGTTTAAGCATGCATAGCTATTCATACTTACAGGCTTGACGTGGTTGGGCTCGCAAGCTTAGCGGTTTTCTTTGGAAACCGGAAGGTTTCCTCGTCCTCCGGGTCAGTTTTGCGCTTGGGGGCGGCCTCGGTGGTGCTGTCCGTGTCCATCGGTCGGGTTTTCCTCCTCGGGGCGGCTTCGGTGGCTCTCCTCGGGGCGGCTTCAGTTGATCTCTTCGGTCCGGCATCATTGCTCCTCTCGGCGGCGGTCGTTCTGGTCGCGGCGGTGTCCTGGGGTTGTTCGGTGGCGGTGGTCTTCATCCTTTTCGCTATTTGGTTGAATAGCTTCTTCAGGCCGTCATCGCTGATGGAGTCCAGGAAGTCGTAGTCCTTGATTTCCATGGATGCGGCGGTTCCGTTGGCGCTGGTTTGCATGATTGGGTTCATGATTTCTCGGTTGGGTTTTTTTAAATTATTTTGTCAAATAATTGCTAAGTTTAACGTCTGCTTCGTTCGAAGTTCGGTTAAGCTGTGAACGACGAATATATCTTCACATCCCAAGTACCTGCTTTTATGAGGGTCTTAAGAGTGGAAGGTTTACATTTCTCAGTATTGGTACAGTTGTTGAAAGTTTAGAATGCTCGGGCTTTACAACATGAATCATTTGTGTTTTTAATCAATTATCTCTGCTTAGCATTGCTCCTTCTGCTCTCACTTTTTGTGACATTATGTTTATGTTGGTGGCTATTGTCCTCGTGAGTAGCACTTCCGCGATGTTTGCGCTTGTAAAGACTGTCTTTCTGCGTCCCATCTGGCGGAGTGGAACATACTGTATTCAGGCCCATCGCTTTCTTCGGAGCAGTACCACTACGCCGTATTTTGCCACTTTCCTATTCTGAAATACAAAAACACCGCAATTTTTTACAAAATACTGCGTGCTAGTACTGCTCCAAAGAAAGGGATGGGCCTGAACACATGGCTTGGGTTATGTAGTGGTCTACCTCGCCATAACCCAAGCCATGATAGGACAGGGCGTTTTTGGCACATGCTTGTTAAAAATAGGAAAGAGGCAAAAGGTTTAAAGATTGTGCTGCTTTCAGAAGTAGGTACGCCCTATGTAGGTATATCCTCCATTTGTGGATTACTGTTAAAAAGTCACAGCAGATTCTTCTCATGACTCACATAACCTATATTCCTTAAAGACCTTTACAGACCTGTTGCATCCTATGTTAATTGATGCTATATTATCTATTGAGCGCTCATTTGCCAATCCTGTTTCTTACAAGAATTTACAAAATTCGAATCAGCGTTAAAGTTTGCAATTCCTCCGGGCTCAAGCAGTAATCCCTGTGGTATAACCTCGTTTTGTGGATTAATGCTTCAAAACTACTATTCTTCTACTGATTTGCAGAACCTATAATTAATCATCTTCTTCTTATCATCTTCTTTCCACGAACTTGAATTTTTTTAGAATCCCAATTAATACTAATTAAACTTAATGACAATTAACTTTTTTAGTTATTAAATAGGAAACAATCAGAACTGCAATTGAATTCAATGCAATTGTTATATCTACAAGCTCCTCTGTCCACTTTATTTATTGTCAGCTGTATTCCATTTATTGAGGCTCCTGTGCAAACCTTGTCGCATGGTTGGAATCCATTTGAATTGGTAAATACAAAATTGCCTTTTGGATTACAACTTTTTCATATGCATATTTTTGCAGCTTATGGTTCTAATATCTTGCATATCTGCTATGGTTTACAATGTCACAACTTATTGGATAATTGAAAACACACCTCCAACAATGTATCCTTTTGATGTTGTGCAAAATTTGTTACTGTATGATTTAGTTTGTAATTACTTATTTACTATATAAGGGCTAATAGGACTTAAGCCCACGATTCTGAAATGTTGCAAGGCTTCCTAAGCAACCTATAACCTGTGGCTGTCTCACATGTGACCCACTTTTGGGAAGATCTACAGATGGAATTAAAGTTTAATTAAATGCCAATTCATCTTAGTCGTATCAGGTCGTCAAGGATGAGATTTGTAAATAATTTTGTAAATTAATATCCGATCTTAACAGCTGATTATTTGACATTGCCTTTATATTTTTTATTACTCATGCGTGAAAGTACTTCTTGACGCACGTTTTTTAATACGAGAAATTCCACTTCTCGTTGTATTTCCACATAACCTGGGTAACGCACGCAAATATTCAATGTCGCTAGGTTGCATTAAAAAAAAACAAATAATTAATATTAAAATGAACACAATCAAGACCTCAATATTAAAAAAAGTGACGTGGAAGTGTTAGAATTTTTTTTCATTACAAAATAGTAATAAAAATTAAAGAAAACGTTTTAAAAGGGATTTTATACCACCGACCCGAAGAACCTGCCGCTTAAATGGCAGAAGTGTGGATGGGTGCATACTTCGATCATTAAAATAATTCCTGCTATTTGTAAGCTATAAAACCACTTTGACTTTTTTTCTACAAATTTCATACTTGACGACCCAATATATTTAGAGGAAATTTAAAAAAAAATGATTATTTCACATAGATTTCCTTTTTTTGTGTTCTTAAAAAGTTTTAAGAGTGAAGGGGCAAATATTCTCCAACTCAGGGTGGCCGCCTCTGTTTTTGGTGGACATTTGTTGATTATTTTTCTTACTTAGACTTGACTAGACAGACAAGACTAGACAGACAAGACTAGACAGACAAGACTAGACAGACAAGACTAGACAGACAAGACTTTTTTTTTTTTTTTTTTTTTATATGGGGGACGTAGCAAGCACATTCAGTTGACTTGACAAGTGGCCCCCCTGGAAACTCACGGGCATCTTGGAACCGCTTTTCGCATATCTTCAAGATGGCGTTGGCTTCGATCTTACTTGATGTCCTTACATCCCCCATCCACGGAAGGTGATTAGGGGTTCAGGTTGTTTTCAGCTTTTGTTGTCTATGTTGTTTTGTCCGTTCATCCTGTTCTTTCATGCTTAGTATGTCCCTTATCATCATTTCTGTTGCAGACCAGTCTTCTTCACTCCTAAGCATTGTTTCCGTGAGTGTGCTAGTTTCTAAAATTCTTTTTGTTTTTGAAGTGTATATGTCCCTCTCTAAAGACCACCTAGGGCATTCGAAGATTGTGTGATACACGCTATCTGTCTTATCACAATAAACGCACTGGTTGTCTGCTTCGCGCCCAATACTGTGCAGGTAGTCTTTGAAGCACCCGTGGCCACTAAGTGCCTGCGTCAGGTAGTAGGTAACTTGTCCGTGCCTTCTCGTGACCCATGGATCCAATTTTGGAATCAGGAGTCTCGTCCACTCACCCCTCTCTGAGGCTTCCCAGTACTCTTGCCAACTTTCGAGCATTTGGATCCTTGCCTTTTTTCGCAGTTCATTTTTGTTTTCACAGCTCCTTTCTTTATAAAGCGTGTCTCTCTCTTCAACAAGAAGTTTTATAGGAGCTATTCCCGCAATAACAAGAATGGCGTCACCTGAGACGGTCCTATATGCGCTGGACACGCGTAGCGCCATTTTTCTTTGAATGGATTGCAGTTTTTGCCTTAGATTTGCTCTCTCCATGGCTCGCTTCCAGATTGGTGCTGCGTAGAGCATGGCAGATTCGACAACTGAACACAAGATCCTTCGTTTGGAGCTCTTAGGACCACCTACAGTTGGCATAAGTTTTCCAAGTGCCGCTGAGGTTTTTAATGCCTTCCCAGCTGCAAGAACAATGTGCTGCCGAAAGGAAAGATTTTTATCTATAGTTACGCCTAAGTATTTAATGGCCTCCTTTGGTACTATTGTTTCGCTTTTTATTTTAAATGTGACTGCTCCTACTTTCATTCTTCCTGTCAATAAAACCGCTTCAGACAGACAAGACTAGACAGACAAGACTAGACAGACAAGACTAGACAGACAAGACTAGACAGACAAGACTAGACAGACAAGACTAGACAGACAAGACTAGACAGACAAGACTAGACAGACAAGACTAGACAGACAAGACTAGACAGAGAAGACTAGACAGACAAGACTAGACAGACAAGACTAGACAGACAAGACTAGACAGACAAGACTAGACAGACAAGACTAGACAGACAAGACTAGACAGACAAGACTAGACAGACAAGACTAGACAGACAAGACTAGACAGACAAGACTAGACAGACAAGACTAGACAGACAAGACTAGACAGACAAGACTAGACAGAGAAGACTAGACAGACAAGACTAGACAGACAAGACTAGACAGACAAGACTAGACAGACAAGACTAGACAGACAAGACTACTTATTTATTTATTTCTTTATTTGCTAATAAAATTTTGAAGGGACAGAAGGTACTTCCTTCCTTCAAGGAAGTGGTACTCTTTGGTAAACTATTCCAAACATGTAACATTTCAAACTCGAAATTGCCTGCACAAAATATTGAAATGGCCTCCATATGGGCCCTGTGCCTAAATTTGGGAAGCATTGATCTAGATCTAGAAAACTCGTACTATTAAATGACTTCTACCAATGTGGTCCAGAAACAAAATGTTGGATACCTCTAATTCTATGAACTAGTAATTAAATCTTTAATTCGACTCTTCATAATGTTTGAAATTTGAACCACGATTTCATGCACATGATTAAAATAATAATAATAAGGAACGCGTTATTACGCGTTTCTTAATATTTTTTGTACGTTTTGGCCTACTAGGGACCACGGGGCTTGTCTTAATTTTCAGCTAGGGTCTTCTGCTTTTCATGCCTTCATGCCTTTTCATGCCTTCATCTTCTGACTGTGAGCTTGCTTCCTCTCATCCATCCATTAAGTCTGGTAGTGCCTGTACACTTCTTGCTTGTGAGAGACAGTGGGAAGACTCGCTGCAGGATGGCCTGTCGGTATTGAGTTCGGTTCTCGATTGTCTGTAATGGGATCTGCAGTTCCTCTAAGTCGGATTTAACAGAGGTGTACCACTTTGGATGCCTTTTCCCTACTTGTTACTGTGAGGATCCTCTTGGTGAGCCTGGATTGATTCAGGCGGGTCATGTACCCATGGAAGTTCAGTCGTCTTTTCCTTATACATGTGACTATGTCTTCCAGATGTTCGTTGAGCTCGTTATTGTGCCTGATCCTGTAGGTACCATCTTCCTCTCTTATGGGTCCTAGTATTCTCCTCAGGATCTTCCTCTCTTTAAGTTCTAGTTTCCTGAGTGGGCCCTTTCGATTCATCAAGAGGCATAGAGTGCATAGGGTCTTACTACCGAATTGTAGTGCTTAAGTTTTATGTTCTTGGATAGGTACTTGGAGGTATAGATGTTCTTACAGGAATGATAGGCCCTCGCTAACTTGGTGCACCTGGCGTCCATGGCCAAGGTTTCGCTCTCGCTTGCTGAGATCCATTCTCCCAAGTACTTGACAGCAGGAACTTTACAGATATTATTGTTTCTTAGTGGGATTGTAGAAGAAGCCTTCTTGATATTGGTGATGAACTCAGTCTTCTGTATGTTGACCCTCAAACGGGTTTTTGCCGCAACATTGTAGAGGCTCTGTAGTAGTGTAGATGAATAGCCTCCTCCATGCTGTTGACCAATAAGGTGTAATAAGGTGTAGCAAAGGCTAGACAGGGTACATTGAGGTTGTCTTGTACCCAAGCTTCAGTCCTGCTTCTGGTGACAATGTGGAAGTCTTTGTATTATTTTAAAAATAATTAAAGTTTTAAGTTTTTCTTTTGTTAAATTAAGTGTTAGATAAATTTTCTTAATATATAGATCAGATATAATGTAGTAGGTCATTGCAAATTCCTGTTAATTACACTTGGAAGTTCAATAATCTTTGATCATACAATAAGTACTAATCAATGTCTTGGAATTGGATTGACATTATTTGGGATTGTCCTTTATACAGGAATTAAGGTAACGAATTTATTTACAAGTTAAGTTACAATAGACCTTTTCATAATTGAATTTTTTTTGTGCGCGTGCGTCAATTTCCGCCTGTTATACGTCAAAATTGACCGAACTTTTTGACGTATAACCTTAATATTTGCCCGAAACTTTCATATTCCCGCCTTTCAAACTTGACAGATGCGCATGCGCTTAACTAACCGTAAAAAGGATAGGTTAGATTAAACTTAAGTTTGTATGTAGGTTTCCTAGGCTAATTTACAAACATTACATACATCGATGGTTGCCTGTGAAAGTAGTATACATTACTGTAGAATATTATTTATATTTTACTGTTTATTGTCCAATCTTAGTCGAATATTATTTATCCATAATAAATATGATGACAATATGAGGACATTTAGAATATGAACAAAATTGCCTTCCCGTAAAACACATGTTATTTATAGCCGATTTCGGTCGAATATTATTGTTCCACAGTGCAGTAATACATGCAGTAAGGACATTTAGGGTATCAGTGACCCCTGTAGAAAACTCGAACATTAAAAATTCAGCGTCATTTGGAGCAGCGTTCTGTGCGAAACGCTACAGAGACATTTGGTATGATTCAAGAGGCCTATAAGGAAGAAGTCATGTCACGTGCAATGATTTTCATGTGACACAAGAGTTTCAAAGAAGACGTTAAAAACGTTGACCGTGCTGGGAGACCATCAACAAGCCGAACTCAGGAAAATTTGGTGAAAGTGTCATCGTAAGACCATCGTCTTAGTGTTAGATTACTTGCCGACGAACTGGGATTGGTGATTACGGCACTGACAACGGTGTTCAAAGTAGTGACAGAAGATTTGAAGATGAGAAACCTGTGTGCCAAACTTGTTCCTAAAGTTCTGACGTATGAACAGAAGGCTCGGCGCCAGGCCGTTTGCGAAGAAATGCTGGAACGTTTGCAAGTGGTTAACAACTGGGTCAACGAGTACGATCCTGGTATACAAGGCGAGGAAGTGCGAAGTGGCACCTCCAAAAGCCCAAGAAAGCTCGCATGAGCAAGTCACGTGTGAAAAGCATGCCCATTGTTTTCATTAATGCCAAATGTGTGAAAAAGTGATCCACAAAGAGTTTGTTTCTGCTAGACTGTCACAGGTCGATTTTACGTTGATAGGCTCCTCCGTTTGAAGATCTGCGCGTCCGCCCGGAGATCAAAGACTATTAGGTTCTTCACCACGACTATGCTAACTCTCACACGTAGCTCGTCACCGCACAGTGGTTTGAAATCCCAACAAGCTGGCCAAAATATGAAGGAACCTTCCAAATATCGTGATTTTTGGTCTCCTTGCATTTTTGAGGTCGCTGATCACGAAACGGAATTCAAAATTCGAAATGGCGGACGCAATATGGCGGATAATTTTTCGAAAAACGCATTCAATTTTGTTGAAAGTCGAGATTTATCGGCTGTAAATGTCACCGATCACGAAACTGAGTTCAAAATGGCGGCCAATAGAAGGCGGATAATTTTCCGAAAAAAGCATTCAATTTTGTCGAAACTCGGGATTTAGGGGTTTTTGAGGTCACTGACAACGAAATTAAAATTACTTTTTTGGGAAAATTAAAAATATTTTTTTGGGAAAATTATCCGCCGCCATTTTGAATTTTGAATTCAGTTTCATGATCGGTGACATTTACTGCCGATAAATCTCGACTTTCAAAATTGAATGCGTTTTTCGAAAAATTATCCGCCATATTGCGTCCGCCATTTCGAATTTCGAAATTTTGAATTCAGTTTCGTGATCAGCGACCTCAAAAAATGCAAGGAGACCAAAAATCACGATATTTGGACGGTTACTTCATATTTACTATAGATGATATTTCATACGCAAAAATTACGAAAAACTGCAGAAAGTGCACACATCATCGCATAAAAATTATAACCGAAACCGAACGCGCAGCCACGCGCAGTTAATTTTTGGATATGTTCTGAATAAATGTCTGAGCAACAATTTCAATTTGGTTTAATAGCCCGGGTCGACCAGGGTTTTAACTTGTTGCTATATTTACCAAAACATCATCAGGAAAAATAACACTAATTTCATTAATTGTTTACTATATCATACATCGTTAATAATAATTTCCAGAACACAAAACTTCAAATTGTAGTTACTATCTAGAGAAGAATCCATTTTTCAGAATCCAAATTCGTTAAGTTTTCCCGATTCTCCAGCCGTTTGAACTTTACTTATGACGAGCAACGAGCAAAAAATGCGGAAGGCCAGAAGCGTGCCGGGGTCACGATTATAATACATACTGGAATACCGCTAATGGTCATAATACATACTAGATGTACCACTGCAACTATTCCAAACATTAAAAGTCTCTAGAATTTTTTTTTTTCCACTTTTGGCCAGCTTTTTGGGATTTCCAACCACTGTGCGCCGGTGACGTTTCGGCCAAGTCCAACGTGGCAATACTCCGCAGCCACCCTAAAGCCCCGATCTAGCTCACAACGATTTTTTTTTGTTTCCCCGAATCAAAGGAGACCTGAAAAGGAATAGACTCGATACGGTCCCAGCGGCCAAGTAGCTTCGACGAGGTCCTGTGACAGCTTGCCGCACGAAAAGTTCCAGGAAGCCTATGAATGTGTTATTTTTTCATAATGTATATCATATCTAAATATACATAATGTATACACACATCAGCCTTTTTATGTTCCACTGCTGCGCACCGGCCACTTCTTTGCCACATATCCAACCTCAGCGCTAAGATTTTAATATGGGAGACCTAGCGGTTTAACGTCGAATCCGAACGATAAATTTCCAGAGAAGGTGTTAGGCAGTTGAGACCCCACGGTTGCCTAAGCCGGATTGGGGAATTGAGTGCGATGGGTTGCAGCCATTAGTTAATTTTTGCTGCTTTAGTTTTGCTGTGTGGGATTCGAACCCACGCTGTCTGACGCAAGGGCCAAGTGCTTAGCTATCTGAGCCACCATCACCTCACATCTTATATCTATTGTATTATATTTATAAACAACAATAAATGCCTTGAAATAAAATGAAATGTTTTTTGATGCGCACGGGTCATATAGTTTGTTGTACAAAAATGTTTAATAAATCTTCTGTTCTGAGAGCAGTCTTGAAACTTTGTGAACGCACCCTGTATAAACAAAATTATGTAAAAAGTTGTTTTTCACATCATTTTTAAGAATTTTTTTAAGAAAATCTCGAAACCCAAGGTATAGGAACCACATTAATTGAAATAATTTTCCCCGGCGAAAATGAAATGTCGTCGAAGTGTCTGAAATGTCGGTAAAGCATTAACGAAGTGTTAGAGCAGTTAAAGCTAAACAGATTTTCTGTGAAGTGCCGCCAATGTGTTGACATTTGAGCAATCGAAGTATCAGCGAAGTGTCGTTGAAGTGTTTAGTGTGAAGTAAGTCCAAGAAAACCTACAAAAAATCAATTTAAGATGTAAAAGTACCAACGGGATATCACCGCATTTCCAACTAGAGAAGAAAAAATAGAAAGTCGCTAAACTAATTGCTAACAGAAACAAAACGCCTCAAAACTAAACAAGCACCTAATTTAAGCACGAAGCAAACGCAGTAACACCATGTTTTAAGCCGAATCTTATAAGCAATTTGAAATTCCAAAACTTTTTTTTGAAGAAACAAAAAAACAATGCAAAAATAAAGATGCGTTCACGATCGAAAGAAAAAGTAACAGCAATGTTTTGAAAAATATTCAAATCTTCCGGGAAAGAGGGAGACATTCCGAGACGATTATCGAGAGGCTGCAGAGATCCCGGCGCCTCTACCAGCGAGTCCGGGATTCACAACAACTAAGCCGGTTAGGAAACCTGTAGAAGAAACTCCAATGAACAAAACTGTACGAGCCAGGAGGTTAATGAAAGAGTTTAAATACTTTCAGAGGATACAGGATAACTCCCGAACGGATCCAATTTTTTCAGTAAAATTAGTCGACGATAATCTGTTTGAATGGCATGTGAGGATATACAAGATTCCAGTATGCGAAATCGTCAATTATAACTATGCCGTCTCAAATCACTTCAAATTAAAGGATATTTCTCCAGTAACATCGGACGGACCCCTGGGTTCGATGTTACTGAAGTAATATCCTTTAATTTGAAGACATGAAAGAGTTAGAAATATCTTAAATATTATTAAATAGTAACATTTGTATATTTTATTCAAAGATTATAATTTCTAGGAAATTATTGTATACATATCGTCAACAAAGTTGACATCATTTGTGTAACTAATCTTTCTATAAAAACCTTTCTTAAAAACAACTACTTTACTGGCAAACACCACGACTGACAATGGCAAACACCACGATTACATACTGTTACATTTAGTTTTTCCTGAGAACTTTCCGTTTACCCCGCTGTTTATGAGGGTAATTTCTCCAAGGATTGAAAAGGGTTTTGTAATGGAAGGTGGAGCGATTTGAATGGAACTTCTTATCCCAAGGGGATGAGCTAGTGCTAGTACACAGTCGAAGCGGTTATTATGCAATTTGCTGCTAGTGTGGTTAAAGGACAAGGGCGTATACAAAGAAAGACCAAAGGGCAAAAAGTGTTTAGCAAAAGATCCGCGGAGGAAAGTTTCCGATTGCTTGTTACAACGTCCAGTCCTAAGCGTGCGGTTACATAAACATTCACTGTCGTAGTGAAATAATTTTGTTAAAATAATTTTATTTCCTTGTCATACATTTAAAATCTTCATGTTCAAATACTAAACTGATGACATAAACTGAGAAAGAAACAATACCATTTCTCACTCAAAATTAAACCTAATTGCCGAAATACTTTTTTATTTATATTAAATCTTTAAAAAATTAATACGAACTAAATCACAGATGAGTTTAAGAAATCTCAATTACACATAGGAAATTATTCGGTTAAATATCACAGGAAATATCTAGTCTAGTCTTGTCTATTTAGTCCTGTCTGGTCTAAATCCTATAATCGCAATTGAATCAAACCGCAATATGTTTACAATCAATTTTGTATACCCGTTTCTCCGCTACCTACCCGCAACTCATTTTGAATTTTCCCTGCTTGTCTGTCTAATCTAATCCGTCTAGTCTCGTCTTTCTATTCTTGGTTGCCTAGTCTTGTCTATCTAGTCTTGTCTGTCTAGTCTTGTCCATTACATTTAAATCGAGGCATAAGGCCAACTGTAATTATTTATTCGATAATCAATCAATCAGCATCGCGATAATTAGTTAAGCAATATCTACTGAGGCGGATGACGTCATCTACTGAGGGGGAGGGGGTCGGAAGGTATCTTAGGTATCTTAGGTATGTGCCCCCTTAGGGCACATGCTAGAGCCGTTCTGACACCAGATTTGATTTTTCTCATCAAATGGTTTATTCTAGTCCGTCTTGTCCATCTAGTTTTGTCCGTCTAGTCTTGTCTGTCTAGTCCCGTCTGATATCAAGTGTCATTAAGAGGTAATACCAACCTAAACGGACCCTTGATTATCTGGTTACAAAAGTAGATTAAGGGTGATACCAACTTAACGGACCCTTGATTATCTGGTTACAAAAGTAGATTAAGGGTGATACCAACCTAACAGACCCTTGATTATCTGGTTACAAAAAGTGGAATCTGGTTACAAAAAGTGGAATCTGGTTACAAAGAGTAATTTTAGACCCCTATGTAAATCCTTATGGGATTTTGAGCCCGAACTGTCATAGTTACTGTACTAATGTTGCTTTTGAAATAAAAGGTATGTTTAAGCACAATGAATTAATCGTATCACTTGTAATCAGCGCCGTCGTTTGAATGCCGGTGGCATAAAAATCGAGGTGGGGCCCCCAGTAAATAAAAAAGTAAATAAACAAATACATTCTTTAATTTTTTAATACATATAAGAAAGGAACATATTTATAGAAGAAATTTAATATTATTATTATTATCGTATTCTCCCAAAAATGGAAGACGTTAAGCAAACAACTCAATCAATTTTTCTTGGCGTTCTTCTTGCTTCTACAATAAGCTTTCATTCTTTCCGAAAAGGCTTGTTTACGTTCCTCCAACCACTTCGGTCTGTACTGCTTTGGTTGCTCTAATGTAACTTCCCATTTGTCTACTTTGTGTCTGAAGGTGTCTCTTTCTAAATTGTCAGTTGTACATATGTTTGCATTTCTGATTTCCTTTCGAAGTTCGTCTAACCAAGGTGTCGAATTCTTTAGTGAGCTAACATAATCTAATATCCTTGTTGACAGTCGATTTGCTGGTAGTCTCGTTAGATGTCCAAAGAATTTCATGAAAATTCAGAAATATAATATTATAATATATTAATATTAATATTTAAGTCTTCGCATAATTCATTTTCTATTGAACTCAACGCTATGTTGGATAGTCTTGTCATTGGGGATCTTAAATAGTTTTTTTATTAGTTCAAGTTTTGAAAAACTTTGTTCGGACTTGCAGTGGTTATCGGAATTGTTAATATAATTCTTAAGATTATACTTAAATTCATTTCCTGTTTGGTGACTTTTTTTAAGGCATTCTAATGGCAAGTAATCACATATGCCTTCATAGAAAATGTTACAGAACACTTATTTCTTCATAGAGATCATGTCCGTTAATGTCTCCATTGTTGTCATCATCATATTTTGCCTTGTCATCATCATAATGATAGATGCAAATCCATACAAAACTTTTTTAATTTGTAATTTTCTTCATATTTGGTATACTATATATATATATATATATATATATATATATATATATATATATATATATATATATATATATATATATATATAAGGAAGCCAAATAAGTCATCGCTAAGAATGTTCAGAATCGTTAACTGGAGAATCTTCTCCTTGGTAATTCTATTTTTCTTAAATTCTGGAGGAATATAATACATGTTTCACATAATTTGTCGGCTTCGACTTTTGATTCCGCAAAACCGACATTTCTAAAGTGTTTCAAAAAGTTTTCCCTTCAAAAGAGAAACTGCTGCCGAAAGATCGGTTTTTGGGTTTTGTAAACTTTTACTAAGGGTATTTTCGTTCAACAATATGTCATACCAGAGGATAATTGACAGCACAAATTCAAAATTCATTTCATGTTCGCACAATGATATTGATTCACTTTTTATTTGGTGATCATTTGTTGTTTCGCTTAATTCAATAAGTGCGTTCATTAATTTGTCTAAATTATGTCCAATGGGCTTTATAGCATTTATTCTACACTCCCACCGAATGTCGCATAGTGGCTTTAAAGTAGTGTCTAGATGTTTCTTTAAAATGTTCCATCCTCCAGCTGAGCTAGAAAAAGTTGTGTAAAATCTTTGAATTATACCAAAAAATGGTATTGCCATTGGAACAGTCGAAGCCATGTCTCCTAATAATAAATTTAAAGTATGCGCTGCATATGGCACACAAATGCCAATGAATTTCCTGACAAAATTCTTGCTTGAACTCCTTGTTTTTTACCAACGATGTTCGCCACATTGCCTTAGGACTGTCACAAATCATGAAGAGGTATACCCAAATTGGTTAAATGAGTTTTTAACACTTCAGTTAAATCAAAATCAGTAGTTCTCAAATAAATAAAATATTTGGTGTAAAAGCAATAAAATATTTTATTAAAAATTAATTATTTAATTAATTTTTAATAATTTAACTTAATTTCGATATCATTTTTGTAAGGCAATTGAACATTTCGAATTACATATTTGACAAAAATCTGTTTTTCTGTAAATCCTTACCATTGTGTTATTAATTCGAATATTTTATTTTTTAATGTACCAACATGCAATTGTGGTGGAATGGTTAACAATTGTAAAAACATTTGTAAAACATTTAACAATTGTAAAACAGAAGAATAACAGTTAAATAACTCGTTTTAAAAGTTACCTCCTCATTTATTATTTTGTGCATCTTTGACGTTTGCAAACGGTTTCAAATTGTTAGTTGATAATTATTAGTTGATCAAATTAAGGTGGCTCTATGGGGGGGGGTGGGGGTTTGGCCTTGCCCGTGGGTCACGGGCATTCGCCCGATTGACCGACCCTACCGACGCTACTGCTTGCACTACTCACGTAAAAGTACAGCGGCGGTCAAACTAAAAAGTAGGAGGGATGTCGAGTAGGAGAAGCGGATTTTCAGAGGCCTGAAGCGGCATGCAGCGGGTGTAGGGACGACTTCCTTTTAACCTTTTATATATTTTTGCTCAAAATTCTGACTAAAGCTACAAATAAACAAATTTTATATTTTTTTCGCTGTACACATTTCCTACTGATTTGACGCTGGCATAACTTTTGAACCGCTCACCACAGAGACTTCTAGTCTTCACCAATCGATGCAGCGTCCCAAAATTAGTCGGAGAACGTATATAATATTCCCTGGGAAGCTTTCAGTTAAGAAATACCATCGACCAGGAAGTGTAGACCGTCGAAACGACGAAATGCGAGAAAATTGATTTTTTCAAAATCGTTATTTTTTGAGTCACAGCGTTTCTGAAAGAATTTTTGCTGCTGATTACATTTATGCAAATTATATTTTGCTTGCTCTTTCGGTTCACTTTCGCCAGCAAAAATTGAAGAAATTTTTATGAAATTTCGGCGCTCTAGTGGAGATCTCGGAAAGTCGTTAATCTCCCGCGGACAATCTTCGTGTACCTATAGGAAAATGACCTTCTGAAAACGATGCCGCAATCCGTTTTTAATTATCTGCAACCGTTTCCGAGATATCTACTTAGCAAATCGAGAATCGGGTAAATTCCAGTTTGAAATTTATCGACGAATTATTGAATATTTCCGGACAATTTATACATCGACTTGTTTGTCTTGTTGTGTAGTTTCTGTGTGCCCAATATGATTTTGATGCTCTTTACCGTTTTCGAAAAAATCGAAAAAAAAAACGAAAAAGCATGTATTTTTCGAACGAAATGATGGAAAATTTGTTTCGAAATTTTTTTTGCAAATTTTTTCGTGATTTTTTTTTTGGTTACACTAAGGAAATCGAAGTGTTGAATACGGTTTTCCAGTTTATTTCGCTCTAAAGTTACAAATAAACAAATTTGATATTTTTTTTCGCTGTACACAATCACACATTTCCTACTGATTTGAAGCTGTCATAACTTTTGAACCGCTGACCACAGAGACTTCTAGTCTTCACCAATCGATTCAGCGTCCCAAAATTAGTCGGAGAACGTATATAATATTCCCTGGGAAGCTTTCAGTTAAGAAATAGTATCGACTCGGGAAGTCTTGACCGCGGAAACGACGAAATGTGCGAAAATCGATTTTTTCAATATCTTTATTTTTTGAGTCACAGCAAAATTTAAAAACGTTTCTGAAAGCATTTTTGCTGCTGATTGCAGATATGCAAATTGTATCTCGCTAGCTCTTCCGGTTCACTTTCGCCAGCAAAAATTGAAGAAATTTTTATGAAATTTCGGCGCTCTAGTGGAGATCTCGGAAAGTCGTTAATATCCCGCAGGCAATCTTAGTGTATCCATAGGAAAATGACCTTCTGAAAACGATGCTGCAATCCGTTTTTAATTATCTGCAACCGTTTCCGAGATATCTACTTAGCAAATCGAGAATCGGGTAAATCCCGGTTTGAAATTTATTGACGAATTATTGAATATTTCCGGACAATTTACACATCTACTTGTTCGTCTTATCGTGTAGTTTCTGTGTGCCGAAAATGATTTCGCTGCTCTTTACCGTTTTCGAAAAAATCGACAAAAACCGAAAAAGCATGTATTTTTCGAGCGAAATGATGGAAAATTTTTGTCGAAATTTTTTTTGCAAATTTTTTTCGTGATTTTTTTTTTGTTACACGAAGGAAATCGAAGTGCTGAATACGGTTTTCCAGTTTATTTCGCCCTAAAGTTACAAATAAACAAATTTTATATTTTTTTTCGCTGTACACAATCACACATTTCCTACTGATTTAACGCTGTCATAACTGAACCGCTCACCACAGAGACTTCTAGTCTTCTCCATTCGATTCAGCGTCCCAAAATTAGTCGGAGAACATATATGATATTCCCTGGGAAGCTTTCAGTTAAGAAATACCAACGACTCGGGAAGTCTTGACCGCGGAAACGACGAAATGCGAGAAATTCTATTTTTTCAAAATCGTTATTTTTTGAGTCACAGTAAACTATAAAAACGTTTCTGAAAGCATTTTTGCTGCTAGTTACAGATATGCAAATTATATTTCGCTTGCTCTTTCGGTTCACTTTCGCCAGCAAAAATTGAAGAAATTTTTATGAAATTTCGGCGCTCTAGTGGAGATCTCGGAAAGTCGTGAATTTCCCGCGGACAATCTTAGTGTATCTATAAGAAAATGACCTTCTGAAAGCGATGCAGTAATGCGTTTTTAATTATCTGCAACCGTTTCCGAGATATCTACTTAGCAAATCGAGAATCGGGTAAATTCCAGTTTGAAATTTATCGACGAATTATTGAATATTTCCGGACAATTTATACATCGACTTGTTTGTCTTGTTGTGTAGTTTCTGTGTGCCCAAAATGATTTTGCTGCTCTTTACCGTTTTCGAAAAAATCGAAAAAAAACGAAAAAGCATGTATTTTTCGAACGAAATGATGGAAAATTTGTTTCGAAATTTTTTTTGCAAATTTTTTCGTGATTTTTTTTTTTGTTACACTAAGGAAATCGAAGTGCTGAATACGGTTTTCCAGTTTATTTCGCTCTAAAGTTACAAATAAACAAATTTGATATTTTTTTTCGCTGTACACAATCACACATTTCCTACTGATTTGAAGCTGTCATAACTTTTGAACCGCTGACCACAGAGACTTCTAGTCTTCACCAATCGATTCAGCGTCTCAAAATTAGTCGGAGAACGTATATGATATTCCCTGGGAAACTTTTAGTTAAGAAATACCATCGACTCGGGAAGTCTAGACCGCGGAAACGACGAAATGCGATAAAATCGATTTTTTTTAAATCGTTATTTTTTGAGTCACCGCAAAATTTAAAAACGTTTCCGAAAGCATTTTTGCTGCTGATTACAGATATGCAAATTATATCTCGCTAGCTCTTCCGGTTCACTTTCGCCAGCAAAAATTTAAGAAATGTTTATGAAATATCGGCGCTCTAGTGAAGATCCCGGAAAGTCGTGAATTTCGCGGGGACAATCTTAGTGTATCCATAGGAAAATGACCTTCTGAAAACGATGCCGCAATCCGTTTTTAATTATCTGCAACCGTTTCAGAGATATCTACTTAGCAAATCGAGAATCGGGTAAATTTCAGTTTGAAATTTATCAACGAATTATTTAACATTTCCGGACAATTTACACATCGACTTGTTCATCTTGTCGTGTAGTTTCTGTGTGCCGAAAATGATTTCGCTGCTCTTTACCGTTTTCGAAAAAATCGAAAAAAACCGAAAAAGCATGTATTTTTCGAGCGAAATGATGGAAAATTTTTGTCGAAAATTTTTTTGCAAATTTTTTTCGTGATTTTTTTTGGTTACACGAAGGAAATCGAAGTGCTGAAAACGGTTTTCCAGTTTATTTCGCTCTAAAATTACAAATAAACAAATTTTATATTTTTTTCGCTGTGCACATTCACACATTTCCTACTGATTTGACGCTATCATAAATTTTGAACCGCTCGCCTCAGAGACTTCTAGTCTTCACCAATCAATTCAGCGTCACAAAATTAGTCGGAGAACGTATATAATATTCCCTGGGAAGCTTTCAGTTAAGAAATAGTATCCACTCGGGAAGTCTAGACCGCGGAAACGACGAAATGCGAGAAAATCATTTTTTTTTAAATCATTATTTTTTGAGTCACAGGAAAATTTAAAAACGTTTCTGAAAGCATTTTTGCTGCTGATTACAGATATGCAAATTATATTTTGCTAGCTCTTTCGGTTCACTTTCGCCAGCAAAAATTGAAGAAATTTTTATGAAATTTCGGCGCTCCAGTGGAGATCTCGGAAAGTCGTTAATCTCCCGCGGACAATCTTCGTGTACCTATAGGAAAATGACCTTCTGAAAACGATGCTGCAATCCGTTTTTAATTATCTGCAACCGTTTCCGAGATATCTACTTAGCAAATCGAGAATCGGGTAAATTCCAGTTTGAAATTTATCGACGAATTATTGAATATTTCCGGACAATTTACACATCGACTTGTTTGTCTTGTCGTGTAGTTTCTGTGTGCCGAAAATGATTTCGCTGCTCTTTACCGTTTTCGAAAAAATCGAAAAAAACCGAAAAAGCATGTATTTTTCGAGCGAAATGAATTTTTTTGCAAATTTTTTTCGTGATTTTTTTTTGGTTACACGAAGGAAATCGAAGTGCTGAAAGCGGTTTTCCAATTTATTTCGCTCTAAAGTTACAAATAAACAAATTTTATATATTTTTTCGCTGTACACAATTACACATTTCCTACTGAATTGACGCTGTCATAACTTTTGAACCGCTCACCGCAGATACTTCTAGTCTTCACCAATCGATTCAGCGTCCCAAAATTAGTCGGAGAATTTATATAATATTCCCTGGGAAGCTTTCAGTTAAGAAATAGTATCGACTCGGGAAGTCTAGACCGCGGAAACGACGAAATGCGAGAAAATCGATTTTTTCAAAATCATTATTTTTTGAGTCACAGCAAAATTTAAAAACGTTTCTGATAGAATTTTTGCTGCTGATTACAGATATGCAAATTATATTTCGCTAGCTCTTTCGGTTCATTTTCGCCAGCAAAAATTTAAGAATTTTTTATGAAATTTCGGCGCTCTAGTGGAGATCTCGGAAAGTAGTTAATATCCCGCAGGCAATCTTAGTGTATCCACAGGAAAATGACCTTCTGAAAACGATGCTGCAATCCGTTTTTAATTATCTGCAACCGTTTCCGAGATATCTACTTAGCAAATCGAGAATCGGGTAAATTCCAGTTTGAAATTTATTGACGAATTATTGAATATTTCCGGACAATTTACACATCTACTTGTTCGTCTTATCGTGTAGTTTCTGTGTGCCGAAAATCGTGCGAAAAAATCGACAAAAACCGAAAAAGCATGTATTTTTCGAGCGAAATGATGGAAAATTTTTGTCGAAATTTTTTTTGCAAATTTTTTTCGTGATTTTTTTTTTGTTACACGAAGGAAATCGAAGTGCTGAAAACGGTTTTCCAGTTTATTTCGCTCTAAAGTTACAAATAAACAAATTTTATATTTTTTTTCGCTGTACACAATCACACATTTCCTACTGAATTGACGCTGTTATAACTTTTGAACCGCTCACCACAGAGACTTCTAGTCTTCACCAATCGATTCAGCGTCTCAAAATTAGCCTTAAAGCACATTATTTTCGACCGAAATGATCAATTTTCTTTGACAATTTTTTTTGAAAATTTTGTCGCGATTTATTTTTGGTTGCCTGAAGGAAATCGAAGCGCTGAAAACGATTTTCGTGTTAATTTAGCTCTAAAGTTACACGCAAGATGTAGCCTATATTTTGGCCTTGAATCCATTCTCAATTTTTGCACTTCATTGGTACATGTAAAATAATAAAACACTTATTTATTTAGCAAAATACATGCCAATACATACAAAAAAATGCTAAAAGATGACGTAGCTGATCATGAAGTTCTTAAAATTGTCACCTTTTTTGTTAGCACAAGTTGCGATGGGAGAGAAAAGTTGAATTGTGTTTTTGTTGTAGAATGAAGAGAAAAAAGCACGATGATCCATAAAAGCTTCCGACTTTTGTATGAATTTATTTTCTTAACATTGAACTGAAAATACAAAAAAATGTTTATATATAAATAAAGAACCTATAAAAAACATTCAAGGATGTATAATATCCATTACATTTTGTATAATATTACTGTGATGTATATTTGTTTTTAATAAGTTTATATAATATTTATTATAGAGATCATTAAGTTAGTATTGTAGACATTGACTGAATAAATGATATATAAAAAGTTACATATCTCATTTTGTCTCTTCATTTAAATATATTTATTGTAGAATAGATCAAAAATTCAGTTATTATTTAAATATTTAAATGTTTTATGGCAGAAGATTAAATTTTCGATATCTATTTTACAATACGCAATTTAAAATTAAATATTTGCACCATCTGAAAAATAAAATATATATACAATATTTTTTTTTATTATAATTATTTCTCCATTTAATATTACTTTTTGTTTACTATATATTCAAAAAAAAATCAAAAATAAATCAAAATTACCTGCTAATAAAAATCTATGAAATCCCTCTGTAAAAAAGCTACATCTATTACAAATATTGTTGATATTATTGTATCCGTTATACCATGTATATTTTTATTTTCTTTAAATGATGATGTCACACATGATATGAATTATGATATTATTACTAATAAACATCAACTGGTTCTTATCATCTCTAGATTAAATGCGTTTTAATTCTTTCCCATGGAATGTTAAATAAACTAATATCTTTGGTATTCAAATAAATTATTAAAATTATGCAAATATTCTTAACATTTAGAAGCGAACAATTCTCTAACAAACTAAGCAAATCATAAACAGTGTACATCAAAAACCTTATTCAGCCAACACACGTTGCTTTCCTTACAAAATGTTGTAATTATATTTTAATAGCAATTACAATATTTCGATGGAAAAAGGAACCCCGAATTCTTTCTTTTCTACATTTCGTTTCCAAAACAATAATCCACTCGCTATTTACAAAAACATACTTAAATTAAAAGTAAAAACTATACAATTATAATACAAATCAAATAATTGTGCCTATTATATCAAAATATTTAGAATAAATTGAGTTTTATAAATTCCTATAAACATTATCAAAACCGTGGAGAATGTTTTTGCGTAAAATGTTTCATCACAAATAGAACAATTTAAAAATGCACACAGCCATTCTTTTGGCAGTATTTTTGTTTATAAAATTTGGGGTACTAATTACCAAAAGTATTGAAATTTAAAGTTTAGTCTTCATATTTGAGCTTACAGTTTCCATAAATTCCTTTTGATATTTTATATACAGCATTTGTTTTGATTTCATAAATATTGGTCCATAAATCTTCGTTTCAAAACTAAAATGTGTATAAGCTACAGTAATTACCATTTGAACTAGTTTATGTTTTCATGCAAATATATTCAACATGTTTTGAATATTTTCCAAAATTCTCATAAGGTTTTAACAATATTTCAAATAACTGTTTTGGTTTTTATAAAACCCAATATATCCCATTTAATAAAATTGTTTGATATAAATCTTAACAAGTTTACGAATTATAATGATATATTTCGCCTGTGGTCCTATTCACCCCTGTATAAATAGGTTCGTTTAAACTGTTGTATCGCGTGTTTGGGCCGTTCTGGCACTGAAGCCGTTTGATGTACGGGTTCTGCGAGCCATTAAATAATCTCACGCCGTTGTGGTGGGTTGGGATTGTGGTGTGTTGTCTTGGGTAGACGTTGCAACTGTTTCCTCCGGTTAGGTTGTTGGGCATGTTGCTGGAGGTGTGTATGGGGAGTGGCATGGTGGAGCAATGGGGGTAACTGTTGGTATTAGGAACTGGTTGTGTGGGGTAGTGTGGTAGGGTGGCTGAAGAAGCTTGGGTGTTTTTAAGATCGTCGGTGAAGGAAGTCATGCGCATGTTGGTGGCGCGACCGAAGGGTTCTTCTTTTATTACGGGGGTTTGTGTTACGTCCACTGTTTTGGGACGCGGGGCTTTGCGTCTTATAACAACCGTGTCATCGTCTGGGTTTTCTAAAATGACGTTGCGGTCTAGGTCAGCGGTGTTGACGTAGTTGGAGTTGCAGTAGCCGTAAACGGAATTTGAGCTTGGACTAGAGGTGAAGTGGTTGGTGAAACTGGCGCTTGTTGGAGGTGCCATGTTCCTTTGGAGTGAGCAAGATTTCCATTGGACCTCTTCTTTTGGTTGCTGGAGGTCCGCGACGCTGGTGGCTCGTCGAGTTTGAGTTTGAGGCGGGGGGATGTTGAATTGATGTTGGTCCGAACTTTCGTTGGAATGTATCCCGCTGGACGTTTCGCTGTGATTACTGCCGGGGGGATCGGGCGGGGACGAAGAACTCTCCGTACTTATTGAATCGGAACGAGGGGTGAGTTCCTCGTGGGGCATTCCAGAATCTGCTCGTCGCAAACAGCGCGGAGTTAAGCCAGAAGGCGCACCCTATAAAGGAATTCTCTTTTCAACAGAACATTCAATGAAGTGAAATCATTCATTGGGACATGCATTTTATAAAGGTACGTAGGAGTTGTACCAACCGACCTGTGTTTGGTTATGAACTATTACAGATATCGGTGTCTGTTGCGTTTGGTGGTCGACCTTATCCAACGGTTCGGGAGTTAGAAGTGGACTTGGATCTTCGTAATCTACCGGCGGCACTAAATCTTGGCTAGTACTAGCATATGTCACGTGCTCGTCATGAACGCAAGCCAGAAGCTAAAGCATGATTTGTTAATAAGCAATGAAAGTGTTTCATTTTACATTACCATTATATCAAACAATTGTTTTCTGTGTGTTAAATATAAAATAACTAGTTTCGATTTTCACATGATTTATGCGTATGGACAGTTGAATATATGAGAAAAGTTTAAAGCTACCAGGCTTGATATATGACTTAACGCCCTATTCTACAAAAGCCATTAATTTTCTATACAAATGACCGCTAGATAAAGTTTGTAGACAGCAAACACAAAGAAAACAATATTTAATACATCAGCAACGCGTGTAAAGGAAAAATACAATGTTAGTTACAAAACAGAACAAATCTCTCAAATTACCTTTCCCTCCTCACTGATGTTATCATCAGTGGAGACCGTTTGTTTGAGCGGTAACTCTCTCAATGTTGCGTAATCTCCATCGTCGACTTCCATCCCTGGTAGTCTTCTCCTCGATCCACTACTTTTATTACTACAAATGAAATAATATTCTATTTTATAATATACGATCGACAGGGCTTCAAACTTAAAAATGACGATTCGAAGCCCAGTATTTAATTCAGTGGCGCAAAAAAAAAATCCGATTTGAGCCCCCAAAAAGGTATGATGCGCCACTGATCCAAATTTAATATAAATTAGTAGTTTTCCCCAAATATAAGAAATAAATAAAATTAGTGAAACCAAACCAAAAGTAAA
This sequence comes from Phosphuga atrata, assembly GCA_944588485.1. Lineage (NCBI taxonomy): Eukaryota > Metazoa > Arthropoda > Insecta > Coleoptera > Silphidae > Phosphuga > Phosphuga atrata. Next base: position 60,673,962 of record OX155899.1, read on the forward strand.
AATAAATGCATGCGACAGACAACACCAATAAGAAGAAGTCCTAATAGTTACCGCGCAATGGACGTACTGGAGGTTTCGTTAAAGGTGACCTTATGTTTGGGTTTCTTATTGAACCAACACAGCTGCTTGGATCCGTCGGGGGAGGCGTGCGGAGTGACCAGAGCCGGGCGCAACCAATAAATCTGTTCCTCATCGTTCTCGTCCGTAACCGAACCATTCTCCGCCCTAACTTTCTTTATCATCGTTGCCTTCTGTATCACTCCCATGATTGCTTTCTTGGGAGAAATTTCAGTGACGGTGTAAGTGCGTCCATTCCCAACAACTAAGAGCGGCTGTGTACTCGGATCCTCGGTGCTGTTTGACATCAAATCAACATCTGTTACCAGTTTCAAAGATCTTGCTTGGCGCACAGTCGCCCTTCCAACCTAATAAAATTATTCAATTAAAATCGTTTCATAAAGAACATTTTTTGTACAGGGTGAAATGTTTCAGCTCTATTATAAGAAAAAGAAAATTTCTTAAAATAAGAATCTCTTTTCAGATTATTTCTTTCGTTTTCCCTTTTCTTGTAATAAAGCTACAGAACGTTGAAATTATGACTTTATCGAAAATTTATATTTTTGGCAGAATAATTGCCAAATCCCAACGTTCTGCGCTGTTTAATTCAACAATCGTATCAAGATTTTGTACTTACAGTAACTCTTAGTTTAAAAACCCATTTCTGTTTAATTGTGAGGAAAAGCCAAACTACAACCCAGAGGAAGAGATGTAAAATTCCGCCGATGACGCAGGCGAGGATCGCCCCATCGAGGCTTCCCTTATAAACGATGGTGTAATCGTGCAATAGGGGAGCGTTGCAAATACCGACGGAAACTAATACGCACAGGGCGGCACAGTGCGTGAAGTATCCCCATTTTGAGTGGCCTCCCTCCTTTAACATGATGACCCTTCGCTCGCGTTCTTGATTAATGAATGAATTGAATCTGCAGAGAAAATAAAACCAGTAATAATACATTTGATCAAATATTTTTAATATTGAAAATACCTTGTATGTCCGTATAGATACAGGACTAAGCTGGATGAGAGAATCAGTAGTAGTGAGAGAATGTATAAAGCAAGAGTAACTTGGGAATTGAGTAGAAATGGGGAAAGTCCGCCGAGAGGCGAAAGTCCTCCGGGTTGATGTTTTAGAAGGGGTAATGCCTTCCACGCCCCAACAATTTGCACCTAAAATGCGAAGAATCAGTAATCCGTTACGTTTTAAAATTTCACGACATTACCTTGTACAAGACGGACATCCCAGCATAAGCAAGCAGAGTCTGCACTCCGTTCATTAATAATTGAAACGAAAATAGCAATCCCATACATTTATTCGTGGCCCAGAACAGAGCCGGATAACGCACGGAATAAACCAATAAAGACAAAGCGAAGTTGAGATACTCCACGCTCACCGAACTACCCCAACCAGTTTCTGCAAATAAATCACAATTAATTTCAATAACATTGCCAATAGACCTTTTCATAGTGGACATTTTTTTGTGCACATGTATCAATTTCCGCCACGTTTTACGTCATAAAGTGCCCGAAATTTTTGACATTTAAATAAATATGTGCCCGAAACTTTAATATTCCCGCCTTTCAAACTTGGCGGATGCGCATGCGTTTAACTAACCTAAAAAGAAAGTCTATTAAAGAAACTCACCGATGTTAGTTTGCAAGTTGTCGTGACGTTCATGGCCAATATAATCTCTCAGCGTCTTGACGACAGAGTTGGTGAAAGCGAGAGCTGACGGTGTTATGTTTTCAGGGAGGCTAACGTTACCGCCGTCCGGTGTTAAAATCGGCAGCGGTGTCGGACTCCTATGATTAAAAGTGTTATTCGTCGACGTCATGAAACTTAACACCACCAACCTGTCCCTGTGCACCACCATGAAATCTAAATCCGTCCGCCAGATAGATTCTAGAAACGAGGAGAGAAAAATGAGAACGAAAGTCTAATTGACCTATTTATGGATACGGTGATAAATAAAAAGTCATATGAATCGTGAATGTTAAATTAGGTTTAAGATTCCTTGAATAGTTTAAGATATGTTTACACTGGCACATATGTATGAGTGCTTGTGTGAGTTAATATACAAATTTTGAAATATCATCTCATACAATAGCTCATATATTTTGAGTGAGCAAAAATTCATTAGCTAGAGCTGTAGCTGAATGCCTTGTACACGAAATGGGATTTCTCACACAAGCTCTCACAAAGGTTTGCCAGTGTAAACGTACCTAAAGACAACAACACATGCTTCTCGTAAAAAAAAATCATGGAATATCTTTTCTTTGAATTTAATGAAAAAAATGTATTTCACTCGCGGATAAAATTAAGGTTTAACTCGCGCATTTAAATCCGCTTGTATAATAAATGACTAGTATATATTAACAAAACTTTTAAAGTTCATCAACTAAAACGGTTTGACTTGTTTATAAACTTGTTGAAGACGTGTAAACGCAATCACTTTTATCAACATGTTTCATGACTTGAATGCGCACACCTGTTTCTCACACAAGTTCTCATACATGTGTGCCAGCGTTAACGTACTATTATAAATGGCCTGTAATAAAGATTTTATTTATTTTTAAACGATATCCTCTTTTAAATTCAACTGAAAAACATACAGACATCAAACTTTATTCAAATAAAAACTTCAAGTCATCCTTCAGAATTGACGACGTTGCAAAAAAAAGGCTGGAGAGTTACCGTCATCATACAATTCTGACATTCTGTGGCACTTTACATCAGCATTAAAAATCAACAACGAGGGCGCGAGCATAAGGATTAAGATTGATGTGTTGCTGTATGGTTAAATAATCCGCTTTCAGTTTAGGGAAATGCGACGGGCAGACACGTGCGACCTCCCCGGAGCTTTCGGCAGCGCATACATTTCCCTGAAAGTGTGCTTTATCATAAACTGTGTCCGAACTCTACGTGTGTCATATCCACGGAAATTTATCGTCCTCGTATCATAAATTACGTTCCTTGTAAACTTTTTGCGTCGAAAAAAGAAATTTTAATCTCTTGAAAAATATGGCGGTCGTAATTGCCGGGGGCTGGTCATCCGCCAAATTTATCAACGGTGTTTTCGCGACCCTTCCGGTTCCACTCGATAAAATTGCAGTTAAAAGCCTCCCGATAGAATATATGCATGGCGAGCAATTTTTAACAGATCGTTGGAATAAATCAGCCGTGCGAGAGGGGGCGACTAATATATTTGTAATACCGACTGGAAATTTTGATGCTGAAGGTGTCTGTCCGGGATATATTGACCCTTATCTAGAGGGTTCCCGATTTCAAACCTCCCTAATACCCGACGTATATATATACACAGGCGAGTGCAATGGAAACTGTTTAAATTTAGAAACGTTCACGGAATTAACGATGTTGATTATACGGCTCCATTAAATACTCCTTTCATTACAAAATCATCCGCAAATATATGCGGCCTCCATCAATAAAACACTTTCCATTGCATAAACATTAACTTTCATTAAAAAGAAAACCGCTTTAACTTTTAATGCGAGTTTTAGTTTGGGGAAAAATAAAGCGCAGATTACATCAAAAGTGGAGGAAATTAAAAGAGATAAACCACTTTTCCACTAGGCATTCGCTCGTATTTTTTTCTTTTCGAGACAGCTGGGGTGTTGATAATAAATGTTTAGGCGTTACAGAGTTGTTGGAAGTCTTGCCGGTAGAAATTCCTCACAAGTAAGGGATAAAAAACATTACACAAAGAGCGTGCAATTACTAAAACCGATTTATGACTTTCCGTGCGGCGGAGACCTTCCAGACAATATTAATCAAGCGGGGAATATTAATATTCCGCAACAAGTCCAGTGCAAGAAATAAATATATACATAACGGATTAATTACTCGACTACAATGTTCCTGCAGAGAACTAACTTCGTGCGTCCTAAACTAACAAAACAATATTTGCCGAGAGGAGAGAGACTAATTTAATATACATTTATTTCGGAAATAATCTGCGAGTCGACAAGACAAACTAACCAGCGATACCTACAGGAAATTACTTCATCACTACTAAATATTCTACAGATTTATTGATATATCAACGGAAAATTTGTGATGTATGGGTGTTGAATTGGGTGAAATTGGTGCATTTTAAACGAACTCGTTAAAATGACCGGGTCTGCAAAAATAAAAATTCGCATTTTGAAGCTGAAATTATTCTCGTTTGTTCCTCTGATTCTAAAAAAGAAAAACTTAAAATTTACAGTTGTTCAGCTGTACAACGATTTGTATAATTATCGGAATTTGAAAAGAAATTAATAACAAATTGATGATGAAAAAATTTGGTTTATTTTTTGAGAAATAGCCTTCCTTGAACGCAAATAAAAATTTTCAGAACTAGTAGGGTGAGATACCCCAGGCAAGTCTAAGAAGACAAAACCAGATTCAAAGACTTGTCCATCTCTTACGTTAAGTAACGTCTATTAAAATAAAATTAAAATAAATAAATAAATTGGTGTTAATATATTGGAGATAATGAGAATAAAAATATTCAGAACTAGTCGGGTGAGATACCCCAAGCAAGTCTAAAAACACAAAACCACAATCAAAGACTTGTACATCTCTTACGTTAAGTAACGTCTATTAAAATAAAATTAATAAATAAATAAATTGTAAAGACAAAACCAGATTTAACGACTTGTCCACCTCTTACGTTAAGTAACGTCTATTCAAATAAAATTAATAACTAAATTGGTGTTAATATTTTAGAGATAATGAGAATAAAAATATTCAAAACTAGTTGGGTGAGATACCCCAGGCAAGTCTAAGAAAACAAAACCAGATTCAAAGACTTGTGCATCTCTTACGTTAAGTAACGTCTATTAAAATAAAATTAATAAATAGATTGATGTTAATATTTTGGAGATAATAAAAATAAAAATATTCAAAACTAGTCGGGTGAGATACTCCAGGCAAGTCTAAAAAGACAATACCATATTCAAAGACTTGTCTATCTCTTACGTTAAGTAACGTCTATTAAAAGAAAATTAATAAATAAATAAATTGATGTTAATATTTTGGAGATAATGAAAATAAAAATATTCAAAACTAGTCGGGTGAGATACTCCAGGCAAGTCTAAAAAGACAATACCATATTCAAAGACTTGCCTATCTCTTACGTTAAGTAACGTCTATTAAACGAAAATTAATAAATAAATAAATTGATGTTAATATTTTGGAGATAATGAAAATAAAAATATTCAAAACTAGTTGGGTGAGATACCCCAGGCAAGTCTAAAAAGACAAAACTACATTCAAAGACTTGTCCATCTCTTACGTTAAGTAACGTCTATTAAAATAAAATTAAAATAAATAAATAAATTGGTGTTAATATATTGGAGATAATGAGAATAAAAATATTCAGAACTAGTCGGGTAAGATACCCCAAGCAAGTCTAAAAAGACAAAACCACATTCAAAGACTTGTACATCTCTTACGTTAAGTAACGTCTATTAAAATAAAATTAATAAATAAATAAATTGGTGTTAATATTTTGGAGATAATGAGAATAAAAATATTCAAAACTAGTTGGGTGAGATACCCCAGGCAAGTCTAAGAAAACAAAACCATATTCAAAGACTTGTCCATCTCTTACGTTAAGTAACTTCTATTAAAATAAAATTAAAATAAATAAATAAATTGGTGTTAATATTTTGGAGATAATGAAAATAAAAATATTCAGAACTAGTCGGGTGAGATACCCCAAGCAAGTCTAAAAAGACAAAACCACATTCAAAGACTTGTACATCTTTTACGTTAAGTAACGTCTATTAAAATAAAATTAATAAATAAATAAATTGGTGTTAATATTTTGGAGATAATGAGAATAAAAATATTCAAAACTAGTTGGGTAAGATACCCCAAGCAAGTCTAAGAAAACAAAACCATATTCAAAGACTTGTCCATCTCTTACGTTAAGTAACGTCTATTAAAATAAAATTAAAATAAATAAATAAATTGGTGTTAATATTTTGGAGATAATGAGAATAAAAATATTCAGAACTGGTCGGGTGAGATACCCCAAGCAAGTCTAAAAAGACAAAACCATATTCAAAGACTTGTCCATCTCTTACGTTAAGTAACGTCTATGAAAATATACTTTTATTTAAAATATGCTTTTACTGTTATGACAACAAGGAGAAGTTTAGTCCTGGTTGTCTTCTAACTATTCAAGCACGTGTTGAATATAATCATCGATTTCTTGCTGCATGAATTCGAAATAATTCAACACAATATTATTATATTATTCCTAATTATGAAAGTTGGTTTCATGATTCCTCTTCAACATTTGATTCTTAGTTATGCGTGGGACTTAATATACTGTGACGGTAAATTGTATGCATTTAATTGCCGAAATGATGTTTGAAACATCTGTGGCATATGCATATTCAGTTAGTAACGATTTGTGGTAACGTTGAATATGCATTTCCATCATGCATTTGGATCGGACACGCACGAGCGGATTCTGAATCTCATAACAAATTGCGTTCGGCGCTAAGTAAATAGGAAGCTAATTTATTGAATTTGATATTTTGGGCAAAAACGTTTTTGGTATTTGTCGGCGGTTTTCGCGTATTGATTTTATGGCTGCAAATTGGACATTTGTTTGAACGCGAAAATTACATGAATTTACATATTGCAAAATCCCATATAATTTTACATACTCGATTATTTGTAAATAGTTTGTGATGAAATATTATGTTTGTTTATAGTAGATTTTGTAACTAGGACGAAAGGTTGTCAATATTACTCGAGGGCGAAAATGAGCGCACGAACGAAGTGAGAGAGTGAAATTGACAATTGACAATTGAAAATAGCATCTTCATTTTTATTCAATTTCATTTTGGATTGCACCTGGATCCCAAACTTGCAAGATACCTCCCCTCGCATGAGTGATAAAAAATATTGTTTGTAACGCCCGTGTTATAAAAAATATTTTTAGAGGAGGTATCTTGCAAGTTTGGGATCCAGGTGCAATCCAAAATAAAATTGAATAAAAGTGAAGATGCTATTTCAATTATCTCCGGTGCACAGTTAAGTGGTCTGAAATCCCAAAAAGCTGGCCAAAATTTAAAAAAATGAAGATTATATTTTCTTAATTATTAATTTTTTAATGGATAAAGTAGGGTTCTGTGCTTTCGATATGAGGGTTAAAAAGGCTTATGTGGTCGTACCTGAGTCTGGGTATAAATTCAGAGTGGGGCAATTTTCGCGCGTCATTATTTGTTCGAGTGTTCTTAAAACAGTGCTGAGTGAAATAATTTCTATTATACCTTACATTATAATTATTCTATTACACCTTAAAAATGGATTCTTCTTATGAAGGTATGTAGAACTTAACTTTGTTTTTAAATTTCTTTTATTTTATTAACATCTTGCAAAAAAAAAATTTCATAAAATTTTGAAGAATTTTTTTTCTCAATTTCTTTCATGTAGAACAAAACTTAAAGATTCTGCGCTATTCGGCTATGTAATTAGCGGTACAGTGTTATGAATAAGTTTTTCTAAAATATTGCAAGAAACTAGCTTGCGATTTTTTGCGCTTTAGCTTTTATATCAATTTTTGTAAAAGTTTTTATGAATTTGAAGATGGTGGAGGAGCCGGTTGAACTGAATAATAGTACTTTATTCGTTTATTTTTCTCTTTTCGACACTCTTTCTTCATTTTTATCTGCAGAGATTTTCAATACAATTGCTTGCCTCTATTGAAAATAAAAATTACAAATTAATATTATATTTAAACATTTGTTTTTTTCGGAAAATAACTATTGAGTGGTAATTGAGTGGTTTTTAATAGGCTCTTGATTTCTTCAGATCCTAAAATTACAAGTTTCCGAAATCTTCCTCAAAAGGAAATGAAGTCGTTTTTTCCGGAAGCTATCGAATTATTTGCAGAAATTACAGCTCCGATTTTGGAATCAGATGAATCAGATACATCTGATGGTGATTCATAATTTTAACTTTTGATGTAAATGTTGATGTAAATGTCTCTATAATGTAGTACCACGAGTACAATTCAACAACTTTTCTTGCGTAATTTTTAAATTTATTTGCCTCAAAGAACCAAATTCCATGAGACAGTAAGTTGTTCTAGATAAAATCAACGATCAGTTAATCAGTTGATCATTTTTCAATTCAGTTTCTTGATCAGTTACTTCTAAAACTCCTAAATCCCAAGTGTCAACAAAATTGAACGCTCTTTTCGAAAAATTATCCACCATATTGCATCCGCCATTTTGAATTTCGAATTCAGTTTCTTGATCAGCGACCTCTAAAACCCCTAAATCCCAAGTGTCAACAAAATTGAACGCTTTTTCGAAAAATTATCCACCATATTGCATCCGCCATTTTGAATTTAGAATTCAGTTTCTTGATCAGCGACCTCTAAAACCCCTAAATCCCTAGTGTCAACAAAATTGAACACTTTTTTCAAAAAATTATCCGCCATATTGCATCCGCCATTTTGAATTTCGAAATTTCTAAATCAGTTTCTTGATCAGCGACTTCTAAAACCCCTAAATCCCAAGTGTCAACAAAATTGAACGCTTTTTTCGAAAAATTATCCGCCATATTGCATCCGCCATTTTGAATTTAGAAATTTCAAATTCAGTTTCTTGATCAGCGACCTCAAGAACGTGAGTAGACATAAAATCACAATATTTGAATGATTCCTTCATATTTTGGCCAGCTTTTTGGAATTTCAGACCACTGTGCGGTGGTGTGGATTCCTCATAAGAACTCTTCTCTATCTCCGGTATAACCATAGAATTTACACTCACTTTAAAAAGTTTCCTTTAATTTTAATTTTTACTTATGTTTTGAAAAAAAATTCTGACACTTCACGTCACTTTTTTAATACCGAGATCTTGATTGTATTCATTTTATTTTTAATTATTTGTTTATTTTAATGTAACATAGCGATAATGAATCTTTGCGTGAGTTATTCAAGTTATTTAAAATACAACTAATATTGACAATTTGTCGCACTAAAAAACGTGCACCAAGATAGTACTATTGTGCATGAGTGATAAAATATATAATATATTCAGTTTGTGATGATTATTATTATTATTACGATGTAATAAACGAGTAACGAGCCGTCACTGAATTAAAAAGAGTGCACAAGAATTGAGATTTTATTATGCAACTATTACGAAAATTATAAAGAATTTGTTAAGAATGCAGTTTTTCTTTGGATTTTTTTCCATCAGATCGAGAAAAAAACTAGCTTTTTTATTAAAAGTTTTACAACGCACGTAGGTGCGTTTTAAGGTTTCCTCACTTTTTCCGTGAAAACTCCTTTACCATTGCATGGCGAAACGGGAATATATCATTTTATGGCGTAGGACAGAACAGGATTTTGGCCCGTGTCCTACGCAGCGTCCTCCAGGTACGAAAAATTAAAATCCGTATTTTGGGCGATTTGAAGAGCAACTTTGGTCTGCTCTCAACCTCTGGCCTCATCCCTGGCGCGTGTTTTGACATTTGGTGGAATAGTATGCTTCCGCCGGTTCGTACGATGCAGTGGAAAGAAAATTTTGTTTCTTCGGTTACATTTGTGGACGCGGTTCGCTTATCTGAAGAGGTCCAGGTCCGAAAATAGGTTCGTTCGATGCGGGAGGGTTGCCCGCAATGGCCGGTGAAAGAATCCGGAGATTGCAACGTCCTGTTCCCGCTCCATGTCAAATTTATCGCAACACAATTTACGAGGATTCTAACTCCTCCGAAGCCGCCAGTCGGATCACCATCGGACTAGCGCCATTAGATTCGACATGGTGTCTTGAGGTGCAACTTCTGCTGCTTGATTTATTTCTTACATGCTCTCGCCACGTCCCTGGCGCGTGTTTTAACATTTGGTGGACAAGTATGCTTCCTCCGGTTCCTCCATTGCAGTGGAAAGAAATTTTCGTTTTTTCGGCAACATTTGTGGACGCGGTTCGCTTATCTGAAGAGTTCCAGGTCCGAAAATAGGTTCGTTCGATGCGGGAGGGTTGCCCGCAACGGCCGGTGAAAGATTCCGGAGACTGCAACGTCCTGTTCCCGCTCCATGCCAAATTTATCGCGAAAAATCTGGAAAACGCGATTTTTTTTTCAACACTATTTGCGGGGATTCTAGCTCCTCCAAAGTCGCCAGTCGGATCACTACCGGACTAGCGCCATTCGATTCTTCAGGGTGTCTTTTAGTTTGATTGGGGGTTTAATCCCAATCGCGATTAAGATTAAAAACTTTTTGGGCGTTCAGGAAAACTCGCACAGAATCGCCATCTTAAACTCTGCGATGACGATATCACACGCTTCCCGTAGAGAATTGAACGTTCTATTGTTTAGTGCAAGCAGCATCGCGCTGCGTCTTTTGCAGCTGTCGCGCTGCGTCTTTTGCTGCCGTCGCGACGCCCGCCGAAACTCACTGCACTGCAAAAAACAAATGAAATTAAAACGCCCATATTTTGATAACCCTCTTCTGAATGTTCTGGATTTTACAGTCGATTGTAGATCGATCTCTTGTCTAACCGCACCAACAATTCGACGTCGCAGAATCGCGTCGCTACGCCGAGTTATTTTATCTGCGATCAGCATTTGATCTACACTCCGTATCTCGCCTCGATGCATAATCCACGGCATGTTGACCGACGTCAATTCCGAGCCCTTTCATGACTTGTAGCACTGTCGTGAAGCCCTCGTTGAAAATGGAAGCTGCCAACCTGGCAGAAATATCGACAATGTGTTTACCGTTGAACAGATGTTTCGGAACAAACTGCCAAATGGTGGCATTGAAGGTCTCATTGTTGTTTTGAGTGTTTGTTTTGACCAAGTCTCATTACACAGATGATGTTGGGGATTTGAAACTGTTGAGATCTTGTGATAGCCACTCCAAATTTGGAGCGGCCGACCTTTCTCTTCATCCGCAGGCTCGATGCAGCTGGCGGCGCGCTCTTGAAAGCGCTGTAGCCAACGTTATATAGGCATTTTCAAGAAAATATTTTACAGGGTCATTCTCAATACATGAAAGAATCCAAATATCAAAAAACAAAAATTCAATTTAAAAAAAAAAAAAATTGAGCGAGTACTCCCTTAATCTGCACAGACTGAAATTTGACCGTCGATTTAGAGCGGCAGGCTATCGCGTTTTTCATATTCCAATATAACCGGTTCGTGGGCCCCGTAGGAGACGTGCATTTTAGTAACGGCGTCACCTCGCTGCGACTACGGAGTCGCCCGCCACAGTTCGAAACCCGTCAACTCCCGTTCGACGTAAGGTGCGCCCAGTCTGACCGCTGCCTTTCGCCGTTTCTGGGCCCACAGATTCGAAGCTACATGCGTTCAACTCTAAACGGATGCCCCCGTCTTTTTTGCATTTGAAGATTGGCGATCCGAGCCATCCCCATCGTGCCGCCGACGTAAACTTTGCATGGTTTGTTGGCATTTCCCCCCTCACCTCTCAGCTGAATCCGACACGAGACGATGCCGCTCACCGTTACACGTATTTTGGTACCCCTCGCAGCTTCCTGTTCGGCCCCGTCACCCGGTACGCCCGAAATAACGAAATAAAATCCGCAACCGTCTCGCAAAATAGATGCGGATATTTAAGAAATCGATCCGCACTTCCCTCGGTGGCCCCCCGTAGAGACGAGCATCTTCGTAACGGCGTCCCATTCGACGGAAGGTGCGCCCAGTCTGACTGCTGCCTATCGCCGTTCCTGGGCCCACGGACTCGAAGCTACATGCGTTCAACTCTGAACGAATGCCCGCGTCTTTTTTGCATTTGAAGGTTCGCGATCCGAGTTATCCCCATCGAGCTGCCGACGTATGAAATCTTCAACTTTGAACGGTTTTTTTTGCATATCCCCCCTCAATCCGACACCCCCCTCAATCCGATACGAGGTGATGCCGCTCACCGTTACACGTATTTTGGTACCCCTCGCAGCTTCCTGTGGGGCCCCCTTCACCCGGTGCGTCCGAAATAACGAAATAAAATCCGCAACCGTCTCTTTGGTCGCCAGTTTGCGAGTTCGAGAACCACCGCACACTGGGACGGATTACGAATTTACGGCGAAAAAAATAAAATCCAATTCATTTCAATTTTTTGTCTCACATATTAGCTTATGATGACATTCTGATGATTCTAATATAAAATTAGTCTAAATTAGATGTACACGATTAATTAAAAATGCAAATTTAAGTGCAAAAAATATATTTTTTTTTATATAACAAAAGTGCAACATTTTTTTACAAATTCACAACCGTCGTTGACACAAAACTTATCCAACACATATTGTACTAATCGTTCATTACACTATAACTAAGAAAACTTATAAAAACTTTCATCTCTTAATACCAAAAATAGTTCATTTCTATTCAACGTTCTCTCTTGCAAATGGTGGTCATCTCGACTATCAGGAAAAAGGTGTAATTCTCAGTAAGGTGCAACGATGTGGACGGGATTTTTGCTTTTCTAGAATTGTCAATGTTTGTTTTATTTTTCAAAATATTTCATTTAGCGAAACTATGCGGAACTTTTTTTAAAAATCAATTTATTGCAGTTTATAACAAAAAAAATTTAATTTACGATAGTCGTTGACATAACTTCTTTTTAACCGTAATGATTAAAACTTTCTACAAATTTGATATTATTACATATAAATACATACTTGAAGCTTTATTCTCCATATTTAAAAAGTTCACAATTTTTTAACACAAACACAAAACAGACGTAGTTACTTTGTTAAAAATCCAGTGCAACTAATTCCTTTTTGGTACCTAAGGGACAAGAGCGATGTTTAACACGTTTCCACTTCGGTTCGCTTCCAATCGAATTGGTTTTTCGCATTTATTTCTTTATAATATTATGGATGGGTTATCTAACAATACATTTTAAGAGGTTTTGCTTAATTGTGAGACATTGTAAAATTCTATTTTTGTCGCCGTAAATTCGTAATCCGCCCCAGTGTACACCGGCAAAAAAATTTGTGCGCATTGTGCAGAATAGATGCGGAAATTTAAGAAACTGATCCGCACTTTCCTCAGGCCTCCCGTTCCGGAAATATCACCATAAATGTGCAGGTTGCAGGTCCGATTTATCCAAAAGTACATTTTAAAATTTGAATTTGATGTCCAAATTACTTATGTCAGGAGAGTTTTTCCGAAGTAGTTCGTTCAAATGGCATTCGCGTCTTTTTCAAGACCAGACAATACCAGACAAGACCAAACAAGACCAGACAAGACCAGAGAAGTCTAGACAAAACTGTCAAGGACAACACAAGTCCTTAACCTTTGTTAATAAAGTTTTTAATATAAAACATTTTTATTAATCTTGTTTAGTAATATAAAATCTTGTCAAGTATATCATCTCAGCCTGTTTTTCACAATTTCGCAAGAGTAAAATCGCCTAAGCGTGTCTAAAATAAGAAGTGTTCATAACTAGAAAGGGAATTGGAGGCGAGCAATAACGAGAAATTGCAGTAGTAATGCCTTGGGAATACATGGATTTCGAAAACTGCAGTTGTCGTGTCGCGAATCTCCAATAACATTTTATATATTCGAAGGGAAAATCTCGGCGGCGATTTATGCACCTCGCATGCACATTTTATTTAAAATCTGCCCGAGGAAAGAAACTTCATCTCCGACACGGTCATCCCCGAGAAATTTCGCCCTTCGTTTACTACGACACACGGCGATTTTCACAATATATACCCGATCAACTTCGTTCGCGAGTTTCCAAACAATTTTCAATATCTTCCGCTTATTCAGTTTCTCCCAGCCAAAGATTTAACTTTTACATAATTCTAATAAAACTTTTACATAAATAAAGATTCAAACAACGAAATTATACACAACTAAGCTAAAAATATTCTTAATCTCGCATTGATAGAAACATAATTTTTTTTTATCAAAAACTTTGAAGCTCATGATTATTTTTTAAATAAAAAAAATCTAGAATTGGTAAAACTATACTACATTATAGATAATAATATAAACATAATAAAGTTGGAACACAGTCTGAATATATAAATATATTCAACCTTTCCGGAGCTCTATAAGTAAGTGGTTTACAAATTGTTGTTCATAAAAGCAAAGCTGTACTGATGAGAGATAAATCTCGAAACGTGTCTACAGAGAGCTATCTACTTAATTTATCGGAAAGACATGATCTTAAAAAAAAATATGTTATTTTTATGATGCTTGTTGAGTGCCGCGAAGGTGGACTGGAAGCTATAAAATAACTGGACAAATTTCACATGAGATTTGGTTTTGGTAGTCCTAAAAAGACTCATTAGTATTAAAGAGCTCCGGAAAGGTTAAATATATTTATATATTCAGGCTGTGTTTCGACTTTATTAAGTTCACAAAAAATAATATATTTATGGCTAGTTTGTATTATTTCGAATAACCGCATTGTAAATAGTAATCCTACGACCAAATCAGGTAAATTAAGCTGAATTTACTTTCTTTTACTAAATGTAATATCTATTACAAATGACTTCCTTTTAATAAATGGAATATAAATTACAAATGACCACTTTATTCTACAAATTCCTTACTATCATTCCTTGTTAAATCAATTATATTACCTACTCATCGAACTAATATAAAGAAAGTATTATGATAACTTTCTTGATTGAACTGATTTAAATTAAAAAGCACAAGAAAACTTCTATTGGTTTTACCTCAAACTAACCTATCATTACATCGGTAGATCTACAACCACTGATTCATCTTTAAATCTTATCAAATTTAAATTTGCCAAATGTCAAATTTAAACATGTTTTCCAGATTCGAAAGTTTAAGTTTACAATGGCACTAGATATTTGCTCGTTGAACGTTTTGAAACTCTCGTTCGGTAGTTTTATCCCTAACATTATTACACTTATATTCCGATTTATCCCTAACATTATATCCCCATATAACCGTTTCATTCCTAACGGTTTCTCTAAGAAACCACCTTTTTAATTTTTTATTATGTAAGATCCATCGGTAACTTCTTGAAACCACCTAGGTAATAATCAGCAAAGTAGTGCCATATTTGGTCTCTTCATTATTGAAGGTGCCATTGTTGCCATATTTAGAGTTAGTTCATTCAATAAATGATCATTGAATAAAATACACTTGTTTTGGGCATGAAATGGGTTTTGCTCTTAAACATAGTGCGATATAAAAAAAAAAAAAAACTATGAATGAACATACAGCTAAAATATACAGTGAATACATATGCAAACGCGAGTTTTTGATTTTTTTTGTGAACTCAATGTTCAGATATAACCCATGTATATGTAAATTCCAATATTCCCGCAATTCCAATTTTCGTGGGTATTGATGTTGGAAACCGACTCCGCTCGAATCAAATTACATTTATTATTAGCACATCGATTTTTCAATTATGCCCGCGACCGTTTAAATATTTATTTTTGATAAATGGCCGCGCGATGTTTGGCCGGGAGCGGTGCGAGGAAGTGGTCTCACTTCGAGTGCTGTCAACGTTTCGAACGCGGTCGGCTTTAAACACGTTATCAGCAAATATAGGACTCGACCCGAAACGTAATTTACTACGAGTTTCCCGATAGACTTTAACTCAATAAGCTTTGAGTAGATGAGTTTTCGGTCCACGGAATCGAATCGATCACACAACACACATAGGCTGTACATTATTTCCAAAAGTCAATTTCACAATCCGTTTAGAAAATACTTCACAAATTTTCTAAAACTTCTTTTATTAAACAACTTGTCAAAATATCAATACACAACTCCTGTAAACCTCACATCCATTTTTACTATTTCCTTCTCTATTAAAAAAGATGCACATAACAACCCGACTTCAACAATGATTAAAAAAATATTTATAAAGAAATGTAGTCAACTAATCTGTAAATAAATTAGACTGTATAATGAATTAGTCTCTATATCAAATAACCTGTGTAATCAGTTAGCCTGTATTTCAATTAGCAGAAAAACCTAACCTAACCTAACCTGTGTAATCAGTTAGCCTGTATATCAATTAGCCGTACCTATTTCAAGAACTAGAGCTGCTGATACAACTCAAAAAGTAATTATAAAGAGATGTAACCTACTAGTCTTTAAATAAATTAGCCTGTACATACATTAACCTGTGTAATCAGTTGGTCTATATATTAATTCGCTTGTACCTATTTCACAAACTAGAGCTGCTGATACAACTCAAAAAATAGTTAAAGAGATGTAGCCAACTAACCTGTATTATTAATAAGCCGGGCTGTATTTCGCATGCATATATTTATTAAACGTACATTCTTTTTGAAACAGACTGTATATTAAATTATAATAAATATATCACAGCGTGCGATTATAATTATATCTCAAAACCTGAAGATGTTACAGATGTGAAAATTAGTATTTAAATCACCCTTTAGAAATGAGAGAGATACCCCAAGAAATTGATGTTTTACCATTTTACAAAAATCCAGCAAAAATAGCTAGAAAAGAATTAAAATAAAAAAATAAAAAAGTTCATTTGTAGATCTGAGAGTTGTTAGCTGACATTTGAATAATAGTTTAGAATTACAATTTATAAGGCAAATTGAAAATAGAAATGTAAATGGTTTGATGACTCCATGTACCAGGAGTGGCCAAAGTGTAACTATTCCTAGTAGCCCGCCTGCACCTGTCTGATATGTACACATCTCTGAAAGTTATCCCACATAGCGTACGAGGCAAGACGTGCGACAGATTTTATAGTAGTAGCATTATCTTTGAATAGATTTAGGATTGGCTTCGAAATAATACTTTTCTTATGAACACCTAATACATACGATATAGATAGACCGCCACCCATAATTTAAAAAGCAGGTCCCCTCTAGTGATCAAAAGTTTGTTCACCCCTGCGTTTACAGTTGTACTATAGACCTTTTCATAGTTTATTTTCATAGACATTTTTTTGTGCGCATGTGTCAATTTCCTCCATGTTTTTCGAGCACTTTGACGTAAGTGGTCTGTTAGAAAAGTATCCGACCTTATTTTTTATTTCGAAAACCTGATGTATTTGAATCAAGCGCGCTTGCATGCGCCGACCTTGAACCTTCGTGCGCATGCGTGAATTTTTTTCCCGCCTGTAGATAGCGTCAGTCGCTGTCCAACAGTGTTCGAGTGACGTAGTATGTAGTGCTCTCGTCGGTTTTTCAATCCAAGTAAAATGACAACAAGTGAAATGAGGGATGTCCTCCGTCGTCTACGTGAAGCTGTGCGGCGCAAGCGACTGGAGTTGTGATCATCCAGAAATTGGCGACTCCATCACGACAATGCTCCAGCACATTCTTCGCACTTGGTTTGCAATTTTTTGGTGAAAAACCAGACTCCGCTGGTTTGACAGGCTACTCTTCTGATATGACCCCATGCGACTTCTGGCTATTCCCAAAAGTCATGAGGCCATTGAAAGGAACGCGATTTCAGACAAGAGAGGAAATTATGGCAGCAACGACAGCCGAGCTAAAGTCGATTCCGATAGAGGCTTTTTCAGAATGTTTGCAACTATGCCGGCACCGCTGGGAGAAGTGAAGTGTGTGGAGTCCCAAGGAGACTACTTTGAGGGTGATTAGGAGGGTGAGGACAGTTCTTTTTACCGGCTAAAGGTCGGATACTTTTCTAACAGACCATGTATAACCAGCGAAATTTTAATTGATATACGGGCTTACGGGCTTTGATATACGAGCTGTGTTATCATTTAGCCTGCATATCAATGTATGTAGCCTGTATCTATCTCAAAAACTAGAGTTGCTACAAAAGAAACATTGATAATATACATTCACCCTAGCGATTTCGTCACAATGACGATTGGTTCTTGTTGCTATTGCAATATTAACAAGTACACATGCTAGTTGATTTTAGTTTTCTCTTTGTAGTTATACAAAGTATATATGTAGTATGTAGTTATATATATGTAGTTATTGTTGAGTTGGAGTGTCACTGCTGATCGAAGTGCGATATATTGAATAAAACAGCACAAATTAAGAAAGGTCTAGAGCGTTTCACTACCTTTTTTGACCGCGGCCCGGCACGAGGTTTTAAAATTTTAGACAAAAAAAAAATTTACAAAACAAATTATGTTTTTTAATAAAATTATAATTAAAAGCTATTTATTTGTTTATTTCATACAGAAATATTGCAAAATTGACAAATACGTGGTCTGCTAGAAAAGTATCCGACCTTTAGCCGGGCAAACTGGCATACCTGGCGCGTTGGAAACCTAATAACCCTCAAAGTAATCTCCTTGGGACTCCACACACTTCTCCCAGCAGTGCCGCCATTGTTGGAAGCATTCCGAAAAAGCCTCTTTCGGAATCGAATTTAGCTCGGCTGTCGTTGCAGTCATAATGTCCTCTCTTGTCTGAAATCGCGTTCCTTTCAATGGCCCCTTGACTTTGGGGAATAGCCAGAAGTCGCCAGGAGTCTGGTTTTTCGTTCAAAAAATTGTGAACCAAGTGCGAAGAATGTGCTGGAGCATTGTCATGATGGAGTCGCCAATTTCCGCCGCAACAGCATCACGTAGGTGACGTAGAGCATCCCTCATTTCACTTGTCATTTTACTTGCATTGAAAAGCCGACGAGAGCACTACACACACTACGTCACTCGAACACTACTCGACAGCAACTGAACAGCTATCTACAGGCGGGAAAAAAATCACGTATGCTCACGAAGATTCAAGGTCGGCTCATGCAAGCGCGCTTGATTCAAATCCATCAAGTTTTCAAAATAAAAAATAAGGTCGGATACTTTTCTAACAGACCACGTATATTCTCTTAAAACTTTAGAATATGAAGTAAACTTTTATATATTTTGTTCTTAGGGCGAAGGATGATGTTGTTTGTCATCACACAAAAGTTTCAGGTAATGCAGGTAATTGCAGGTAATGATGTTAATTTCATTCTCAAATTACGTTCGACATTCAATCGGTTTCGATACTTATTTTCTAAGTACACCAAGGCTGAGAACGCAGCTTTATAAATAGTCACAAAAGTTTCACTACCCACTTTTTTAAGATCGGTGTCGCATGAAATTTCAATTAAATTATCAACTTCTTGTTCACTAAAGTAAAACAATTTCTTTCTTTTCAATTCTGACAGAAAAAGTATCTTTAATCAGGAAGTTCTCTCTAATCAATAAGAATTATAAGTATTATCTAACTAGACTAACTACAGAGTTATTGACACGAACAAAACTTAGCAATTCTTTCATTTTTTTTTCGGGTAGTCACTGAAAAATTTCGATATTTAGATAAATTAGAAATATCTACACTATGTCTTATTAAAACAAGTTTTAGGAATGTATAGGTATTCCTAAAACTTGTTTTAATAAGATATTTATGACTAACTTATTCTACTTTGTCTAACTATCGAGTTATAGATCATCAAATTTAAATTTGAGCTTTTGTTTGTATCATTAGACTAATTCCTTATTTCTAGCCTAATAATTAGTTTTAGACAAGATTTGTCCCCGCTATAATAACATCGTAGGACATTCGCAGCTAGTTTACTAGCAACTATGATTACGCACGGCTAGTTACACACGGCCAAGAGTAACTTTCACCTCATATTGTTTACAATCTGCTAGTTAGCTAGCGAATATGCTTAGACTTGGCGAGTTTACAAGCAACTAGTGAATTCGCTGGCTAGTAGCTAGTAAACTCACTTAATGTAATCGATCCTAAAAATAACGTTCATTATTAGTGCAAACTTTGTTTTAAATCTAACAATTTCTCCGATATTATCCTTGTATTTATTATTGTTAGGCGGTTACGATTCAGTGCGTCTTAAATACTTTCAAGTTGATAATTACCCATTAGATTTTGACGACAAACGGCTTAATAGTTTTTATAAAATAAATCCCATGTTCAAACGACTACTTCCCTTGCTAATACCACGCAGGATATTGAATTACACAACAGGAATTTGCATGTTATTATTAGCTGGGGCTACAAAAGTGTACATTTTCGTGTCACTAAACGAGTGCTAGATAAATAAAATTGTTTTAAAGATCATTTCTTTCTATTTAGATTAAGGTATTAGCAATCTGCAGACACGTTTCGAGATTTATCTCTCACCGGTGCAGCTTTGCTATTTTGAATTATAAATTGGAATATACTTACATGAACTGGAACACCTCGTGCATGACTGGCGAGGATAGGTTTTATTTTGACGTAAGACAAAAAGACATGCACTTATTGATGAGACATGAATTAATGAAAGAAGCTATAATAACATCGTAGGATACTTGTAGCTAGTTCACTAGCAACTACGATTACACACCGCAGGTTTAGTATTGCATTTTTACCAAGGCACGACATATACGGCATTCATAAGAAGATCAGATTTATTACCGGTACTCGAAGAACTCAACGCAAACACGTTGCTAGACAAGCACGGACAAGCAATATACAGCCTAGAAGATAATATTATTTGTCCCCGATAAATTTCCCTGAAACATACAGGAATAATTTAAAGTCAATTTGTATTATCTAACTAGACTAACTACAGAGTTATTGACACGAACAGAACTGGATTATCAATTCTTTAATTTTTTGATTCGGGTAGTAGTCACAGAAAATTTAGATATTTAAATAAACTAGCAATATCTACTTTATGTAGCCTATACCTATACATTCCTAAAACTTGTCTTAATAAGATATTTTGACTAACTTATTCTACTTTGTATAACTATCTAGTTATAGATCGTGAAATTTAAATTTGAGCTTTTTTGTCTAATCAGACTAATTCCTTATTTCTAGCTTACTGATTAGATATAGACAAGATGTGTCCTCGTAAGAATTTTCCTGAAACTTACAGGAATAATTTAAAGTGAATTAGTGTTATCTAACTAGATTAACTACAGAGTTATTGAGTACGATTCCAGAAAGTAGTCTAAAACTATTTATTAGCTCCAATTCAATATTATTTTAATAAATTAATTAATTAAAATAATTCACAAAGTAAATTGGCTGAAAAAGGCTAAATACGTTAAGAAATGTGTAGTGAACAAGAATATTACTGGAGCTGATTACAGCTGATTATGTTATACCGGCAGCAGAATATTTTTAGAAGCTATGTCATAGTTGCACAAAGTAATAATGATGATAAAAGATATATTTGTTCAGATGGTTGAGGCTTGGGGCCATTTTCTTATTTAATAAAAATAATATTTTTGTATGTTTAAATGTAAATTATGTTTATATATTTTTTATTTCATAAACTGTAAATGAGGCGTTTAATATCAAAACGCTCAATGCATTAATTTTCTAAAGTTTTTTCTTTGATAGGTCTTTGTCGTTACTATCAAGCAATTTCAAACAAAGCGATTTGGAACGAATGCGGCTTGATCCGGTCGAAAACCGGTGTCAAAAACGGATGTGTTAAAGCCCAACATGCGGCACCTGCTTCTTACGTGAGCTTATCTGATCTCGTATTTTGAGGATAAGGCAACTTTTAATAACTATTAAAACTATTAGTTTCAATTCAAGAACATCTTTCTTCTTGAATTGTAACTGAGAGTGTGTCTAGATGTAAATCTTCACCATCCTAGTTTGCATGGGTTTCAATAAACTTATGTATTGTTTCAAAATAAGACTACGGCTAGCAATAGCCCACAACTAAACTGGCACGCATATGGAAGGGCACGTCAATTAGTAAAGCTACGAAAATCAGGCTGGTCTCTACTTTAATTTTCCAAATTGCATCATACGCGGCTGAAACCTGGTCGATCAGACAAGCGGACAGAAAGAAAATAAATGCATTTGAAATGTGGGTTTACCGACGAATGGTCCCAATTTCATGGACGCAGCACCGCACCAATGTATTGATCCTAGAAGAACTAAAAATCGATTACAGACTGTCCAAGAGAATAAACCGGAACAAAGTGCGGTATTTCGGGCACGTCTCCAAAAGACCGGATACATTAGAAAAGCTGGTGGTTTAAGGCAAAGTCGACGGACGAAGGTCACGAGGAAGATCTCCAACCCAATGGGTAGAAGAATGGGAATCAGAAGCTTGACTGGACTATCTCTGCACGAGGCCACAGAACTAGCCCAGTACAGAGAGGAAAATTGCTTTAAAAATGGTAGAAGCATATTGCCACTAAACCCTTGTGAGGGTAATAGGACCGAGGAGAGAGAGATTGTTTCAAAAGATTTAAAATTTTCTTTTGAAAGTCGTTTTGTTTACACAGAGTCATTTTTTTATTATTGCAGCGACTTCTTCCGATACTTTGAAAATATTTAAACCAAAGCCTTACAAATTTAAATTCAATTCCTTGAATGTAGGAAATATGTCGTACAAATGAGCAACTTTTATTAATCATTTCTCAGAAATCCTCAAACAGACGATTTAAGACGTTTCCTTCTGAAAGCCATCGTGAATTACTATCCAAAAGGAAGTGTTTATAATCACTCCCAATTTCCTTGCATAATTCGGTAAAAAGTCTGAAATTTAGTGGACGAGATTTTATGTAGTTTATATACTAGACACACTCTTCCAAAGTCATGTTTAAATTTAAAGGCATGCGTTTTACCGCCGACGCTTCTCTATGGATACTACAGTGCACCCATACACAATTAATAGCTAATTCTTGAATTTGTTCAAACAAACCTTTAAGACTGCCTGCCATTGCACGTGCTCCGTAGCTACTTAGACCAACACACTACATCCAATCAATACCGTGACCAGTGACAAAATCATTGGTAAGCTTAAAAATCTCATCTGAGTCGTTTAGAAGCTATGTAACACACTATCTTTACAATACAACAAAATAAATTTGCACTAAGTAGTAATGATGATAAAAGATTTATTTGTTCAGATGGTTGTGGCTTGGGGCCATTCACTTATTTCATAAAAATAAAATTTTTTTATGTTTTGTTTTGTACTTGTAGGTAGCCTATTACAAAACAAAAAAAAGTCTTGTATGGTGTCAATATATCTGATAAAACACAATACATTTGCATTACGAACTAGTTCTTCTAAATGTTTCGCGAAATCTTCAATTCTCCGTTTATCTGTATTATTGAAAATTGGTACCTATCGCCGAAAATGAACGTTTTTCCATTATTCCACCTAAATTATTTGCGACAATTTTTAAAGCGGGAAGTATTAATTTTTCTTTCCACTTCCACCTTCAGCTATTAATTTGGAAGTTTCAAAAGCTATCAAAGTGAGGTTTTTATTTGCCAGGTGAGGAAAGAATGCTTTTTTTAAATATTTTTTTAGCAGAAATCAGTTCCTTTTTTTATCAGCAAACGAGATAATTTTTTTATTTTTACAATTTTTTTTCGCGACTCGACAAAATTTTTATGCGACCCGGTGTCGAATCGTCACTCACACTTTGGGAAACGCTGGTTTAGACAAAACTAGGGAATATAAACCTATATTCAAGACGAGATTAGACTAGATAATTCAAGTCTAGACAGAACCAGATAATGCCAGATGAACAAAGACAAGACTAAACGAGGAATTCAATTGTATTTGTTTTATATATAAAAGTAAAAGTTAGTGAAAAGGATTTGCTACAAAAAAAAGGTTAATAAAACTTTGTAAGTCTATCATGAAAAGGTCTAGGTGAACCAACATCACAGACCCGAGATTACCCTTTTATCTTGACTACGGCTTCCAACCACTTTGGGGAGTTTTCTTTGAAGAAAATATAAAAGGCAAAATCCTAATCGATTTGTTTTCCTCACCAAACGAAACTGAAATCAGCACATAAAAATTACATTTTAAACAGCAGCCTTACGAATACAAATTTTTAAGGATTGCAGTGACTCACTGTAACTTTTAAAACTTATTTACTAATAATATCGGAAACTGTAATTTTAACTAAATCAATTTGTAGTTTTTACAGTTTCAAATTCGCAAGGCAGCTGCTAATATTTGAAACTGTAATTTTTAAAGTGTAATTTTTCCGTGGAATCAACTCAGGAAATGCATTTATAAGTTTCTAGTTATAGACCGAGGCTTCGCTCGCGTGGATTTTTATATCAATCAAGTTAATTTACTGAATATAAATTATCTTGTGAGTTGCTTTAAGATTAAGTCAAATTTTAAAATTATTACTTGGACACACGAAACGGGTCCACGGCAGATCCGGCCTTTAAACTTGATTTTACAGCACATAACAATTTTCAATGTCTTCTAAATAAACTTCGTCTTCAAAGTTTCGTGGGTTAAACGGTTTGAGCTTTGAAATATGCAACTACACTCGCTTATTGTTACCATCACAAACATAAGACATTATAGAGGATTCATACATTCAATATATTGGAGTAGTCCTGGGAGCATTGTATCGAGATAAACCAACTCTTCCTACACTTCAAACACGCATATGACAGCATAAAGAGAAACAAATTACTTAAGATATTATAAGTTGTAAGAGTTTGAAATATCATCAAAGCTTGTCAATTTAACCCAAATAATATTAAATAATACTAAAGGCAACATGCGGATACAAGCGGAACTTTCTACAAGTTTCCATTCAATATATTGGAGAAGTCCTGGGAGCATTGTATCGAGATAAACCAACTCTTCATATACTTCAAACACGCATATGACAACATAAATAGGAACAAATTACTTAAGATTTTGTAAGAGTTTGAAATATCATCAAAGCTTGTCAATTTAACTCAGATAATATTAAATAATACTAGAAGCAACATGCGGATACAAGGGGAGCTTTCCATAAGTTTTCGAACATCAGAGCTGCGACAATTAGATGACTTCTCAACAATACCATTCAAACTGACCCTGGAAGAAGTGGTTGCGTTCGCGGACGATATAGATGTAGTAGCCCGAAACAATCAGGCAATAAAAGAAGCATACAAACCTCTAGGCGACACTGCGACATATATGGTGCTGGCTATATGGTGATCTATAATAAACAGCAAAAACGAAATATCCGAAGAAGTCACAACCCGCATACAACTAGGGAATCGTTGCGTGCATAGTCTTGTCTAGTCATAAAGACTTGTCGCGCAGAACCAAACTAAGAATATACAAGACACTAATTAGTCTGGTGCTGACATATGGCAGCGAGACTTGGACCCTTACAAATGCACACGATCATACCACATACCACCACGGTCAAACCACTATCAACTATTTGTTCATTTTGTTTTCTAGATTTTGACTTCCTCTATTTTAACACCATGATAGTCCAAACTACAAAATTGAATAGAGCATGTCTCGTCTTGATTGGTATTGTTTGGTCTAACAATACCAAGCAAGACTAGACAAGTTCATAATAAGAAGAACAAGATCAGAGAAGAACAGACTAGAGTAGAAAAGACCAGACAAAAGCAGGCAAAGCAGGCAAGAGTAGACTGGA
This sequence comes from Phosphuga atrata, assembly GCA_944588485.1. Lineage (NCBI taxonomy): Eukaryota > Metazoa > Arthropoda > Insecta > Coleoptera > Silphidae > Phosphuga > Phosphuga atrata. Next base: position 60,699,368 of record OX155899.1, read on the forward strand.
GAAGATTATGTTTTTATAAGCTGTAGCAACCTTTGACCAAACTATAAAATTGTCTAATACATCCTAAAGTTTCTATTCCATATAACTATTATCGATTATAACCGCTATGGATACTGATGAGTATTATATTACAATTGATGATCTAAAACAATGTTTCATCTTATCATTTCATTCATTCATTTCATTTCATCATATCATTTTATCTACGACCACTATTGTAAATGCCCATTATTGTACAGTTCGTGGACTATGTAAATAGAGCAAAACACACACGTATATAACAGTCCGCGATTAATGATGATAAGTTATGATTGATAACACACACGTGCGTTTGGTTTACGATTCGTTGATTGGTTGAGAGCTGCTACTACTTGCTCATAGGTTTAGCGCCCCCCGTGTCACAATTCAAACTAGCGGAAATTTACATTGCGTACATTGTGTTGCCTATATCTATGAGCAAACTTATTCGAGTTTAAGCCAAATAAGTACTAAATAATAAGGTATGTAACCATTAAGAATATGATATGTAGAATATAATGTTGAGTAAAAGTTATATATGAAAATACAACTGTTTCTTTATTATTATGTTAAATAATGTACCTAATAAGAAAACAAATTTGTTACATCAAACATATTTTTCTTATTAAACAGACACAAATTAGTGTGGTCGTAGATAAAGTATAGTACATAACTCGAGTTGTAAGGCAATTACGTCCTTGCGGAATTACGCACTCCCCGCTACGCTGGTCGTTATTGTTATTGTTATATCAAAATTACTTTATAAATTATTAATAATAAAACAATAATAGTATTCGTTATCAGTTTTTTAAACGCGAAGTAATGAGGGATCCGTCCAATTTGTTTGACTGCTGCTATTAAATTATTCGTTTACATAACTCTCGTTACGTAATAAAGTAAAAAAAAAATTTGTGCGTCTTTAATGGATTCATAACAGCACTCATATGCGTGCGGTTATGGCTCCCCGAGTGCTATACAATTTTCTCAGTGTATATCGACAATTTCTTTATTTAGAAATGGCATAAAAGGGCGCAAAATAGAAAAAATACTATAAAAAACTCGTTCATAAGGCGTTTTTCAGCAATTGTCCAGTAGAAAACTCCTCGCTACTCTCGTCGTTTTCCAAACATGGACGCGTGCTGTAAAATCGCGCTTATTGAACTCGAATTATTCCAGCAAAAATTAAATTAACTTTTTAATCTGCACGCTGTATTATTAGCAAGAAGATGTAATTAATAGTTGCACCGGCAGGTAAACAATAAAAACGCACGCAAAAACCCGTTCCAGTACATTAAAGTTATAAACTTTGACGGCTACGCAGAACGCTCTGCCTCGAAAACTAGTAATTGCTCGGAACTTTTTCCATAAATTTTAATTGTTATATATATATATATATATATATATATATATATATACCTTATGTGGAAAATGATATATCATAAAATGTTTACCAATTAAAAACGCCGGCTGGAACGGTTTATATCTTTTCAATTAACGGCGTTATGATTAATAAACAGGGTAAATGTGAAAGTGTGAATAACCTGGTAGATTCAATTAAAACGCGAATTTCGATTTACTTGGACACGCTGCCCACATAATTAAATGAACATTATACTAGGGAGCGTATTGTAAGTACCTAGACCTAGACAGGAGCGATTAGTCTTTTCACACGGACTACACTCCATCAAAAACTTTTCTAATACAACAAACAAAAATTACTTTATAAATCATTAATAATAAAATAATAACAGTATTCGTTAAAAGTTTTTTAAACGCGAAATAATGAGGGACGCGTCCAATTTGTTCGATTGCCGCTATTTAATTATTCATAGAATTTGTGTACCTATATTTGTATGTAGCTTCGTTAGAATTGCCGCATTTATTCTCCCTTTGTGCAGCGAATGGGAATAATTACGACTGGGTTCTTGCAAATTAGAGCTTTCAGTTGATGTTAAGTAGTATGAATTATCAGGTGTTTGCGTTTAATTTAACTACAGGTAATGTCTATTTAGTTTTATCGAAAAACTTTTTTGATTTACGACCAAATTTACTTCAAAAGTATTTTGCGATCCTCTTTTTCCAAATCACTTTAACATAAAATTGAAGAAAACCATTAATTAAAAAAGATAATAACTAACAAGGGGATCTTCTGACGTTTGGATCACGGATTTTCTTCAAGCATTGTACAGTTTTAGTGGTCCATTAGGACGACATAATGTACAACTGCAATGAATGTTATTACTGGAACGTTAATTGGAACTGGAACGCTAATGGAAATAGAAACAAAATTGGAGAACTCCTGTCGTTCCTGAACAGCACCCACACTCCAATAATGCTCCTAAATTAAACTAAAATTGATCATTCCTCTCATTTTAGAAACAGGGGTTACTCTGTACTAAGGCGAGTTCTAAGGTGACTAAGGCGTACTACTTCGTCATTTTCGAGAAAATAGCAATTTCCTCTCTTGGAAGTTTTCCGCGTCGAATATGTACATTTGCATTGCGTCAACGTGTATAAGGTGGCTTCTAACGTGTATAAGGTGGCATAAGGTGGCCGAGTGGTTAACGTTCAAGCTCTTCGGGGCGTTGAAATATCCGAAAACCAGTACTTTTTCAGCAATGCTCGTCAGTAGATTAAGGTGTCTGTTAGATATTTTGTTTGCTGGTGAGTTGTAAATAGAAATGATGTGTATGTTGTTCGTCAGTCGGATGCATGTGTTTTCAATTTTGATTGTATTGTGTGATGTATTTGTGTGTGTGTGTGGTATGTCGTTCCTTACCAGTATTCCCACCACACCAGCTCCATTCCTCGAAAATCGCCTTAGTACAGAGTAACCGCTGTTTCTAAGACAAAGGAATGATCAAGTTTAGTTTCATTTAGGAGCATTATTGGAGTGTGGGTGCTGTTCAGGAACGACAGGAGTTCCCCAATTTTGTTTCTAATTCCATTAGCGTTCCAACTCGTAACATACATAGCATTCATACTTTTTTTTTAACGGGACGTAGCAAGCACCAATCGGTTAACTTGTCAAGTGGCCCCCTGAAAACTCCTCGAGCATCTTGGAACCGCTTCACGCATGACGTCAAGATGTCGTTGTATCAGTTTCGCCTTACATCCCCCTTCCACGTCTAGTGATTAGGGGTTCAGGTTCAGTTTCTTGTTGCTCTCGAATTAAAGTCGTTTGCTCTCGTCCTGCTCTTTCAAGGTCATGATGTTTGTTATCATATCGGTTGTTATTACCCAGATGTTCTCCGCCCTAATCATATGGTCGGTTAGGCCTATAAGCTCTAGTTTGAGGTGAGTTTTCTTTTCCCACGTTTCTCTTTCTGGTATCCATCTATGACAGTCGAAGATGGTGTGTCGAACGCTATCTTCAAGGCCACAGTATTCACAGAGACTACCGGTCGCCCTGCAAATGTTATGCAAATAGTCCTTAAAACAACCATGACCGCTTAGCACTTGGAAATTCGTTTCACCATGCTTTCGTGACACCCATCGCTCGACGTCAGGTATAAGGATCCTGGTCCATTGTCGCCTGTCCGATAGCGGCCACTCTTTTTGCCATGCCTTATACGTTTGCGCCCTGGCGGCTCTCTTTTTATCGCTCTTTATGCAGTCGTCGCTTGTTCTAACTCGGTAAAGTTCCTCTCTCTCTCGCACCATAAGCTCTATTGGTACTATGCCAGCGATTACAAGTGCGGCCTCCATTGAGACTGTTCGGTATGCACTGGACAAGCGAATTAAATTAGCGAAAACTTGTGCCTGATCGATTTCTTGTCCATGGCAATTGCCCATACCGGAGCTGCGTAGAGCATGGTCGAATGTATCACCGAGCATAGGACCACCTTCGCTTGCTGCTTTTGGGGCCCCCGACGTTGGGCATTAGTTTGTCTAATGCTGCAGCGGCTTTGAGCGCTTTATCTGCGATTGCGAAGACGTGGTTTTCAAATGATAGACATTTGTCGATCGTTACACCCAGCTATTTAATTGATTCTTTCGAGAGTATCTTTTCTCCCTTTACAATGAAAGTAATTGGACCGATTTTTCTGAATCCTGTTAGCAGCACTGCCTCTGTCTTCTCGGGAGCCAATTTTAGTCTCTTTCCTTCCATACAATTACCAATTTGATCTATAGCTGCATTTGCTCTAAGCATTATTCCCCTTTCTGTTTTTCCAGTCACCACCAGAGCTAGGTCGTCAGCCCACGATCTCCACTCCCTCCGGCAGTTTGAGTCTGAAGACTCCATCGTACAGGATTTTCCACAGTGTCGGGCCCAGAACCGAGCCCTGTGGAACACCACTGCTGACATCGCGCTCTTCTCTTGAGTTCTCTGCTTGCAGAATGATTTTTCTATTTCTCAAATAGCTCCTGATTAATCGCAGTAGATACGGTGGCATGCCCTTTCTTGCCTGTTCCTCCAAGATGTTTTGCCATGCAGAATTAAAGGCATTTCTAACGTCGAGTGTTATAAGTGCACATAGCTTTTTGTTCTTTGTGAGCCTTCTTGCGCTTTTCTCGCCACTTCGACGACCTTATCTATAGCATCTACTGTTGACTTTCCCTCCCTGAACCCATGTTGCTTCTCTGAGAGGTTCTCACCTGTCTCTAATGCCTGTCTTATTCTTTGTAGCAGTAGTTGCTCTAGAAGTTTTCCTGCTACATCTAGTAGACACAGGGGTCTGTACGACGAAGGCCTCTCGATGGGCTTATCGCCTTTCCTAATTAAAACAAGTTTGGCTTTTTTCCATATATCTGAAAATATGCCCTCGGTGACTATGTGGTTCATTAGTTTCAGAACATACTTTGGAAACTTTACCACAATTTTTTTTATGAGCTCTGATGGAAGTCCATCTATACCTTGGGCCATTTGGGCCGTTTTGGAAGACCTCTGCCATTTGGAAGACGCTGGCTGGCTCTATATATTTCCTCCTCAGTGAAAGGCACAATCTCTAGCACGTCTGGTTGCTCCCAGACCGGTTCTTCGAGGGTTGCGAAAAGTGCATCGGCAATCTGTAGTGTTGTTTCCATTGGGACCCTAATCTTTTGTTGCCTGAATTTCAGTCCTCTCATTGCAATTTGGACTGCATACCATGTGTCTTCGTTGATCTCGTGGCATAGGTTTTGCCAGTGATCTCGTTTTGATTTGTTGATTTCCATTCTGAGAGTCTTTGTCGCAGCTGTGTACTCCTGCTTGAATTTTTGCTGGTTGTGTTGGGCTAGGTTTTTTAGCTTTACGTTGGTATATGCGTCTGGCTTTCTTACAGGCTGCCCTTGCTTGAGCGATAGTATAATTGCACCAGTAGACCCGTCTTTTTTGTCTGCGTTCCATTTTTGGTGGTAGTGTGGCATCACAGCTTTTGCATATACTTTTTTTAAACGTATTTGCTGTATAATTTTCGGTTTTGTTAATTTCTGCTTCTAGGTTGCTGTAGAATTTTTGTACGTCTTTTGGCATTGATCTGTTTATCCAGGCGTTTCTGTTTTTCCATCGGGTTCAAATACTTGCAATATTTTCATCTACTACGTAGCCGAGATACTTGTGGTCACTTAGTGACTCCCTGTCTAGCACTTGCCAGTTCTTTGTTCTTGCAGCGAGTTCTCTTGTTGCGAAAGTTAGGTTAAGTACTCCACGTTCAAAAGTTGGTTTAGCACCTTCGTTTTTGATGAAGAGGTCCATGCTCGCCGCCCAATGCTTGACCGTATCCCCACGTGAATCCGTTTTTGAGGAGCCCCAGTGTGGCGATTTTGCCTTGAAGTCGCCTGCTATAATTTTACCTTTTCTCCCCTGACCCCATATGGTTTGACTAAGAGTCTCTAGGGATTCTGACAGCTGTTCAATTTTGGCGTTGGGGGAAAAGTAGCAGCTGTATATAATGAGTTGGGGCAGTTCAACCCATATAAAACCCGGTCCATGTACAGTCTTTAGAACAGTTACTTTGCTGTTATTTATGCATATCGCTGCATCCTTTTTGTCGTCCGTGGTCCATTTGGAGCTAGTTGCAATTTTTTTATTTGGTTCACTCACTAATAGTATGTCTGCTTTCAGTTCTAGGGCTGTTGCTGCTAACAGATGCGCTCATTAGGTTAATTTGGATGATGTTAGCCATTTTTGTTTCCTTGCCTTCTCTTGATCTCCTCCGACAGAGCTATTTTGTATGCTGGACAAGTTCCAGAATGCGCCTGATGCCTCTTTGTCTTGCAGATTGGGCAGTACATATCTCCTTGACAGTCTTTTGCCTGATGTCCCTCTTTATTCGCATTCATACTAGATTCGCACAATAAAACATGATTGTTACTGTTCTCCCATAGATCTGCACTTTTCCAGCCTGGTATTTAATTCCTGTCATGTTTCAATTAATTTGGGGAAGTCGTGATTAGTTCCTTCGTCTGGGCATCTCCCTCAGAAAAATCATTGGGGGAATCATTGATGATCGGGGAAGGTTTGGAGATTCTGTCCGTAGAAGTTTCGTTTTTGTTGGTCGGTTCTGGTGCGTTGTAGCCAATTCTCCTTGTTTTCTGAATTAGAATCATTTAATTTCCTCTTCTGCCAAAAATTTCCTTCGGTGCCGGTGATGCCGCGTGTTCCTGTCTAGCCGGTTGTCTAGTCTTATTGCTTTCTGATTTCTTTTAGGACAGCCCGTCTAGCCTTTGTCCATACACGGGCCAAGAGGTAGAGTTGGCTATGCGGGCACCTTTGCAGTTCGCACACTTTGCTGGTTCATCTCGAGGTTTTGTACAAGCATGTAAGAAGTGTCCCTCCCCACTCTTCTGTAGTATACAGTAACCTGTATTATTGTTCGTTTGTCCGCCTCCAGAGTGTATTGTATTTTAAGAGATAACAGTCAAGTCAGGTGATCGCAGACGAGACTTCGCTCTCTCTGCTCTCACCTATCGTAGTGTCAAGACGCACTCGTACAAGTGTCCATTCTTCCCACAGCCAAAACAAGTAAAATTTTGTTTATTATTTGATCCTCTATTCTGATGATAATCACTATTTTTGTTTTTTGTAAAATTTCTTCCTTGTAATTTAAACATTTGTGATTGTTCCTGTCCTCAGTTCAAATTTATGCAGGCAAATATTACGGCTGCCCGTATTAGGCCTACGCCGCACTACGGTTAAACCGCCACAGTTTTTAATTACGTGATTTTGTGACTCAAGGATGTTAATACAAGCGACCTCACTTGTGGTTTTTTCCCGCGACTGATTTTAATAGCATGCTGTGTACTTCTCGAGCGGTTTCGCGTTTATAGCGGTTACCGCTCGCTGGAAAACACCGTATTGCGGCCTCGGTCTTAGAGTAAAAAATTGAATAAGTATGACCGAGATCAGAAACGAGACTACTCGAGACGAGATGGTCTCGTCTCGGTCTCGTCTGGGTTTTACGAGACGAGACGAGACAAGAAAAATATCGTTCCCGCGTGAAGCCCTAGCTAGGTTCGAATGCAGTCTGAATCCACGACCGAGGAAATTCGAAAATGCATTAATTCATAAAAAAAAACTTTGAGGATCATTACCTCATAATTGAACATGATGTTGAGAAATACTAACTAAATGTTGTTGAGAAATACTCGCCGAGGAGTTTTTATTTTTTGGGTTATACAGAGTGCGGCAGCCAAATCTGCATTTTTTAAATAACTGTAAGAACTGTAAGCATTTTTTTAAATTTTGTTGATATATACAGGTTTGGCTACCTCACCGTTTATTTCCGTCTCGATAATAAAAAAAAATGCGAATTTTGTTTTATTTTGTTGTAGCATTTATCCAATGATCGTCAATGAATTTACTCAGATAATATTTGTTCCTACTAGTTTGAACGATCTTTGAGAACGGAATGACCATTTAAGTTAACTTCTGATTTTGACTTGTGATGCCATGTGATATCACTGTGTGTGCTCAGCCATGTCAATGGAATTCACCGAAACTTTTTTTTAGCTTATATCTAACCACAAATCATATTTTATTATAGATTTGAATATTCTAATTAGTTTCCTTTTTGTAGAATATTTTTGTATCCATTTCCAATAAATTTTCAAGAAAACGACGATAATATAGGATAATAGACGATAAAATGTAATTTAAAATTACTGGGGAATTTGATCGGTTATTGTGACTAGAAATCTGTAGTAATTTTTTTTGTTTGAATTTAAATGGTACAATTGGAATATGTTAACATTGAGAGATATTTGGTTAACTAGACATTAACTGACTCTATAACGAACTACGGTTCGGCTTTTTCCTGTTATTTATTACAAACACAAAACGAATGTATCTATTTAGACATTGACAACACCTCGCACGAGGCTTTCAAATCGACTCTTGAAAGAAAGAAAATCGACAGCTTTACCTCAAAGTGGATGGGAGTAATGCTGAGAACTCGAACAGCGAAGTCACAAGTGGGAAAAGATACCATCAGTATCTCCACAACTTGAGGGTGCTCACAGGGAGGTGTGTTATCACCACTGATGTGGAACCTGGTAGTTGATGAATTACGGGCTAGACTAAACGACATAGACATTACATGTCAAGAATACACCATTGATATAACCATCATAGCCAGAGGAAACGCTCTGTGAAATCACACAGAGAGGCCTCAAAATAACTAATAGATGGTGTCAAACAGTGGGATTAAATCTCAACCCGAACAAAACAACGTTGATACCCTTTGCTAAGAAGAGAAGACTAAACTGTCTACAGCCCATATTGTTAGATTGGAGGGCACTAGAGGACAAACAGAAAATAAAATATTTGGGTACATCAAACTCCTATGGAACAGGCACGCTGAGGAAGTGGTGGGTAAAACAAGCCAAACGCGTTCTAATGGTATCCATAAATCTTGCAAGACAAACATGGGATTGTAACCCCACAATCCTGCGATGAATTTACACCACGATAGTGAGACTTGCGATCACTTACGTGGCAGTTGCGTGGAGAAGTAGAACCAAGCTGGTCTCTATGAGGAAACAGCTTGATAAGATTCAATGACTGGCATGTGTCTGCATCACGGGACCTTAGTCTTGTTAATATATACGTTGTTAAGCCTAAATAGTTGTTTTATATACCTCTCCACTGGAGACCCACTTGACCACCTCAATACATATTAACTTCATGCACACTGGTGCCGAAAAACAGTTGTTGCATGCCCCCACAACTGACACTTGTAACATTGCGTCACTTTCTTACAATTTACGTAATTTCTAAATAAGATCTTTGTGTGTTGAATATATTTTATAAGTTTCTAAAAGTTTCAAAGTGATGTTTTTAAGCACAATCATTAAATATAGTGGTGTCCTCGAATTCCTCTTTCTGGTCAATTTTAAAACGGAAATTTGATATTTTTCTTTAAATTCTTGAATAACTTCCTCCACTTCGGAGTCGTCCGACAGATCGTGCAACACTTATGCATTTGTTTTCAACCTTCCATTGCTTTCTTTACCTTTTAAAAATTTTGTAAGTTGTCCAAATAAATGTTTGTTGTCTGCCTGCAAAATTTGATAATAAAATTGTTTTCGCCTACGAGTTCTGCCAGCTTATGCCTTAATAGTTTTTCCTCCTGGATTCTCCTGTGCAGGACAATTGGTGGAGGTTTTTCTATTTGCGAAGATCTTTTTGCTTTCCCTCCAGCAGCAGCATGGGACTCGGATTCGGAATCAGACCCAAGGTCCGAGTCCTTATGATCTGTCAAAACTTGAAAAGAGTTCCTCAAAAATGATCTTTACGGCTCCGGGGACACGTTGTCAGCAAGTCTAGATTTTTTTCGAGACATTTTTTTAACGTTTTCTATGCAAGGAGATATTTATCTACACGTCAATGTCAATTAATATGTTTCAATTTCCAATTTAATTTTAACCCGCCACTTGTGACGTGAATTTGATACATCTTTGGTGACGCCGGTCCGGTGCGTAGGACCGGCGTCACCAAAGATGTGTTTCTCAACTTAAGATTTTCCTAATAGGCAATACTCTAACCTAATTTTACTAGGTCAAATATTAAAAGACATGTTTTTTAACAATAAAACAAAGATATTTCATAAAAAAACATAACGTTTATATCTTTACACTTATGCAATTAGAACTCCTTCCAACAAATAAATATACAAAACATCCCCTCAAAAATTAGTCTTTTTCAAGGGCCATGCAGCTAGTGCATGTTGGCACTATGTGCTGTAGACATACATATTTCTTGCAATGGTAGCAAGTATATGGTGTTTTTTGGTTTTTCTGCCATCCACACTAATAACAGCGACCATTTCTAGAAGGATCGGTTATCCCAGGTCCCTCATCAAACTTCAAAATTTCTGCAAGTCTTTGTCTCATCAATCGAGGCAAGATCAACTGAACCCGTCGTTATTTGATCTGAGGTTCTATTAGTCCATAGCCAAATTCTCAATACAGTGTCGGCGTTGAGTTTGAGTTTGAATTATTAGACGCACGTATCACCTGACTGTTTATAGTACTGACATTGAGCATGACATAGAAGAACCATAGGCCAACGCCTTGCTGCTCGGGCACAATTGTAAATCGCGCATAAACGATCGACGACATCGACTTCTTCCTTCCAGGAGGTTTTTCTTTCTTGTTCTTCCTGGTTGTTCCAACTGTTGTTAGACACAACACAAATGTATATATTCGACGCGGAAAACTTCGAAGAGAGAAAATTGAAATTTTCTCAAAAATGCCGAAGTAGTATGCCTTACTACTTCCACATTATGTCGTCCTAATGGACTACTAAGAGTGTACATTGTTTGAAGAAAATGAAAAAAAGTACTGACATTGAGCATGACATAGAAGAACCATAGGCCAACGCCTTGCTGCTCGGGCACAATTGTAAATCGCGCATAAACGATCGACGACATCGACTCCTTCCTTCCAGGAGGTTTTTCTTTCTTGTTCTTCCTGGTTGTTCCAACTGTTGTTAGACCATTTCTGTAGGAATGCGTCAATTGAAACAAGTAAAACAATTATAGTTACAACCAGTATTGTAAACTGGCATAATCTTTGAACAAAAGCTAGGTTAGAATTTGGTTCATTTGGTTGTTTTCCAGGATAAATTTCCATACTAAAAAAATTATTAGCAATTAGCATTAGTAAAACATTTTAGCATCACTGGGAGCTTGAATCTTGATACCATAAGGATTTGGATTATTCGGAATGTATTGTTCAAATGCACATCTTCCACGAAAGCCTTCCAATTTTTCGTCAACTATCACAAAAGCAGAAGGTCTAATTATCTTTGCAATTTTGGAGAAATCCCTCAAATATTTCTCTGACATGGCAAATCATGTCGTGTGCTTTTCTTTGTTGCTTTGTCACGACATCGACAAATCTCAAAACTCGTAGCAGAATGTTAAACCTTTGGGCAGACATAGAAAGCCGAAAAAATTTTATCAAACCATCATCCGTTCGAAACAACTTGTCAACCTTTGGATTATTCGATTTTTAGACTCAAATCAAACTTATAAAGCATTGCATCTCATTGACAGTAATCTACCGGGCATATGTTTCTTTGTTATATTTATGTTTGACAGTGTCAATGTATTGGTTGATACACGTGACAATAACATCTACTATGGTGCCGTCAGAGAAGTCTCTCCAAATTCGAAAGGGGATCCTCTCCGCTGTCCAAATTTTGTATTTGATCTGGAGTTTGATTTTCCTGTTCGCTATCACTTCCAGCTTCACTGTCCGATTATGTTTGTGCTACGTAGCTAGGCATAGTGATCAGATAATATTTCTTCTTGTAGAAGAGCTTCGACGACCACGAGTTTCACTTTCATAAGACATGCTAATCCTATAAATTGCTAATCCTTATAATAAACTTACCAAAAATTAAAATTAAAAAATTAAACTATGACTATTTGACTTACTTAGTCTGTAACCCCGGTCTCACACACCGGACAAGACATGCCTACGTGTCGCCGGCGCGGAGTAGATTAACAGTGGAGGACGCTCAATAAGAAAAGTACACGAAATCACTAATCAATTCGATGGCGGATAGCTTATTCGACTTATTTGAACCACCCGGTCTTAGAGACACAAAGTCACAAATGGCGGGTTAATATTCAAATAATCACTTTCTCACCTAGTTTTTTATAATTCTTAGATCTACTTCAACCAATTTTTATCACTTAATTTATAACTTTTATCATTTCTGAAATATACAGAAAATTGCCAATTTGCAGGAGCACTACCGTAACTTCGAATTGCTTTGAAAATTCGAAGTTACGGTATCTACGAAAACACGAAGCTTGAACGTTAATCACTCGGCCACCGCTATCTCATACATGTTGGCGCAACACAAATGTATATATTCGACGCGGAAAACGAAAGAGAAAATTGCAATTTTCTCAAAAATGCCGAAGTAGTGCCTTACTACTTCCACATTATGTCGTCCTAATGGACTACTAAGAGTGTACATAGTTTGAAGAAAATGAAAAAAACATGATCTAGACATCGAAAGTTCCCGTTGTAAGTTAGACTTGTGTTGTCTTATAATGGCCTTATAATATAATATTGCAAGGTGTGGTCTAGTCTAGTCTAGTCCAGTCCGTCTTGTTTAGTTTAGACTTATCTACGCGGGTCTTGTCTAGTCTTCGCAAGGCTAGTACTGTAGCCTCGTTAAATTTAAAAAATACTCAAGTTCATACTCAAGTACTTTGAGTAGTTAATCACTACTGTGTTATATAGGTAGTTGTAGACTCTAATCAAGTCTCGTGTTTTCGAAATTAGAATTGTCTTGTTCAAACTTATTTCTTTAATATTTTCTTATCTTGTATTGTATTCACAAGTCTTACCTGCAATTGCTTGATTTTGAGTATCAAATATAATGTTGCCAGTCGTTTGGAAACTTTAAATAGAATTTAGTCTTGTCTTATTAAAACGGAATATTGCTTGAACATATAAATATATTCAACCTTTCCGTATCTCTAAAATATTATTAAGACTTTTTAAGACTACAAAACAAATTGCCCGCAGTCGACTTTCGTGGCACTTAACCTAACCTGACCATTTATTTTTTTCTTCAGAGTGGGACACTCGCGGAATTATGTAACAAAAAACTTGTATGGTATTACAGTGTCGGTTACTTGTAAGTTCACTAAAACATTACGAAGAGTGTGAGGAAGAAAAAGCGAATTTTCCTTAAGTGCCAGGTTATCTCAGAGACGATTAATTTCTTTCGCAGGCTCAAGATTTCTTTCGAAAAACATTTTCGAAATATTTGGGCATTTGTCGATGCTCATTCGGCGATGCATTTGTCGATGCATCATCATCGATAGCTTTTCAAAGTCTCGAACATTTTCAGTACTCTCCCAAGCGCGGGCATGAACGCAAGCCACCTTGTTTTACTGTAGCCCAGCAGTTTGGGATACTCTGTGTCAGTTGAATTACAAAACTCTTTCAAAGCTTCTACTCGAAAGCTGTAGATATATAAAAAATGTTTTGATCGCGATTTAAACTATTTGGGCTCCACATCCAATCCCGATGAGCTGTCTTGTGTATGATTTGTTCAATTTTGCGTAAACATTATTAATCTCGTTTCTATTTTCCTCCAAAATTGCTTATTCAAATTATTGAAAGGCAATACTTCCTTTAAATCATAAACAATTATATCCGATGTTTTACCTAGCTGTTCTCAAATTTCTAAAACCTTGACTTTGGTAAAAATTGCGGATTAACACTAGGAATAATTTTATCGAGCCATGGTGTTAATTAAGTAATGCAATGGGCTTCACGAAGTTACTCTTTCAATTCATAGGTTGCCCTAGAGGCCAACCCATTTACAACAATAGCCTGAGATTTTGTACGAGCACATTAAAATTTTTGCTCAAAACATGTTTGAATTAACACAGTCATTTGAGCGAAAGCTGTGATTTTCCTGCACCGTATGAAACGCCCACGCACCCCCCGCTGCAGCTATATATAAATCTTTAGAAGTCAGCAAATCGGTTCTTTTAAATAACGTAACCATTGACGAGCTTGACGCCGCAGCTTAATCGAAAAGCCTGCGTTTTTCCGATTTTAAGGCTCCTTCAGACTGGCGCGGAGCGTTTGCGTCGCTAAATTTCCACAGCGAAAAATTCGCAAGCGGCGCGGCAGCGAAATGGCCATGCCCACACCAAACCGCGATTTTTAGGTGTATAGTCATGAGTTCCTCAGAGGAAGAAACTCTATTTACTCTCGCTATTTTTTATATATTCCACAGAAAAAGAAAATCGGTCGATTTATTGTTATTTTTTATTTGTTTTTACTTTCTAAAACACCTAAAACTCATTTAAGAAATAAAAGAAAACTAGAAGAAAAACAAACTTAATTTTCAACATTTTCAAATCTCAACATTTTCTTCCAATTCTAATACTATCTGCTTACAAATTTTGTCCTTTCTCGTTATATGTTTATAGTTTTCATCATCCATGTCATACAATATAGGATATTTTCTAAAATTACGAATCAACTTTTCTGTAATCGCCATTTCAAAACCACAGCGACAGCGAAACTGACCGCGCTAGCATCATTCTTCTCGTGCAACGCTGCACTACCGCGGCTATGGCGGAAATCGTGCCTGTTGATCTGAACATGTACATAAGTCGCCACGTCAATCAGTCCGCCGCGATATCGCACCGGTTGCGGCAGCCAAACTTCCGCTCCGGTCTGTGACCACCTTTAAGGAGCTCACAAACCGGCGCGGAAGTTTCGCAGCCGCGACCGGTGCGTTATCGCGGCGGACCTATTGACGTGGCAGCTTATGTACATGTTCAGATCAACTGGCGCGTTTTCCGCGAAAGCAGAAAGTTACTTTTGCTGGCGCTGTATTATGAAATAACGATTACAGAGAAGTTGATTGAGAATTTAAAAAGATTTCCTATATTGTATGACCTGGACGATGAAAATTATAAAAACAAAAGGAAGAAGGACAAAATTTGTAAGCAGATAGAATGGGAAGAAAATCGGAAGAAAATGTTGAAAAATAAGTTTTCAATGTTGATTTTATGAACCCATGTCTTTTTCTTTTATTTCTTAAATGAGTTTTAGGTGTTTTAGACATTAAAAACAAATAAAAAATAACAAAGTGATCGATTCTCTTCTTCTTCACTTGTCAATACTAATACTAGCAGAGCTTCTTCCTCTGAGGAAATCATGACTACATTACACCTAAAAATCACGTTTTGATGTGGGCATGACTATTTCGCTGCCGCGCCGCTAGAGAATTTTGCACGGAGGAAATTTCGCGACGCAAACGCTTCGCGCCGGTCTGAAGGTCTTTTTCCTCTCTCCTCGCCCGCTGCTTCGGTTCCACGTTACGACGAGTTGCTAGTGCAAGAGTTGCAGAGTTGCGAGACTTGCGAGTGCATGAGCAAGTAAATATGGTGTTTACACCTTGCTGTGTAAAGACCTAACCGCGAAAGCGGGGAGTTTTTGCCCTCGCTGGTGACAGCGGGACAGACAACCTGAAAGCGGGACTGTCCCGCACAAAGCGAGACGTATGGTAACGTTAACTAAACCAGATAAATAAAAAAAACTTGAAAAACTTTATAAAACAATAAAAACTTGATAAATAAAATTGTTTTTAAGATCTTACTTATTTCGCATTATTTTTAATAATTAGCATATTCCATTTCACAGTGAATCCGATGCAATGAATAATTAAAGCGGGTAGTTAACCTTCCATTATTCACGAGAAATGGAATTTCTGAATGGAAAACAAAACCGTGCCAATTAAAATTTAAAACCTTTTAGCCCTTCTATTATACCCGCAGGTCGCGACGGAGATGCGTCCAGAAACTGTGAATAACTCACTTGCGAAAACTAAATATTTAATTTCGCTCATCAGACTTTAAAAGTTCCGGAGAACTCGTACACCGAGTGCGGATTTAAGTTGGTCGTTATCGTATCCAGTTTCCTTTATTTGAGCCAATTGCAATTTTTGGGAACGAATGTGTATGTGTGTGTATAGAATAAGTGCAAATTGGAATGATTTGAAAGCAGTCGGTCGAATATCAGATGGGGATCAGATGGAAGTATTGGGCAGCAGTAGATTCGGTATGCAATGAAACGAGCGCAGGGTAAAAGGGGCCATATAAAATCGATAGCCGACCATACACTATTTTTATGTCTATATATATATATATATACTTATTTATATATATATATATATATATATATATATATATATATATATATATATATATATATATATATAAGTATACATAAAAATGTTATCTTCAGGCTGGCTGGTACGTCGTAGGTAAGCGTGTAAGGAATTTTTTAAACCATGTCATTTAAACCAGTGATTTCACATTAAAAAGTTAAGGAAAACAACAAATAAAGTTATTATTTGTATGCTAACAGATTTCTAAATTGCACCATCATTTTTCTTTCCTGCGGACTCTCGTAAATTTATTAAAACCTACATATTAAGGTTGCAAAAGAATTGCACCGATTGAAGTTTTGTCAACGATTGAATGAAAAGAATATTCTTGCTTGGACTTGTCCAGTTTTGTCCAGTCTTGAAGTTGTCCAGTCATTTCTAGTCTTGTCCCACCTTGTCCGATCTTATCTCGCATTATCCGTTCTTGTACAGTCTTGTCCAGTCCTTTCCAAGTCCAGTTCTTGGTTTTGTCTAGTCCTGTCAGGTCTTGTCTGATCTTGTTTAGTCTTGTCTGGTATTGTCTGGTATTGTCTGACCTTGTCTGCTCTTCTCTGGTCTTGTCTGGTCTTATTTGATCTTTTCTCGACTTATCTAGTTTTGTCTGGCCTTTTCTGGTCTTGTTTGCCCTTGTCTGGTCTTGTCCTCTCTTGTCTGATCTTGTCTATCCTTGTTTTACATTGTACTTACTGGGAAACTTCCCCCAGAATTCATGTGTACTAAGATTATATCCTTCCTTAAACCAGGAAAGCCTGCTGATCGCCCTGAAAGTTATAGGCCAATTGCTTTATTAAGTGTCTGTATAAGCTACTTAAACGACTGATCACCGGATCATCTATCACAGGATCAATTCTCAAGTTTTCAACATCCTTCCAGTTGAACAGGAGGGTTTCAGACCGCTTTCAAGTTGTGAAGACCAAGTTTTGGCTCTGACAACCTACATCGAGTCAGGCTTCGAAAAACGATTGAAGAGTGGAGCTGTGTTTGTAGACATCACAGCTGCATACGATACGGTTTGGAGAGATGGAGTTGTATACAAGTTCCTTAAACTAACAGGATGCAAGTTACTGACACAGTTGTTAAACAATATACTATCCAATAGGAAGCTACAAGTGCTAAGGAACAATAAGTTTAGCAAACTGAAAGTTCTCAATAATGGGCTCCCTCAAGGATCTGTGCTTTCACCACTGTTGTTTAATTTGTACATCGCGGATATACCAGCTACATCCTCCCGCCAGTTTGCATATGCCGATGATCTAGCACTTGCTTTTCAACAATCCTCTGTGGATGAGATAGAGAGAAATATAAACACTGATCTGAGCATTTTGAGTGCATATTTTAGAAAATGGTGTTTGACTCCAAGTTCGAGCAAAACAGAGACTTGTTTCTTTCATTTGAATAACAGGCAGTCAAAAACTACCCTAAATTTGTCACTCAATGGGACTCCTCTACCTTACAACTCTCATCCCAAGTACCTTGGAGTTACTCTGGATAGAACTTTGTCTTTCCGTAAACATCTAACTGACAGTGCTGCTAAACTGAGAACGAGGAACAACATTCTTCACAAACTCGCTGGTTCTACTTCGGGAGCTTCTGCTCCCACGCTCCGCACTTCAGCTATTGGGCTGGTTTATTCTGCAGCGGAATACTGTTCTACGGTCTGGATGAACAGCTTACATGTTCGGAAGATTGATGTTGTTCTGAATCAGACTATGCGAATTATTACTGGCACAGTTAAATCCACTCCTGTTTTCTGGTTGCCTGTATTAAGCCATATCGCACCTCCAAGACTTAGAAGAACTTGGTCCGAGAGTTCCACAAAATAACAGCGAACCAGTTTCTTCCTATTCATGGTGATGTAATTGGAGGATTTCATCGTTTGAGTCCAGGTCCAGGTCTCCACCCATTCAAACAGCTCATTTTAAGTAACTTCAGTGCCACAAAAGAATGGGAAAGTGAATGGTGCATCAAAGTTCCTCATGAGTGGCAGCCCTTATTTCATGCAAACCATCCTCCTCCTGGCTTTGACCTACCAAGGAAAATTTGGGTTGCTATCAACAGGGTTCAAACTAGACATGGTCGATGTGCATCATTGCTTCATAAGTGGGGCTTAAAATCTTCCCCTAGTTGTGATTGTGGTGACGTGGACCAGACAATTCATCACATTGTTATGGAGTGTGAAAGAAGAGCGTTCTCCGGATCCATGGATGAGTTCATGAAGGCTTCAGTTCAGGCTGTGCAGTAGTTGAACAATCTGGACATTAATTTATGAAATCACTTGTCGATTGTCATAATGTATTTTTATACTTGTTATATTTTTTGTGTGTAATACCATAAGCTAATAATAATAATATCCTTGTTTGGCCTTGTCTAGTCTTATCTGGCCTGGTCTTAATCATCACATGCTCGCTATTTTTTTAAAGAAATTCTTTCTGGAAGCAAATATCTTTAAGTAGATTAAATTAGTTTTAAAACATTTTGGGAATATTTTAAATGGATTACTCGTTTAAAGTAAACAAACTTCCTCATAATTATAGTATTTACATAAGAGAGTGCATAATAAGTTGAAAAACAATTTGTGTCTCGAGATTAGGGAAACTTTGGTCGCTTGCTCTCCGTCTTTTACCTGAGGCCGTTTTAATTCCAAGTAAACATCTGACGTTGTTGCACGGCCTGAATTAAAATAATTACTTTACGTCTTCTTCTTCGGGCTGAGTAAAATTGTTGGAAAATTTCGATAATCCCCTTTAAGCATAATACTGATAACATTAGCAGATTGCCTCCTCTCGTTCTCGCCTTGGCTTAAGGAAATTCTCCAAAGTCGATTTGAAAACCTCCCCTACCTACGAGCGGTAATACCAATTTGGATTAAATCCACTTACTGCAACCCCTACACCGTCATATTCTCAACATCGAGCGAAACAAAATTAAATGTTTTGATATCGAAACAAAATTTTATTTCCAACAGAATATACTTTTTTTAATAAAAAATAAAATGTGTCTCCCATTTGTTGGTATCGTTTTAGATTTGTTTCGTTTTTATTACGGCATAATTTTTTTCTTTTGGGAAATTGCATTAGGAAACAGACCAATTAACATTGGAATTGAAGTAGAATGGGGGTTCGTATTTTATGAGTAACATGATCTGCCCTACGTCGAAGGAATGCCTGAAAACACATAAATTTGATATTGCCAGTTGTAAAAGACATCCGAGGGGTTGAGGGTAGAAAGCTAAAGAAACGGGAGGAAATGCTAATGGTGCGATATATCAAAAGAGAATAAAACCAACCTTACAATTGCAGTTTGTGTAGTGAATAAATGGATTATCCACTTCCCGTGTTGTTATCTTAGCCTAGCAGGTGTAATTAGGATCGATCCCGACGATTTTTTTCATTAGATTACCCGCGGGAAGACTAAGTGCAACGAGTTTTTCATTTCGTGCGGTGGTTAGAACCGTCCCGCAGAATGAAAATTAATGGACTGTTGGGTTAGTAATTAACATGCAATTTAATTTTCTCGCCACAAAGCGAGATGACTATGAAGTATCCCCGTCAAACGCAAGGATTCGTGTGTTCGCCAAGAAAATGCAACGCAACTAAGATTAATACTCAGCAAGAAAATGTTTCATAAATCAAACCCCTTTTTTATAATATAAACAGATCGTTAATGATTAACTTCAATCAAGCTAAAGAGCTCGCAGACCGGTGATGAATTACAGTGAAAACAAACCTGCATCAAAAAATTAATGGACCCTTCAAGTCCCTGTATTTTATATTCTAATTTTTTTCATCATTTATATTCGCATCGCATATATGCGTTCTATCGCTGAAATTAGATTGGGCTCGCGTATTTTAAACGAAGATTGTTCGTGCAAATGCATTCTGATCTGCTCTGCCGCCCCTCCGGGCGCACAGAACTACACTACCGCCGCTTCCCTTATCTATTCAATTTTAAACAGGCCTGCTTGCATATTCTAAAACGTAAGAATAACTTAACGGTGCTTATATAATAAGCTATGCATACCTCTCAAGTCGGCAAAAAATTATAGGAATAATATGCATAGTTAAATCTTATTCATACCCCAATATTAAGATTGCTTATACAAGTTACGTGATGTGCGGGAAATAAGTTATTAAAGTTGTTAATGCAACGTTTCGGTGTTAAATTTTCACCTTTGGCAGGTTAAACAATTATTCTTTCAACTTAATAAAGTCGGAACACAGCCTGAATATATAATTATACTCAACCTTTCCGGAGCTCTATAACACTAATGAGTCTTTTTTGGACTACCAAAAACAAATCTCATGTGAAATTTGTCAGTTATTTTATAGCTTTCAGTGCACCTTCGTGGTACTCAACAAAAAACCAGAAAAATAACATTGTTTTATTTAAGATCATGTGTTTCGGATACCTTAAATGGATAGCCATTTGTAGACGCGTTTCGAGATTTATCGCTCATCAGTTCAGCTTAGCGGTTCACAACAATTTGTAAACCACTTGTTGTTCATAAAAGCAAAGCTGTACTGATGAAAGATAACTCTCGAAACGCGTCTACAGATGGCTATCGACTTAAGGTATCGGAAAGACATGATCTTAAAAAACAATGTTATTTTTCTGGTTTTCGTTGAGTGCTACGAAGGACTGAAAGCTATAAAATAACTGACAAATTTCACTTGAGATTTGATTTTAGTAGTGCTAAAAATACTCATTAGTATTATAGAGCTCCGGAAAGGTTGAATATATTTATATATTCAGGCTGTGTTCCGACTTTATTAAGCTTTCATTCTTTTTAGGAAATTTCATTCTTTTCTTATAGGATCACTTTGTTGTCCGTCTGTCTATCTACATGTCCGTCTGTCTGTCTGTGAAGACCATTTTTCTCAGGAACGCGTAGAGGTAACAAGTTGAAATTTGTATCAAATACTCGGGTCTGTGGTCTCTTTTAGCTGTGAAAAAATCAAACTTGTGAGTCAACGCGATCAAAAGATATGACCGTTTATGTCGCATATTTTGCGATTTCACAAGGGAATCAAAACCTATAGGGTACTTCCCGTTGACCTAGAATCACGAAATTTGGCAAGAGGCGGTGTCTTACAGCACATGTAAAGGGAAAAATCTGAAAACCGTAAATATGTAGTGTAATTACAAGAAAAATGCCAATTTACTATTAGAATCTTATGAAAATACACTAATGTTGTCGTAGTGGCATTGTTAGGCTCCAGAAGCATATGGGTTGCATACAGTTAGGTCCGAAGGTTAAAAAGTATGTGTTGGTACCAAGCTGTTTATTCTGAATTTTCTTTGTTTATATTCGTTATGCATTTCATCACGTACACTCTTTATAGATAATATATACCGGGTATTTATTATGTCTAAATTTTGCATGTTTATAACCGACATGCGACATACTCAAGTCCCGTAACATCCTGTATATATTATATTTCGTCTAATTTTTCTTTATAATCTACATATACTTAAATCACGTACGCCCTATATTTGTTGGTAGTCAATTGCCCAAAAGCTGTCAATTGAACAACTGAATGTAAAAGAGTATTTATATATTCAGGCTGTGTTCCGACTTTATTAAGTTTATATGATTATCTATAATGTTCGACCATCAAAATTGTTATATCCCTACTGAAAAGCACTTTACAACGTTCAAGAGGTGTGTGGAATAAGTAACTAAAATTGTTGTTAATGCAACAACTGTTTTAGTTTACTGTTTTCAAAGTTAACTTTAAATTGTGTTATTATTATCAATGTTAATTATCTCAAAATCAAAGAATAATTTACCACTTCTAAATTATTCTTTGATATTGAGATAATTAACATTGCTAATTAACACAATTTAGAGTTAACTTTGAAAACAGTAAATTAAAACAGTTATTGCAGTAACAACAATTTCAGTAACTTATTCCCTACAGCTCTTGAACGTTGTAAAGGGCTTTTCAGTAGGGACATAACAATTTTGTTGTATAATACGGAACATAACCTACAAACTTTTTTATGATCTGTCAAAGTCAAAACGTCAGTCAAGGCTTACATTTTTATCATGCTGACGTTCACGAACGAGCAACATTTTGAAATTGTTCAAACTTACTACCGAAATTTTGAGTCGGAAGTCGCAACTTTAAGGTTAACTAAGTTCGAGCGTAACTAATGAGTCAAAATTGTGTTTCCATTTTTTTATATTTTCAATTATCCTAATAGTTATTAAAATTCATTATTTTTATTTATAATAAAATAACAAATTTATTTGGAAATTATTATTTATTTAATAATCAAGAGTTATTAAATGACTTCGTTATTTTTGACTTATACGGTGCAATAAGAAGTTCTGGCAACAGTGCTTTATTGTGTCTTGAAAGTTTATAGTACAGAGAGAGAAAAGAATACTAATTGAAAGGAGTCGAGTGTATTTTTAGGGTTCCGTACCGAAAACGGAACCCTTATAGGATCACTATGTTGTCCGTCTGTCTGTCTGTCAAGACCATTTTTCTCAGGAACGCGTAGAGGTAACAAGTTGAAATTTGTATCGAATACTCGGGTCTGCGGTCTCATTCAGCTGTGAAAAAATCAAACTTGTAAGTCAACGCGATCAAAAGATATGACCGTTTATGTCGCATATTTTGCGATTTCACAAGGGAATCAAAACCTATAGGGTACTTCCCGTTGACCTAGAATCACGAAATTTGGCAAGAGGCGGTGTCTTACAGCACATGTAAAGGGAAAAATCTGAAAACCGTAAATATGTAGTTTAATTACAAGAAAAATGCGAATTTACTATTAGAAACTTATGAAAATACACTAATGTTGTCGTAGTGGTATTGTTAGGCTCCAGAAACATATGGATTACATACAGTTAGATCCTCCTCGGTTAGGTCCGAAGGTTAAAAAGTATGTGTTGGCACCAAGCTGTTTATTCTGAATTTTCTTTGTTTATATTCGTTATGCATTGCATAAAGTACGCTCTTTATACATAATATATACAGGGTATTTATTATGCTAAATTTTGCATGTTTATAACCGACATGCGACATACTCAAGTCCCGTAACATCCTGTATATATTATATTTCGTCTAATTTTTCTTTATAATCTACATATACTTAAATCACGTACACCCTATATTTTTTGGTACTCAATTGCCCAAAAGCTGTCAGTTGAACAACTGAATGTTAAGAGTATCGAAATAGATCTAGAAATAGTTAATATATTAGTTTATATTAGATCTAGAAATAGTTAGATCTTAATATAAGTTACTGAATAAGTGTAATACTAAAATAAAGTTTTCTTTTTATAAGGTTAAAAATATTCGCGTTATTTACAAAAAAAAAATAACCTGTATACCTTTATACAGGGTATATAGGTATATAGCCAAAATTGAGCAGTAAATACAAATAGTGAAGTTACAGAATCCCTAAACAATCATAGTGAATGGGGATGTATGGTAATAAAATATAGGGTAGAATTCCATCGTACGACAGCGACATCTTGAGGTTATGCTTGCAGTGGTACTAAGATGGTCGTGATTTCAGGAGGGCCACTTGTCAAGTTAACTGAATGTGCTTGGTACGTCCTCTACAAAAAAAGATACTTTACTTACAAGTTTGTACGGAACCCTCGGTGCGCGAGTCACAACTCGTTCTTGGCCGTTTTTTTTTCTTTCTCTATATTACTATGTTTCCATCTTTTTCTTTTCTTTCAGCTGTTCTCGCGACGTTGCCAAACCATATGTTATGTGAATTACTGTCAATAAACAAGATTCAACATAAAAAGTTTAACTAAAATTATTTAGATAATTACATCGGCAACGTCACATTGCTTTAATGTTATCGTGTTTTACAATTATCTAAGTTTAATGAGTATTTTCTAAGCTGTTTAGAAGTTCTTAATAAATCTAATATCTAGAAAATATCTAATTTGTGAAAGATATAAAGCGAAATTAAAGTCAAAAATAGTGTCAATAGTGACCCTTTTTAGTGATTAGTCTTTTGGACGACCCGTGAAAACCATATTTTGTGTTACTTGCAAGTCGTTGAAAATTTTCTGAGAATGTGAAAATGTCATTTTGACATATCGACCGAGGGACTTCCGGGATAAGAAGTCACCCCTATACTAAGTGCCAATGGCATTCCTGGATGGCGGGTATAGGGCTAGGACACTCTGTTGTCCAGGGTGTGAGAAATCACCGCCAAAGGTTGAAGAATTCACTAGAATCAACGGCATCAGGATGGAGAAGGCAAGGGGAAACCACACCATTAAGGACCTCGTGGTATCCCACGATAAAATGCCTGGAAAATGTGAAAAGCAATATGGCTTCTTCTAATAAGAAATTATAAGGAGGTAAAATAGTTACCAATTAAGATCTCCGGGGTGGACGGTGTACGAAGAATGCATTTAAGGCGGAGGAGGAACCTGCACTTAGCAGAACACAAATGATGATGGTGAATGTATATAGTTTTTTATTCCTTAAAGTTTCGAAATTATTATCGAAAAAAATAAATAAAAACGTTGACAGAAGCTTGTCAGCCATAAGAGCCTGTGTATAAGAATTGAAAAACATCATTTTTTTTCGGATAAACTAAACGGTGGATCACTTTCAAATTTTGAGAGGACATAGATAAAGTATTAATCTGCATGCATAGAAAGTTTCAAAGCGTAAACTTAAAAAAATATTTAATTTGGGATTCGCTCGAACCTCCTTACGAGATTTTCCTCCAGAACGAATTTCTCTCCAGAACTCATTTTTGGTCGCAATAATCGTCCTACTAGACAAACAACACGACAAGCTGTGCGTGCGATGGTAAATAAATTTGAATCAACATATTCACTATTGAAAGTTCCTGTGCTAGTGAGACAACGCAACGGTCGAAATACTGAAAATATTGCATCTTTAAGAGCTGCACTTCAAAACAAGTCGATTCCATGCCGTACAGAAGAAGGAACTCGTACCGCTCCCCTCTCATATCGTGTCCGATGTATTGAAGCTTTCGTTCTTTGATGGTTGTCAGCAGTTCTTTACCTTTACCTATTCTCCTTAACAGTTCCTCGTTGGTTATCCTGTCTACCCAGGATATACGCAGTATACGGCGATACAAGTACATCTCGAAGACATCAATGCGGCTCTCCATTGATTGGCAGAATGTCCAGATCTCGGAGCCATAGCGTAGCACTGGGAAGATATAACAGCGCAATATGCGTATGCGGAGCTGTAGGTTTAGGTTTCTACTGGTAAAGAGGTTCTTCATGGAGAGGAATTTCCTTCTGGCCTGTTCTATCCTTGATCTGGTTTCCATTATGGGGTCACTGTTCTCGTTGGCGAGAGCTCCAAGATATTTAATGGACGGCACTTGTTCTACAACCTGGTTGATAATTTGGAGGGTCGACCCTCTTGGTGCCTTGGAGAACACAACCACCTTGGTCTTCGCAACGTTAAAGCAGTCAACACCCAGTCTTGGCAACACCCTCACAAGATCAAATTAACCCAAGAACTGAAACTTCTGGATCATTTAAAGGCGAAACTTATCCGATTTTGTTCTGCAAAAGTTTGGAGAAAATCCTGAATTTCATCGAAAAATTATATTTAGCGATGAAGCAAATTTTTGGAATGGCTTTGTCAATAAGCAGAATATGAGTTATTCCACAGCAACAAACCCATATGTGCTTCATGAGACTACATTGCATGCACAAAAAGTGAACGTGTCGTGTGGAATTCATTCCGGAGGTGTGATAGGGGCGTGTTTTTTCGTCGATGAAAATAATCGCAGAGTTATAGTCAATGAAGTTCGTTATCGTGCCATGTTGGAAGACTATTTTTGGCCAGAATTGAATGGACTTGACATGGGCTATATGTGGTTCCAACAGGATGGTGTCATAAGCCACACATCTGGTCAAACAGTTAAATTATTGTAAGCAAAATTTGGTAATCTCCAGAAATAGTCCAGTCGAATGACCACCTCGCCCATGCGATTTGACGCCGTTGGATTTTCTCTTATCGGGTTACCTAAAGTCTAAGGTTTATGCCTGGAGCTCAGGAACAATATCGAAATTGCTAACATTCCTGATTCCTGATATGTGTGAAAGAGTGATTGAAAATCGATCGCTGACGTTGTCGTGGTCGTGGTGGTCATATGAACGACATCCACACATAATTGTAACATGTGTAGAACACCTGTAATATATTTGTGTTTTATTCCAATAGAAAAGTGTTATGTTCTTATTGGAAAACCCATTATTATAATAAGCACCCATTATTATTATAATGCTGGGGAAAGATGGGAAGATGGAAAGTAGGGAAAGATCCTATGTTCTATTCCCACCGCCATCACATGACCGGGGGGCGTGGGGTTACTTAGACCTCACACTACCTTTAGCATGGGGTTACATAGACCTCACACCCCCTTTAGCGTGGGGTTACATAGACCTCACACCCCCTTTAGCGTGGGGTTACATAGACCTCACAGCCCCTTTAGCGTGGGGTTACATAGACCTCACAACCTCTTTAGCGTGGGGTTACATAGACCTCACACCCCCCAGTCATGTGGTGGTGGTGGCAATAGAACATACGATCTTTCCCTACTTGCTAAGATACCATAATTTACAATACTTTATTAAGAGTAACTTAATAAAGAGTATTTTCCAATAGTATATTTAATATTATTAACAATATTTCCTCTCCATACTTGACCATATGTTTTAATTGTTCTGGGCTTACCCAAACGTGTGAAAGTGCTTTACTAAAGTTTTTAAATTTTTCAAATATTTTTCTGCAATATAAGAATTTAATAAAAGCATATAAAAGTTTATCTAAATCACGGGTCTCGAAACCTTTTGAGATTGGGGCGGATTGGGGTCTGACGAAAAATATTATTGAAATACTATTTGAATATTATTTATATTGCACGTGACGGCTTATATTGAAAAATAAATAAAAATCTTTGCAGGGTTGTATTCGGCCCGAGTGCCGTGTTTGGCCACCGCTGATGTAAATAACGCAAAAGTTTTAGAAACACTGATTTACATTCTAAAAACATTTTTATTTAGTCCATAAAACTTCATAAGTTATGCGTTCCTTTGATCTTCTCCCTACAAACCGAGACTGTAAGAATATATCTTGTATTCAAATATAATATTTATAAAAAAATATGTTCTTTGGTAGCTAAATTTACTTTAATAAATAAAAAATATCATCTGCACGGATTTAACAAAAAATCCTAGATTTAATTAAATATCTCATATTTTTGTTGATTTTGTTTACGAAAAGTTTGTAGAAGCTACATAACATTCACTCGCAGGAAAGTTTCAGTTCGGAATTCTCGGCGAGATAATATCCTACGCAACGCCGGGGTCTTAAACTCATGACCCAAAGGCACGCCAATTTCATGGTATTTATCTAGTTATCTATATCACTGGAGATTTCTATCAACTCGTGGGCAAAGCGTTCGTTAATTACGCAAAGACATCAAGTTTGAAACAAGTTTAAATTACCAGTTTCAGTTAAACTGTTTTTGCTTGGTTTGAAAAAGTTTTCATTTAATTTCCCAAAAATCCGTTTTGTGGTTGCGTTACGTGAGACTACATAATTTAACATGTTTTTTTTTTTTGGGATGTACTTATTGTAACTCATGCGAGACAGGGAAAAAGTGATGTACAAATAAAAACGGCGAAGGGACAATAAAATTCGCCTCGTGCAACGGATGAATTCATGTCGGAATTGAAATAATAAAATGTTTCAATCTAAATAGACTTAACTCGTTGTGATTGCATTGATATTGAAATGAATTTTTTGTTTTGTTAAAATTTGCGTAGAAAATACCTAAAATCAAATGGATAGATGAATATTTTTTTTTATGGAAATTTTATCCGGTTCAGAACAAACATTTGATTAAAACAGTTAAGTAGAGTTAAAAATTCAGTGGAACCTCGACTTGCGAGTTTAATTCGTTCGTTGACGGAGAGTTAAAAATTCAGTGGAACTTTGACTTGCGAGTTTAATTCGTTTGTTAATGGAGCTCGTAACTCGTCTAATCAATCTTTTGCATATCAATCTTCATCAATGAATTGAAATGTTATTAATCCGTTCTGGGTCTCAAGAGAAGAACTATTTTTTGTTCTAGGTATATTTTTAAATTATTTTTTTAATAAGTATTTATAAATGAAGAATATTGTATAACAGCATAATATAATAGAATTGTTTCAATAAACTGGTGGTACTTAACGCCACCATCACAGAAATTGCATGCAGATTGTAGTGGATAGACATAGGCCTTGTAAAAAATAATTTGAATATATTTTGTAAATGGTTTGTAATATAACTAGAAAGTGTATTTTGTTTCTTATTTCGGAGAAATATTTGGATTTTTGTAATAAAAACATTTTCATCACAATAACTGACGTGTATGACTGGTCACATAACTAAGAATGTAGATACAACTGTATCTCGATCTAATATAGGACAATGTGGCAAGGACCGTTGGTTTAACCCAGTTTAGATTAGGTTGTCCTAATCGGGGCACCCGATTAAATTGTCCGGGCACCGCGAACTCTCGATCCAATATAGAATAATGATTTTTTAATAAATATGCAATTTATTAAAAAAACTTTTCTGGTGGGATATTTTACCAATCAATTGTATTGCTGAAAGAAATACAATTGATTGGTAAAATATCCCACCAGAAAATTTATTATCACTACGTCTATATTTTCACTACTATATCAAGGTCATGTCAATGCGCATGCGCGAAAAATAGTTCGGATTTACTACACACTGGGTTACCCTTACGTAAAATTAATTATG
Organism: Phosphuga atrata; assembly: GCA_944588485.1. Lineage (NCBI taxonomy): Eukaryota > Metazoa > Arthropoda > Insecta > Coleoptera > Silphidae > Phosphuga > Phosphuga atrata. Next base: position 60,728,324 of record OX155899.1, read on the forward strand.
TCTTCAAACAAACAATCTTCAATATTTCGGATGAAAATCCGAAAAACAATCTTCAATATTTTGGATGAAGAGAAGAATTTATTGGAAGCCTCTAAATATATGATAATAAAAAAAGATAACCTATAAATATCCCGACTCAGGGTTAAAATACCGGTCCCACATTTTTGACACATATACTGCCCCTCGGCTGGTATCAATTTCCATTCAACTAATTTTTGAATTGTTTAGTCGAGATCTCTTAAAATATTGTGAATATTCAGAATAGACAAATAATTTCTGGAAGCCAATTTTGTATATACTTTACACAAACATGTGACGCAGAAAAATTTAAATAATTTATAATATTTTGTGAAAATTAAATTTGGCAACGCTGACCCAGTTGTATCTACATTCTTAGTTATGTGACCAGACATACACGTCAATTATTGTGTTGAAAATGTCAATTTTCTTATTACAAAAACCCAAATATTTCTCCGATATTGGAAAAAAATATTACACTTTCAAGTTATAAAACAAAACATTTAATAAATATATTCAAATTATTTTTTACAAGGCCTATGTCTTTCCACTACAATGCATACACTTAAGATATCATACATACACGTGCATACAATTTCTGTGGTGGTGGCGTTAGTACGTAAATATCAAACTGGCTTTATTAAATATTAAGGTAAAGTAGAGCAGCTCTCTCTCTGCAGGCTCTCATTCACAGATTTTTGCCCATTTGAAAGCGCTTTCTATAATTTCATCTACACGGGTTCTCAATAAGACCTTCTCCAATGTGGGAAGCTCAACCCCTGCCCCAATTGTTTGTGTTGATACGCAAATTTGTGCTTTCCGAAAATAACTATGAAGTGTCAATTAACAACGCCACCCCCTTCTAAATCGCTTATAACTTAATTCTTTTGTAATTGAGTTTTAACATTATATTATAATCATATAATAATAATAAAGTCATACAATAATAATTATTATAAAATATTAATAATTTAACAGTTATAATATTAAGATATTGAAACCTAAGTACACCTAAAATTATATAAACATGGTTTAAGATCATATCAAATAAAATTTACTGGCTCTTAACACGCTCGTAAGTCGAATTTTAGCTCGAAACTCGAAGCAAATAGCCACTCGAGAAGAGAAGAGAAGAGAAGAAAAGAGATAGATGACTCGAAAAACTCGTAAGTAAGGACACTCGTAAGTCGAGGTTCCACTGTACAACTTAAGTTTCTCTCAATGTTTAATACATCCAAGTTTAATGCAGTAATAATACTACCTCTGTCGCATAATAAATGTTTGATTTGGTGGAAGTGTCCGTTTTGATACAACTAGAAAGATTACTATCGTACCCAGTATCAACGACCATCTCTCAGTAGAAGTACTATATCTTTTAAACATCTACGATTTTTACTTTACTGCCGACATATTTGGATGGTCCTTATTCGGGGTATTATATAAATTTTTCGAATTTTTTTTCGGGTATGCCCTAAATCGGTTACAAATGAATAAAAAAACCTGCTAAGTTATAGCTCTTAATATTAATATTAATCCCATAGATACCACAATAAAAACCACCATCCTAAGAGATGGACGCTTTTTCGTGTTCGCAAACTTTATTGAAAAACTTGTAGTAAATGGACCGTTAGAAGAAGGCTTGATGCTGTTGGATTACCTTATAGAAGGATGGTAACTGGTCCACCAATACACCAAGATTACATACAATACAAGAATGTTACATATTTTTATACACTATTTACCATATGCGAGAGATAACGAGATTACTTGGGAAATTACCTAATTAAGAAATGCTTTCGATGCAAGATTGGTTTTTGCCAGAAATCACTTGGCATGGAATAGTAATGACTGGAGCAACGTCCTGTTTTCAGATGAGTCGTGTTTTTGCCTCACTGGGCCAGACGGACGTCGACGAGTATGGAGAGACTACCCAAAGTATGTTCCAGAATTTCTTTACGAGCACGCACTGAGTTGGGCTTCATACAAAAAGGTTCTCTGACTGCTCACAGATACATTACGGGCTTCTAAACGATGTTATGCCTTTCATGGTCACGATAGAAGAGCATAACATTTTCATGCAAGATAATACTAAACCTCACACAGCCAGAGTTGTCAGAGAATATCTGGACCAGGTGGAAATTAGGCGGTTTGAATGGTCAGTACTCAGTCCAGATATGAATCTCATCGAATATTTCTGGGATGAGTTGCGACGACGTAGAGGGTTGCTATAAGAGAGTTGCAATAAGAGAATTCAGTTGCAGGAATGGAATACATTGACCAAATTTTGATTCTTAATTTAATTGAAAGTATGCCTCGTCGCTATTAAGGTTATTAATGATTATTCTTATTTTATTGTTTTAAGTTTTTTTTACATTTTCTTAGCTCTTTTCTTAGCTCTTAGCATTCTTAACTCTCTTCATAACAAAAATCGAACTACATTTTAAACGTATTTTTGCTGCATTATCATAATAAATCATAAACCAAAAATATGCTGGTACTTACGTACTAACGCCATCGCAGCGAGAGGTCGCGCTACCGCCCGATATGTGGTCTGGAAACTTAACCCTTAACCACCTGCCATACGTCTCAGGTGAGAAAATTACTGCTACTTTGGGTCTGAGAGACGTATGTCAGGTGGTTAGGTGTTAAACATGTATCAGTTAATTCCGTATTTTCTCCATATTTTCTATATCTGCTCCGTTATAACCTAATCTAACCATACATGTAGCTGCGGTGGCGTTAGTACGTAAGTACCAATATGCTTTCTAATTCAATACTGAATATTTCATTTTACCTACAATGATCCTTCAAGTAAAGATTGTTGTCCTCGAAGCCAAATTTGACTTATCGTGTTCTTCGCTGCAGAATGCCGAGCGGTTGCTTAACTGATACATGTTCAAGTTTACTATATACACGTGCTTCTAGCAAATAATGGTACACACTTTGACGTGTTTCTTGTTTTGATTTTTTGCGCTTCAGAAACTTCTCCAAACTTCGTTCATTCCCAGCGGTATATTCAGGAATGGCAAGATAAATGTGTGAACTACCCAAAAGTTGAGCTGACGTGTTGAAACTTTTTGATAACATACCAACGTCTATTTTGTTGTAAGTAACTTGATTGAACACAAAAGTGCAATTTAAATTGTTGCAAAGGCAACACCGCCATAGCATAAAAAACAGCTATTCAAATCGTCTTTCACCTATCAGATAACAAAAACGGGCTTAATGATATCTTAAGGATGGCAGGTTTTGAAGCGTTTAAACGATTATTCAAAAAGGAAAATGATGATGAAAGGAAAAAGAGCAAAAGTATATTAATCTAATTGTAATTAAAAATAAATGAAATCCATTATAATAAGCAAAATAGGTCGGATTTTCTCACTACGTATCACCGTACTCTTAACAATTCTATTATGATGCAATGAATTCATAATCCAAAAGTTATAAAATATCTAGGGCTCGTGGCAGACTGGGTATTATAATCCTATAATGCCTAAACGAGTCCTTTTGTTCTCTCTTTCATGTGTGTATGTGGGTATGTGCATAGGTGCGCACAGTTAATCCAAAAGTTAACTTCGTTAACTCGTTAATAAAAAAGTTAACTGCGTTCTTGTTCTTCACTTCTCTTCACTTCTCCACTTCGCAACAGGCTATTTATTGTATTATTCATAATTTGTAATTAGTTGTACGTTTATGTTGCCTTTCATGAACATAAGCAGATTAAAATTGTCATCTGACAGTGATGAGCGTTTAGCTCTCAAAATATCTTTCCACATAAGAGCCCTTCCACTGTGGCGCTTGATGGGATTGCAGTACTATATATTTAAAAAAAAAGATTCTTTTGAATTTAAGTCTAGCCAAGTTCTCGAATAACGATTAACGGATTAACGAGTAAATGCCCGCCTATGGGTATGTGTATATACAAGTGTACGTATGTACTTATGAGGCGTTGCGTACACGAAGAGCGAACTCAATAAATGGTGGTTTCGAGAAAAACGCATTTAAAATCTTTGTATCGATTGCGAATAAAGGGCAAACTCAGCAAATGACTGATGTCGATTTTTATGAACTTATGGCGAACTCAACATGAAACCTATGCCTGCGGATTCTCGAGAGGGTTCTGATCCAATCCGTGAAAAACAATGACCCAATGTTGAGTTCGCCCTTTGTATTCGCAACGCCTCATATATTTGTACATATTATGAAGTATCTGTATGCATATTTATGACGAACAATAAATGAAATAAATACATAAATAAATTTTGAGATAACGTTCAGTATCAGGAACTATGGTAATCGGACACTTAATTTGGGACAAAATCGGACACTTAAGCTATTTTTAGGTTTGTTGGAACTCAATTTAAGGTTGATTTTCCAAAAACTGAATCAGTGAGAAAAAGAAAAATCAGTTTGTCAAAATTGTGGAAGCTCAAATTTTTGAATAAAAAATTTATAAATTTTGGACATTTATAAATTTTTTTAAATATAAATATGCTGCCATGCTGTCACCTGCCATTCGTAAGCATATCCTAATTAGGAAATTTCCCAAGTAATCTCGTTATCACAGATGGTAAATAGTGTATAAAAACATATAACATTCTTGTATTGTAAAATCTTCTGACGAAGGCCGAAGAAGCCGAAATTGATAAAGTGTTGAATAAAACTCATCTGTGAAATTTAGACCTAATGTCTCCAATTTATCATTATTTCTGTTATAAAATTTTTCTATTTTTGATCTGTAATGAACTCATAACAGCACTCATATGCGTGCGGTTATGGCTCGCCGAGTGCGATACAATTTTCTAAATATGTATCGGCGATTTGTTTATTAAAAATGGCATAAAAAGGCGCAAAATAGAAAATAGTATTTAAGAAAAAAATCTCGTTTGTAAGGCGTTTTTCAGCACTTGTCCATTAGAAAACTCCTCGCTACGCTCGCCGTAGCCAAACTTGGATGCATGCTGTAAAATCGCGCTTACTGAAGAACTCGTCCTTTAATAACTATTTATTAAAGCAGTCAAGGAATTACGATTATGGCACAGGATTTTTAAAAAGATGATTCCAAAAGACATCAAAGAAATCGTTAAATATTTGATTATTTGATTGAAAAATCCTGTGCCATAATTGTGACGAGTGTTAAAAAAAATTTATAAATATTTAAAAAATATTTAAAAATTTATAAATCTCCAAAATTTTATCCGAACACATTTTCCAAAATTTGTGTCAATTTCAATCGATTATCTTGAATCAGTGGGAAAAAATGAGATTTATAAATTTTTATTCAAGCACTCGTCACAATTATGGCACAGGATTTTTTAAAAGATTATTCCAAAATAAAGTTTTATAATTATTTTATAGTGTTTGGGAGAAACATTGGTCCTTCGAACCGGATCATCGTCAGCGAGAAGTATCGTTCCAGTGAAAAACAAATTCAAATTCGGTTCGAAGGACCAGTGTTTTGGAGATAAATAATGTACTCCGTTGATAGTTGATGACTGCAGTTTTAATGATTCTTTACAATGACAATGATTCTGTGAAAATTGATGTTAATGACAGTGACAGTTACAGCGTCACTATCTGCTCGCAGTGGCGCCAACATATAGAAATCGTTAAATGTTGGAAAATAAATTCTCACACACCAAAATGAACACCATAATAAGTCAATTATTGTATGTGAAGGATGCCATTATTATAATCATGTGTAAAAGGATCCAAATCGTAAAAGCCAATGAAAATCATATGGAGTTTCATTATTATACGATTTCTGTTTGTTGCTACTATAACAACAAACCGCGTCACTAAACAAAAAACATAAACGTAGTGGAATAGTACATTAAAGGACGCGTCCAAGTTTGGAAAACGACGAGCGTAGCGAGGAGTTTTCTAATGGACAAGTGCTGAAAAACGCCATACGAACGAGCTTTTTATAGTATTTTTTCCATTTTGCGCCCTTTTATGCCAATTCTAAATAAAAAAATCGCCGATATACATTGAGAAAATTGTATCGCATTCTGCGAGCCATAACCGCACGCATATGAGTGTTGTTATGAGTCCATTACAGACGCAAAATATAAAAATATATTTTCTAAAAATTTAATTATTTTTTTAAATTTTGAATCAAGAAGTATCGGCCTTTCAGTCTGAATTCATCTAGCCCTAATATAACTTAATCCAACCATAACCTAATCTAAATTAAATCTAGTTTAACCTAGATTACATCGACAGAGACCAAATAGTGCTCCCGTCACTGTGCGTTTTTAGCAGCTAGCAATTTTTACCACGGAGACACTGAGCGTTCTAACCTTATTTTGTCAGTGATTTGAGAGTTCTCTCGCGATCGCGAAAGCAGACGGACGTGTGAGCGCGAGTACAGTGTTATCGGTCAGTGACCGTGAGTTAAAATTAGAATAGATAAAATATAAAAATTCGCGCAAAAAACGCTCTATAGGTGTACGCGATTGCTATTTACCCTCGGGTAAATAGCTATTAATATATAACAATGTCCAACAAAAGGACTGCAAGTCATCTCTCACCACCACTTATTAACACACAAAAAAGATATCAATCGCCCCAGAGCCAAATAACTGTGACAACACAAAATAGATTCGACCCGCTAAATGATATACCAACAACTTCTTCCACACAAACGGATGAAAGTATTAGTAACACTCCACCAAAGAAATTATCGATTCCACCAATCTTCTTACACGAAGCAGACAATTATGAAGAAGTCAGAAGCAATATTTTAAAAAACATTGAAGGAGAATTTACAACAAACTATAAAGCTAACTTCCGAATTAACGTATCAACAGAAGACGACTACCGCAAACTATCAAAATATTATAATGAAAATAATATCAGGTACCACACATTCCAAAACCCAAATGGTAAGCCTTTATCAGTCATTATTAGAGATATTCCAATCTCAATCGCAACTGCAGACATCCGCGAGGAACTGGAAGCTCTAAAATTACCAATTAAGACAGTTACGCGACTGTTCAATAAAGAGAAAAAACCAATTCCCCTCTGTGCTGTAGAGCTAACGTCAAACGAAGAAGCAAGTGACATTCTCAAAGTCAACAGAATATTAAATGCGGTAGTTAAGGTAGAACCGCGCCGTAAACCAAAAAGCATTCCACAATGTTATAACTGCCAAAGATTTGGCCACCCAAAATATTACTGTTCATTGGAGCCAAGGTGTCTCAAGTGCCCAGGAAATCACTCATACAAGGATTGTAAAAAAAAAACCAAAAGATCCAGTAATTTGTGTTAACTGCTCAGAAAACCACCCACATTATTATAGGGGCTGTAAATACTATACATCACTCTACGAAAAACAAAACCATTCGAGAAACACAAACCACCACACAAGGCCAATACATACAATCAGAGAGAGCAGAAATAACATAACGAACAACCAACAACATAGTAGAGCCTTTGCCGATGCCGCCGGTGGAACCCGGGTAACACAACGAGCTGCAGAGAATGATTATTCTAACCCAACACCTACTTCCAACACCCATCCCCTTATCCAATTTTTAATAGACCTTATAACCCCAGTTTATTTCTCAAATCAAACAATTTATTACAACCCATCTCCTTCCAAGCCTCTTCAATGGCCCATAGAAGCAATTTCCTCCAAAATATAACAATCCTTAACTGGAACGCAGATGGCTTAAATAGACAGAGATCCATATTTATAGCCTTTTTAGCCCGATATAACATTGACATCGCATGCGTAAGTGAAACACATTTTGTACATGGCGAACAATTAAAAGTGACCGGATATAAAATATATAGACATGACAGACTAGCAAGAACTGCTTCTGGAGGAACAGCGATATTGATAAAAAAACATCTCGAGCATTTTATTAACCCACAAAAAATACTTACTAGTCTGGAAACAGTTGAAGTCACAGTTAAACTTCGACATGATCTAAACATAAGAATACTTAGTGCCTACAAACAACCAAACAAAAAAATAAACGAGGAAGTTGTAAAATCAATTTTTAATAGCGATAACCCCACTATTATAATAGGTGACCTGAACTCCAAGAATACAGCTTGGGGGTGTAGAGTCAACAATCCACAAGGCCTTAGGCTTAACAAGCTAGCCACCAAATATAATCTTCAAGTAATAGCACCAAATGAGTATACATACTATCCATATAAAAATGACCGTCTCCCAGATAAACTAGATATAGCCATATGTAAAAACCTAAATATTCCAATACAACAACAAGTTATCTCAGAGCTCAATTCCGACCATGTCCCAGTATTAATAACCTTTCAATCCCTAGTACAATTCAAAAACCTGTACCCACGCTCATTAATGACAAAGTAGACTGGAAAAAATTCCAAATAGAATTAGACACTGATCTTAATACAACAGGAAATATACTTACGAAGCAAAATATTGACGAAGCAGAATCTCAATTAACTGAAGTGATTACCAATTCTATAAAAAATGCAACTAACCGAACCAAAAGAAATCAAAACAAAACTATCTCATTCCACCCCCACACATACTACACCTAATAAAGAAGAAGAGCAAAGCTAGACGCGAATGGCAAATTACTAGACACCCGGAAATTAAAAACATCGTTAACAACTTATTCCACAAAATCAAATTGGCACTCGATAACCACAGACACGAATCATATCAAAGCCACATTCAAACCTCAGGATCCAGGAATGTGGAGAACCACCAAAAGAATTCTGCAGCAACATGATGAAATACCCACCCTAACTGACAGTAACAACACACACAACGGAAGCAACACCTATCATAAAACAGACGAAGAAAAAACTGAACTCTTCGCTAACTACTTAGAAAAGGTATTCATGACACATCCACCCACACAAGTCGAAAACCGCACGAACGACCTGGAAACTATCACTGACAACTCCGAAATCAATTATACAACACCCACCGAAATTAAGAGCATTATTAAAGATCTGCCAAACAAAAAAGCTCCCGGACACGACCTTATTCCAAATCTAGTACTAAAACACCTTACCGACAAATCTATAACATACATATCCAATATACTCAACGCGAGCTTAAGAGAAGGCTATTTTCCAAAAAACTGGAAACATGCACATGTTCTCATGTTTCACAAACCTGGCAAAGAAAAGCAAAAAGTGGAAAGCTATAGACCTATAAGCCTCCTGCCGACTTTATCTAAGGTGATGGAAATAACGATCCTTCAGAGAATTAATGAATTCCTGGAAGAGAATAACATCTTGCCACCCTTCCAGTTTGGATTCAGGAAATCACACTCAACGTACCATGAACTGCTTCGCCTAACTGAAACTATCGAGAAAGGATTTGAAGATAAGAAATACACCATTGTGGCATTTATAGACGTAGCTCAGGCATTCGATCGAGTGTGGATTGACGGCCTAAAATTCAAGCTTCAACAGCTAAATCTACCAAGCTACCTACTAAAATTGCTATATTCCTTTCTCACAGACAGAACCTTCGCAGTAAAAATCCACGCGCAACTATCAGATGCCAGAACCATTAAAGCAGGGGTTCCACAAGGAAGCATTCTTGGCCCAACTTTATTTAATATATACATGCACGATATGCCCGTTCCTTCTCGAGCGCTACTCTCAATGTATGCTGATGACACAGCTATTATAACCCAACAACACGACCTTCACGTCTCAGCAGAACAACTCCAATTAGCTTTGAACTTCATCAACGACTGGTTTTCTCAATGGCGCGTAAAAATAAACTGTACCAAATGTGAGATAAAAGTATTCACACTACGACGGATAAAAAACCTACCGCCAATCGAATTAGGAGGAAATGTAATAAGATATAACCAAGAAGCTGTAAAGTACCTGGGTGTGCACCTAGATACTCGTCTAACATGGAGCCTTCATGTAAATAAAAAGATCAACCAAGCATACGCCAGACTGTCTCAATAATACTCTCTAATAAATAGAAAAACAGCGCTACAACAAAAAACTTATTTACTCCTCTATAAATCTCTTATAAGACCCTTAATAACATACGCATGCCCCATTTGGTGCATCACTTCAAAAACCAATTTCAAAAAACTGCAGACAGTTCAGAATAAAACTCTACAAATAACATTAAATGCCCCTTGGTTTATCAGAAACAAGCAGATACATCAGGAATTAAATGTGCCCACCGTCAAGGAGTATATTACAAAAACAACAGTAAAATTTTTTGAATAAATCCACCAATGCCCCAGTGCCATTTTCTACCAACTCGGACAACGTAACATCCACACCAGACTCAAAAGAAAACTCCCACAGGACATCACCGATCCCGACTCAGAAAACAGCGAAAGTGATTAAACTGTGATAGTGATTTAAATAGTGACAAATTACCAAAATTAGAACTCTCAGCGGACAAAGCCGGCTTACGCTAAGTACCAAAAGTCAAAATAATTAATTGTTAACACTACTGTGAATGACAGATTAATTCTGTCGAACCGGTATACTTATAATAAAAAAAAAGTGATTTGAAATATTTGTCTGTCAAAATTACAATTTTACAATTTATTATCGGTAAGAAACAATAATTTTTATGTAAATATTTGTAAGTTTTTTTACATGCTTCGTAGATAAAATAATGTATGATACACGTGTATCAAAGGCTTTTGTGCACTCATTGGGATTAAAGCGCCGGCCGAAACTTCGCAACTCATGTACAAAAGCCCTTCTTCACACACTTGTATCATAAACTACTATTAAAATTTCCTGTGTAATATTATTTTTAGAAATGAAATTGAATTTTATGCGCACTGGTTTTAATATATCCTAATTAGATTCATAATTTTCTTTCAACAAAATTCCAAATCAAACAAGTCATTAAAGTTTGGATAATTTCGCCAAAAAAAATGTGGACAACAATTCTTAATAAGCACATTTTGAAGAAAAACTTTTATGCAAATAAAGGTTTTTTTTTACGTTGGCGACAACCAAATGAATACATTCAAATTTGAATCCTGCATAAATAATATTTATACACATAAATCTCACGAATTCCGTTGAGAGATAGATTCAGACTTGTTCAATTCAACGAAGCCGCCCTAAATCATCCCCAAAATACGTTTTATTGTGTTTTTAAAGCAACAATTGTTACTACACTAAATGAAACCTCGACGCTGTATTCGCAAAATCTCCATACTGCAGCATTAATAACCCTCCATTGTGCTTGGATGTCATTCTTTTACAGAAATATATTTATTAAACGAAATATATTTTTAAATATATTATGTAATGTACGTACAATAAAAATATGTAATTGTGCTAAATTTTAGTTTATAAAAATAATAATTAAGCCCCTAATAGTCTTTTGAAATCAAAAATTAAAAAATTGATGAATAGGATGGTTGTACATTTACTACGTGGTAATTCATACTTACATTGAATTGAAAAATTCTCTATGTTTTTACCACACTTATAATATGTAAAAATGTTATTTAACTTATTATTCACAGTTATATAAATTTCTACACATATCACGACTCGAGTTTCGACGTTTGACGGTCATTTTCAAGTGTTCAAGTTCACTTGAAAATGACCGTTAAACGTTGAAACTCGAGTCGGGATAAGTGTAGAAATTTATATAACTGTGAATAATAAGTTATATAACATTTTTACATATTATAAATGTGGTAAAAACTTTATAATAAAATTAAAACTTTAATAAAAACTTTATAATAATATTTATAAAAAAGTATATAATTTAAACGATTATTTTTCAATTCAATGTGAAAAAATTGATTATATTAATAGAAAACACGACAAGAAAAAAAAGTAATGTATTGCTTGAGATAATTTGCCTAGTTTAGTTTGTGAGGAAAATACAGCAATTGTCGTAAAAATGTACCTGCATGATATAATCTTGAACTCGCTAGCGTACCATATTTTAATAAGCGTCTTTGATCTTATTAGCTTTTTAATAAAGTTATTTTATTAAACAACTTTAAACAAGCAAGTTAATTACAACTTTCCTCTTCTATTACAAGATTCCAAACGTAATACTATTATCAAAATTCCGGCTTTGGTATACCTAATACAATTTTCACGAGCTTTGATTATGTCCCGGCACAAATATATTTTCGGTTGTTAGTCTCGTAATGAAACTAGAATATTGGAAGCTTCGTGTGGAATATCTCTCGTCAAAAGCATTTCAAAATGTATTAAGTGAAATATCTTAGCGCTTTCAGCGCCTAATTGAAACCTCCAAGCTGACGCTTAGATAGCAGCGTGCACCGAAATTGTTTGTTATCCTTCTTATGCTTGGGATTATACTACCGAAAGCGACAACCACATTTACGTTTAGAATCGTACTTATATAAACTGGAAACATAATAATATGAATAATGAAAGAATGTTAATGTTTATAAATTGAATATATTATTAAAAATTTTAGCATTTAATTTAGTATTTATTTTATTATTTTTATTTTATTTAAAAAAATTAAAACAGTTTATTACTAAAACGTATCAAAGAAAATTTAGATTTACATCAAATATTTCATTTTACTCTTATTGTTAAAACATGGCTTTCGCGGAGCATAATAAATCTAAAACGTCTTTATTTTTATCTTAAATGTGTTTATAACATTGATTTTCTGCCGGTATTAATATTCCTGGGCAAACATTTCGCAAACAATGTTTGAAATATACTACATAGAAATTCCATTTGGTTGTAACAGTTGTTGCAAAAGATATTTTATATATAATGCATTTCGGGTGGATTTAATGTACACCCGGCGCCTCCACCATTTGATGTCCCGATTCCGTCTCTCGACGAGCTTCTTAAGATTTATGTGTACATATTTTTCAGTTTTAAAATTTAAATAAATTCAGCGATTTTTTAACGTCGCGATTTCGCTCTTGCATAGTGATATTAATGGCAATAATCCTCAAACAGAAAATTTCACAAATTTTTTACGTTCATATTTTATAATAAAATTCCTTGATGATACAGTTTTTTATATTTTATTATAAACTTTTAATTCATCATTTTAATTAACAAATATGCTTGTTTTAACATAATTCTCGGATATTATGTATAATGCCCTCTTGATAAATTGGATCATAAAAACTATTCTTTGCTCTGCAATTCTTCTTCTTTCGGTGCCTATCCGGTTAGGATGTTGGCGATTAGGATGGCTATTCTTGTCTTGTTGATGACGACACAGAATAGTTCAACTGAAGACATATTGAATCAGCATCTAAGATTGTTAAACCAAGACATTCGTCTTCTTCCAGGTCACCTTTGGCTGTTAATTCCCCCTTGAAATATTTTTTGGAGTAGGTCGTATTTCTTTGTATTTCGCATGATATGTCCTAGATATTGCAACTTTCGGCATTTCACTATCTTGATCAATTTAGGTGTTGTGTTCATTCTTCTAATTACTTCTATGTTTGTCACACTCTGGATTCAAGATCTATAAAGTCACAATTCAAAAGTCTCTAGTGTTTTTATTTAATGCCCATGTCTCTACACCATATAGGAGGACATAATATATAGAGTAGTGCAAAAGCCTGATTTTTGTTCTTAGAGTTAAGTTGTGGATTTTGAAGACAGCACCTATATCTATTTTCTGAAACACATTTCTTGCTTTCCCGATACGAATCTTGAATTTTTTGTCCCAATTTTCGTTTATTATAGATCCTAGGTTGTTTTACCCTCTCTATATTTCTTTGGTTTATGACTAAGTTTACTCCTGCAATATTTCCCTTACTTATGACCATGAGTTTTGTCTTTGTGGTGTTTATTTCAAGCCTATACTGACTGCTGATACTTACAATTCTATCCATTAATACTTGTAGAGTTTGAATGGTATCAGCAAATACACTAGTCTCATCAGCATAACGGATGTTATTTATATATTGTTGAGTTTGAAAATTTAGATATTATTAAATAGTAACATTTGTATCTTTTCTTCAAAGATAATAATTTCTAGGAAATCATTGTATACATATCGTCAACAAAGTTTACATCATTAGTATAACTAATCTTTCTATAAAAAACATTTCTTAAAAACAATTACTTCACTGGCAAACACCACGACTGACACTGAATTATATTAGGAAAGTTTTTGGTTTCTATGGAACCCTGTAATTTAAAAAAAACAATATCCTGATATTATTTTTTTGGAAAATTACAAGGTTCTATAAAATCCAAAAACTTTCCTAATGTAATTCAATGTCAGTTGTGGTGTTTGCCAGTGAAGTAGTTGTTTTTAAGACATGATTTTTATACACTGCCGAGCATAAAATTAGGGTCACTCCGTAATTTGAAGTTATTTTAATTTTTTTTAGTTTTTTACGTGTTTTTCCGGTTGTAACAGTTCACTAACTGATTGCTTGAATTAAACAAAAGGTTTTTCTTTTTCAAAGTTTATTGAAAATAATGAAAATGAACAATTTTAATTTGATGTGCTAACTAATGAAAATGAACAAGTTTATTTTGATATGTTTTTGTTGAAACGAAAGAAAGTTTAAGGACAGCATAGCATTTGTTTATGTGGTGTCATCTGTCTGTTGTAAATTGTTGTCATTGTTAGTGTTTTGCAATGAGCATAAATCACGTTGTTGCGGCACAAATTGTGGCGGCTTTAGTAGACGGTCACGGTAAGCGCAAAACTGCGAGAAACGTTGGTGTAAGTCTCTAAAGTGTGCAACGAGTATGGCGGCGGATCGAAGAGAGGTCTGCTCACTCGAAGACCTTGTTCAGGCCGAGGCAAAACTCCAACAGCTAGGGATGACCGCTTTCTCGTTTCTGATGCTTTGAGAAACCGAACGGTCACGGCAGTTTCCCTTCGAAATCATCTGCAAGAAGTGAGACATGTAAACATAAGTGAGTGAGCAGTTAGGAGACGACTTTATGCTGCTGGATTATCTTCTCGAACTGGACCTACTGGACCGCCGCTTTCCCGTGCACACCGGATTGCGAGGTTGAATTTTACACGAGAACACTTGACTTGGACAATAGCGGATTGGAGACGCGTATTGTTTTTCGATGAACTGCGATTCTGTCTTACGGGCCTAGATAGACATGTAAGAGTGTGGCGACGACAAGGCGAGAGATATGCTCAAGCGTGTATTGCCGAGCGACTACCATTTGGCGGAGGATCAGTTATAGCATAGGGAGGCATATCTTTTGACACTCGCACGGAGTTAGTCTTTTCGAGAATGAGACGTTGACTGCGCATAGGTATCTGACAGAGGTTCTAGAAGACCATGTTTTACCATCCATGGTTATTCTTGGAGACGACGCAAAATTTATGCATGATAACGCACGGCCCCACACTGCTCGGATAGTTACTGAGTATCTTGACGAGTGTGAAATTACGCGATTTGTTTGGACAGCTCGCAGTCCAGATTTAAATCCAATTGACCATATTTGGTATGACATGGGAAAACATTTTCGGAGACATTTGCTGGCCCCCAGAAATTCTAGAGAGCTTTGCGACATACTGGTGCAAGAATGGGACAATCTTCCGCAGAACGTGATCCAAAATCTGATCCAGAGCATGACACGTCGTTTGCAAGCTGTTGTCACTGCCAGAGGAGGAATACTCACTACTGAAGTCCTTAAACTTTCTTTTGTTTCAACAAAAGCATAACAAAGTAAAGTTGTTCATTTTCATTACTTAGCATATCAAATTAAAACTGTTCATTTTCATTACTTTCAATACACTTTGAACAACAAAAACCTTTTGTTTTATTCAAGCAATCAATTAGTAAACTGTTACAACCAAAAAAACACGTAAAAAACTAAAAAATTCTAAAATAACTTCAAATTATGGAGTGACCCTAATTTTATGCTCGGCAGTGTAGAAAGATTAGTTATACTAATGATGTCAACTTTGTTGACGACATGTATACAATGATTTCCTAGAAATTATAATCTTTGAAGAAAAGATACAAATGTTACTATTTAAGAATAACGGATGTTGTTTAATCTCATTCCATTGCTTTTTCAAGCTTTCTCAATCCTGCTTTTTCCAGGACTGCTCTAAATATGAATTAATATGTTATATAGTGACAAGATGCATCTCTGTTCTCCGCAATTATTAGATAAGAAAATAAGTAATAACTTATTTTCGAAATATTTATAGATAGTTCTTTAAAGTTTAAAAAATCTTCAAATTTGTGAAAAAAAAATGTAAATATAATTTACAAAATTATGTAGATTGTTATTATGTTAATTATAATGCCCGGATGTTATATAAAATGACCTCTTGACTAATTGGTTCCTAGGAATTATTTTTTGCTCTGGAATTATTACATAAAAAAATAACTTTTCGAGTTATTTATAAAAATAACCCCTTTGGGGGTTGGCCTTGGCCTTTTGGGGGTTTAACCCCCCCCCCCCCCCCCAAAGTATGTAAGAAATAACATAAATGTTATGTGGTCTGTTAGAAAAGTATCAGACCTTTAGCCGGTAAAAAAAATTGGCATACCTGTAGGGTTGGAAACCTAATCACCCTCAAAGTAGTCTCATTGGGACTCCACACACTTCTCCCAGCGGTGCCGCCATTGTTGGAAGCATTTCGAAAAAGCCTCTTTCGGAATCGACTTTAGCTCGGTTGTCGTTGCAGCCATAATGTCCTCTCTTGTCTGAAATCGCGTTCTCTTCAATGACCTCTTGACTTTGGGGAATAGCCAGAAGTCGCAGGGGGAATATCAGGAGAGTAAGGAACCTGTCAAACCAGAGGAGTCTGGTTTTTCGCCAAAAAATTATGAACTAAGTACGAAGAATGTACTGGAGCATTGTCGTGATAGAGTCGATAATTTCCTGATGACCACAACTCCAGTCTCTTGCGAAGCACAGCATCACGTAGGCGACGTAGGACATCCCTCATTTCACTTGTCGTCATTTTACTTGCATTGAAAAACCGACGAGAGCGCTACACACTACGTCACTCGAACACTGCTCGACAGCAACTGACGCTATCTACATGCGGGAAAAAATGCACGCATGCGCACGAAGGTTCAAGGTCGGCTCATGCAAGCGCGCTTGATTCAAATCCATCAGGTTTTCAAAATAGAAAATAAGGTCGTATATTTTTCTAACAGACCACGTATATTGAAATCAGAAGGGACGAGTAGAGACGACTCAAGAGAGCATGGTAGGAAGAGAGACGAATTCAAAAGAGCATGGAAGATGTGGAGTTTAGGTTTTTTTTTGTTGTGTGTCAGTTTTAGAATGTAAATTGGTGCATTTCTGTTATTGAATTTTCTTAAGAGCCCTTAAAAAAAATTAAATTTGAAAAATATATATTATAAATTTGAAAATCAAATTGCAACACACTTATAAAATTTGGAAAACAATGTTTCTACCCAGTACTCTACTTAATTACGTTGTAGTAAACAAGTAACGAGCCTTCAAGGAACAAAAAGGTTTCGACCCCTTTTTGTTCCTTAAGATAATGAAGATTCTTAAAAATTACGAAAACTTGACCTAAAATGCGGTTTATGACTTGAATTTTTTCAGGAACCCAACTTTATTAAGTTTATGTGTTTAATTTTATTATCAAAAGATAAGGTCGTGGGTGGTATTATCCCGTTTCGCTTGTTTTTGTCTGGGAATTGTCGGGAGTTTGGTCTTGTCTGGTCTTGTCTGGTCTCATCTGGTCTTGTTTGGTGTTGTCTGGACACGTTTGTACTTGTCGGGTCTTGTCTGGTCTTGTCTTTTCCGGTGTTGTTGTGCGACCTTGTCCGGTTTTCTCTGGTCTTGTACGGTGTGGTCCTGTCTGGTCTTGTCCGGTTTTGTCCGGACTTGTTTATTCTTGTCTCTGTTCTTGTAAACCCCATTTGTATGGAAATTTGGAACAATAAGCTGAATTGCACCAACTTATTAATGTATGTAAACATACAAAGTCTAAACCAAAAAGTAAAGCAGCTGGATGTACTACCAGAAAACCTAAAACCTTTCTTCATGAGGCTAACGGAAAGGAAGATGCGAAACAGTGTATGAATGCTTAAAGAGTGTATGTTGTTTATGTATCTAAAGATACAATTTCGTAAGTTCAACTTTTGCAGAAAAGCAAGCTGAACGCATGAAACGCTTAAAGTCTCTCCACAAACAACGCAACGAGGCTCGAACTCAACACCACCAAGAAGTAGTAGCTGAAGATGCCAGAATGAAACTCCCAGCAAACTTCGAAAGCAGAAAACGCCAAGCTAAATGGCTATTAAACAACCAGAAAGCCAGAAAGGATGCTGCTGAGAAAGGCTTAGATTATGGCCGAGTCAAATTAATAAATGTCTCAGCTATAGAAGACGAAAACATTTATAGAAAGAAGAAAAAAAAAGAACCCGGATCAAGGTTTCAGTGACTTTGAAGCCTCAACCATCAGGCAGTATAACCGATTAGTAAAATCTATGGCTCCAAAAGATCATTACGAAGAACAAAAGGAAAAGTATGGCGATGCTTTCTACGGTGGTAAACATGTTATTATACATGGTTTACATGAGGATAGACCATCTGCTGTTGATAATATGGTGAAAGATCTTGAAGGACAAATAGCTAAACGTGAGAAGTATTCTACGAGAAGGACACATAGTGATTACGCTGATATTGATTATATTAACGAGAGGAACGCTAAGATTAATAAAAATTTGGATAGATTTTATGGTGAATATACTGCGGAAATTACAACAGAATTTAGATAGAACAGCTGTATGAATTATTATATGCAATTGAGTAATCTATTTGACTATTTAAATAATGAATTTAAAGTTTAAAAAATCTTCAAATTTGTGAAAAAAAAATGTAAATATAATTTACAAAATTATGTAGATTGTTATTATGTTAATTATAATGCCCGGATGTTATATAAAATGACCTCTGGACTAATTGGTTCCTAGGAATTATTTTTTGCTCTGGAATTATTACATAAAAATATAACTTTTCGAGTTATTTATAAAAATAACCCCTTTGGGGGTTGGCCTTGGCCTTTTGGGGAGTTTAACCCCCCCCCTCCCCGAAGTATGTAAGAAATAACATAAATGTTATGTGGTCTGTTAGAAAAGTATCCGACCTTTAGCCGGTAAAAAAAATTGGCACATAACTGTAGGGTTTGAAACCTAATCACCATCAAAGTAGTTTCATTGGGACTCCACACACTTCTCCCAGCGATGCCGCCATTGTTGGAAGCATTTCGAAAAAGCCTCTTTCGGAATCGACTTTAGCTCGGTTGTCGTTGCAGCCATAATGTCCTCTCTTGTCTGAAATCGCGTTCTCTTCAATGACCTCTTGACTTTGGGGAATAGCCAGAAGTCGCATGGGGAATATCAGGAGAGTAAGGAACCTGTCAAACCAGAGGAGTCTGGTTTTTCGCCAAAAAATTATGAACCAAGTGCGAAGAATGTACTGGAGCATTGTCGTGATAGAGTCGATAATTTCCTGATGACCACAACTCCAGTCTCTTGCGAAGCACAGCATCACGTAGGCGACGTAGGACATCCCTCATTTCACTTGTCGTCATCTTACTTGCATTGAAAAACCGACGAGAGCACTACACACTACGTCACTCGAACACTGCTCGACAGCAACTGACGCTATCTACAGGCGGGAAAAAATGCACGCAATGCGCACGAAGATTCAAGGTCGGCTCATGCAAGCGCGCTTGATTCAAATCCATCAGGTTTTCAAAATAGAAAATAAGGTCGTATACTTTTCTAACAGACCACGTATATTGAAATCAGAAGGGACGAGTAGAGACGACTCAAGAGAGCATGGTAGGAAGAGAGACGAATTCAAAAGAGCATGGTAGATGTGGAGTTTAGGTTTTTTTTTGTTGTGTGTCAGTTTTAGAATGTAAATTGGTGCATTTCTGTTATTGAATTTTCAAGAGCCCTTAAAAAAAATTAAATTTGAAAAATATATATTATAAATTTGAAAATCAAATTGCAATACACTTATAAAATTTGGAAAACAATGTTTCTACCCAGTACTCTACTTAATTACGTTGTAGTAAACAAGTAACGAGCCTTCAAGGAACAAAAAGGGGTCGAAAATGAAGTTTCTTAAAAATTACGAAAACTTGACCTAAAATGCGGTTTATGACTTGAATTTTTTCAGGAACCCAACTTTATTAAACTTAATAAAGACGGAACAAAGCTTGAATATATAAATATACTCAACCTTTCCGGAACTCTATAATACTAATGAGTCTTTTTAGGACTACCAAAAACAAATCTCTTATGAAATTTGTCAGTTATTCTATAGCTTTCAGTCCACCTTCGTGGTATACGTTTCAAGTTCCGTCTTTATTAAGTTTATCTATATCTGATTCTCTATAATGTTGTATGGTTTTACCAATTCAAAATTTATCATTTATATCAATAACCTGCTAAGTTCATGTCTCTCTCACAAAATGTCAAAATTAAAAACATCTAACCCTAATCAACACATGGGTTTTCAAGTGAGTGATTTACAAAATATTGTTCATGGAAGCAAAGCTGTGCTGATGAGAGATAGATCTCGAAACGCGTCCACAGATGGCTATCCACTCAAGGTATCGGAAAGACATGATCTTAAAAATAAATGTTATTTTTATGGTTTTTGTTGAGTGCCACGAAGGTGGACTGAAAGCTATAGAATAACTGACAAATTTCATAAGAGATTTGTTTTTGGTAGTCCTAAAAAGACTCATTAGTATTATAGAGTTCCGGAAAGGTTGAGTATATTTATATATTCAAGCTTTGTTCCGTCTTTATTAAGTTTATCTGATTATCTATAATGTTGTATGGTTTTACCAATTCAACTTTATTAAGTTTACATGTTTAATTTTATTATCAAAAGATAAGGTCTTGGGTGGTATTATCCCGTTTCGCTTGTTTTTGTCTGGGAATTGTCGGGAGTTTGGTCTTGTCTGGTCTTGTCTGGTCTCATCTGGTCTTGTTTGGTGTTGTCTGGACACGTTTGTACTTGTCGGGTCTTGTCTGGTCTTGTCTTTTCCGGTGTTGTTGTGCGACCTTGTCCGGTTTTGTCTGGTCTTGTACGGTGTGGTCCTGTCTGGTCTTGTCCGGTTTTGTCCAGACTTGTTTAGTCTTGTCTCTGTTCTTGTAAACCCCATTTGTATGGAAATTTGGAACAATAAGCTGAATTGCACCAACTTATTAATGTATGTAAACATACAAAGTCTAAACCAAAAAGTAAACCAGCTGGAAGTACTACCAGAAAACCTAAAACCTTTCTTCATGCGGCTAACGGAAAGGAAGATACGAAACAGTGTATGAATGCTTAAACAGTGTATGTTGTTTATGTATCTAAAGATACAAATTCGTAAGTTCAACTTTTGCAGAAAAGCAAGCTGAACGCATGAAACGCTTAAAGTCTCTCCACAAACAACGCAACGAGGCAGTATCATCAGGCAGTATAACCGATTAGTAAAATCTATGGCTCCAAAAGATCATTACGAAGAACAAAAGCAAAAGTATGGCGATGCTTTCTACGGTGGTAAACATGTTATTATACATGGTTTACATGAGGATAGACCATCTGCTGTTGATAATATGGTGAAAGATCTTGAAGGACAAATAGCTAAACGTGAGAAGTATTCTACGAGAAGGACACATAATGATTACGCTGATATTGATTATATTAATGAGAGGAACGCTAAGATTAATAAAAATTTGGATAGATTTTATGGTGAATATACTGCGGAAATTACAACAGAATTTAGATAGAACAGCTGTATGAATTATTATATGCAATTGAGTAATCTATTTGACTATTTAAATAATGAAATAGTTCAAATTTAATAACTTATGTATAATGTTGTAATAAATCTTTTTCTTCTTTATTTATTTTTTTTATTTTTAGAAAGAATTTAATAGAGGAGGAGTAGCTATCTGGTGCAAAAAACAGCACAAAATTCAGAACACTAAGAGACCTAGAGATCGTGTCAGTTTCCATCGAAAAACATCTTGAAATATGGGAAATTGAATAGAAAACGAATGGTCGCCTCACCTGCCTTATCACCGTATACAGACGACCGGCAAGATGCTTCTCTACTTCTATGGCCACTTGAGAACACCTTCTATCTATGTGGAATCCACGAAAATAATTTTATTAGGAGATTTTAATATCAAATTCAATTTAATTTCCACAAATGTCAAAAATCTGAAAGGCCTAATGCTCTTATATGTTTCATCAGACACTATAAAAAGTACACTTAGAGTAACTAAGCTAGAGCACATTCAAAACACTAAACGACAAGATTTTTATGCAGTCGACAAATTAACCAAAGTACATAACACAACTCTTGTCTTGTAGGAGTCTTGTCTGGACTCTGGTCTTGTCTGGCCCTGTACACTCCATTTGTGTGGTATATAGAACAGTAAACATAATTACAAGATGCGCGCCGACATAAAGAACGTTCAAATCTTAGTCTAACAATTTAATCTAAATTAGCCATACTTTTAATTTACTTAAATTGATCAACGATCTCTAGTACATTATTGATTGCTGTAAATTTTAATTTATTTTTTAATTTCCAAGTCTATATTACAGTTTATGCATAATTGTGCAGATTGAACAGATAGCTCTAAATCCTGATCTAGATCTAGTAGAAAGAAAAGAAAATATTCTTATGTTATAGAAAGTCAATTCTCCTAGATTTTCTTTTGTGAGGGATTGGCGAGGCATTTTGTAATTTCCATTTGGATTTATTAATTTAATAGCATTGCTCGAATGTAAAGAAAATAAACCTGCGAATTATAAAAACAAGAAACTTTCCTCGCTTCCGAAATTAAGAACGTAAATCACAACATAATTCCAATTAATTGCGCAATTTTGAAATTTCAATTTCTTCAGTGCGTCCCGCACGGTATAATCCCGGCTGAACGCAAACAATTAAATCCCGTTGATTCGAAATGCAATTTACCACCGGGCGAAATTTTTATCCGCAAAAACAAAACAAAAGAAAAAATCCTGCGCTCTTAAAAGATACTTCCAATCCACGTTTCTTTTTATCTCGACAATAAAACCAATTTTAAATTTCTTTTTAATCCAATAAAAAAAAAAGACATTAACTATTTACGGCTAAACCCCAAAGCAAGAAGAAGTATTGATTTAAGGGGATGTACCTATACGTTTCTTCGGCGGAAACGTTCTTGAAGGGAAAATAGCACAGAGATAAAGTATAAAATCTCTCGCCCATCTTGTTATCCGAAGCTGTGGGGGTTGTTGTGTATAGCACACGTACGTAGCGAATGTGCAGGTAGTTCCTGCGGAAGTCGTATTTCTGCGATAATGCCGCCGAGCGGCGGCGGCGGGGAACCTTTTGAACTTCTTGCATATTCATGAGGTGTATCCCACATATAAAACCTTATAATATACCGCTTAGCGTAACATCAAAACTGCGAAATGAGAATCAAAAGTACGGCGAATGTCGTCGACGTGATCCCCCCAGAATGGGCGCTGATTTATCGCAAACGACCGCGTGATTTAGAACGAGTGAAACTCATAGAATAGAACGATAAAGTATACTCACCCACCGTACATTATGCGAATCGGGTTCGTGCATTGAGCGTAAGAACTTACCTGTAAAAGAATATGAAAATAATTAAAACTGGTACAAAGCAAAAATATTGGGTTGATTTATTTTTGTTGAGCGCTGGGCTGAGAGAATGATTTACGAGTTTTTGTTTTTGATCTTTTAACAGCTGGGTGAGCTATAAATTACCTGCAGGTATTGTTTCTGTTTCGTATGCAAATTGTAATTAAAATTAGTGAAGGTGTAGTGTGTTCCAATTATTACGAAGTTAATTAAAATTTTGTTATTGCACCTTATATTTAGAAATATAAATTTTTAAATTTCTATTTACGTGAAACTTTACGTACACAGAGCAAATTATATTAAAGGATTAATGCAAATCTAATAACATCTGATTTGAGGACAAAACTGGATTAACACACAAACCGTAAACTAGCTCGTAAAACATTTTAGAAATAACTTTCTGTCTTCGATTACATTATTACATATAACTTACGTAAATCGATTGTTTGATTATACGTTTAAACAGGAACTCGTTGCAAGAATCCTCTAATTGAAATTCTTAATCAAAGAAGCTCGCTACATTGTTAATTCGAATAGTTTCACTTCGCCCTGCATTAATCTATTAGATTACAGCAAAATATTTTCGACTTTTTAATATAAACGTATTCAATTTAAACGGCGTCAATTTCAACTTTAAACTCGTTCATGTAACTTTTGATTTATATATTTATAATTGCATCATTAATACAAACTACCTTATACTCATCTACCTCAACTACCTCATCATTAATACAAACACCTAATACTAACTAAAACTAAAATAAATTTCATCATATATAAATGATTCCAATAAACCATAACATTTTGTTTCATCATTTTAAAGACGTTGTGTCTTTTAACCATCAAACCACAAAGTAAGAAAGCCTGTATATTAACCCTTGAAGGCACGTAATTTTAGTTAATTATCATCAAAGTTGGTACAATTTTAATACCGCCGTGCAGCGCCGTCGTTTGGATTTTGAGGCCCCGGGCATATATATTGAGGTGGGGCCCCCAGTAAATAAAAAAAAGTGAATAAACAAATAATTTTTTAAATTTTTAATGCATACAAGATATATGTATAGAAGAAATAAAATATAATAATATATTATTATAAAAGAAAAACAAAATTAATTGAACTTGTGTCATTGTAGATCTTATATAGTTTTTTTTATTATTTTAAATTTTGAAAAACTACTACTTTGGCCTCTGTGGGGCCCCCTAGCCCGTGGGCCCCGGGCATTCGCCTGATTGACCGACGTTAGCGACCCTACTGCCGCCGTGCCCCAAAGAGCTAAATCTGTCGATCCATAATCTGGTGAATTAAAATACATATTTATTTCGTTTCTCGAATTTGAAACAAACATGAATTGAAAGTGCTTATGAACGTGCCATATATTTAAGATTGGTCGCAATAAGATGCATTTATAACGACTCGCTGGTGGAAATAACGGTGTATTGTTTATTAAAATAGCTTTCCATTCAGTTGGAATGAAAAGGCCGACCGTTTCCATAAGTATTTTAATTGCATAATGGCTTTCAATTTCGTAATCGTGGAAATAAAAGGCGGGCAAATTAAAGACAATGAGGGATATTACTAAAGCAAACGAACAATGTTTGTTTTGTTGAATGTCTGTGCGTGAGTTTGAATGTGGTAGATGCAAAGGCAAATGGAAACGATTTAGTTAAATTAATTATAATTTGCAGGCATATTTCGTTTGGTTCCTGTAAATTACCTGCAGACTATTCGCTCCGTGTATAACCGCTTTTAACGCCACCCGTGTCCAAAGAGACAACTTCGTCTACAATAATAGTATATAAAAACAACAGGCAAAAACAAAAGTATATTTTATTAAATAATTAATTTAGTAAAATATAAAATATGTTTCGCATAAACTATCTCGCATTTCCCGCAGATTTCACGCTGTCATAACTTTTGAACGGCTCATCACAAAAGATCACAGAGATTTCTAGTCTTCACCAATCGATCCAGCGTCACAAAATTAGCTTGAAAACGTATATAACATTCCATAGCAAGCTTTCAGTTAAGAAATACCATCGACACGGGGAGTCTAAACCGCGGAAACGACGAAATGCGAGAAAATCGGTTTTGTCAAAATCATTATTTTTTGAGTTACAACAAGAATTAAAAACGTTTCTGAAACAATGTTTGCTGCTGATTGCAAAATCAGCATATTTTTATAGGTAGATTTGGTTATAGCCCATAGAACACTGGGCTATAACCAACGAATTAACGGAAGCCCGCATCGATCACAGATACACTAATCTTCTCAAAAAAATCCATGAGAATGCCAAAGCGTCGGTCAGAGCCCACGAAAAAACACATTTGAGGTGAAGAGAGGAATCAGACAAGGTGAGACCATCGCACCACAATTATTCAACTTAGCTCTAGAAGGGGTCTTTAAACAAATCAACTGGTCAAATCGAGGAATTATCGTAAATAGCGAAAAGCTAACACACCTAAGATACGCAGACGACATCGTATTATTCGCAGAAAACTTCCTAGATCTGAAAGAAATGTTAACAGACCTGGAGGAAAAATCAAAAAGCATAGGGCTAAAAATGAACATAAACAAGACAAAAACTATGTGTCTCCAAGATCCAAATATAATAATTAACAACCAAAGGATAGAAAACGAAAACGAATATGTCTATCTAGGCCAACAAATAACACTGGGCAAGGATAACAAGAACATGGAAATTGAACGGAGAATTCGACTGGGTTGGGCGTCATTTGCAAAACTCAAAGGTAAACTAGCCAACAAAAAGATACCCCTACGACTGCGCTCAAGGCTATATGACCAATGTATCCTACCAATAACAACATACGGAGCACAAATATGGACCTTATCAAAACAAATTGTGAACAAACTAAGAGTATCTCAGAGGGCCATGGAGAGAAGAATGTTTGGTCTATCACTACGAGATAGAAAGAAAAACGAATACATTCGAAACAAGACCAAAGTGACCGACATAATGGACAGGGCATCTCAACTCAAATAGGACTATGCAGGACATATCGCCCGTATCAAAGACAATAGATGGAATGGGAAATTATTGCGTTGGAGACCATGGACAGGTAGAAGATCAAGAGGAAGACCAATCTTACGGTGGTACGATGATCTTAAGAAAGTGGCAGGACTGCACTGGATGAGAACTGCTCAAGATCGAGACCGATGGAGAAACATAAGAGAGGCCTATGCTCAATTCTGGGCGCATGACGGCTGAAAGAGAAAGATAGACTGAAATCGTGGTGTCCGGGATTACCCCGCGTCCGCGATTACCCCACTCTCCCCTACCATACAAAACTACATGGACAAGATGCGTTTTTAATAGATGAGTCTCGACAAAACTAGCTCTTTAGACCTATCTATTTAAGATAAGTCAATATGGACCAGATCTGCGCGAAATGACTTTAAATTATGAATTAACAATTAAATAATGTATTACAAAACATTTTGTGCGTCCGGGATTATGTTGTCAAGTAACAGTTGATGGAATCTTTTAATTAAAATGTTGTGAAGTTTTGTAAAACCGGATTTTATTAAATGAATTCTCAAAACATGAAACTTATATTAAGCAACGTTTCAACGGAACTTTTTTTCCACGACGTCTTAAATTATGCATTGCATCGCATTGCACTGCCGCTGACAGATAAATGAATAAATATCCTCCGAGAAATACCATTTCCTCGATGTCCGACTTCTACGCTAAATGACGGCTAATTACGTAACTTTAGAATTAGTATAGGAATAATAACTCGTCTCGGTGGACTCGCCGGGTAAAACAAAATAAACAATTTTCCTTTACAAAAAAAATCCCCGCATTATGAATACCTTCGTGTTTATTTTTATCTTCCTGTTTTAGTCTCTCGGTTTGCTTTGAAATATTTTTACCCATCCGCAATTCTGGCGAGAAATATATCCGTTTGAAATTATATTTCGATTTCAGCGCGAATTCTTTAATATTTTAAGCCACATAGAAAATTCACTTTACTCACAAACTTTCCAATTAATATTAAACAGGTAGACATAATACCTTCGTCTAAAAACACCGAGTTTTCTCATTCATCTAAACTTACAACTTTCCGAGTAATTAAATAAACTTTAAAACTTATTTTTTTTTTGTAAGCGAAAACTTTCCGAATTCTCGTTCCATTAATTAATTTTCCTCCCATTGAGTACCTGCTTTATAGTGACAGTGTTTCGCTGCTACGCGAACGCGTAATTACATGAATTGTGGGCCCGCATTAGAATACACCGTCTTTAATTACAGAAGATTTAATTTTAATTACTCCCGGAGTAAGTACGCTCAAATACTCGAATAAGTAGTTTATACCTTGTGCACTCTCATTCACTCTCAGACGTGACGTCGATTTAGATCAAATTTTGAAAAATTAAAATATTTTGTAATCTGGTTAAATAATTTCTTATCTGGTCTTGTCTAATCTTGTCTGGACTTTTCTGGTCTTGTCTGGTCTTGTCTGTTCAAGTTTGGTCTTGTCTGGTCTTGTCTGGGCAATCGGTGTCATTTTCAATCCGGCCGGATCCGGACGGATCCGGCCGGATCGATGGAATTAAATCTAACATAATAAACTTTACTTAATCTACTGAGGTCATAGCAATTAGGTATTTGAGCATGCTAACAAGTCTTATAATATAATATCTGGTCTTGCCTGGTCTTGTTTGGTCTTGTTTGGGCTTGTCTGGGCTTATCTGGTCTTGTTTTCTGGTCTTGCTTGACGATGAACCTGGTTTGAACTGCCTAATCAAGTTTGTGTTGTCTTTCCTTCCAGTCTTGTTTTTCTAGCATTTTCTGTTCATAAAGTTAAGCTAATTAATTAACTGATCTAATTAGTTAAATACATTTTCTAAAGCTAGCTAATCTAACCCATCCCAAAGGAATTCGATTTTAGGCAGATGAATCGATATTAAAGACGATTCGTAAGATCGATTCTTGAAATCATATTCACTCGAACGGTTTTTCAGAAATATTTTCGTGGAATATTTTACAACAGGGTCATTACAGTAATCGTCGAACAAATGCTAAAATATTTAATATTTATATTTTATGGTAGGATTGATTATAATCTTCGAAAGATTTCTAAAAGATTTAATATTTGTGTTTTATGATAGGATTAATATTACAATTTTTTAACGATACAAATCTAAGAAAGATTAGTTTGCGACAGCAGAGAAGAAAAACAATCCCCAATAAAACGGGTCCAGATACCTGAAGGACCATATAAAAACGCTCACCACCGAAGCACAGTCAGTTAACCGGCAAGGTTCGATATAGCAGTTCACCGAGTTCAGTTCAACAAGTTCATCTAGTTCAGTTGACCGGAACAGTTCACTCGACAAGTTCACCCAGTTCACCCGAGCCGCAGTCACGCCAACAAGTTTATACTAAGTTGCAGCTTTGCGAATTCGTTGTTATTGTGTTATTTAGTGTTATTTAATTGTTGTAAATATATTTTCTCTTGTCACAAAACGTGAGTGATAAATTTATTCTTAACACCTATCACCCACACACTCTTAACTGTCTAGTTTTGTCTATGTACCCTGTAAGCTGTTTAGGATTGCGTGTCTACTTTTTCTATCTAGTCTTGTCTGCTCATTCGTATCTGTCCGTCTAGTTATCATCTCTATATCTATTTGGTTCCAAACACACAGCCATAAAAGTTTTAAAACCTCCATGTTTTATATAAACATAAACGTGAGACAATGTTATGCGGCGGCATTATTTTGCAGCTTTCGTTGTCGGAACGGTGTCATATGATGTAGCGCGCCGAATATTTATTGGAGCGTCGCGACGCCTCCGCCGCTACATTATTTAAACGCTTATATTAAATATTCCGCGTATGACACGAAATACGGTAAATAAGCTTTGTGTCTCAGGGTGCTGCCCCAACGCAACGCGTCTTATTTAATTACAATTAGTTTATACAATGAGATCGTACAACAATGAAATAGGAGAGCTTTTTTGCGGACGGAGGGATTGAACTTGGGCCAAACTATAGACAATAAGATTAGATTTGTACAACTATGGAGGACAATGGGAAGTAGAAGTTTTGGATCAATTTCCAACAATAGTTACAGAGTTTATGCTTTTAATCTTTGGTGATTAGCTAGAAATATAAATGGATTATATAGATATTATTTTCATTTATTATGTACGGACTTTACCCTATATATGAGCCTGTAGTATTGTTTATAAACAACCGGATTACGATTATGTTATATTAACACATGTCTCGAGTAAAATATAAGTAAAAACTCATAAAAAATAAACAACGTCCTTTAGACAGAAGCGATAAGAATAGTAGTTTATGATACAAGTGTGCAAAAAAGCCTATAAGTTTTATTTTTAAGTTTTATGACGGATAGTTGTCATAGTAACAACAAACAGAAATCATTTAATAATGAAATTCCATTTGATTTACGTTGGACTTTTACGCACGATTCGGATACTTTTACCCACGATTATAATAATGGCATCCTTCACATACAATAATTTGCTTATTAATGTGTTCATTTTCGTGTGCGAGTGGATACATGAATTTACTAAACAATCAGTTCGAGAGTGGGAACAAATACACTTTGCGGTTGTGAGTTAGTCGTCAAAGGCTGAGGCTGAGGCTAAACATATTTAACCTCACCCCTACTTATTTTCTTAATATTTAATGAACCACTGCTGGCTTAAATTAATTTGACTGATAAACAACATCGTTAGAAGAAAGCCAGGAACAATGCTGACTTCTTCTTCTTCTTTCGAATAGGCCTACTTTGGACCACGCTTGTTCAACTGTTGGGCTTTGATCTTTGCCCAGTATTGTCGCATCTTCTGCCGGTGTAACTCCTTTCTCTCTTCTGTCCAGGGGGTACCTTTTCTTCGAGGTTTTTCCTGAAATCCACGGACTTCCTTTAGGGTGCGTCTCACAGACTGTCTGTTTTTGAGATCTGTTATTCCCAGTTCTTTAATATCCTTCTCGGTCTCTGTCAACCAAGTGGTACGAAGCTTCTTGTTTTGCCAGAAGGTGAACAGACGGTTGGTTAGTCGGTTTGGAGGTAATCTTGCAATGTGGCCATAGAAAGCTACCCTTCTTTTCCTTGCACAGTCAGAGAGCATCTCAATATGTTCGTAGAGCTCAGAGTTATGCCGTCTTCGGAATTCGCCATCTTCCTTTACCGGGCCTAGGATCTTCCTGAGGATTCTCCTCTCTCTGATTTCCAATTTCTCTATAAGACATCTTCGTTTCAAGGACAGACACTCCATGGCATATAGGGCTTCTGGTCGTAAGACTGATTTGTAGTGCTTAAGTTTCAAGTTGCGTGACAGGCATTTCTTATTGTAAGTGTTCTTAGTCAGCCGATAGGCTAGTTCTAACTTGCTGACTCTCTTGGATACTGATGCACTTTCTGATAAGTTGGGTTCAATCCATTCGCCGAGATACTTAAATTTCTCAGTCCTCTTGATGTTTCCCTGTTCTAGTAACATCTCTCTGTTTGCTTCACTAATGTTGGTGAAGAATTCTGTTTTCTCCAGCGATACTTGAAGACCCACCTTGGCAACCTGGTTTCTGAGGCAGTTTACCTGCATTGTTGCCATCTCAAGAGAATCAGCAAACAGTGCCATGTCATCTGCAAAGGCCAGGCAATCTACAATCAGTCCATCGTTCTTACGTCCCAGGTAGATACCACTCTGAGCACCCAAATTGTTCAGTTCCTTGCGCCATTCTCTCATAACCTTTTCAAGGACACAGTGGAAGAGAAGTGGGGAAAGTCCATCTCCTTGTCTCATTCCAGTTTTTATTTCGAAGTTTTCTGAAATCTCGCCTCTAAATTTAACCTTGGAATGGGTGTTGGTCAAAGTTTCTAGGATTAGTCTGCGGTTGTGTTGTCTAGTGCTAGTTCCTGGAGTACGTTGTTAAGCGTTTCTCTATCGATGGAATCGTAGGCCTTCCTAAAATCAACAAAGGTGACGACCACCTTGCGGTTTCTCATCTTAGAGTATGCAAGTACAGTTTTAAGGTTGAGGATCTGTTCAACACAGGATCGGGTCTTCCTGAAGCCCCCCTGGTATTCTCCCAGTTGACTATCCAACTGATTTTCTGCCCTTGTTTGTAACGCCTTCGAGAGAATCTTGTATGTTACCGGGACGAGAGAAATTCCACGGTAGTTGTTTAGATCCGTAAAATCTCCTTTTTTGTGAAGCGGATGGGTCAGAGCAGATTTCCAATCGGGTGGTAATTTCTCTGTATCCCAGATGTCCTGGATGATCTCGGTTAGCTTGCGCATGGCATTGTTTCCAGCACCTTTCAACAGTTCAGCAACGATAGAGTCCTCTCCAGTTGCCTTATTATTCTTAAGAATTTCAATGATCTGGCCAACTTCTTCCAATGAAGGGGGAAGCGAGTCCGGGTTTGGTGTGGTTTGTACTGAGCCAAAAGGTGGCAGTTGTCCTTGTCGTTATAAGCCAGTTTGCCTTGTGAGTCTCTGAAGCGGAGGCTTGGCGGAGCGTATTTTCTGAGTACCTGCTTAAAGGTTCCAAAGAAATCTCTGGAATTATTCTTAGCAAAGCTCTCTTCGATTTGGGTTAGTTGGTTTTGTGTGAAGGTTCGTTTTGTTCCTCGAATTATCTTGGCTGTAACCTTTCTTTGTTCCAAAAATTTATGAAAATTATCCTTGGTCTTTTTAGAATTCCACTTCAGCCAGGCTATCTGTCTTTGGGCTATTGCATTGGCAGAGTCCACGGATGCTTCCTTCTTCAGTCTTTGACTTAGTTCTTGACTGTTCTTGAGTCGCTTGACGTTAAATCTTACCATTTTGGAGGTTCTGTGTAATCTAGTGTTTCTAGGCTGGAGTCTTCTTTTGATCTTTGAGAGGTAGTGGTCTGAGTCCAGATTGGCGCTTCTTAGTACCTTCACGTTTTGTATTTCCTTTTGAGATTTGCGTGAAATGGCCACATGATCGATCTGAAATTCACCCAGGTGGGTATTAGGTGAAATCCAGGTCTTCTGCTTCCTTGGCAAGTGTTTGAAGGCTGTAGACTTCATAATCAACCCAAAAGTCCTACACAGATCCACCAATCGTTCTCCGTTGCGGTTGGTTCGCTTATGCACCGGATAATTGCCCACTATGTTTCTGTATTTTTTCTCTCTTCCCAATTGAGCATTGAAGTTACCAAGCAGTATGACGGTGTGCCTCTCTGGAAGTTTAGAGATAATATCTTCTAAGTCTTCCCAGAATTTATCAGTTCTGTCTGGATTGCGTCTGTTGTCATGGTTGATTGGGGCATGCACATTGACTATACTGTAGCCCTTATTTGCGCATTTGAGAGAGAGGACGGATACACGACTACTCGGGGAGGTAAAGTCGGTGACTGAATCCAGTATCCTGTGACTGATTATAAATCCTGTACCTAAGTGGGGTACTTTCTTCATTACCCGCTGATCCACTTTTCCTTTGAGGATTCTGTAGCCTTGGAACTCGAAGGCATGTTCGTCCGTAAGTCTAGTTTCCTGTACTGCTCCTGTATCAGTCAAATGTTTCAGTATACCCACTTTTAGTAATGAGTTGGCATTAAATGTTGCGAAGAAGCTTTGTCGTCTTGGTCTGAGTTTACGTCCGGTGATTTCAGGATGCTCCGACTCATCCTTAAAGCATGCTGGTGCGATCTCCCCAGAATCCGAAGGTCCGCTAACGTCACCATAGGTGACGGTGGATTGGTTACCACCTGGGGTAGTGCATTTAGCGAGATTTTCCTTCATGCTCAGTTGAAGAATATTCTTCATGGGACAGTGGCGAGCCACTGTCCAAGTAATAATGCCAACGTATTAATTTGAAGTTGATTTATGAATAAACGTCGACGTGTATAATATCTATTCTGTAATATTTTTTTATTAATAAGGTTATTAGGATTCTCATAAAGTAGTGTCGTTTAATTAAATGCATGACATACCCTTTAAAAATAATCGTTAATATATCAAAAGACGTGGATTTTTGCATAGAATAAGCCAAAATATTTAACATCTTGTTTAGGTAAAAACATTAGCATAGAAATTGCATTTAATTAACAAAACGCCAATAATCTACTCGCCCATAAATTTTCTTAAAATGATCAAATAAATCTTCAGAATCAGGATCTTCGTTTTAACTTTCAATAAATCGAATCGAATTTCGTGAACTCGAAGAAAGTTATCACCCAAATCTAAAAACATCATTCATTTATTTTAAGCATATATTGAATCACAGTTATATATTTTATTTTAAATGGATGTTCCCTTTAGAAACACACGAAGCTTTATTTATGATTTCGCTTGCAAAGGATTCAGGATGCTTTCATATGTTCACTGAAGATTCTCTTTCTTTCTCCGTCCACTTGATACTTCATCTTTTTGGTACTTATTATCTGGAACAATTTGTCAATTTTTCCTCTGTATATGTGTCGGTCCAAAATTTGTTCTAGTTGGATTTGAGCATTTCTGATGTCTGCTTTTACTTGTTGTGTCCAAGGGAAAGTCTTTAGTTTGTCAACTCTTTAGAGAATTTGGTGGGTTAACCTGGTATCAAGAAGTCTCTTAACCTGTCCATAAAATTTCTTTTTCTGAGGTCTGCCGATTATAGTATGCCTATTAGATAATTTATCTTTAGATATCCGTAACTGTGGGCGGTAACCATCTTCCGAATGCCTTGGTGCTAAGATTTTCCTAATGATTTTTCGCTCATCTTTTAGAATTCTTTCGAGCTCGCCTTTTTTATTAAACGCGAGAGTTTCTCCTGCATACAGGGCTTCAGGTTTGATTTCAGTATTGTAGTGTTTAATATTAACATGGAGCGACATACATTTTTTGTTGTATATTTCTCTTGTTCTCAAATATGCTCTTATAAGTTTTTGGACACGGGTTTTTTGAGCTATTTTTTTATTTTTCCAGTTGGTTCGATGATTTCGCCCACGTATCTGAAGTCAGGGACTTTAACTCCGCCATTGCCCGGTCCCAAGTCCGGGATGAGAAAGGAGGAGGGTTCGACTGAAGGCTCAGCAACAAGTCGGTCGGTAAAACAACTCCTGTTGTATCTCAATGCACTGGTCAGAAGAAGAAGAATGTAAGAAAAAGTGCAGAAAAGCACACTGCAATAAAGCGGGATCACTGCTAGGAAGATGATGATTTGAATTGTGGGGCTTTTTCGATCTGTCCATATTTCGTAGACTTGAGACGTCTAGTTTTGAGGCGAAAAATACCTTTTTCTGGAAAGAAATCTGCAGTCCAATTTTTTTTAGCACATGCTTGGAGAGTTTCAATTTGCTTTATAGCTGGACAGAAGGGCCAGGTCTGTGAAGGTTAAATATGGAATTTCGGGCTTGTTTTTCTGTGTCCCAATGTTTATTGGGTTCCAGCTATCTGGGATAAGGTTGAAGCTCCTCGGGCACCAGTTTCTATCGGGAATCTGTCTGAGATTTCTCCCATGAATTTTACTCTTGATTTGGTATCAGTTGAGGGTGTGTTTGTCAATTTTAGTGTTTTGGGGTCTAGTCGCTGTTCTTTCAGGATGCTGAACAGGGATTGTCGATCAATTGAATCATTAGCCTTTTTTGAAATTTACGAAGGCACAGATGATTGCGAGGTTTCTGAGGGCCCTGAATTTTAGAGCGGTTTTTAGGTTGAAGATCTGCTCAGTGCACGATCTGTGAGGACGGATCCAACTTGATATTGGCCAATCTTATGCCCGAGTTGTTCTTGTATTCTTTTAAACAGACAATTTTGTAGCCGACTTCAAGGAGGGATTCCCCTGTAGCTACTTACATTTGTTTTGTCTCGTTTTTTTTTGTGGAGTGGGTGAATCAGAGCACATTTCCAGTATTTGAGGAATTTTTTCATGTTTCCAGATTTCCTGTATAATTTCTGTAAGTTCCTTAAGTGAATTTAGACCTAGGTTCTCGAGGAGTTCTGCCGCAATCACATCGCTTCCCGAGGTTCTGTTGTTCTTTAATCGTTTAATGTTCTTCAGAATTTCTTCTTCATTTGGTGGAGGTGACTCTTGGTGAGTGAAACTGGGGGCTGCTTCGGGTAAATCTTTCAGTAGATTCAGGGCAATTAAGAAGATCTGAGAAGTATCGTGCTAGTTCTTTGCAGTTTTTTTCATGAGTGAGGGCCAATTTCTCATCTTTTTAGGTTCTGCGGGATGTATCCTTTGACTTTTTCTCTGAACGTTCTGTAAAAATCTCTGTTCTGTAGTTTCTGAAGTTTTCCTCAATTTAGTCCAGTTGTTCTTTTATGTGTTTCTATTTTCTTGTCAGATGTATTTATATACGTGTTTTCGGATCTCATAAAATGTTTGTTGAGTTTCCTGGGATTTTTTACTGTTGTATTTCTGAAATGCAGATTTTCTTAGTCAAATCAATAAAATCCCAGCGTCTAAGCCCATCTTAGATATGTCCAAAGAGCATCTGACGACCGACTGATCAAGATAGTATGGGAAGGAAACCCAGCAAGAAAGAGACCGCTGCGGCGGCCCAGAATCAGAAGGAAGGACAACATTTTAAAAGATCTACAGACTATGCAGGTATATGACTGGAAGGAGGCCATGTTGGACCGGGACCAATAGATGGAGGCAAATCGTTAACGCAGCCAAGACCCACCAAGGGTTGTAGTGCTACCCATAGGAAGAAGAAGAAGTTCTCATCTCTAGAGCAGGCTTGGGCAAATAGCGGCCCGCGCGCCACATGCGGCCCGTGTCGATGCGGCCCGCGAAGCAATTTATAAACTACTTTAATTGGAAGCGACATGCTTATTGTGTTTACCAGGCCTGATGTTAGACAGTGTACATTTATGGGTGTTTTTAAAATATTTCGTTTTACAAGAAGAATATATTGTCCACTAGAGAACCTAACAATATTGTTCGGTCTAGGCGAGTATATATGCAACGGTCGTGGTATACAAATAAGTAAATAATCATTAAAATAGAGAAAAAAATAATGCGCCCCGCTGTCAAATTTTCTTACGCAATGTGGCCCGACAGCCAAAAGATTTGCCCACCCCTGCTCTAGAGCTTGGTCACAGGTAGAGTTCCACCACAGCAATGGTATAATTTTTTAAAGTTTAAATATTAAGTTTTTATTATTATTCGTCTTGTCTGATATGGTATAGTCTAGTCAGATATTGACTAGTCTTGTCTCTCATTGTCTAGTATTTTTTGACATTGCCTAGTATTCTCTGGCATTGTCTAGTTTTGTTTTGCAATATCTAGTCTTGTCCAGTCTTCTCTAGTCTCCAACAAACCAACTGAAACATCTCTGAAGCTTGAGACACAATTTCCAAAATACGTAATTGTCTCAAACTTTTCCAACTTACTTTTTGAAAATTTTTACAAAACAATAATAATAATCCTTATTGTCACCAAAAGTAATAAATAGCTATCGACCACACGGTGTTTCTGCCAGTTTTACAAAAAAACTCGCAAATTAAATCAAATCGACTAGACTGGACTAGTACTAATATGAAATAATGAAACTTAACTTGACTGTTTTCTTAAGTAACTGGACTAGACTAGCATATATTTATAACTGCATAGATATAACTGCATTATCTATGCCTCAGACTTATACCATCATCGATCGCTCATTAATGCATTAGTCGGCAAGCAATCGACTAGATAGCAATAAAATATAAATTGTATAAATGGTTTAGTACACTGTTTACAAATTGAACGTGTGAAAAATATAATATGCATGTAATTATTTACTTATGATTATTTTATGAAATAATCATATTATAAATACCATATTATTATATGAAATAAGTTAAGCCAGGATCTAGCTGCTTGCCTAATGCGATCAACTTAAAAACTCCTCGCGATAAACTCCTAGTTTACATAATATATAACAATACAAGTTATTAACAATTGTGTTTTAATATACAAACTGAAAAATAACTCATATTATTAAACCAAGAAAATAAAGTGATAAAATTTGAACGTTTTGATTCGACTGGATGCAATTTTCCAATTAATAACCCAAAAATAAAGACAGACATAAATTGCATTTTTTTACCACTGGGATGAAATTGGTATTTCTCTGACAGGCTTATTTATGTCTGGTTAGGTGTTTCCTTTTATTTTGCCGTCTCATATTTTATTGGATTTCAATCTATATTCGATGATATTACGTTATTGCCTTCCATATATATATATTGGATTTACACAAGAAATTTTTTCCCGTATATTTTGTGAATTGCTTTAGAAAAAAAACGTGTGATTTATAATCTAAATGTAGAAAGAAACGCGAACAAAAAAAAAAAATGAAATGTCGACGAAATATTCTATTGTGCAGAAGTTGGGAAATAACGTCGCTCGTAAATAGCCAAACTGAGGATTGTTTTTTTCTTTGTAAAATTCGCTAAGAAGATCGATAATATTTCCATAAATATAACATTGAATGTTTTCTAAAATTGACAAACTTTTATTAATCTAGTTTATCTCGATAGCCCTTTGTATAATGCATAAAGTATACAATAAATATATTCTTTCTCTCTCTGCCTCTCTAGTTTAACATGGGCCAAATGACCTAGTAGTCGATACCCTTTTGTTGACTTATTGTTTTCAATAAATATTTATTCCGGTACTTACATACTAACGCCACCGCAGCTACATATTTGAACAAAATGGATGGTTAGATTAGATTATAACGGAGTAGATAAATCCAGACCACATATCACGCGGTAGTGCGACCTCTCGATCCGAAATAAGAAATAATATTTGATAAGGGTTAGACTAGGTTATATTAGAGCCGATAAATCCAGACCACATATCGCGCGGTAGCGCGACCTCTCGCTGCGGTGGCGTTAATACGTAAGTACCTTTATTCTTCTTATTTTAGTTTAATGGGCAGAAAAACCTTTTGGTCGATAACGTATACAATAAATATATTCTCCAGTTTATTCAATTGAAAATTATTGTTGAATAATTTACAAACAAGGGCTGAAAATCAGCTGGATAGTCAACAACCTGGAGAATACCAGGGAGGCTTCAGGAAGACCCGATCCTATATTGAACAGATCCTCAATCTTAACCCCTTGACATGCGAATAAAATGACGTTGGCGTGTCTATATACATTTGATCTTATCACATATATATGCTGTCGTAGAGACGTCATTGTATGTCAAGGGGTAAAACTGTACTTGCATACTCCAAGACGAGAAACCACAAGATGGTCGTCGCCTTTGAATTTACAGATTCACGGTCGGGTTGAGTTTTTCCTGACTGTGGTTTGTCAATTAAAACAACTGGCACCAAACTTTTGTGTTTCAAACGACAAACTTCTCTTTGCGTGAATATTGGAAATTTATGCGAACTGCTTGAAATTGCTGTCATTTTTCTCTGGTGAGTTTTCCACCTTCTTGAAATATTTTTCTTTCTTCGCGAAAAATTCTTGTAAATAATATTTAAAAGTTTGAAAACCTGTTAAAGCTTTCCACGAGAAAACAACGTGAAAGTGTTGGACATAACCAAGGAATACATAATAAACGGGAATAAACGAAACGAAAGGAGCGGTTGCTCCCAAAATTTTTAACTTCGTTTATTGTTTATATTCCCGACAGACATAAACAATTTTGAATAGATTTATAGATAATGATATTATTTATAATTTACTGAAAATTAGAACTTTCTAACTCGTTTAGCTACACGATTATAGCGTTCGATTGTTCCCAGTTTCTTATATACAAGGTGTCCCAAAAAAAAGTTTCCATGTAAAAAAGCGATTAAAAAAAATAAGCCGTTCGTCGAAAAAATGTTTATTAATTATGAAAATACACTCAATGGGAATTTATTTCTTAAAAATAATGCCGTTTAAATTTCTACACTCGCATGCACGACACTCAGTCAATCTAACACTAAATTCCTGATAACGGTTTGGCAAGTATGCTCCGTGATAGCTTCCATTTCGTGGCGAATATTTTGTTTTAACTGGCCCAGGGAAGTTGGTTTACTGACGTAAACTTTAGATTTACTCCATAGGTGTCTCCATAGGCGTCAAATCAGGACTGCGGAGGACCCCCGCACACCTGGAGATCAATTTTCCTGGAAACATTTCACGAACTCGTGGCAGGGACAAATTGAATGTGTGT
This sequence comes from Phosphuga atrata, assembly GCA_944588485.1. Lineage (NCBI taxonomy): Eukaryota > Metazoa > Arthropoda > Insecta > Coleoptera > Silphidae > Phosphuga > Phosphuga atrata. The sequence continues at coordinate 60,768,047 of OX155899.1, forward strand.
GAAATTGCTCCATCCTGCTAGAACCATGTTCTTTGGTTATAGCCAGGAAAATTCTGCAGCTCAGGCTACAAAAACTCATCTAACATCCTCACATAACGCTCTGAATTCACAGTAAGCGCACGTCCCCTTTAATCTTCAAAAAAGTGAGGGCGGATAATTCCTCGCGATGACATTGCAGCCCATACGGTCACCTTTGGCGAATGAAGGGGTTTCTAATGCTTGCGTTTCGCATAGGTTACACTCCAATAGCGCCAGTTCTGCTTATTTACATGGCCATTAAGGTGAAAATTAACTTCATCCGAAAACAAGATGTTGTTAACCGTTTGTAAGCGCTCAATTGCCTGGTTTACGAATTCTAACCTCTGAATGGCATCTTGGATTTGTAATTCTTGCACCAATTGAATTTTATATTTGTGTAGCTTTATCTTTATGTGTAGCGATGATCTATGCACATTCAAAGCACTTGCACGCTTCCGAATGGAGAGGTCGGGTTCATCACGAACAAACCGATTAACCCGTTCCACGTTCTCTTCCGTCCTCAATAACCTTGGGCGTGCGGGTTTTGGTTTATCTAGTGTTGCATCGGACTCCTGAAACTTCTTTACCCATTTCCGAATGAGAGGAACGCTTGGTGCATCATTTAAGTGATAAAAACCTCGAAGTTTGGAGAAATTTCTTGGCGCTATAGCCGCAGAATTACCATTTTTGTAAAATTCGCGTACGCCCCTCCGAATCGTTGCGTGTTTTCTTCTTTGAGAATTTTCTTCTTCTTTGAGTTCCCTCCTATCGGAGATTGGAAACCATCATCACGAGACGTATCTTTGTTGACAGCCGCCCTGAACAGCTCGGCAGACTTCCTATCGATATCCCTATCAATCCTCCTTCTGCAAACAGTTATTTTTCCTCTTAATTTTACACTGGATTGCTCCACGGTACATATCCAGTTTGACGAAGTTGTAGCTTTTTCCTCTTAAAATGTGTCCCAGGTACTCAAGTTTTCTTTTTTTAATGGTTTTATAGATTTTTCTGGTTTTATCCACCCTGTGCAGAACTGCTTCGTTGGTAATTTTGTCGGTCCGTGAAATTTTAAGGATTATACTATAGCACCACATTTCGAAAGCCTCCATTTTTTTTTCGCCTTTAATGTCCAGGCCCCCATTCCATACAGCAGGGTAGCAAAGATGTAGCACTTTAGTATTCGGTTTCTTCTTCTTCTTCGTCTTTTCCCGTTCATGCGGGGTCAACGTTTCTGACTTTTCATTTCCATTTTCCTCGGTCCCAATTTGTGTTTTCTGTTAACTGCTTCTCCCGGAGATCATCCTGCACCCAGTCCAACCATCTTCTTCTAGGCCTGCGTCTTTCCCTTTTGCCTTCCACCTCCATATCAAGCACTCTCCTTCCTACATAACTCTCATCCCTGCGCTTAATGTGGCCATACCAGAGCAAGCGTCTTTCTTGCACCTTTTTGATATTTCAGTCACTTTTACGCTGCCTCATATGAATATGGTGTTTTTGAGGTGATCGTTTCTTGTAACACCACCATCTTAGCATCTTCATTTCAACTACTTCCAGTAGCTTGCACTGTGACTGCACTGTTGGTCAAGTTTCTGCTCCGTATAGCATTGCAGGTCTCACTGCACATTTATAGGCTTTACCATTTACTTGGATATTCAGTCTCCTGTCACAGAGAATACCAGACAAACTTTTCCAGTTTAACCAGGCAGCCTGAATTCGGTGGGTAATTTCCAGTTCTAGATTGCCATCGTCAGATACAGTGGATCCCAAATACTTGAAATTGTGCCTTGCCTGTAGCTGGCTACCAACCATCTGAATAGTTTCATTTCCAATTCCTCCAAGGCACAGGTATTCGGTCTTATTCCTACTGATTTTAAGGCTTCTATCCTCTATGGCTCTTCTCCAGCATTCCAGTTTATATTAAACCTCTTCTCTGTTTGTCATGCATAAAACAATATCATCTGCAAATAGCATACACCAAGGAGCTGGTTCTCTTAAGCTTCCAGAGAAGACATTCATTATAAGATCAACAATATAGGGGCTTAGTGCAGATCCTTGGCGAAGACCTACTTGAACCGGTATAGTATCTGACAATGCTACACTGCTTCTAATTCGTGTCCTTGCTCCACGGTACATATCCTGAACAATGCGCACATACTCCTCCGGTACTCCCTTGCATCTCATGCATCTCCATACCTCCTGACGGTACACCCGATCATAAGCTTTCTCTAGCTCTATGAACACCATATGTAGTTATTTTCTCTTTCCCCTGTGCTTTTCCGTGACCTGCCTAAGTACAAAAATAGCATCTGTTGTTCCCTTTGCCGGCATAAATCCAAACTGTTCATCTCCTATTGTCGTCTCCACCCGAAGCCTACTTTCAATAACTTTCTCCCAGATCTTCATTGTGTGCGACATGAATTTTATTCCTCTGTGATTTGCACAATCCTGAATGTCACCTTTCTCCTTATAATTGGGAATTATGGTACTCTCCCGCCATTCCTTGGGCATTACTTCCTCTCGAAGTACCTGTTGGAATAGATTCCACAAGATATCTATTCCCTCTTCACCCAGAGATTTCCAAGTCTCCACTGGAAATTCATCGGGGCCGGTTGCTTTTAGCATTCGGTTTCTAATCTCTAATTTAATGCTGCGGTTACAGAGAATTTTCCCTATTTTAGAAAGGCACTACGGGCGAGTTCTATTCTGCAGTTGATTTCCTTGGTTTGTTCTGTATTATCTGGTAATCCTACTTAGTTTAATTTTAAAGTGATTTTGTAATCATTTTTAATTCACTAAATCTATAATTAAAACTGTAAATATCTTCCAGAAGTCAGCTTTAATTTTACTTCTGAAAAATAAGTGTGTTAGTCTATTTACAATATCTGACTAGATAGATTGTAGATTTTGGTGGTGACTTGTACTGAGACTTTTATAGATCTATTGTATACCAACTCATCTTCGTTCAAGCAGTGGGCTTCGTTCACTGCTGCGTAAGAGGCAAATGTACCTTGTCTCTTACGCAGCAGTGCTCCGCCGTCTTTGAGCTGATGTAAGGTCCTCTGCTGAATTGCAAAATTTATAATCATCCTCTAAGGTCTTGAGGTCTTTTCTAAGTTAGGATTCCTGTCAGAATTCTAAGCTTGTTCATGTTTAGTTTCAGACAACCTTTTGTTCTTTCTGGTTAAAAGATCCCAGCAAAACTACGGATTGTCTTAACCCAGGAAGTTCCTTTCCAGATTTTCATGCACTGTTTTCTTCATCTAAACTTTTGTGAATGGCAGGGCCATAAATAGACAGGGTAAACAGGGGCACGTGCCCAGAGCCCAGACGGAAGGGAGCCCAAAAAAGGTCCGAAAATTCATAATTACAAAGAAAACTGTGCCAACTATATTATGGGAACTGTCCGAAAATTGTATATTATTTTAGACAAATAATTAACTTTATTCAATTCATAAAGTTTAATGTATGAGGGGTCCAGTGATCAGGTATTGTCCGTAAAATATAGTTACGGGGCCCTGGTGGATTGTGCAAAATGGGTGCGAAATTTTGAAAAATGTTTTAAATAAAACTTGCAGAGAAATAAATTTCCTATAAGGAAAGTTGTCACCTACTGATTTGTTGTCTGTCAAGTTTGTAATAATCAGCTTCGAATCAAATATTTTGTACTGCTTTTATTAAATATTGCTTATGTCTGATTTTTTTGCCTCAAAAATGCGCAAATAACTTGGCGAAATTTTGAGAAAAGTTTCTAATAAAAATCGAAGAAAATTAAATTTTCTATAAGAAACCTTGTTACCTAGTGTTTTTCTTGTCTGTCAAGTTGGTAGTAATCAAACAAACTATTTTATTTCTGCTTTAGTACGATATAATTTTCTCTTGTCTTATATTATTAATATCTTATATTATGTACACAATGCACCGATTATTTGAACCAAATTGTATTGGCTTTGTTTATAAAAAGTTTTTTTGGTTCTACTTTGGTAAAATATTATCTACTCTTGTGTTGGTAAACTGCTGTGTTGATTCTGCTTTGGAAAAATATAATCTACTCTTGTGTTGTCTTACTTTTTATTAATATTATTGTTGTTGTTATAAATTATGTTATATTATATTATATATTATGTCATAGCGTAGTAGTAAATCCTTCCAGGTATGTATAATGAAGGAACAAACCTGTGGAAAGGTGCTGGAAGCATTGTCGTGCGCAAGCTAACCGATATCATCCAGGACATCTAGGAAACAGAGAAATTACCACCCGATTGGAAATCGGCTCCATCCGCTTCACAAAAAGAGAGATTTACTGATCTAAACAAGATTCTCTCGAAGGCGTTACAAACAAAGGCAGAAAATCAGCTGGATAGTCAACTGGGAGAATACCAGGGAGGCAAGGTGGTCGTCACCTTTGTTGATTTTAGGAAGGCCTACGATTCAATTGATACAGAAACGCCTAACAAAGTACTCCAGGAACTACGGCTAGACAACAAAACCCGCAGACTCATCCTAGAAACCTTGACCAACACCCGTTCCAAGATAAAATTTAGGGGCGAGATCTCAAAAAGCTTCGAAATAAAAACTGGAATGAGACAAGGAGATGGACTTTCCCCACTTCTCTTCAACTGTGTCCTTGAAAAGGTTATGAGAGAATAGCACAAGGAACTGATCAACTTGGGTGTTCAGAGTGGTATCTACCTGGGACGTAAGAAGGATGGACTTGTTTTAGATTGTCCGGCCTTTGCAGATGTCATGGCACTGATTCTATTGAGATGGTGACAATGCAGGTAAATTGCCCCAGAAAAGTGGGTCTTCAAGTGTTGCTGGAGAAAACGGAAGTTTTCACCAACATCAAAGAAGCAAACTGAGAGATGTTACTAGAGCAGGGAAACAACAAGAGGACTGAGAAATTTAAGTATCTCGGCGATTGGATTGACCCTAACTTAACAAAAAGAGCATCGTTATCCATGAGAGTCAACAACTTAGAACTAGCCTATCGACTGACTAAGACCACCTACAACAAGAAATGCCTGTATCGCAACCTGAAACTTAAGCACTACACATCAGTCTTACGGCCAGAATCTCTGTATGCCATGGATTGTCTTTTCTTGAACCGAGGAGGTCTGGTAAAGAAATTGGAAATCAGAGAGAGGAGAATCGTCAGCAAGATAGGCCCTTTAAAGGAAGATGGGGAATTCCGAAGGCGACATAACTGTGAGCTCTACGAACATATTGAGATGCTCTCTGACTGTTCAAGGAAAAGAAGGGTAGCTTTCAATGCCCACGTTGCAAGATTGCCTCCAAACCGATTAACCAACCGTCTGTTCACCTCCTGGCAAAACAAGAAGGTTCGTACCACTTGGTTAACAGAAACCGAGAAGGATATTAAGAACTGGGAATAACAGATCTCCAAAACAGACAGTCTGTGAGACGCACCCTGACGGAAGTCCGCGGATTTCAGGAAAAACTCCGAAGGGCCTCTGGACAGATGTGAGAAAGGGACCGTCAGAAGATGCGGCAATACTGGGCAAAGATTAAAGCCCAACATTTGAACAAGCGTGGTCCAAATTCGAAAAAAGAAGAAGATGAAACAAAATCCCACTAAGAATTTGGAAATTCCACAGTGGGTATTCTACGATGGGGGTTGTTTCTAGAATTACATGAACGATTTATAAATCAACTAATGGATATTTTACGATCGGATTAGACAAACAAAGCTCACGAAGGATTCTCATACTGCTCTCATACCTGCAAGGGGATATAAACTCAATCACCCCTGACACACAAATCAGTGATACAAACCAGTCATATAGAGTCACACAAACCAGTCATAAAGAGTCACACGAAGTCACGCTAAGACAGTTTGATATTTTCCCAGTATTGTCGCATCTTCTGCCGGTGTAACTCCTTTCTCTCTTCTGTCCAAGGGGACCTTTCTTTCGGGGTTTTTCCTGAAATGCACGGTCTTCCTTTAGGGTGCGTCACACAGACTGTCTGCTTTGAAGATCTGTTATTCCCAGTTCTTTAATATCCTTCTAGGTGTCTGTCAACCAAGTGGTACGAAGCTTCTTGTTTTGCCAGAAGGTGAACTAAAAGACGCCTTTCGCCATTCACTATTATATGTTTGTGTATTTAGAAATGAAACTTCTAGTACTACAAAACGCGAGTAATGTATTTATTTGAACCTGTAACACCCACAAATTGGTGACCACGACGTGATTTGTACGAGAAGTTGACAACTACAAATACAGACAACATCAAATGTGCCTGAGGTCTGTCGTCGGATCACTCCCTCTACCTGTGCCAAGGAAACCAAAACATCGTCTCTCGTGCGCCTCTTGATGCCATCTTCGTCCTACAATACTATCCAATCTCCGGTCGTTGGCTTCTTCTTCATATTAGCCTTCATTCTTCCATTGTTGGATATATACCTCTTTAATTTTTTTCCATGCTTCTTTGTCATTTGTTGTTCTCATCCACTGTTTTTTTTATGTCATCGATCCATCTCGTTTGGGCGTCTTCCCGTGCTTCTTTTTTGTTTCCCGGGGCCTCCACAAGGTAATCGTGTGGCTCCATTCTTCTGTATTCCTTCTGGCAACGTGTCCTGCCAATTGCCGGTCGTTGGTAGCAAACCGAAATTTAACTTCATCCTGGACGACTCAAATTTCACGTATAATATGAGCGACGCCGTCAAAAGCACCAAGGTGGAAGCGGAGACAGCTTACCCATTCACCTTGCAGCAATATCCCCCTATGTTTTGACTACATCCGTCTACCATACACCTTGCAACAACGTCTACAGTAATGACTTCCAACGTCTATCAAACGTCTATTAACAAACGTAACAACAACCTCTACGATGACGCCTTCACCTACCTACGAGGATGCCTGCAATAACAACGTAACAACTTCAACGGTCTACCAGACGCCTTCCAACAAACTTGCAACAACGTCTACAGTAACGACTTCAACCGTCTATCAGACGCCTATAAACAAACGTAACAATAACGTCTACGATGACGCCTTCAACTACATACGAGGATGCTTGCAATAACATCGAATTTTCTTCAACTGCCTACCAGATGTCTTGAAACAAATTTACAACAACAACTTCTATGGTAACGACTTCAATCGTCTACCAGACGCCCATCAACAAACGCAACTAAAACGTCTGCTATGGCGCCTTCAATGGGTTATGAGGACGCGTGCAAAGAAACATCTACCTTAGAGATTTTAGCCGCCTATCAGTCGCCGTGTAATAAACTTGCAACAGCAATATCTACGGTAACGACTTCAATCGTCTACCAGATGCCTATCAGCACACGCAAAAACAGTATATTTATATATTTATTTGAACGAGTACGTACCACAATGTACACTGTATACCTAACGATTATTTGAATCAATTTATGTTGAACCAAAGAGTCTTGTCTGACATTGTCATCTTGTCGTATCCATTTATAAATCTTTTATTAATCTTTTCGTACATTTTCATAAATTTGTGTGTAATCTACACTGTTGAGTGAATGAGTGGAGCTGGACTCTCTGAACTGTACTCGACTGAACTGGTGGATTGAGGTCCACTGGCTGGACCGGTGTGACTGAGTGCACTGGCTGGACTGGTGCCACTTCGCTGACTGTGTCCACTGGCTGGAGTGGTGTGCCTGAGTCCACTGGCTGGACTGAATTGGACTCGTTGGTTGGTTGCGCCTGATTAGGCCCTGTTGGTTGCCTGGTTGCGTCTCAGGGTCTTGCTTGACTGGTTGCGCCTGACTGTTGAATTGAACTAGAGTCGACTTCTGACTGTTGCGCCTGACTGTGTGGACCGTAACTGTGCGTTTATTCGGGGGTCCAGGTATTTATACTATGTCCAGGTAACTGGTCCCTCATCTGGGGGTGATTATTTTTCTATATTCGGCAATTTGTTGTTTTGGCGATGACCGATTCTCGGGAAAAACATCTAGTCGTAATTTCCCCGGGGATTACACCATTGACCCTAATAAAATATTTTCGGAAAATCGTCTGAAAATATTTCGGTAATCACCGTAATGCCCTCGTAAATCTAAAAATACAAATATTTCTTTATCTGCTCGAGGATTACATTACCGACCCTAATAAAATGTTTTCGGAAATTGTCCGAAAATATTTAGGTAATTATTGTAAAGCCCTCGTAAACAAAGAAATAAAAATGGAACAGCTCGTTGCCGCTACAAAACTAAGTGAAAGTATATATAAAATATAAGTCCAGATTAAAGACTTATCTCAGAGGACAAAAGTTATGCACCCACCCCACGATTTACACGGTACTCAATTTACACGGTTTAGCTTTTACACGTTTTTCTTTAATTTTCCTAAATAATCCTTTTAAACTAACATCAAAGTCATATGTTTTACGTCTAAGTAAATTCTAATAAGAAGTGGAAAAGGCAGTTCTGGCTTTTCACGAAAGTATCTACCGTGTAAATCGAGGGACGAGTAATGTAAATTTAACAGAAAAACACTCCGTAACTTCTTTGTTGATATTTATTTAAACTTATTACATGTAGCCTGAATATATAAATATATTCAAACCGTTCGTAGCTCTATAATAATAAGTCTTATTAATAATAGACTAAAAAACAAATCCAATGTTGAAACAACTACTTCCCTTGCTAATACCACGCAGGATATTGAATTATACAACAGGCATTTGCATGTCATTACTAGCCCCCCAGTCCACTTAATAATAATTACTAATAACAAAACAGTTAACATACGCTTGCGAGACCCGACCCGAAACAACAAAAATTAAGAAACTCTTGAAAAGCACCGAAATGAAAACGCTGAGAGCAATAAAAGGCGTAACACTACGGGATCAAATAAGAAGCAGCTCCATAAGAGATGAATTACAAACGGAAGATGTTGTCAGATGGGTCAGATCACGGAGAAGGCACTGGAGAGACCATGTAGACAGCATGGACCAGGATAGAATTGCCAAGTCGGCTAAAGACGGAAGGCCACAAAGCAGAAGACCAGAAGTCTAGTCGTCGCTCATATTACACGTGGGATTCGGGTCGTCCAGGAAGAAGTTAAATTTCGGTTAGCTACCAACGACCGAAGTTTGGTTAGTGTTGTAGAGCGAAGATGCATCAAAAGGCAAACGAGAGACGTTGTGTCGGTTTCCTTAGCACAGGTACAGGGAGCGACCCGAAGACAGACTTTTGTATGTTGTAAAAAAATGTATGTTGTCAACTTCTCGTACAAATCACAAATCGTGGTCACCAATTTGTGGGTGATGCAGGTTCAAATAAATATATCACTCGCGTTTTGTGGTACGAGTTTAATTTCCATCTAAAGGCCGCCCGCTCAAGAGATGGAAGGAGTTCTGGACGTCCGGATTGCAAGAGGGGTAGACAGTAGTACAATACAGGACAAAGTCCTAAATCAAGAACAAGAAGAAAATAGTTTATTAATTTATGTATTTATTTATAAATATGGTTTTGACTTTTATAATGTAATATTTTCCAAGTTTTTATATAAAAGTCAAATAACCTGTTTTATATCACTATAAATTGTCATTAAACAGGTGCGCATCAAAATTCAGTTATTTCTAAATAATTACAATCGAATAAAAATGAATTATTTATTAAGTTTGTCCGTGCACGGAATTTAATAAAAATTCGAAATGGGTCGTTCGTATCGACATAAATCTCCTTCGAACAATAAATGTATGGAATGAAAAGAAAAATAATAAATACGGTCATAAAGACGGAAAAAAAATCGTAAATCATGCTCTGGCCTTAATCATGGCGTGAACTCGCTCGATTCATAAAACTGTCGAAAAGTTAATGAACGACCCACGAAAATAACTCCACATACACACAACACCGAAACTAATACGTCCCTACTGCAGAAAGCAACAGGCTCAAGACTTAAAACCTTCACTCATTAAAAAAAAAACTCGAGGAGCAAAAGCTTTCAAACAATACAAAAATGGGGACAAGCATTCCAACAATACATTTCGAACACAATGCATTATTTGTTTGCTGCACTAGATAGTCAACACAAAAAAAATGTTGAATATACTTCTTCATACTTCAATTGTTGTCATTCCTTGCGAAAAGGGCTTTTAGTTATTATTTAATTCTGCATAAGCCCCTAAAAAAATAGTAATTTAATTCATTAAGCAACTTCATCCACAATTTCGAGTATCCTTTACACTGTGTAATATAATTCGCGAATTCATAAAATTGTGAGCTGCCATAGAGGAACAAAACGTGCCCCATTCATTTGATCGCAAAGCACAAAACATAGGCCGTAAATAACTCAATTTCACTCCACACGTGAGTTACCCACTCATTCGTATTTCATGCGCTCGTCCATTTCGTGCACGACAACATGGCCGACAGTCGCATGCTTCAAGGCCGCAACATCGGCATTTCAATTAAGCTGTTCAATTACACTTGTCGTGTTTAAAACAAATCGGAAATGAGCTTTTTTCTCGGATTCGACGAAATTTCTCCTTTTTATATTTCACTTAAAGGAGGACTACATAATTTCCGACATTCCTGACGTGCTTAATTTATATAATCTGAGCCACTGAACACGAAACGCAATATCAGAAATTACAATTACAAAGAAAGGTGGAACAGTGGTTTGTTCCAATAGGGGTGAGCGTTTCAGAATTATTGCGTTTGTATTTCATTTTCTGAATTGAATTTTGCATGCTAACGTGTACTTCATGAATAAATTCTTTACTAACTATTGATTACTTGGATATTTAATTGAGTCTAAATTTTAATAAAAATTCTTTTACGTCGAAAAAACAACACTTTTATTAATAATCGCAAATTATTTTTTATTTAAAAATTGATTTATAATTGTCTAGTTTTATTCGTACGTTTTTTATTCGCTTTTATACATTTTTGTTGTAATATTTTTGTTGAAAGATACGTAGGTATATTACATAAACACGTATATTACCAATTTTACAACAAAAATATCCTAATACCAGTTAAGTTAAAATTGTGGTTCAATTTAGGCAACATTTTTTGCCCTTTTAGGCAAATTAGTATTATATCTAGTTAGATATTTGTTAGAATTGGTAAAATCATCCTATGTTTTAGATAATCATATAAATTTAAAACAAACGGAACACTGAATATATAAATATATTCAGCCTTTCCGGAGCTCTAAAACAATTGTTATAAATATATTCAGTCTTTCCGTAGCTCTATAACAATTGTTATAGAGCTCCGGCAAGGCTGAATATATTTATATATTCAGGCTCTGTTCCGTTTTAAATTTGTAGATATTTGTTGTTTAAAACTTAAATATTCGAATCGAATGGAAATCTGTTTGGAATAGTAATATACGAATGGTTATATTGTGTGGGTTGTATCAATTGAATAAAATTGGATGTATTGGATATCCGCAGAGAATCCAATAAATGAATTACTTCTTTTTTAAATCCGCTTTGGGAAATTCGAAACAATGTACGTGCAGAAAAGAGTCAACAAAAATAGAAGATTACTAGTAATATTAAGCCGGAGCACGCAAATCTCCGCAATAAAGCCGAACCCTTTCATTACACTGCACGATGCATAAGCCCGGCTTAAAGTTCCCTTCCACACAAAACCCGCGAGTTAGTTTGCGTCCGATGTTGTATACAAGAACTAATGGCGAACAATGCGCCACGCGATCTTGAATAAATTAGCGCATTGTTCGCGTGCATGCGGAACGGCGCATTTTCGTGACCCACATCTACCACCGATACAAAAATATTAAACAAAGAAATCATTACACGTTCCATATTCTCCGAGGGAATTGTGTCCTCAGCTCCGCCGTAATTGGAACTGTTACCCCTAGGACCGCTACGATATTACACGCTCTATCAACCAGAAACATTCAAATTAAATTTTATTATATATAGATGATATTTTCTTATATTAAATACAAAATTATATTAAATACAAAATCTATTTACAATATTACAGATATAATATACATTTACTACACAAACGGTAGAATTCGGCCAACAAAAACGAACTCAAATTCTTCTTAAGTCGACGTTCCGATTTATTAATTAAATCTTTTTCAAGACCTACAAAATTGTTACAGAAATTACAAACAACAAAGGAAAATATGTTTTTAATTACCTACAAAGAAGGCGATAAACAATTTACTACGACGTATAACATCATATAACGTTGACAAAAAGTTGTAGATTACATAACAACTAATGTAAAGCGAGCCATGATAGCCTCATGAACAATCGGCACAGCACGAGGAAACCAACAAAAAGTTTTCGATCTATTGAAATAAATTAAAGTTGAAAAAAACTGTGAAGTTGCGCATTGGGAACGATAGTGACGTCAGTGACATTGGAAGGACACCGAAGTCACGAGCACACTGGAAAAAGATTATTTAAAGTCGTCTGGAAAATTGAATCAACCACTACGCAGCAGTTTACCCAACAACCAAAGTAATACGGAAGATACCCATATCTTCCTAGAAACAAGGGGCTTAACGACACCCATTTAAGAAATTATATAGCAGGTGGAACCACTAGATATCACAAACCGCAGCAAAAATAGAAAATAAATAGCAAAACAGAACACCACCCATCCAATCAACTGTGTCTAGACGTCGCCCAAGTCATAAAACAAGCGTACATATTTTAAATTGTAGATATAGTGGTGACGACTTGTACTGTGACCTTTATAGATCTATTGTACCCCACCCTCCTCCTCCAAGCGTTGGTGTACTTACCCATTTAGAGCGCCTTCTCTAATCCTGATTCCTTTAGGAATTTCAGGATCTGGGTGGGATTCAAGGCCTGCAGCTCCTCTGTGTTCAAGCAGTGAGCCCCAAGGTACATCTGTCTCTTGCGGAGTAGTGCTCCGCAGTCTTTGAGCAGATGTATGGGGGTTTTCGTACATATTGCTCAACCCGTCCATGTCTTTCCTTGAGTTCATGGCTGCACCGTCGTTATGAATAAAACACGTTTCTAACAAGAAGAGAGAAATCTAAAAGAGTTGGTCATTTTTGGCCCATGTTATAAGGCTATGATTAGCTACAAATATTGGCTTGGGCGTTTTAGCAGTAAGCATGAAAGTACTCAGACAGAAAATAACACCTGAGAAAGCAGAAATCACCAAACTAGAGGATGAAAACGGCCAAACTGTCAGGAACAAAGTAGAGATCCTTGAAACCGTAAAGCGTGTGTGTTCAAACCTGTATAGCGCTCACTGAACAACAGTTGTTGTTCACAACCGTTCCCCGAATTCTAATCCACGGATCGAAAGATCTACCGAAGATAACCAAAGAGGCAATCACAAAATCAATGACGGAAATGAAAAATAAGGCGCCCGCGGAGAATGATATAAGGATCGATGAGATATAGGAGGGAGAAGAAGAGCTATTAGAAGCCATAGAGACCTTATTCAATCAGTACGGAAGAAATTACACCAACAACATGGGACAATGTTTCATCACATCATTATTCATGCACAAAAAGGGTAACGCAGTCGACCTAAAACACTATAGGCCAATAAGCCTGCTCTCGCACCTCTATAAACTATTTATTAAAGTCATAACTCGACGTCTCACAACCAAACTAGACTTTTGCCAATCGCCTGAACAAGCAGATTGCAGAGCCGAATACGGAACGAATGACCACCTGAAAACCATTAAAACCTAATTTAGAAATGTGCAATAAGCCACTCAATGAGTACAATAAGCCACTCGTCTTAACTTTTGTGGCTTGTGAAAAGGTATTCGACTCCATCAAACACAGGGAGATGTTCAAGGCACTGGCCAGCTGCCGAATACAATATTGGTATTCGGCCACTCCACAACATACGTGGTCTGTTAGAAAAGTATCCGACCTCATTATCCGACCCCTCCGCGCATGCGTGATTTTTTCCCCGCCTGTAGATAGCGTCAGTTGCTGTCGAGCAGTGTTCGAGTGACGTAGTGTGTACTGCTCTCGTCAAATTCAATGCAAGTAAAATGACGACGAAGTGAAATGAGGGATGTCCTACGTCGCCTACGTGATGCTGTGCGGCGCAAGGAACTGGAGTTGTGGTCATCAGGAAATTGGCGACTCCAATGTTCCAGCACATTCTCGCACTTGGTTCACAATTTTTTGGCGAAAACCCAGACTCCTCTGGTTCGACAGGCTCCTTACTCTCCTAATATGGCCCCCTGCGTCTTCTGGTTTTACCCCAAAGTCAAGAGGCCATTGAAAGGAACCCGATTTCAGACAAGATATGACATTATGGCTGCAACGACAGTCGAGCTAAAGTCGATTCCGAAAGAATGCTTCGAACTTTTCGGAATGCTTCCAACAATGGCAGCACCGCTGGGAGAAGTGTGTGGAGTCCCAAGGAGACTACTTCGAGGGTGATTAGGTTTCAACGCTCCAAGCATGCCATCCAAATGTCTTTTTTTACCGCCTAAAGGTCGGATACTTTTCTAACAGACCACGTATATACAAAAAGGTACCGCATGCGTGAAACTACACGAAAAAACAGACAGATTCACAGTACAACGTGGCGTTCGATAAGGTGACACCATCTCGCCTAAACTATTCACTAGCCTCATGTAGTACATGTTCAATACCAAAGAACTGGAAGATAAGGGAATAAACATCAATGGCGAAAGCCTCAATCATCTACGGTTTGCAGACGACATTGTGCTAGTTTCAGATGGTCTAGATAAGATGGAAAAATGCTTAACATCTCCAAAACAAAATTTATGACCAACCCTACCCCTACCAAGTCCCTACCCGAAACCTTGTAAAGGAAGGTAATGATATCTGGCAGGTCGCCTCATACAAGTATCTAGGCTACAAGATTAAAATCGGTAGAGACAACCAGACATATAAGAATGGAAGGAGCCTGAGGCTTACATGGGCTGCCTACGGAAAACTTGAAACAGATTTTGAAATCCGACATCCCTAACTGCCTAAAACGCAAGGTCTTTGATCAACGCATCCTACCTGTTCTAACATATGGAGCAGAGATTCTAACGCTCACACAAAAATTCCTCCTATAAATCAGGGTAGGGCAACGAGCCGTGGAACGTTCCACGCTCGGAATCACATTAAACAAAAGACTTCCTCTTCTTCTTGTGGTGCCCTATCCGTTGCGTACGTTCGCGATTAACATGGTTATTTTAACTTCGTTCATTGCACTCCGAAACAGTTCTACTGAAGTGAGTCCGTACCATGCACGCAGATTATGCAACCATGAATGTCTTCGTCTACCCGGTCCTCTTTCGCTGTCTGTTTTGCCCTGTAAGATGAGTTGCAGGATACGATACTTCTCATGACGCATTATATCTCCAAGGTATTCCATTTTACGTCTTTCAACAGAGGATGGGATTTCTCTCTGTTTGCCGACTCTGCGGAGAACCCCAGAGAGAAAAAACAGACAGATTCAGAGTACATTGTGGCGTTCAACAAGGTGACACCATCTCGCCTAAACTATTCACTAGCCTCATGGAGTATATGTTCAAGACCAAATAACTGGAAAATAAGGGAATAAACATCAATAGCAAAAGCCTCAATCATCTACGGTTTGTCGACGATATTCTGCTAGTTTCGGATAGCCTAGATAAGATGGAAAAATGCTTATCATCTCCAAAACAGAATTTATGACGAACCCGAAGTCCCTACCCGAAACCTTGTAATGGAAGGGAATGATATCCGGCAGGTTAGATTAGGTTAGGTTAGGTTATTACAAGATTAAAGTCGGTAGAGACAACCAGACATATGAGATTCGGAGCTTGAGACTTACATGGACAGCTTTCGGAAAACTTGAACAGATTTTTCTAATTTTTAATGGTATTGTATCAATGCATACTACCAGTTATAACACACGGAGCAGAGATTTTAACGTTCATACAAGTCTGTCCAAAAGATCAGGGTAGCGCAAGTAGCCGTGGAATGTTCTAAGCTAGGTTTCAAGTTCTTAGCGTTCACTTTAAGAAAAAGAGTACTTCATCCGTTGCGGACGTTGGCGATTAACATGGATGGCTAGTTTTATTTTGTTCGCTGCAATCCGAAACAGTTCTACTAAAGTGAGTCCGTACCATTCACGCAGATTATGCAACCATGAATGTCTTCGTGTACCAGGTCCTCCTTTGTTGTTTGTTTTGCCCTGTAAGATGAGTTGCAGGATACGATACTTCTCATGACGCATTATGTCCACGGTATTCCATTTTACGTTTTTTTTGTTGTTTAATAGTGAATGAGATTTCTCTCTGTTTTCCGACTCTGCGGAGAACCTCCTCGTTGGTGATGTGATCGCTCCACGATATTCAAATTAAAATGCGACGGTATACCCACATTTTGAATGCCTCAAGTTTCTTCATCATTCGGTCTGTCGTTGTCCATGCTACTACCCTATATAAAAGAACTGAAAATATGTAGCACTTAGCTAATTTGAATTTTGTCGTCAAAGAAATATCTTTGCTAGTAAATAATGACTTCATGTTGTAAACGCTGGTCTCGTTTTTTCAATTCTTGATCTTATATCTATCTAGGGGTTCAAATGGGGTGGTGCATGCTAAACCACACGATGCTGATTCCTGTGAGCGTCGGATAGCCTCTCCTACCCAATTCCGGTTCTCACCTCCTAGTAGCCTTTATATGAATATAAAGGTGGGGTAACCTGAGCAACCTTTCTGGAGATCGGGTAACCAACCCCGGTAGAAAGAAAGGTCAGGGCTGACGAGAGCGGGAGAAATGGGCGTGGGGCTAACAACCCCACCCCGGAAAAACCTTTTGTTACGAAACCTCTAAAGAAGCCTCGGACAGGACGGACTTTGAGAAGACGACCCAAGCGAAACACGGCAATGAGTATCGGAAAATGGAACGTATATACCAAATACCCTATACCAAATCCAGGGAGACAAATCCAGCATGGATCGAGCATGCTCGGAACTCCAAACTGGAGAAAGGCGGCGGAGGACAGGGATGGCTGGAGGAAGAAAATAGAGGAGGCCAAGGCCCGATTTGGGCTGTAGTGTCATTAGATGGATGGATCTTCGTTTTTGGAGCATTGAGCTTCAAAGTACTATTCGCTGATGGCTTAGATCTTTCTCAGTAGATGTTGAAGTTTTTCGATACTGCTGGCAAGTATTGCAGTATCGTCAGCATAGCGAATGTTGTTGATGGGTTCAAAATTTAGTTTTATGCCCACATCAGCGTCGTGTAATGCTTCCCTCACGATTTCCTCTGTATATCTGTTGAACAGGAGGGGAGCAAAGGAGTCCGGAACGAAATATTAAGACAGAGATCTATTCTCAATTGAGAAAATAACAAAACTAAAATGGAACTGGTCTGGGCATGACGTCTAAATGCCAAAAAGCAGGTGGACCAAAAACTCCTGGATTGGCGACCTAGGTAGGAGGCGTACAGAAGTAGAGAACGCATACCAACCCAATGGACAGACGATGTGAAACGTATAGCTAGTAACTCACTAAACGCCCTATTCCACCTTGGCTTTTAGTATGCGCCACCCCGGTATCGCATATTTTGCATTCATTCAGGATGGGCAGCCCGTACGGTTAGTGAAAACCGCCCTATTTGTTGTCTCCCCGACCAGGATTCGAACCCGGGTCCTCGCATTGAAGTATTGCTAGTAACTGGATCCAAGTAGTGGATAGACACATGTCCAGCTGGGGACCATACAGGCTACGATATGATGATTATGATTGGCTTGGACTATTTTTTCCATAAAGGTAGCAAGCATTAAATTGAACGGTATCCAGAATTTAATCCAGCAATGGAAGAGTTTGATCTTTTCGTGAAACGTGTATCCATGTACTTAAAGTGTGCAAAGTCTTCAGATGAGGAAAAGGTGTGTCAATTTTGTATGTCTATAGGTGTTGACAATTTAAAGTTTTAGTAGAATATCTGTGTCCTAGAGAGTTGTAGGAATGCTTATCAAGGCTGTATTAGTGTGTTACTCCATAAATTTGCACCCAACAAACTGTCTACCACAGAACGTTTTAAATTCCGCAGAAGAGACCAATAAACTGGCGAGTCTCTATTTGATTTCATTTCCATTTTGTCCATAAAAGCGTGTTTCGGTGAAGTAACCGATTTATCATTGAGATAGGTTATGTGTTGGATCTTGTAGATTTGTACATTTTGGTGATGACTTGTACTACGACCTTAATAGACCTATTGTACCCCACCCTCTTCCTCTAATCGTTGGTATACTTACCCTTTTAGAGTGCCTCTTCTAGTCCTGATTCCTTTCAGGAACGAAATTTCAAAATTTCAAATGAATTTCAGGATCTGGGGGGATTCAAGGACTGCAACTGCTCTGTGTTCAAGTAGTGCGCCCCAAGACATGGGCTATGTTACTTAGAACCTGTAGTCACTGGACGGGCGTCGCTCGTATAGTCCCAGTGATTATGCGTATCGTGTTGTTTAATGTGGAAGCTACAATGATAGAGACCAGACAGCTTCGCAAAATTTCGTCTTGTACAGACAATATTAGCGAGAACATCTTGAAGGTGGATGGTAACTCAAGATTAAATTCGTGAAGAGTGATTACCCGACTAAGTTATAGAACTCCCATAGAAGTTTCGGCAGTTTTTCACCATCTGGTAGAACTTCTAGTACTTCTAGTACGTCGTTTACCATCTGGTAGCCGCAATGGTTCTCATAGTTGTTACCCAAAAATTATTTCTCACCTCACCAGACGGATTCATCAAGCGGAAGATGCAATGAGTATTGAAATGCCACCAACCAGCCAAATGCCCAGCAAGGAGTTGGACATATTTTACTTGTCAGCAGAAACTACATATTTCTAGATATTGTTGTAAGCAAGTTCAAAACTTAACTTCATCACCTTGCTCTCTAACGCCCAATTTTTTGCTACTCCTCAAATGACCAGTATTTATTGATAAACAGATTAGATTTCGGTAGTTTAACCACCCTTATAAGTGAAAAATTGTTTCTTGTCAAAATTTAGTCATAAACCTAGTAATCTAGTTAGTGTGTGTTATTCTGTTATTCCCAGGTTCAAATCCTGAGCAAACATTAATTTCAACAGTTATACTCGACCATTTATACTCATGTAAATTGAGAAACGAAATTCAAAGAAGGGGTATCCCATTGAAAAATATTTTGCATTTCATTTTTTTTACTTTTGTGGCTAAACCGAATGATTTAACTAAATTTGCAAATAATACATTTTTGTAGACACCGACGTGTTACATACGACGATCCGGGTTACAATTTTATATTTTGAAGCGTAGACGAGATATTTTCAAAAAACATTTATAGCAAAAATAATTCCGAAGGCTCCATTAGAAGCGGAGCGTTCAAATGCGGTCAAAGGGAACTTCTTGTGGATTCACACATTCAGTAAAAGTTTCATTTGAATCCTTCTAGGGTTATTACTAGACATCGGATTATATGCACTATCAACATGCCAAAATATGCATGCAAAAATGCACTAAAAATGGGTGAAATATGCACAAAATATGGGCGAAATATGCATAAAATATGCACATATGCATCAAAATACTATTTATTATTGGGATTTACTTATTTTTTACAATATACAGTTGTAGTTCTTGTGACAATATACAATTAAATATTTTTTTCTATTTTGCGTCTGTAATGGACTCATAACAGCACTCATATGCGTGCGGTTATGGCTCACCGAGTGCTGTTATGAGTTAATTTTTTCAAGGTTGGCACTGAAATTCAGAGCTGTCGGTGTCAAATTTTCGGCGAGATAGTTTTTAGGTTATGTGATGTGTTGAAATCGGGAATATACAAATTTAATTAATTAATGGTAATAGCAGCACTCGGCGAGCCATAACCACACGCATATGAGTGCTGTTATGAGTTCATTACATACGCAAAATAGAAAAAAATATTTAATTGAATATTGCCACAAGAACTACAATTGTGTATTGTAAAAATAAGTAAATTCCAATAATAAATAGTATTTTGATTGTGCAGAATTTTATGCATATTTCGCCCATTTTTTATGCATATTTCACCCATTTTTAGTGCATATTTAATTTCAGGCGCAAAATAGTATATTAAAGGACGAGTTCAGTAAGCGCGATTTTTCAGCACGCGTCCAAGTTTAGGAAACGATGAGCGTAGCGAGGAGGTTGTTTTTTTTCTATTTTGCTTCTATAATGGACTTATTATGAAATTTGTGTATTCGCGATTTCCACACATCACATAACCTCAAAACTATCTCGCCGAAAATTTGACACTGACAGCTCTGAATTTCAGTGCCAACCTTGAAAAAATTAACTCATAACAGCACTCGGTGAGCCATAACCGGACGCATATGAGTGCTGTTATGTCCATTACAGACGCAAAATATAAATAGTATATTAAAGAGCGAGTTCAGTAAGCCCGTTTTTTCAGATCGCGCTTACTGAACTCGTCCTTTAATATACTATTCGATTTTCTAGAGCAAGCTTGTGACGTTTGTCACTTAATATTAATTTGTAGGATGAAAATGACGTTACGCCAACTGACGTTACTGAACAGAACTTGAAATTTGGCGTCACTTTTGCAAAAACCTCTTCAGGCAGAGTTTGGCTGGTGCCTTTTATAAATGCATTTACTTTCTTTATTCCTTCAAGGCCTGGGTTTTTATAGAGAACAGCATTTAATTTGCCACGGACGTTTTCTGATAGTGAACTCGGAGATTCTTCGTTGCTCTGTTCAATCATTTTTTGCATTGCGGTGCGAATTTTCAATTGCGGTGCGAATATTGCTGAAATGTGTTACAATTACAGCAATATTTTGTTTGATTAAAAGAGACTGAAATGCCAGCTGGCTTGAATTAATAAATAGACCTTTTCATAGTTGAAATTTTCTTTTGCGCATGTGTCAATTTCCGCCATGTTATACGTCAAAAAGTATCCGAACTTTTTGACCTATAACTAAATATGTGCCTGAAACTTTCATATTCCCGCCTTTTAAACTTGGCGGATGCGCATGCGCTTAACTAACCGATCACAAAAAAAATCACTTCTGAAATGTCAAACTGACCAATTACTTCTTTTATGACCTCAACATTCTAAGCATAAAACACTACAGCTTTTCGACCATGTTCCTCACCGCGTTAATATTGGTTCTGGAGGTAGTGCTAGGTTTGGTGGTCGCTCTTTATATTTTTCTACGGGCAATGGTGCTTTTAAAAACACTTTCTTTGTAGAAGAAATCAATTTATTGACTAGTGCAAGCCAGTAGTCGGGTTGCCCAGTGTGAGGTACCCGCATGGCACGTGCAATAGTGAAATATTACGTGCACAATGCAATAGTTTATTACGTGACAAGAGTTGTAAGAAGAATATTACGTGCGACCCGCGTAGCGGGGATGGCGTAATGCCGCGAGTACGTAATTGCCTTACAACTCGAGTTATGTTTTACTATACTTTATCTACGACCACACTAATTTGTTTCTGTTTAATAAGAAATGGTTTAAATTGGTTTAAATTTTAAACCTAAATTTTAAAGTTTTAATTGTGGCACGGGGGGCGCCGAACTGTAAAATAATGGGCATTTACAATAGTGGTCGTAGATAAAACACATTTAACTTCTGAAATAAGCACTATAAATGAAAAAGTACTAAAATATGCTATAATGCTATAAAAATGGCGTTGTATGCATTTGCATATGCAAACATGCAAATGCATATAATCGGATGTCTAGTTATTACATTTTCTCGCTATTTTTTTATATTTTGAAATTTTCCGGTTTTGTTCGGAATTTGTGATGTTGAACTGGCCGGGTCTAGGTGTTGAAATTAATATATGCTCAAATCCTGGGGACACGAATATAGAAATAAGCCACCGTCCTCCTTTGCATAGCTCTGGCTAGGCCATCGCAGTAACCTGCCAAGAAACCTCCTCTAAAATAGTGGCTCCCCACCTACCTTAAAAACTGTAAGGGCTCACTCCACTTGTGTCTAAGATATAGATACCAAGCATAAGTGTAGATGAAGAGGATGTGTAGTCCACCAGGACTGTAGAACCACAGGAAAAAAATCTGTTATTAAAACAAAAGTCAATCCTATATTCGCGGTGATATCTTTTAGGACAACCCTGTATACTCAAACTCCGAAATAAACTTTGAAATCGTGGAATAATTTGTGTTGGTTCGATTAGTTGATTAGTTTCTTGAAGGTAGAAAGTATTTTGTGAGACCGATGTTTTCACATTACGAATATAAATTGATTAATCAACAACAAAGCGAACTAACGAGCGGTACATCGTTTAGCGTGCGGTATCTGCTGGCTGTCATTAAACTTGATTGCTGACTCCCCCAGATACATATCACTTTGGGGAGAAACTAACCACCCGCCCTCCCCACAACGCTTTAAACACCAACGACGCAACAATGGAACCTACAGCTGTAGAGACCTAATCATCTATACACGCAGACTACGCCATATTGTCTCTAGTAAAGCGACAATACGACGTTTGGATGCTATCCCAGACTCATTGATTCGTTGGAATTCTAAATGACTTTTGTTGCCTTCAATTGATTTCTATTCCACGTTTGCTGTTATACTCGCATTCTATTTTATCGCAAGCTATACTATTTTAATTTACGATTTGTTTTCATTCGATAGACACTGACAAAACAACGCAGATTCTATTCAATCAAAACTGATACTGAATGGACAATTGATTGAAACCTTTCAGTTAAAACGAAATATTTTAAAACTTTTCAGAAGAAAACTAACTTAACGATATTAACCAAATTTAAACCTAATTATACTGGATACTGATTCAATTATACTGGACAAGACAGACAAGTTTTATCTTGTTCTTTAAAGTTTAGATAAGTGATGAGAGCAGACACTAACAAACAAGCTCAATTCGGAATGGGCAAGAATAGTCTAGATAAGACTTGCCAAGATTAGAGATGAGACTAAATCAGACAAGACTAGTGAAGGTCAAACAAAGAAAACCACTAGAGCGAATAGAGTAAGTCTAGCTAATATATGACATAGACAAGATCTTTAATTAATAAACAAGACCAATGCGACGATATAAACATATTTTGCATTTTCTCAAATTAGCCATGAAAGTTAACAATTCTCTAGATATAATTAAATGTAAAACAGATCAATTAAACACTTTTAAACACCTTATCTATCTCAAACCTTATCTAAACTAACTCTATAGCCGCTTGTAGTTTTCCTTAAGGTAGACTTCCGAGCAAAGCGGCTTTAGCGTCACTAACGCAGCGATACTGACGCGGCGACATAGCGATAGTATTATGCACTATGGAAACGTATGAGGCGCCATTCGACACTGATGCGCTCAGCGTCAGTACGTCAGTGTCGCTGCGCTGGAATTGTCAGTATCGCTGCGTTAGTGACGCCAGAGTCGCTTTGCTCGGAAGTCTACCTTTATCTGACCTTTGCAAGCCTTGTCTGATTTAGTCTCATCTATACTCTTAGATAGTTTTATCCATGCTAGTCTTATTGATATTTTTATTTCCTTATTTTAAATATCAAATTCGTTTACAAAAACGTTTAAAATACTACCATTTAAATAAATTACGGTTATATTTTAACGAACCCCTTTTATATGAAGGTGTTATTCACCGCATTAATTTCATAAAGTTCTAAATTTAGAGCTGTTGGTGGTAAAAATATGGTCATATATTTCGTCAACTTCTCGTAATTATCAAGAGCAACAAAACGCAATCCCTTCATTGTTTCAATTTGGTTTTGGTCTCCCCCAACCGCGTCTCTTCGGTATTTGTCCCACCCTAAAAGTACATTTCATAAATTGCTCTCGCCCCTCATAGATCACGAAATATGTGTCCGTCCTGACACGTATTCCCAAGCCGGTTACCTAAAATTGTTATTTGTTATACCGGCTAACATGTTAATTAAGGATTATTTGGGCCTTTCAGGGTATTTACTATATTTCGGTTGGGATTGAGTTTTGGAAGCGAGGACGGAGGGTTCTGCTAATGGCACACTGGAATCGGATGTCAATTCTGGTGAAAATAGGAAATGCACTTCGTTAGTTTGAGCTTTCGTTGTATAGATTGGGTGCGGTCTTTCTTCCTCGCCTCTCTTATTCCGGCTCATTTTCCTTTTTCCGGTAAATATTGAACGGTGGTGTTGCCGATAATGAACACCGCCGGATATTTCTTTTATAACAATAACAACAGAGTATGCGGTTTCTTTGCAAAACATGGCGTGTATACACTTAATTTTAAAATATTCGCAACGTTACAGTTTCATACATGAAATATACACGAGCTTTTATATTATATTCGAAGTTGGGTGATTATAATTTACGGTAGATACGGAGAACGCAAACTTTTAATCAGTTTTATCGCGTTTTATTGTGAACTCGCGGAGCAGTTTAAAATTACAATGCTGCGAGCATGCTCATTATTAAATCGCTTCAATTGTACACTAATCGAATAAATTTTGCAAACAGTCTTATTTTCATTGCGGTCGACATTTCAATTACTATGTTAACACAATAATTCGATTTAAAGTTGCTCGGCCGAATTATTGCTTGCAGTAATTGTATTACAACTTTAACCTAGGCGAAACCTCAAGTACTTAGCAGTTTAAGTAGTCTTAAGATACTACTTAAACTGCTAAGTACTTGAGAGCTTCTCTTGTGAAGTCCTTTAGCTTTAGTTCTACAATAACACTTTTGTCTTGCCAATTTACTTACTATTTGCATGTTATTTTCTACTAATTTGTTATTTATTAATTTATCATTAATTGAACACGTCATTTGTAAAAGAGAAATATTCCGTTTAACCGATTTCGACAAGATCTATTAATAAATAAATGATAAAATGTTTTTGTGAAATGACGTCAAATTGTATCAGTCCATGACCCATTTATTTTGAAAGTACCATCTTGGATGACGAGGAAGACAAGACAATGATATTTACAAGACAAAACAAGTCGAGACAATGATATTTAAAACCTAGGCAGACGACAGAAACATTCGGAACCTAACAATTTTCGGGAGCATGCAATCTTGCAACCATATCATACACAATGGAAAGGGAGGTAGCGTCAGTAGGGAAAGATCCTTCCTTCTGGAACCTCCTCACTCCTCATCCCCATGCTATTGGTTTTAAGACCTGATTAAAGCTGATTATACCTGTAGAGTGGGGCTACATACACCTCACACCCTGTTTAACGTGGAGTTACGTCGACCTCATACTCTTGTAGTTTATTAAAGCTGATTAAAAGCTGATTAACGCTGTTTAAAAGCTGATTACTAGCTGATTAAAGCTGATTAAACCTGTAGCGTGGGGCTGCATAGACCTCACACCCTGTTTAGCACGGGTTACATAGACCTCACACTCTTGTAGTGTATTAAAGCTGATTAAAGTTTATTGAAAGCTGATTAAGGTTGATTGAAGGCTGATTAAAGCTGCTTAAAAGTCTATTAAAACCTGATTAAAAGCTGACTGAAAACTGATTAAAGCTGATTAAAACTGATTAAATGAGTAGTTCCAGAAGGAAGGATCTTTCCCTACTAGCGTCCTTCGACAACCAAGCATTATTATTAAAACCTGATTAAAGCTGATTAAAAGCTGACTGAAAACTGATTAAAGCTGATTAAAAGCTGATTAAATGAGGAGTTCCAGAAGGAATGATCTTTCCCTACTAGCGTCCTTCGACAACCAAGCATAAGCAATAATAAGGGGCAGTACAATACTTGCACCGGTACCATATCAATAACAGGAGGCATTAATGGGAGCATCTTTTACATGCTACCATTACTGCCTCCCATCATTTGATATGAGGGGCGTTATAATATTTTTATTGGTACCATATTATAAAGCGGCCCATACACTACAAGTTGTTGTACAACCAAGACTTCCAACGTGTTGTAACTGTAGGCCCTACACTGTCATACCAAGTCTTCCAACATTAGTTTTGAGCTGAAATTTGATCTGCACGGATCTTGTGCTAGCTGTGCTACAATAATATTTCTTGGTCACTTAAGAAATCATTTAATTCATCTAAATACCATAATTCTGGTTCGTATACATCATCAATTCCTGCACCAGATTTTTACTTTTTTCCATCTTTTTCAGTTCTCTTGCATAACAAGTCCTCATATTCTAAAGTAGTAATGCTCGTCATTGCTAACATTTCACTCTTTTTAGAATTTGAAATTTGGCGCCTAGGCTAGTGTTGCAGGCCGTGCGCCGTCCACAGTCATATTTTTAGCAATTTTTGTAGTTGAGTTTTCCCTGCAAGATGATCTTGGGATGTTTATTAACGGGTACATGTAGGGAGGGAGATTGATCATCTTCGTACGAGACGTTTCGTACACGTCAGAATCGAACTATATGTTTGATCGTTCAATTATACTACACGTCTCGTTCTCGATGATAATTTGTAGACTTTTAGCGTATAAGAAAACTCATTAATCTAACATGTTACATGACTGGAAATCATATAGAAAGAGTTACCGTGCGTTGGATAATACAGATTTTATGAACGTATCGTTATTATGTGGAATCGGGCGATTGTAATTTTTTTGCGAAGGTCTGTGACCGTCGGGGCCAACCAGCAGTACGTCTGGTTGTGTCTATATCGACACCATTTCTAATGTTTATTTTTTTGTACATCATCTAACGATGCATTTTCATCAATTTCCTTTAAATTAGATAAAAACTTTCTAGTATTTCTTTCTTTCTTGTATAGTTCATTAGACTGATGTAAATTAATGGAAGGCCATTGCCATTTTGGAATTAGTTCCTTGCCATTTTGGAATCAGTTCCTTGTATTATTAAGAGTCCTTAGAATTAGAATTACTTGCCTAATCTTGAATATAGATCTTGGAACTAGTTCCTTTCCTAAACTGGACTACATAGTTCCTTAGACTAATATTGAATTAATTGAAGTCCTTTGAATTAGAGTTCCTTGCCTAATCTTGATTACACAATCTATAGCTTCTGGAACTAGTTCCTTGCCATTTTGAAATTAGTTCCTTGAATTATTTGGAGACCTTAGAATTATATTTGCTTTTCTAATCTCGACAACGCAGTTTATAGATCTTGGAATTAGTTCCTTTCCTATACTGAACTACATAGTTTATTAGACTAATGTTGAATTAACTGAAGTGCCTTGCGAGTCTCGATGCCTCATATCCCCTTTAGCGTGGGGTTACATAGACCTCGCACCCCATTTAGCGTGGGGTTACATAGACCTCACACTCCATTTAGCGTGGGGTTACTTAGACCTCGCACCCCATTTAGCGTGGGGTTACATAGACCTCACACACCCCGGTCATGAGTCCTGTGAAGTTAGCAACCGAATTTGCAAAAAATATAATATTACATCGGAGTTCCCGGCAGATATGAAATAGTTTTAGTTCTGCAGAATTTCACGAAAAAATGGAAAATACCATAATTGAGCTAGGAACCACTTTTGAGAAAAGCTGTTTTTTACAAAGCGTTTTTTACATATTTCTGTACCTCGACCATAGTTCTGGAGTACTTGATCAATTTTGCAAAAAGTTCTGCAAAAATTGACATTTTGCAAAAAAATTCAATTTTGAAAATTGCAAAAACTGTTCTATTCGCGGATCTGAATAACACCCTAAGCATTCTATCGAAGATCCCTTTGTCATTTTTTGATCAAACCTTTAGTTAGATATTTGCAATAATAAGGGACCCATTATTTTGAATGAAAATTTAAAAAAATCGCGGAACAGTTCTGTTTGTAGTTAGAACTCTTAAAGTTCTATCCAAAATCCTTACAACTTTTTCTGTAAAGTTAAAAATTGGAAAGATTTGCGAGAAATTAGACTTCAGCAATGCGACGAAGTGAAGAAGTAAAAAATCGCGCGACAGTTCCGTTGGCAGTTTCCAGTAGAACTCTTAGAGTTCTATCGAAAATCCTTATAACATTTTTCCGTAAAATTAAGAATAGAAAATTTTGCGAAAAATTGGACTTTACCGATGCTACGAAGTGAAGAGAAAAAAATCGCGCAACAGTTCTGTTTGCAGATCCCGGTAGAACTCTTAGAGTTCTATCGAAAATCCTTACAACATTTTTCTGTAAAATTAAAAATTAGAAAGATTTGCGAGGATGTCGACTTCCCCGATGTGACGAAATGAAGAGAAAAAAAATCGCGCAACAGTTCTGTTGACTCTCTTACTATTATATTTCGATAGAAGTCATAGAGTTCTATCGAAAATCCTTATAACATTTTTCTTTAAAGTTAAAAATTTGAAAGATTTGCTACAGGATAGGTACAGGAATATGTAAAGAACGCACAGTTTTTCTCAAAAGTTGTTGCTCAATTTTGGTATTTTCCTTTTTTTTTCGCAAAATTCTGCAGAACTATTGAAATTTTGCTCAAAGTACACTAGAACTAATTCATATCTACCGGGAACTCCGATGAAATATTATATTTTTGCAAATTCGGTTGCTAACTTCACAGGACTCCGGTCATGTGGTGGCGGAGGGAATAGAACATAGGATCTCTCCCTACTCTTGCCTAATCTTGACTACACAGTTTATAGATCTTGGAACTAGTTCCTTTCCTAAACTGAACTACATAGTTCATTAGACTAATGTTGAATTAATTGGAATTCTTTGCAAAATCTTGATTACATAGTCTATATATCTTGGAATTAGTTGGTTGCCTAATCTTGACTATCTAGTTTATAGACCTTGGATTTAGTTGATTGCGTAATCTTGACTACATAGTCTATAGATCTTGGAATTACTTGATTGACAAAGATATATTTAAGTTAGGCCGTGCCACAGACTTTCCTAATAATAAGTGAATTTCGCTTGCCTGATAAACCTTTGATTTCCATATAAGGTTGTAGTCAGGAATTCCAAAGATTTGCCTAAGTTAGTTTTACTCTTGAGGTTCCTCATAACAATCTAGTTTGCAATTTATTTGCCATGCCGTGCTTCGGTTTCCTTAATTAAAACGGGACAAGGTTCGAACGAGGCTCGCCACAGTTCGGTCACAGTTCGGAAAGCCTCATTAGGTTGAAATTAGGATTACCGAAGATTTGCCTAAGTTAGGCCAAAGTTCGGAAGGCCTCATTCGATGGAAGTTAGGACGTCCAAAAAAATGCCTAAGTTAAGCTTTCTTTATTAGGGTGGGACAAGTTTCAAATGAGGTTTTCCACAGTTCGGTAACAGTTCGGGAGGCCTCATTAGGTGGAAGTTAGGATGCAGAAAGTGATGCCTCAATTAGGCTTTCCGAATTAGAACGGGACAAGGTTCGAATGAGGCTTGCCACAGTTCGGTATAAGTTCGGAAGATCTCATTAGGTGGAAGTTAGGACTTTTCTAAATTTGCCTAAGATAGGCTTTCCTAAGTAAGACGAAAGTTTCGAATGAGGCTCACCACAGTTCAGTAACAGTTCGGAAGGTCTCATTAGGTGGAAGTTAGAACGTTCAAATACGTCCTACGTTAGGCTTTCCTAATTAGCACGGGACAAGGTTTGAATGAGGCTTGCCACAGTTCGGTAACTGTTCGCAAGGCCTCATTAGGTGAAAGTTAGGACGCACAAAGTAATGCCTCAGTTAGGCTTTCCGAATTAGAACGGGATAAGTTTCTAATGGGGCTTGCCACAGTTCGGTAAAAGTTCGGAAGGTCTCATTAGGCGTCCAAAGATATGCCTAAGTTAGGCTTACCTAATTTGGACGGAATAATGTTCGAATGAGGTTTGTCAAAGTTCGGTAACAGTTCGGAAGGTCTCATTAGGTGGAAGTTAGGACGTTCAAATACGTCCTACGTTAGGCTTTCCTAATTAGGACGGGACAAGGTTTGAATGAGGCTTGCCACAGTTCGGTAACAGTTCGCAAGGCCTCATTAGGTGGAAGTTAGGACGCACAAAGTGATGCCTCAGTTAGGCTTTCCGAATTAGAACGGGACAAGTTTCTAATGAGGCTTGCCACAGTTCGGTAAAAGTTCGGAAGGTCTTATTAGGTGGAAGTCAGAACGTTCATAGACGTCCTAATTTAGGCTTTCCTAATTAGGACGCGACATGATTTGAATGAGGCTAGCCACAGTTCGGTAACAGTTCGGAAGGGCCTCTTTAAGTGGAAGTTAGGACGTCCCATGATATGCCTAAGTTGGGCTTACCTAATTAGGACGGAACAATGTTCGAATGAGGTTTGCCAAAGTTCGGTAACAGTTCGGAAGGTCTCATTAGGTGGAAGTTAGGACGTCCAAAGATATGTCTAAGTTAGGTTAAACCAAACCTTGTCCCGTTCTAATTCGGAAAGCCTAATTGAGGCATCACTTTCTGCATCCTAACTTCCACCTAATAGATACAATAGGCCCGAAAAGATATTTCGGCATGCCTCACTATACGTGGTCTGTTAGAAAAGTATCCGACCTTTAGCCGGTAAAAAAAACTGGCATACCTGGAGCGTTGGTAATTTAATCACCCTCAAAGTAGTCTCCTTGGGACTCCACACACTTCTCCCAGCGGTGCCGCCATTGTTGGAAGCATTCCGAAAAAGTCTCTTTCGGAATCGACTTTAGCTCGGCTGTCGTTGCAGCCATAATTTCCTCTCTTGTCTGAAATCGCGTTCCTTTCAATGGCCTCTTGACTTTGGGGAATAGCAAGAAGTCGCAGGGGGGCATATCAGGAGAGTAAGGAGGCTGTCGAACCAGAGGAGTCTGATTTTTCGCCAAAAAATATGCTGGAGCATTGTCGTGATGGAGTCGCCAATTTCCAGATGACCACAACTCCAAT
The DNA here is from genome assembly GCA_944588485.1 of Phosphuga atrata. NCBI lineage: Eukaryota > Metazoa > Arthropoda > Insecta > Coleoptera > Silphidae > Phosphuga > Phosphuga atrata. The sequence continues at coordinate 60,798,786 of OX155899.1, forward strand.
CGAAATTTCTCGGATAGTCACACGAAGGTCCCGCATCACCACAGCGTTCACTTTGACAATAACATGGTCATTTCGGCATGTTGATGGCCGACCAGAGCGTGGCTCGCTTTCCACCGATGTACGGCCGTCTTTAAACCGGTTGTACCACTCCTTAATCTGTGTGATGCCCATAACATCGTCACCGAAAGCCGTCTGAATCTTCCGAATGGCTTCCAACTAGTTGTCGCCCAGTTTCTGCCAAAATTTGATGCAGTAGCGCTGCTCCAGTCGTTTCGTCATTTTACTTGCATTGAAAAACCGACGAGAGAACTTCACACTACATCACTCGAACGCTGCTCGACAACAACTGACGCTATCTACAGGCGGGAAAAAATTCACGCAGGCGCACGAAGGTTCAAGGTCGGCTCATGCAAATGAATGTGTCGTGTTTGATTCAAATCCATCAGGTTTTCAAAATAAAAAATAAGGTCGGATACTTTTCTAACAGACTACGTATTCCTAGTCGGGTTATATATCTTGGAACTAGTTCCTTTTCTAAACTGGAAGCCATCGTTCCTCAGATTAATATTGAATTAAATGGAGTTGGTTGATTGGTTGAATCTTGATTACGTAGTCTATAGATCTTGAAATTAGATGATTGCGAAATCTTGACTACAAAGTCTAAATAATTTGGAATTAGTTGATTGACTACTCTTGACTACATAGTCTATAGATCTTGGAACTTATTGATTGCTTAATCTTGACTACATAGTCTATACATCTTGCAATTAGTTGATGGCCTAATCTTGACTACATAGATTTTGGAATCTGATCTATTTTACAATGTCTATGTTCAAAAGATCTGTTGCATAGACAACGAGGAATTCCAAAATTCTCTTTTCGGGATTCATTTGAAAATGGAAAATGTAATATAAATAAGGCAAAGATTTATATAATATTTTCCATTTTCAAATGATTCCAGAAAAGAGAATTTTAGAATTCCTCGTTGTCTATGCAACAGACCTTTTGAACATAGACATTGGCTATCAAAATCTTCTATTTCAAATCTCTTATTTTGTTTAATTAAATGACTAGTTCCATAATACGCGTTATATTCAACAACGATGAAAATTTAAAAAACGTTTTGATAAATTAATGATTAATAATTGGAGATATAATTATTGTCTTCATAAACAATAAATTTTGTGAATCTTTTCTACATAAATATCAAAATGTGACTGATATAAATGATCATTTGGGAATATTATGGGTCATTTACACCGGATGATGAATTTTGCGCTACCTGATATATTAAAGTACATGTATAATATTTTCGTTTTATCAAAATACGCATTATATTCAACAACGATGAAAATTAAAAAAAAAAACTATTGATAAATTATGGATTAATAATTGGAGATATAATTATTTGTCTTCATAAACAATACATTTTGTGAATCTCTTCTACATAAATATCAAAATGTGCCTGATATAAATTATCATTTGGGAATATTATGGGTCGTTCACACCGGATGATGAATTTTGCGCCACCTGCTATGTATGTTAAAGTAAATGTATCTTTTTTTTTGTTTTATCCAAAAGAAGTAAATTCTCTTTAACTCAGCCTATTGGCGGATGGGAATTATTCTAGGTTAAATATAATCTCGATTAAATTTTTGTTGTAATTTCTAAACAAAAAATTACAAGTTTTATTGTTCGTTTGAGATGGTTTCCAAAGAAGGAATGTGGTGTGTAGGCTGGCAGAATATCGTGAAATGAAAAATTGTAATCCTAATTCATCGGGTCACGGTTGGTTGAAGCAAAAAGAGAAAGAGCTAATCAATTCCGCTGAATTAGTCCCCACTTCGACGGTGCCACAAGGGCCGCAATTTATTAATGCGTGAAACTCCGACGATTCATCTATTCTACCTGCTTATCGATTTTAATGGTTAAGATATCCCTCGAGCTCGCTCGCCTCGAAATAAAGCGGAAAATTCCAATCATTCGCTTGCAAATAAATATTTTATTCAGAACGACTTACCAAAGACTTTTATTCATAAAAACTTATTATATGACAAGATTAAAAAAAGGTCTTTTTAAACGTTTTTTGCATATTTAGTAATATTAAATTATATTAATAAATAATATGATATTAAATTTCAATTTCTTCAGTTCAACAAATGCAGAAAATAAAACAAGGTTTTACGTAACTTACATAGAATCACAAATAAAATTGGAAAACTTCAATCAATAAACTGTATAAAATTTAAATATAATAAAAATGTAAGCTTTTTATGCTTCAGAAACGCTCAATTTACAAATTGAAACATTAAAGCAACAATTAAAGATTAAGGAAAGGAAAATTATGAGGAAGATCTTAGGGCCCAGAATTAAAAATGGCATACACTATCCCAAACCCAATTCTGAAATAATTAGAAAAATTTCTAAACTTACCGATACCATGAGAATGAGACGAATTCAATTTTTGGGTCATTTGGAAAGACTGAATAATACAAGACTTACTTACCGAATCCACAAATTTCTACAGAACAAACGTACAAGACCAGAGTGGTACAAACAAGTAGAGGAAAGAGGAAAAGACGTTAAAAGTGGCTACCACAAGCTGTTCAAAGACGGCAAGGTATGGAAATGGAATAAAGAAAAGGGAGCGTTAGAAGAAGAAAATAAAACAAAACCTAAATACCAAAACATACACCTACAGAACAAACGTACAAGACCAAAGTGGTACAAACAAATGGAGAGAGACCTAGTTGAGATGGGATCGCCAGATCTGATGAATAAAAATATGATCAAGAATATTGTTTACACAAGGGAATTTGAGGAAGATCAGAAGAAACCAACACGACGTGGATGGTCGGAGGAACAGAAACTACAACAATCCATGCATATGAAGAGCTATTGGGCAAGGAGGAAGGCTCAACATACGTTGATTCCGCGTGGTCCTAAGTGACCCATCCGCGAGAAGAAGAAGATAATAAAAAATATTGCAAAAACGTTGCAATTTGAAACTAATTTTATTCACAAAGTTGAATTTGTTTGTCAAATGAAATATCGAAAATGTAAAATTAAAAGCGAAGTTTCTTCCCGTTTTATTTGCAATTATTGTGTTAGTTATATGTTGGCTTAAGCGAGTTAATATGTATATTATGTAATCCGATAATAATTTCAACACAAATGGCGCGGCGCGTTACATAATTTGATTAGTTCGAACTGATTGCGAAAATAAATTATCTGTTATTGTTATTGTCGGGCGGGCACAAATCACAACGAGTCAAATGATGTTGAATTCTGAAAATTTATTTTAACCCAATTAAAATAAATGTATGTACGCCCCAATTAATAATTCTGTTAATTTGTTATTCATTTTATTAACATCAGCAGTATTTATCATCCCTTACGCAATTAGTAATTCTATTAAAAGCCGCTTGCACAAAATATATGCCATACTTAGTAGGTATATAAATAATAGGTTTGAAAAATGTTATTAAGCCTCAAAGTAAACATTTTAAATTAATTTAAACCAGGGGTTGGTAAATTATAATCCACAAATCTAATTTTTTTTTAATGAATTCTTAAACTTGACTCAAGTATACAATTCTATGTTATAAACACATAAACTAGAATAAAGAAAGTAAAGTAAGAGTTAATATACTGGACAGCCTAGATTAAAACTAGTCAAAGGTAGATAACCTATCTAATTATCTCAGTCTAATAGATGTCTAAATTTATGAGATTACTCTATTTTGCAAGTATGTATATATCTGTGACGTTTAGAGAATAATCTCTCATCAGTACAGCTTTGCTTTTATTAACAACAATTTGTAAACTTAAACCTAAATTGTTGTTCATAAAAGCAAAGCTGTACTGATGAGAGATAAATCTCGAAACGCGTCTACAGATGGCTATTAATTACACTTAAGTTATCGTAAAGAAAAAAAAAATGTTATTTTTCTGGTTTATGTTGAGTGCCACGAAGGTGGACTGAAAGCTATAAAATAACTGATAAATTTCACATGAGATTTGTTTTTGGTAGTCTTAAAAAGACTCATTAGTATTATAGAGCTCCGGAAAGGTTGAATATATTTATATATTCAGGATGTGTTCCGACTTTATTAAGTTTACTTAACTAACTAGTTTTGTCAGTTTCAAACTTGATAGTATAGCCCTGTTTTTCCATCTCTCTAAGTCTATTCTTGTCTATTTTCGTTCAGTCTGTCATCCTGAAAGAGAGTCCAAAAGTAGACAGACTAGACACAAGACACAGACACTAGACACTAAACACAGACACTAGACACAGACACTCGACACAGACACTAGAGACAGACAATAGACACAGATACTAGACACAAACAGTAGACACAGACTATTACACAGACAACGTTAAACAGACACAACTATAGACAAGACAAGACTTCACTCATAGGACTAGACACATTACGCTAGACAGATATGGCCAGATAGACAAGACAAGCTAGTTTTGTCAGTCTTAGACTTGATAGGTTAGTCCTGTCTCTCTTGTCTAGTTTTGTAAGTATGTATACGTGGTCTGTTAGAAAAGTATCCGACCTTATTGTTTATTTTGAAAACCTGATGGATTTGAATCAAGCGCGTTTGCATGAGCCGATCTTGAACCTTCGTGCGCATGCGTGATTTTTTTCCCGCCTGTAGATAGCGTTAGTTGCTGTCGAGCAGTGTTCGAGTGACGTAGTGTGTAGTGCTCTCGGTGGTTTTTCAATGTAAATAAAAATCACCAAAGAGTACTATAGGGATGTCCTACGTCGCCTACGTGATGCTGTGCGGCGCAAGCGACTGGAGTTGTGGTCCTCCAGCACATTCTTCGCACTTGGTTTGCAATTTTTTTGCGAAAAACCAGACTCCACTGGTTCGACTTGGCTTCTTACTCTCCTGATATGCCCCTCTGCGACTTCTGGCAATTCCCCAAAGTTAAGAGGACATTGAAAGGAACGCGATTTCAGACAAGAGGGGACATTATGGCTGCAACGACAGCCGAGCTAAAGTCGATTCCGAAAGAGGCTTTTTCGGAATGCTTCCAACAATGGCTGCACCGCTGGGAGAAGTGTGTGGAGTCCCAAGGAGACTACTTAGAGGGTGATTATGTTTACAGGTATGCCAGTTTATTTTTACCGGCTAAAGGTCGGATACTTTTCTAGCAGACAACGTATATCTGTGAGTTTGCAAGTATATATCTTTGATCCTGCTCCTGCACTTATAATTTTTATGTCCATTCCTGTCTGATCTAGAAGACAAATTAAGTCTTGACTTGATTAAATCTTTGCCAAATTAAGAATAACAATTGTAATTTTAAACAAATTAAATAATTTGCCAAAATAATGACATTGATAATATGATTTATAAATGTGTTTGCATGATGATAGTGCAGATGACAAACTAGCACTGGCATCGGCGGTTGATTTCAATTTGCGCGGCTTACATTAAGAGATTAGAGACGGGCGAGCGTGGTTGAAACATTGGGGTAGATTAGTTTTTATCACTCCGTGCGTTGACAACTGCTTTTTGTTTGGTACTTACGTATTAACGCCATCAACGCTACACTTTTAAATGCCGCCAATCATCACCTACAATTTTTATGATAAATCATAAAATAAATCATTTTATTTGCAATTAAAACATTTTTAAAACTCAAAATACTTTATTTTTTAACTCCGGTTAGATTAGGTTGCCCGCCGCGAAGCGGACAGATAAATCAAGACAACTCTCGTTCCAATATATAGCGGTGGTGGCGTAAATACGTAAGTACCCTTTGTTTACTTCGTTAATCAAATATCCGAACGCTTGTAAACAAAAATATAAATAAGAGTTAAGCAAAAATAAAAATTGCGTTTACTTTAACAAATTACAATACTAAACACAGATTTGCTTGAAATAAATATTTTTAATATAAAATATATGTTGCAAAGGTTTTCACCAATTAGTTTCTCTCTTCTGTGTTGAATGGCGAAGCTTCATGTAATGTCGCTTTGTAATATATTGTAACAATGGATGAATGCAATGTAGATTGATGTTCAAAGATTAGACATGTTTGGCCCATCAGAACAGCGGTTTGATTATTTTGTTGTCTGCTAAAGGTAAAGCCGGCAATGTTTACAAATGCTTGTGAATGTACAAACGGCGTTGTTAAATTGTGTACATTTTCAACTAACGCAGATTATCCTTGTTTTAATACAAATTTCTGTGCTTAGAATTGTTTATTTAATAAAAAAAAAATTCTTCAATTACTTACCAGAAATAATTTAAAAAGGAAATATTGAATGAGAAATCAAAGGGGACTTACGTATTAACGCCACCACCGCTACATTTTTAAATGCCGCCAATTTACACCTAAAATTTTTATGATAAATCATAAAATAAAACATTTTGTTTAAAGTTGTAAATGAGATGTAATGGTTTGAACCAAATTAATAATAGAATTGAAAATAGGAGTTTATCACTACGATATCTTCAAATCGGTCAGTAGCTGGAATCTGTCGTTCCAGCTACTGACAGATTTGAAGATATCGTAGTGATAAACTCCTATTTTCAATTTCATTTAAAATTAAAACATTTTTAAAACTCAAAATACTTTATTTTTTAACCCCGGTAAGATTAGGTTGCCCGCCGCGAAGCGGACAGATAAATCAAGACAACATACGCGCGGCAGCGCGAACTCTCGATCCAATATATAGCGGTGGTGGCGTTAATACGTAAGTACCAATCAAAGTTTAATGTGGTGCAATAGACAATAAGACTAAGTTGTTCAGATAAGATTAGGAAATTTAGACAAGATTAATAATAATAGATTAATAATAGATAATAATAGATATTTAAATAAAGATTAATAATAGATATTTAAAGACAAGGTCTCAAGACACGACTAGATTTATTAGACAAGACAGTCTGTATTAATTACAACAAAATGTATTATTTAGACAAGACTAATAAATTAATAAACTAATTAGTTACTTCTTGACTAATTAGGCAATAAGGGATTAAATCCGAAACTCTAGGCAGTTGTAATCAGACTTGTCCACACTAATTAGATTAAAAAAGTTGTTAGATAATAATAGTAAAGATATGTTTATTTAGATAAGATTAATAACTAAAACAAGAGCTGAAGATCGCCAGGATTGGGCTACGATCGTCAGAGAGGCCAAGGCCCTTCATGGGCTGTAGCGCCAAGGAGTAAGTAAGTAATAACTAAAACAAGGTTATTCAGACACGACTAGACTTATTAGACAAGACAGACTATATCAATTACAGCAAACTAAATTATTTAGACAAGACTAATAACTTAAGAGACTAATTAGTTATTCCTAAACGAACTAGGCATTAAAGGTTTAAGTCCGAAATTCTAGACAGAGTAATCAGACTAGTCCAGACTAACTAGATCTACATAAACTTAGACCAGTTAAGCAAAACCGAATCATATCAGAAATTCTAGACTATTTTAATCTTAATATTTAAGACAGGAATTAAATCGATTAGACGAAAGGCTGATTAATTAGAGAAGTGTAGGTTATTTAAACAAGAGTAGGTTATTAGTTAGAGAAGACTAAATTGATTAGAAAAGGCACGGTTTTTTTCTAGTCTTGAATACTTGACTTATTAGGCAAGACAAACTATTTTATTTTATTACTGACTAGATTGTCTTGACAGGATAACCTAATAGATTAATTAGTTAATACTAGACTAATTACGGCGAGAGCCTCTAGAAACCCGTAGTGGCTCTGCTGGGCCTAAATTTAGTAGGGTCCAGTCCAAAGCTGCAAATCAAAATCCTTAAGCAGCAGGGTACCGAGTAGCAATATTCCGGTATCAAGAGACCCTACTCACGCCTTCACGTGGCGGCGCTGATGATACTAAGTTGAGACGGATCGAGAGTTAGCTCAGAACACCAGAGCTAACTGGATGGTAAGGTAGAGCTAGTTGTAAATAGACACAGCTGACCAAACCAACTTTCCAACACGCTCGGCAAGCGTAGCGTTTTAAATGACAAAACCCTCATCAATGAACATGTCAAATTTCAAAATGAAACTACCCCGGGCGAGTAGAGCACAAGGCTCAAAATCTCGCTCTAATCAGCCACCAGGCTACCTCAAGGATTCTGGGGGAGAAAAAAAACAATAAATGAAAAATTCAACGAAAAATAAAAACAAACAAATAGAAGGCAAGAAACAAAAACGACTTTAAACTTTACATATAGCTGCAATTAACATCCGTATAATGAAGCAAGAAGAACACTTAGAAGCCTTAGAGAAGGAACTTGCTAACATTAAATGGAATGTTGTTGGACTGAGCGAAACGAGTCTCAGCGGAGAAACCACCACGATCCTCAGATCAGGACAAATGTTGTTCCAACGAAACAGCGATAACAAGAGATAAAAACCTAACCTAACGCCGGCGAGGTCGCCATAATAATCCATAACAAGCTAAAGCATCTCGTGACGAAGGTCGAAGCCATCTCAAATCGTGTAATCTATGTCGTACTCAAACTAAACAGCAGGTACAAAATTCAAATAATACAGGGATATGCTCCTACCAGTGCATCATCGGCAGATGAAAGCGAGCTGTTCTATGAAGACCTAACAACAGCTAAAGACGCAGAAAAATCTTAATACACCATCATAACTGGAGACGCAAAGATCGGACTCAGAGAGGTTACCGACCCGCCAAATATAGGTTAGGTTAGGTTTATCTTAGGTTTAGGTTTAACAGATCTAGTGACTGTGATACAGGACTTCTACCAGACCCTGTACAGCCGGTCAGTCCAGCAGCCAAACCAAATAAAACAAAAACCGACCATCTTGAACGTGAGCTTAGAAGAAATTCCCGAAATAGATGGCCCTGAGCTCAGAGCAGCGCTAAACTCGATGAAAAACCATAAAACACCTGGAGAGGACCGCGTAACGAGTGAAATGCTAAAAGCTGAATCGGAAACACTGGAAAAATCAATGCTTATATTGCTAAACAAGTGTCCCGAAGAGGGCAATATCCCCAAAACGTGGAAAAATGCCGAGCTAATACCTCTATTTAAGAAAAGTGACCTTACAAACGTCGAAAATTACCGTCCAATCAGCTTACTAACTACATTCTACAAACTGCTGACGAAGATACTATCAAATCCCCTGGACAGAAAATTCGACTTCTACCAAGCTATAGAGCAGGCTGGTTTTAGGAAACGGTACAGCACAGTCGACCATATCCAAGCAGTCCGCACACTAATAGAAAAATGCACGGAATATAACGTGCCTCTGCATATGACATTCGTTATTACTTACTACTATCAAGGCCTTCGACTCTATTGAGATATGGGTAGTGCTGGATGCCATGAACAGGACAAGAATCGGTTCTAGATACTAGGACTTAATCGACCATATTTATAAAAATGCAACGTTACAAGTTAACATCAAGGAAGATCTACGAACCGAAAAAATTAACATCGAAATAGACGTGCAGCAGGGCGACACGATTTCCCCAAAACTTTGCACTCTGGCACTAGAGGACATATTCAAAAACCTGAGGTGGGAACAAAAAGGTGTGTGTATAGACGGAAATTACCTGAAACATTTACGTTTCGCAGACGACATTGTAATTATGAGCCAAGATATAAACGAAGTGGAGGAAATGATAAACGAACTTAAGCAAGCTTTAGAAGATGTTGCCCTGCAGATGAACTTCAACTAGATCAAAATCCTCTCTCATGAAAATGTCCAAAAAACATTAGACAACCACCAGTTGGAAACCGTGGAGCAGTACATCTATCTGGGACATAATATTAAATTGGGCAGGGACAACTAAACAGCGGAAGTCACAAGGCGAATCGGCTTGACTTGGACTGCCTTTGGAAAACTAAACCATATTCCCAGAGACCGTAAAGTTCCAATCTGCTTCAAGAGAAAAGTGTAAAATGCGTGCATTCTCCCCGTTGCAACTTATGGCCTAGAGACCACCACTCTCACGGTCAACAGCATAAGCCGTTTAAGAGTCTGCCAGAGAGCAATGGAGCGAGCCATGATGGGTATCAGCCTGAGAGATAAAATACGCAAAACGGAAATTCGCAAACGCACTAAAGTATCGGCTGTCATACAACGAATTGCAAGATTAAGGTGGCGATGGGCAGGTCATGTTACCCGAGATGACTTGAAATGGACCAAGAAAATAATACGGTGGAGACCCAGAGAGACAAAAAGAAGTGTTGGTAGCCCCAGGCGAGATGGCGGGATGACCTACAGCAGCTAGCCGGGAAGAACTGGATGCACACCGCTCAAAACAGATCGACCTGGAAAAAGATGGAGGAGGCCTATGTTCATCAGTGGACGTCTAAGGGCTGAAGAAGAAGAAGAAGAAGAAGACTAATTAGGCAATATGGGATTAGGTCCGAAAATCTGGACAGTTGTAATCATAATAGTTAGACACCAATTGGCAAAACCGAACTATGTCAGAAATTCTAGACTGATTAATATAATATCAATACTTCAGAAAGGCAAGATCAAATCAATTAGACGAAGCGCTGATTAATTAGATTCTTGATTATTTAGACAAGACTAGGTGAGTTAGAGAAGACTAGGTTAGGTAGACAAGACAAGGTTAATTAGACAAGACCAGGCTTATTAGGCAAGACAAACTATTTTATTTAGATAAGACTAGGTTATTTAGATAAGAACTTGAACAACTCAGACTTTATGTAATTATTTTCGCAGCGCTCTATTAAACCTTTGCGACCTTTTAAAGGCCGGTCCAGACTCACCGTTTTGCACAACCTTTAGTGTGCGCAGTCTTAAGACGGAATGAATACGTTGCAATTTGTAGAGCGTCTACACGGTGCAGATATATCTGTATATTTCGCACAGTTTTAGTTTAAGTCATGGAGGAGGTACTAGTCTGGTCATTTTGAACAAAATGAATCGGAAATCGGAGCTACCGTTTATATGCGCCGACTTGTCTGCACAGTTCATGGATTGAAAAGATTCGAACGTCTTAATTGGAAAGATTTTTTTTTTCTGTTTCTCTGTTTGAGGTTGCATCAATTTCTTTGAATTTTTCCACTAAACTATCATAAGCCTGCCCCTTTATATCCCTGTCACTATGCTTCTTGGATTTGATAAGCCTAAATTCTGCGAGAAAATCCCGAGAACATTGCTGAAGGTCAGCCATTGTCGGTCAAGTTAAAATATATATATATATATATATATATATATATATATATATATATATATATATATATATATATATATCTTTATAGAGATATTTAGAGATATAATTTTAAGATATAATAAAAACCTTCCACATGCGCCGACTTGTCTGCACAGTTCATGGATATCTATGCTCTTTAGCTCATTGTCAGTTATCGCTGCAACTGTACAGTCAGTTTTCCTATCTACACGCAACAGTTTAATCTGCAACGTGTTGACTGCGGAGACAAAAGGTTGTGCAAAACGGAGCATCTGGATCGGCCTTATGCTATTTAGCTTAGTTATCGCTGCAATTGTACCGTCTCCGCACAGTTTTAAAAACTGCGCAGTTTTCCTATCTACACGCAACGCTTTATCTGCAACGTGTTGAACTGCGCAGACAAAAGGTTGTGCAAAACGGAGCGTCTGGGCCGACCTTAAAAGTACTGTAGTAAGATCTGGGTTAAAAATAAAATTATTAAATAATTATTTTATAACGATTGATAGTTTCCTTAATACCGATTGAATAGAATTTTTACAACGATCTTCTTAATTATTTTATAGTCTATTATGAAAATCTAAAATTGCAATAACAAGATACAACTGTGTATTATTGGTTATATGAACCTTGGATCGATCGAACAAAACGTGTTCTCTGTTTTCAAAAGCTTGTCGGTTCGATAACCAAGGAACAACATAAGTAATTTCCTCTTTTAACATAAAGTTTAACTTATAAAGTTTAGTAATATCTAACATTTCCCAAACTTGTTCTCTAAAACAATGATTGAAAGTGATTGAAAAGTTCGGTTGATGAAAGTTTTTTCTTTTAATTTTAAAATCTGTAAAAATTAAAATACTTTTTTTATTACTCATGTGAAGTACTTCCTGACGCACGTTTTTTAATGCGAGAAATGCCACTTCGCATTGTCGTTCCACATAACCTGAGTAACGCACGCAAATATTCAATATCGCTAGGTTACATTAAAAAAAAAACAATTAAATAAATATAAAATTAACACAATGTGACGTGACGTGAAGTGTCAGAAATGTTTTTCATTAGAAAATAATAATAAAAATTAAAGAAAACGAGTATAAATTCTATGGTGATACCGGAGACTGAAGAGAGTTCTTATGACGAATCCATAACACCGCACAGTGGTCTTAAATTCCAAAAAGCTGGCCAAAATATGAAGGAATCGTTCAAATATTGTGATTTTTGGTCTCCTCGTGTTTTTGAGGTCGCTGATCAAGACACTGATTTGAACATTTCGAGATTCAAAATGGCGGATGCAATATCGCTTATAATTTTTCGAAAAAAGCGTTCAATTTTGTTAATAGGACGGAATTGGGATTTAGGGATTTTAGAAGTCGCTGATTGCGAAACTGAATTGAAAAATGATCAAATGATCGTTGATTTTGCCTGGTGCACCGGAGACAATTGAAAAAGCAAATTCTTAAATTTTGATTCCATTTTTTTTTGGATGGCCCCTGAATCTCAAAATTGTAAGATACATTCCCTCGCATGAATAATAAAAAATATTGTTTGTAACACGGGCAGTATTGTCAATTTTCCTCTCGAGTGAATGTGCGCACTCATTTCGTTAGTGCGCCCAATTTCGCTCTCGCGTGAAATTGACAATTTTCCGCCCTAGTTACAAAATATACTATTATAAGTCTAGGTTTACGATTCCTGTAGCAAATATATTTTTATTTTGCATTTGTGTTTACTTTTAATTTAATTATTAACAATCTGACAAAGAAAGCATTGTTTGTTCATTGCATTTCGAATATGTGTGTCCAGAGTCGCCGTGTGCTGATGAGCCGCTTTTATTAAATATTTAAACCCCCTTTTCAAACCCCCAATTAAAAATTGGCCGCGAAAACATTTTAGGCATTTTGAGGGGGGGGGGGGGGGGGGGGGTGCTCATATTGCTCGCTACAGCTTTTATCTACTTTTTCATAGTTTATTTAGTCTCGTCTAGTCTAGTTCTTTCGAGTCTCATCGAATCTAGTCCAGTTTTGTTCTAGTCTGTTCTATTACAGTCTATTCCTGTCTATTCCAGTGCTGGAGTAGAATAAATGTTAAATTAGACTATTGCATGTTTTCGCCTCTTTTTATTATGCAGATGTATTATGTATTAGGGGGAGTTGGTAAAATCGTACCACTTAACTTTTAACCTATATTGCACACTGTTGGTAAGTCTCTCTATGAGTTTAGCATAGTAGTTTTATAAAATGGCATTTAAAAAAACATAAAAATTATAACCTTATTTGAATTTTTAAATATTTAACACAAAGATACAAATTTAAAACCTGTACTGTAATTCGTACCGGGTAGATTTTTTTAACATTCTGGACAATAATATATTTTTTAGCTTTTGTAATATGGGCACATGACTCATGTGCCCATATAAAACATTTTACGCATTGAATCATATCCTCCAGTCGAACGTATTGGAAGTATTGGAAGCGGACAAATTTCATTAATGGGAATGTTTGCATTTTGAGCAAGAGTGTTAAATTCTTCATTTATTATAGATACATTGCTATTGACATTATCTGTTATAGTTTTTGGATTATTTTAAAAGGAGCGTGCCTCGAAATCTTTAGAGCTTACCGAGGTACGATTTAGCAAACCCGATGAACTTGATATTCGGAAATAGTTTACTTTCAGATTGTATTCTAATTGTAAGCTAATTTTACACTTGTCACATTTAGTATAACATTTGAGCTTATGTTTAATACAACATTATTTAATAAGTTTTAATTTAATTTAATGTTTTACAATTTTATTATCTATTTTTTTAACTTTCTACCACCGCTTGTATATAAAATATAAAACTTTATATCAATATTTCGGCTTAGAATGTTTCAATCATCGATCAACTTAAAAACGAACTTGCTGAGCAACAATAAAAAATGTTATTCCGGTCCAGCAATCATCGTTGCTCTTTTTTGGTATTGTGTACAATCTTGTCCTGTACCGGGGTAGCCTGTACAGACCTATACAGTCTTGTCTAGTTTAGTGCAGTCCCGTCAAATGCAATTGAGTCCTCTCTAGTCTAGTCCAGCCTAGTCTAATACAGTCTAGCCCAATTAAGTACAATCTAGCGCATTTTAGTATTATCCAGTATTATCAAGTCCTGTTTTCTCCAGTTTTTTCAAATTTTGTATCTTCGAGTCAAGAGCAGATTAGACTAGTGATGTTGCGAATATTCGCATCAGCATCTGCAATAGGGAAAATGCAAGAAATTTAAATTTACCTGATTTTTTTATCCCCGATACTTTAGGATCTTGACATTACGCCTATACCAATTATTTTCTCATTTAGTTTGTATTTAATTCTAAGAATATAAATCAAAAAGTCCAAAATATGCGAGCGAAATTAAAATTTGCGTCGCATCACCATTGGTCATAGTTATGTGACTTGCACATTGACATTTATCGGCCTCGATATTCACAGATGTAGGTAGGGTGGACTATACACCACGATAAGGGATTTATCAAACACATTATCTGGTGAACTTATAATAGTGTTTTTGCATTCCGGTACTATACAAAATCTAGAAAATGGATTTTTAGTTTTTTCCATTATCGAAATAGCAAATTCAAACTGAAAATCCTTAACTGTCTATGCAAATATTCTAAGCAAGACTGAATGTCATGTGTTATGCAACGTCATCCAAAGCGTGCGATAAATGGGATGAACGGTCCCATTTATCGCATTCAGTGTTGCCTAGCATATTTGCATAGACAGTTAAGGATTTTCAAATTAAATTTGCTATTTAAATAATGGAAAAAGCTAAAAAAACATTTTATAGATATTGTATAGTACCGGAATCCAAAAACACTATTATAAGGACACCAGATAAATTGTTTGATAAAGTCCCTATCGTGTTGTATAGTCCACCCTACCTGCATCAGTGAATATCGAGCACGTGCACGTCACATAACTGTGACCAATGGTGATGCGTTTCGATCAGGTCAAAATTTAATCGGTATTTTACTTTTTTTTTTAAATTAATTGAAGCACTTTCAACAGTATTTATATTTTTTACTAGGTTAAAACGAAGTAAAAAGTGAATTAAGCAAATAAAAAAAAAATGCAGATTCCCTATTGCACAGCTTCCGCATCGATTTGGACATCTGCATCCGCATCCGTATCCGCAGTAATCATTGCGGATGTTCATTCGTATTTTATTCTCATTTCAATCATCATTCCACTATAACTCAAAAGTAACGGCAAGCATTTCAAGACAGACTCAATCAATCCCATCTCAAAGTGCTCCAAGATTGTATAACGCGATGGAACGGTACATTTTACCAGTTCGAGCGTTTTTTAAAGATAAAGGATGCACTAAGTCTTTACATCAATGGCAGTGAGATTGATCCTATTTTGACTATTTTGAGTGGAAAATCATTGAAAGTTGTTTTGAGTTATTGAAACCTTTTGAGGAAGCCACGCAGGAAATAAGCAGCCCTTATTTCATCTGTATCATCTCATGCCCTTTTTCATCTGTAATTCCATTAATTCAAATGCTAAAAATAAAGTTGATGACTGTCTCACAAGAACAAGAACAGGATCACAAGATTTTGATCCAATTCGACAAGTCGTTACGATTCTGAACTTTCAACAGAGTTTTCCAATTTGGTAGAGAACAATATATATATATATATATATATATATATATATATATATATATATATATATATATATATATATATTATGGATGAATCCCCGCTCATAGGGAAAAAAAGGGCACGACTGGGTCCTTCGCCACAGTCCAATAAAAAGGGACTCCCGAAGCGCTCATACAGTGAGATCATCTGGTATGGGCGGTCATTGACAGAGGTCACCGGGATGGGAGTATCGCGCCAGCCAAATGGGGACTGGTGGAAGCGGCTCTCTTGGGCAAATACCTGGACATTCTCCAGAAGAATCCAGGCCCAGCTCCTTGCTGCAGAGACGCAGGTTGGCATCAAGGACATATCAAGCTGGTGGCTTGTGCAGATCAACGATCAGCGGACCTGTACAAGCAAGCCATCGGGGAAGTGGGGAAAGTCTGGCCAGGCGCCCGAATCGAGGCTGTCTCAAGGGACAAGATCCCGAACAGACCGAGATCGAGAGCCTGGATCCCGACGGAACCCTCTGACCCGAGGACAATTTTGAAGATAATTCAGACCAGCAACCCCACGCTTCCAACTGAGGATTGGAGCGTTATCAAAGTTAGCCAGACAGCGGGTATGAGAAGGCAAGTAATTGTCATCTTAAACGAAGCATCTCTAGCGCCACTGGCGGAAAGTAAGGGAGTGATCAGCTACTGCTTCGGCTCCACTACCCTGAATGTTTACAAGAGTGACCAGAGAACCCCAATCCCCTCGAGGGAAGGGGAGCCTCGGTCACATTCAGACAGTGAGATGTCAAATATGGGGGTCACGAATATGTTCGGACCTCTCCATCTAGATGAGATTAGCGAAGCAGAGGAGAATATGGCGCTAATCTCTGACACCGAAGACGACAACGACGTAATGATCGTCGCGGTGCCAGAAAACTCTCTTAGCGATGGTGGGGGTAATACAATGTAACCTCCACCACTCCAAAGCAGCCTCGGCTGCTCTGCTCCTCCAACTGTCAAAGGGAGGAGTCGACATCGCCCTAATCCAAGAACCCTGGGTCGTGGGTACCAAGATCTGTGGACTGGGCTCTGACAAGTACAGGTTACTGTACGTAAAAAACGCAGGTAAGCCACGTTCGTGCGTCCTGGCGGATAAAAGCATCAACGCTTTTATGATGCCTAACCACAGCGATTGCGACACTGTCACTGTATCAATGGGACTTTCTAATCGTAGGTTATGGATGATCTCAGGATACTTCGCCCATGAGAAGGTAAGTCCCCCAGAGGGTTTCCATGGTATAATCACAGAAGCCAACCGAGTAGGGGCGGACGTGATTATTGGAGCCGATGCCAATGCCCATCATACCATATGGGGCAGCTCGGACACGAACAATAGAGGTGAGTCTTTACTAGAATTTATACTAACCTCCGACCTAGAAATATGTAATATAGGTAACACTCCCACCTTCACCACAGCCGTGAGAGAGGAGGTACTTGATATTACACTCGTTTCCACTAAAACGCCTAACCTTGTAAGCAATTGGAAAGTGTCAAAAGAACACTCCTTTTCTGATCATAGGTTTATTGAATTTAAGGTAGGCATACAGATACAAACAAGGCCTAAATTTGTAGACAAACGGAAGACTGACTGGGGTAAGTACAAAACTACCCTATCGGGTCTTCTATCGGAAGAGCCGCCCCCAACACCAAAACCAGGGGATGAGCTAGACAGAACTGCAAAACAGTTCACAGGTGCCTGTAACAAGGCCATGCGCACATCATGCAAAGTCGTGAGCAGGATAGGTAAGAGCAAACCACGGTGGTGGACGCCGTTAATAAGCTCCCTAAGAAAGGAAAGCAGGAGGCTGTTCAACGAGGCAAAAAGCACCAATGAGAGAACTGCCTATAAGAACAGCCTACGGAATTTCAAAACGGAGGTTAGGAAGGCCAAAAGGTCATCCTTTGCTCGGCTCTGCGAGCAAATAGAGGAAACCTCAGAAGCCAGCCGACTGATTAAAATTTTATCTAAGGATCCGACAGTCCAAAGCTTCATATAGAAGCAGGACGGAAACTGGACAACCTCATGTACAGAAACGCTGGAGCTACTCATGGATACACACTTTCCAGACAATGGAATAAGTGTAGTGGACTCCACCATAACTGCTCCACCTCGGTATCTGGCTGACAGAATTGTAGGTGGAGATAAGCTTACCTGGAGCATCAAAAGCTTCAAACCCTTTAAGTCACCTGGACCTGACGGGATCAGTCCAGTTGGGCTGCAAGAGGCCATAGATATAGTTACACCTTGGTTGGAGACTATGTTTAAGGCATGTATAAACCTCTCATACATCCCAAAAATATGGAGAGAGGTCGAAGCGGTCTTCATCCCAAAAGGAGGAAAGGCCTCACACACCTCCCCCAAAGACCTGAGACCAAACAGCTTATCATCGTTCCTGCTAAAGACACTTGAAAGACTGATTGACTTGCACATGAAGGAGGCATTACACCCTGAAATGCTGTCAATGTCTCAGCACGCATACACAAAGGGGAAATCCGTGGAAACAGCACTCCACGCCTTGGTAAACCAGATAGAGAGCTCGATGAGGCATAAGGAGTTCACGATGGTTGTCTTCCTCGATATAGAAGGGGCATTTAACAACGTGAAGCCTGAAGCCATAGAATCAGCCTTAACTGGACTAGCTATGAACAATGCTCTATGTCACCTGATCGGAAAAATGCTCCGTGAAAGGAACATTAGGGCCACAATGGGAGAATCCCACATAAGAAGGAAGGTGAGTAGGGGAACCCCACAAGGAGGCGTCCTCTCACCATTGCTTTGGAACATCACGCTAAATGAGCTGCTCCTCCAACTTAGGAAATCCGGCTGCAGGGTCGTCGCCTATGCGGATGACGTAGCAATAGCGGCCTCAGGGAAACATCTCAATACAATGTCGCAACTTGTTGAAGGGGCCCTATCGAAACTAGCGCAATGGTGCAAAAGGTGTGGCGTAGATGTCAACCCGGCGAAAACCGCGCTAGTCGTTTTCACAAGGAAACACAACATCCCAGAATTCAGGCCCCCAATGCTAAAGGGCAATGAACTGGCGATCAAGGAGAGCGCCAAGTACTTAGGTCTCATACTAGACCGAAAGTTATCTTGGAAGCTCAACATAAACGAAAGAGTACGGAAAGCAACGGTGGCGCTGTACTCTTGCAAGAGAGCGGTGGGGAAATCTTGGGGCCTCAACCCCAAGATTACCTTCTGGCTATACAGAGCCGTAGTTACACCAATACTCTACTACGGCGTTTTCATATGGTGGCCGGCACTTAATAAAAGAGTCCATCAAATGGCGCTTACAAAAGTGCAGAGAATGGCGGCGCTCATGATAACGGGAGCCATGAGAACGACGCCTACAAAAGCCTTGGAGACAATCCTAGACATAGCCCCGGTCGATTTAATGGGCAAGCAACTTGCCATTACCTCAGCACTTAGACTAAAGTCAGTGCGAATGTTGACATCGGACTATCGTGGACATGCCGGAATAATCAATGAATTTAAAGGGGTGCCCAAAAACATAGACCGATGTCTAGCAACACCTGCTTTTGGTAACAACTTCTCATACCACATACCCTCTAAAGAGGAGTGGATGGAAAAGAAAGAGGTACCAGCAGGACACACGCAGGTCTTTACAGACGGCTCACGGAGGGAGGACAAAGTGGGCAGCGGAGTTTTCTCCAATGACCTCAACCTCAGAATTAGCTTACGCCTGCCAGACTACTGCAGCGTTCTACAGGCGGAGGTAACCGCCATAAAAGGGGCAGCAGAGTGGCTGATGGTAAATGGGGACTCTGGTGAACAGATCCACATTTACACCGATAGCCAAGCTGCTCTCCGGGCAGTTACTAGCGTGTGCACCAACTCAGCAGTGGTCTCTGGCTGTCGGAGAAAGCTGAATGAGCTCGCAGCACACACAAACGTGAGACTTACGTGGGTACCAAGCCACAGTGGAATCCCAGGTAACGCAAAATCGGATGAGCTTGCAAAGAACGGCACAAGCCTGCACTCAACCGAAATATTACAGGATATTGGTATTCCATTCGCCTCGTGCAAGGATACCATAGCCGAAATAACCTCGAACCTAGCGGAGCGAAGGTGGAGGGATGAAGACACCTGCAAGGTAACCAGGCAAATATGGCCTCACCGAAACAGGAAAAGAAGCACCAACATCGTCTCTCTAAAAAGAAACGATATCAGACTGGCAGTGGGAGTCATCACGGGACACTGTCCCATTGGCAAGCACGCTGAGAGACTGGGCATAGCGAAGCGGGACTACTGCAGAGGCTGCCTGGACGAGGAGGAAGAGGAGAGTGTTCAGCATTACCTATGCCAATGCCCCTCTCTGACCGCAACACGATTGCTCTTCTTAGGCCGATCTTTCTTGGATGATCTCTCTGACCTCGCATCACTAGATGCGCAGACTCTCATGAGGTTCATCCACGAAAAGCCGGCAATATTAACTTTTATTAAATATAATGCTCCAATTTTTAACAATAATTAATAATAACTTCATAAAAATATAAAAATTTACTATTTTATGTCTCCACCCATAGAGTTTCATATAAAATATCTTAAAATCCGCATCCGCATCTGCGGATGTGATCTTTCAAATATCCGCATCCACATCCGCGGATGTGAAAAAATCTGCATCCGCAACATCCCTAATTTAGACTCTTGCTTATTCTAGTGTAGTTACAGCAATATTATATAATATGCATTACTGTTACAATAAATATATTATATTAATTCCCAAGCATCCTTTAACCGAAAAAAAACTTTTCCGCGTATTTGTTTAGTAAACTGGTGTTACCAGATCAGGAAGTTACTAAACACCGTTTCCGCCCATACTGCGACAATATAAACAGGAACCCTTTTCGCAGTTGCAAACCGCTCATAAATTCCTCCGTCCTTTCGGTGAACGCGCACACATGCAAAAAACGCGCCGGGATCCTTCCATTCGGCGGCAGGAAATTAAACTGATCGGAATTCAATTCAACTCCCGCCTCGGATTCTTACATCTAAAGCAATTAAATTGCCGAGTGATGGCTGCCTATTCCGATCCTAATCTCATTTCCGGATAGTTATTCAGAAATTTCAATAGTAAAACTTATCCGGAGGTTACTATTACAGAATTCCTTCGATTATTCAAACGAATATTCTTCGATTTGTAATGGTATTTAGTTTTTATTGCAATAGGGAGATTTTCTTTAGAATTGTAGGCAACATTTCATAAAGCTACGTCCACACGGTATAGAAAACTAGCGTATAGTCCGGCGATAGTTTGACTAGAGCGGTGTGGCCGCTCCGAAAATATAGGTATAGTTGAACTATACGAAGCGATCACACAGCTATAGTCAAACTATAGCAGGACTATACGCTAGTTTTCTATACCGTGTGTATGTAGCTTAAGACTACGTAGGAAACAAGGCCACGGAATCAAAATTAGAGAGTCCTGTCTCCTCCTGTCTCGACTTCTCTGATCTTCTCTTGTGTTGTCAGGTCTTGTCAGGACTTGTCAGGTCTTGTCTGGTTCTGTCTGCTCTTGTCTGGCCTGGTCTGGTCTTGTGTGCTTGTCTGGTCTTGTTTGCTCCTGTCTGGCCTTAGTCTGCTTCGTTATATCTTATGTTATTGTAATTGGTATAATAAATAATTGTTATAATAAATTATTATTTATTATCTTACTTCTTTATCCGTTATTTATCCTGATATTATAATTTGTGAATAAGATTGTAAAATAGAATAAATTAGAGGAAAGGGGAATATGTATTGATGCTTTATGTGTTATAAGTAAGAAATTGCGAATGTGATGGAGGGATATAATATTTTATGAGGTCTTAAAAGATGCGGGTAATGAATGTCTGAGGAGGCGAGCGGCTTGTCGAAAGAAAGAAAGAAAAAAAAATGATCGGAAACGGAATTACAGATGTAATATAAGTTACGAGCGAGAATTTTCCCCGGCGAGTAAACTCGGAAGTTATCTAGTGGTTTTCGGGCGAACGAACTTCCAAGCTTACAAATCTCTTATAATTAGACTTAGCTTCACTTCCCCCTTCGCGAGAACTTCCAAAAATCCTCATTGAAGTGCAATAGTCAGTAAATAATTCACCTTCTTTAATCGATCTACAAGACATTCTAATTACAAACTCGGTTCCGTTTCGAGCCGCCGCGCCGTTTGAATATGAATCACTTCGACTTGTGACTGTGACGAGATCCTCTGCATTAATTCTCGCACCAAATTTGCTCTGCATAGTTTCAACAGCAGCATTATTCCGCATAACAAATCCAAAGCCTGTAACGGATACAAACTATGAATATGACGCCGTGTTCCGATCACCAACGTGTAAATAATATATCGTTTGATGTGTCGCTGTATCATTCACAAGCGGCTCTCGACTCTATAGACTCTGTAGTTTCTGTATGCATTAAGACAGCAAAGGGAGGTTTATAAACTTGATGTTTATACTAGGCCGGATTAAATCCACACATGAATTTCCGCAACGATTGGAAATTAATTTTCCGGATGGAGACGCGATCGATGCGTTCGTTTTCTGCAAATCTCGACGTGCGATAAATTATTTAGAGTTGTCGCGAAAATCCCTTGAAACCCACTGAAGGGAGAACACGTGCCTTGAAAGCAGCTTAGAGACATTGATTTTTTTTTTGAGTAAATACTCCATTGTTTCGAGACAAGCACCAAATAAGAGAGATTAATTATTTAAAAACAGGTCTAGCCTATTCAGAAAATAATTATACTTGACTGTAACAATGGTAATAGTTTAAGAAATTCTACTTTTTTTTTAAGAGAACATTTAGTTGCATAAATAAGGGTCGAAGAAACTATAAACTACATTTTTCTGTGAGAACATTTTGTTGTTTTAAACACGTATAACAAAGCTTATATCGGTCAAAATTATAATTTGTTCATTAAAACAGAATATAGCTTGAATATATAAATATATTCAACCTTTCCGAAGCTCTATAATATTATGAAGTTTTTTTAAGACTACAAAACAAACCTCAGGTTGTAACACAACATATATTTGTATGCTATTTACTAGTCCTCAGTCCACGTTCGTGGCACTAAACAAGAACCAGATAATTAACATTGTTTGTAACCCTTTCACCGCCATTCCGGGTGATGGGAACCGGGGTCCTGAATTTACACAGCGCCGTCCCGGGCGATGTAGCCCGGGGTTTCTTTTTCTTTTACCAGCGCCATCTAGTTTTGCACTGGATTACTAAACAAGTAACGAGCCGTCACTGAACTTAAAGGGGAGAGAAAATCGCAGAAAATTTTAAAAATACTTAAATATTACGCAACGATTAGAAATCTATTTGCAAACGAATTGGGTATTTAAAAAATAATAATCTCAACGACCTGCCGTCTTGGGGAGCGACTGGGTGAAGTTTTTCAGGTTTTCCACTTTTTCGCACACAACTAGGACCGTTTTAGTCGCACGGACGTGGTTCCGGCACCGGTGTGTCCGGAACATCGCCACACGTTCAAATATCACCTCACTTTTCGACGTTTTTACTTAACATTTTTGCAAAACGCGAAAAACTCACTTTACTTTGCAGAAAAAATCGTAATTTTTGGACGCCTAAATGACGCGATCCGGAAATCTTATCGAAAATCGCCGTACGTGGAGTCGCTCCTCTGTTCTTTGGCTACAAAAATTTGATGCACGGCTGCCGCCGGGCGGCGGAAACCGCCACAGGCGGCGTTTTAGTCGGGTGACGGAATCATAAAAATGTGAATAACGTCGCTAATAAAAGTCGCGTAGCGATGAGAGTAGTATCGAAGGATGCTTTTTAAAGCTTTCTACCGGTATCCTTTCGAGAATTTCATTTTCCCTGGGCATCTTCGCCGTGACCTCCGTAAAAGTGGTAATTTTTGTAATGCATTTACTTGTGTCCGTGTGAGGAAGCCTTCGGCCTAAATCGCCTGGTTTCGACGGAAACGCAAATTTCTATCAATTCTGAGACGACTGGCGTTTCGCGAATTTCACCTGGAGTACCGCACCACGTGGGTTTTTGAAAAGGTCACATTAGGCTTTTTTATATGCCGCCGGAGGTGGCAGATTTTCGGTGTTTTAACCGCGCGTCATTGATGTTTTAACTGCAAATGTCCGTCCGCGCGTTGCGCATCCCCATGTTTCGTCCTCCGTCCTGTCGCGCTCCTTCAGAGTGTCAAACCCCTCCCGAAAACCGAGGTTTTTGCAAAAACGACTCGACGGAAGCGGAGACAGCAGCGCAAAACGGGATTAATTTTCATTAAAATACATTTTTCTGGTGTAGACTCGAGAGCTCCGTCGAGCGGTACCATTTTTGCGACTCTCCCAGCTTCGAACCAGACCGAAACCTAAAATCACGAATTTTTTAACTTTTGAGGCGCATTTTTTGCGGATCTCAAAAATATTTCTGGATCCTTCGACTGCCGCCGCGCCACATTTTTAGAGCCCTCGCTCGCCGTCCTGCGACGTCCCGTTCACCTGGTGCAAGAGAAAATGCAACTTTTGTTGTTACACGGACGCCCTACACTTATTTAAAGGGCTCCAGGTAGATGATTGGATTCGTTCTCTTCAGAACACTTGCCTTCAACTATTCCGCCAAGAATTTTTAAACTGCGACGACTTCTTGCGATTCTGCAGCAGTTTAAAGAGAAGTTTAAAGAGTGCGTAAAAAGCGAGAAAAAACAGAGGCGTTTTGCTATGGTACCTAGAACGTCCGAACCAATTGACGGATCGAAACGTGACCAGCGCCGTTCGATCGGGAATAGGACCTATTAGTTTGTTTGGGAGCTTAAAGGATCTCACAGACCGGCGCGAAAGTTTCGCTGCCGCGACCGCTACGATATTTCGGCGGACCGATTGGTACGGCGGCTTATGTACATGTTCAGACCAACAAGCTTCGAAAATCGCGTATCAATCGGTCCGCCGCGATATCGGAGCGGTCGCGATAGCGAAACTTCCGCGCCGGTCTGTGAGGTCCTTAATCCTGATTGCGTA
The DNA here is from genome assembly GCA_944588485.1 of Phosphuga atrata. Classification (NCBI taxonomy): domain Eukaryota; kingdom Metazoa; phylum Arthropoda; class Insecta; order Coleoptera; family Silphidae; genus Phosphuga; species Phosphuga atrata. Next base: position 60,823,657 of record OX155899.1, read on the forward strand.
TAATCGCCATCGCATCCTGATCGCGATAACAACTTTTTTTGGAACGGGAAAACTCCCGAAGAATCGCCAACTTATGCTCTGCGGGAACGGTTTTGCGCAAAACCCGCAGAAAATTGAACGTTTTATCTCTTAGTGTAAGCGGCATCGCGCTGAGTCGTTTACAACCGTCGCGACGCCCGCCAAAATTCCTCGCATTGCAGGAAACAATTGGCGAAAGTAAAACGTCCATATTTTTGCAGCCCCCCGGTGAATGTTTTGGATTTTTCAGTGGATTGTAGAATGGTGTTTTGGCTTTCCGCACTCTTAATTGGACGTCACGGAAGTTGGCGTCTCGACGCCCACTGTTAATCTGCACAGAGAAAAACTTGAATGTCGATTTGGGGTTACAGGATGTCGCGTTTTTGAAATTCCAAGTTGACCAGCACGTTGACCCCGCCAAGCCGCGCATTTTGGTACCGGTGCTGCGACCACGGAGTCGCCCGCCACAGTTCCAAACGTATCGGCTGCCCTTCGCTCGAAGATGCGGTCAGTCTGACCGCTGCAGTTTCGCCGTTTCTAAGCGCAGCGACTCGAAACTGCAAGTGTTCGATTCGGAACGGATGCCCGCGCCTCTTTTGCATTTGTGGGTTCGCGATCCAAGCCGTCCCCGTCGAGCTGCCGATGTTGGAAAATATCACTCTTTTTTTGCACGATTTTATTACATTTATATTTTATACTTTTATATTTATATTTATACTTCTGCGGCACGAGGCGATGCTGCCCGCCGATATGCGTATTTCGGTACCACTCGCGGCTTCCTGTGTCGGTCCCTTCACCTGGTGTGTCCGAAATGCCGAAAAAAATCCGCAACCGCCTCTTTGGACGGCAATTTGCGAGTTCGAATTTGCGATCGCATCTGTTCGGTAAACTGTAAAAGTGCACCTTCAACTGTAAGTGCAACTGTAAAAGTGCAAGTTCGCAGACGGCGGCGTTCAACGTGCCGCGGCGGACTAGCGATTTTTCGACGAAGTCCTTTAGATTGAACCTGTGACTTTGCGGCAGTGTAATCGGCGCCGTCGCCGGGCGCCGCGGTTATGGAGGAGCAAAGGATTATAGAGGAGCGCTATTTTCCGCTTTATGTGAAAGGGGTTGCAAAATTACAGGATTTTTTATAAATATTAGCGCTGCGTGTTATTCCTTAAAATTGACATGGCAGTGAAAGGGTTAAGATTGCATCCTTCTATTTAACCGAACTGAATAGCCATCTGCAGACGCGTTTCGAAATTTATCTATCTTGCTTGTAAAAGAGCAAAGCTGCACTGATGAGAGATATATCTCGAAACGCGTCTGCACTTGGCATTTATACTTAAAATGACATCGCGCTTAACTGGTAGATCGCGATCGACTGGTTAGGTTAAGTTAGGACAGGTTAGGTCTCACGCGTGAAAGGGGTTGCATAATTACCGGAATTTTTATAAATATTGGCGCTGTGTGTTATTCCTTAAAATTGACATGGCAGTGAAAGGGTTAAGATAGCATCTTTCTATTTAACCCAAGTGAATAGCCATCTGCAGACACGTTTCGAAATTTATCTATCTTGCTTGTAAAAGAGCAAAGCTGCACTGATGAGGGATATATCTCGAAACGCGTCTGCGCTTGGCATTTATACTTAAAATGACATCGCGCTTAACTGGTAGATCGCGATCGACTGGTTAGGTTAAGTTAGGACAGGTTAGGTCTCACGCGTGAAAGGGGTTGCATAATTACCGAAATTTTTATAAATATTGGCGCTGTGTGTTATTCCTTAAAATTGACATGGCAGTGAAAGGGTTAAGATAGCATCTTTCTATTTAACCCAAGTGAATAGCCATCTGCAGACGCGTTTCGAAATTTATCTATCTTATTTGTAAAAGAGCAAAGCTGCACTGATGAGAGATATATCTCGAAACGCGTCTGCACATGGCAATTATACTTAAAATTACATCGCGCTTAACTGGTAGATCGCGATCGACTGGTTAGGTTAAGTTAGGACAGGTTAGGTCTGACGCGTGAAAGGGGTTGCATAATTACCGGAATTTTTATAAATATTAGCGCTGTGTGTTATTCCTTAAAATTGACATGGCAGTGAAAGGGTTAAGATTGCATCTTTCTATTTAACCCAAGTGAATAGCCATCTGCAGACGCGTTTCGAGATTTATGTATCTTGCTTGCAAAAGAGCAAAGCTGCACTGATGAGAGATATATCTCGAAACGCGTCTGCACATGGCATTTATACTTGAAATTATACAGCGATTGACCGGCATATCGCGATCGACTGGTTAGACAGCCCTGGTCTAGTTTAATTTATTTAGACTTTTCTATGTAGTAGGTAGCTTATAGAGTGTAGTACGTCCTTAAGACTAATTGTTGAAGTGTTTAAGCCTTATCCTTCAAGTTATTATCATTTGTCCTACCATGTATTGTGTCGTATTCATGTTGTCCATATTATTTCCAAATACATACGTGTAGCTTTACCTAACGATCAATCAAGTTTTTATTGCGCTTGATTAAATTTTTTTACGACACAAGATTGAAACTCGAGCGTACAATTTCCTTGCCCTGCATCTAAATTTATGTTGTTCATCAAAACGTGAAAGTTTTCGCCGTTGTATCACAATCCCATTGTAATAAATTATTTAGGAACGTCCCAAAACCCCTTAGTGGCGTTACCTTATCCACGGAGGGGAAAACATTTTATGCAAGCAGGTTTCCCCTCATCGATTTTGCGGCAACGGAAACTCGTCCAAAAAAAAAATGCATTAATTTTACATCGAAGTCAATTCAAAATCTGAATAATTTAGCGTTGTTTTAAAAATTCGCTTCTCTGTTTATTACGTTTTGAATTTATTTTAAATCTTGCAGGATTTCCGAATACAAATTAGAAACGTAATATATTTTATAAGGAAACTACTTTGAGGGTTTGTTAAATTGTACGAATTTACGAGAGTTTGTATATTCTAACTTCGTAGAAGTTCGTAGCAAGTTTTTAGTACGTAAGAAGTTACATTAGGACGACGAAAACATAGTCGTGTTTTATGCTCGCTTCAGTTAAAATATACAAAGATTATGATTCTCCGGGAAAATTAAATGAATCGTAACGAACGTTGTTCTCAATTTCCAGTTCCGCTGAGTATTTTATTATCACGCTATAACTTAACTTCATCAGTTAAATCGGGCGGCGTCGAAGCGGCAATTTATTTTTAATTCCAGTTTCAAATTCCCGATAACGTTCTCGCTGAATAAATCTATTTAAATTACCTTGAGGAAGCAGTCCGGCTTCAATGAGTCTGGCTTCCATGAGAAGTTTCGGCAGCAGCAGGCAAAAAGCGATGACTAAGTGCAGAAAGGGTGCAGTCGGCCCCCCGTGCTTCCAAACGCCGCATCCCCCGTCCGAGTCGAGGGCATCGGCGGGCCGCTCCCGACTGCACGTGCTCAGCTGCCGTCCTAGCTTGAAGCCATCATTAGCCAAGTTCCCGATCTGAAATTATCAAACGTTTTAATTCAAACAGACTTTTTAATTGAATAAGTATTTATTCTTTTTTTCGCCGGTGAAAGTTTAGTTTGAGGCTTCGTTTTGAAATAACCCCAAAGGATGCGTAGAAAGAGATTGTAAAAAATGCGGTAATTAAATAGAAAAGATGGAAACTAACTTTGAATACAGCTGAGGCGAGGAAAAATGGCAAGAGGAGGATCGCCGCTCCTGTTAGTCCTAAGCTGGTGTTCATCTCCAAAATTGGGAGAGGTGTTAACTCCGGCCATGTTAAAACTGAATATCCTGTAACAAAATTAAAACCACAATTATTTTTTAAACCGGAATATCAAAGGATTAGGAAAACCAAAGGAACGTTTTTATGAATATTTTTGCATCTTTATAAAGGATAAAAGGCTTTGAATATGGTAGAAATCGCAACAGGAAAAGGGAATTAAAGTTGTGACGTAATAGTAAAACGCCGAATGAATTCAGCCTAAAACATACTTTCAGAAAAGTTTAAAATAAAAAGTTGTAAAATAACATGTTACAAGTGTGTAAAGAAGAGCTTTTATGCATAAGTTGGGAAGTTTAAAGCACGAGCCGAAGGCGAGTACTTTAATCTCAATGAGCAATAAATAAAATAATTGTTTCTTATTACCGATAATATTGAGAAATTGTAATTTTGACAGGCAAAATACTTTAAATCACTGACATAATAAGGTTACAACGTTCACCGTAATGAAATTATATTATACGTCAAAAAATTATTTTCACTACGTCTATGTTTTTTTTTTAGTGAATTATTGCTATAGTAACAAACAAACAGAAATCGTTTAATAATGAAACTCCATTTGTTTTACATTGAACTTTTACGCACGATTTGAATACGCCTGCGTGAAAAACAAGCTAACTAGTAAAAACGCACAGTGACGGGAACACTATTTGGTCGTTGTCGATGTAATCTAGGTTAACCCCTAGACATACAATGACTCTAAAAAGTCGTGTATATGTGATAAGATCACATGTATATGGACACGTCAACGCGAATTTTATTTGTATGTCAAGGGGTTAACCCAGATTAGGTTTAGTTTATTAATGTAAGTTATATTAGTGCCAAATAAATCCAGGCAGGCAATTTTTGTTTCAAAAAGAGAATAAAAAACCGGCCAAGTGCGAGTTGTGACTCGCGCACCGAGGGTTCCGTACAAACTTGTAAGTAAGGTATCTTTTTTTTTGTGGAGGACGTAACAAGCACATTCAGTTAACTTGACAAGTGGCCCTCCTGAAATCACGACCATCTTAGTACCGCTGTAAGCAAAACCTCAAGATGTCGCTGTCGTACGATGGAATTCTACCCTATATTTTATTACCAAACATCCCCAATTCACTATGAGTGTTTAGGGGTTCTGGAACTTCACTATTTGTTTTTACTGCTCAATTTTGCCTGTATACCTATATATCCTGTGTAAAGGTATACAGGGTATTTTTTTTAAATAACGCGAATATTTTTAAACTTATAAAAAGAAAACTTTATTTTAGTATTACACTTATTCACTAACTTATATTAAGATCTAACTATTTCTAGATCTAATTTAAACTAATATATTAACTATTTCTAGATCTATGTCGATACTCTTAACATTCAGTTGACAATTGACTGCTTTTGGGCAATTGACTACCAAAAAATATAGGGCGTACGTGATTTAAGTATAATATACTTAAATCATATTATCTACAACATATTATGTAGATTATAGTATAGTATTATTATGTAGATTATCAAAATATTATGTAGATTATAAAGAAAAATTAGACGAAATTTAATATATACAGGATGTTACGGGACTTGAGTATGTCGCATGTCGGTTATAAACAAGCAAAATTTAGACATAATATATAGCCTGTATATATTATGTATATAGAGCAGGGATGTATGAATACTAAGTATTTAAACGTCAATGATATAGAGCGTACGTGATGAAATGCATAACGGATATAAACAAAGAAAATTCAGAATAAACAGCTTGGTGCCAACACATACTTTTTAACCTTCGGACATAACCGAGGAGGACCTAACTGTATGCAACCCATATGCTTCTGGAGCCTGACAATACCACTACGACAACATTAGTGTATTTTCATAAGTTTCTAATAGTAAATTCGCATTTTTCTTGTAATCAAACTACATATTTACGGTTTTCAGATTTTTCCCTTTACATGTGCTGTAAGACACCGCTTCTTGCCAAATTTCATGATTCTAGGTCAACGGTAAGTACCCTATAAGTTTTGATTCCCCTGTGAAATCGCAAAATATGCGACATAAACGGTCATATCTTTTGATCGCGTTGACTTACAAGTTTGACTTTTTCACAGCTGAAAGAGACCGCAGACCCGAGTATTTGATACAAATTTCAACTTGTTACCTCTACGCGTTCCTGAGAAAAATGGTCTTGACAGACAGACAGACGGACAGATAGACAGACAGACAGACTTTGAATACTTTTACACACGATTATAATAATGGCATCCTTCACATAGAATAATTTGCTTATTAATGTGTATTAATGTGTTATCATTTTGGTGTGCGAATAGATAAAAGGTATTAAAAACTTCCTTTGGGAGACAACATCTCTTCCATTTTTATTCGATTAATTTCAAACTTTTCTGATAAATGTTGAGATATCAAACTGTCAAAATATTTTATGCCTACAATTATAAATCCAGGTGTGTCCCATTTTTCAATGCTAATTTTGAATCACGAACAAATTACAGTAATATTCTTCAGCAAGAAATGCGCCATGGGATTTAATGAAATTCCTTCCACACAATGTCATTTTCACAGACCAAGTGCTTCATCCCGTTAGTCCCAGGGAAATAAGAACCTAAAAAAAGAACGGAGCGAGACGAGATTAATGATAACAATTAAGGTAGTTTGTAGTCTGCACGATGTGACTCACTGGCTGTGTAATCCGATCCCCGTGAAAACGTCTACTCGAAGGGACATTCTCTAATTTGCTGCGAATCCTTCCAAGTCCACACACATACACACGCGCAGCGGTCCCTTCCACCGCATCAAACCACCACGCCGGTTTAAGCAAACGATCAATTAGAAATTTAACACCGACTTGAGTAATTACACCTCTCTTTAACTCATTCCAAATCACCCTAACCGAAAGGAACTTGATATCTTCCAATTATAGCCTCATTAAAATTTTATTGCGAAATTTATGAGCCCTTGAGTTATCAAATATTCATAAGTGCGAGTGTAGTATGCAATTATTTCCTCTGAAAAGTTTTGATTTAGATTTCGCGGAAGGCGTTCTTTCTGGTGATGTGCGAGTTTCTGTATTTGTACAAGTGGCGCGGGTTTTCATTCGGTAAAGTAAATAATCATTTGGTGTACGTCTGTGAATCACGCGCGTGTTTACTATGGCGTGTGGATTATGCCCGCGATTTATCTTGTCTCCGACGTTATGCAGTGCTCGTTATTTTTATTCAAAACTTATTTATGAATTCATGGCCACACATATAAACAACATATCCACATTTGGGTTTTGATATATAGCCCGAATCTAATCTGAATATGTAGATCACGTATCTGAATATTATCACATGTGATATTATGCTACAGACTATTTTCAAACGCCATAAAAATCTCTTGGTTACTTTATGAAATGAGTCAAAGGCAAAAATGTAATCACTTTTATGCCGATGGGGTTATGATTTATTTACTATATGAAATTAGTCAAGTTCGCGCAATTAGCAAAAATGTAATCACTTTATGCCGACGGAGTTATGATTTGGTTACTATATGAAATTGGTCAAGTTCGCGGAATTAGCAAAAATGTAATCACTTTTATGCCGACGTCTAAATAACAAGTAATTTTTGTAAATAAAATGTGACAGCCGAGATATCTTTTTCAAAGGTATTATTTATCTTAAACACCATGCTGTTCGCCTCATCAAATATTTACCCGAGAGATTTAGGTAAACAATCAATCCTTTTCTTATAACCCCCGCCCGACAAACTTTATTTCCATTACCCTACTGAAAATCAATGTCTCGAAATATCAAAACCCTATAAACCCTCAATTTTGTTCCTTCTTTCCGCATCGACACTCGCACGGGATTAGAAGGGCGTTCGCAAAGTACCAATAAATAATAAAGCAGACCATAACACGAATTACGGCCGAGGGTTTTCGTGTGGGCTTCCATTAGGATGATGTACGAAAGCAAATGATGACAGATCGCCGGGGCAAAAATAAAAGGGATCGTTTTGTGCGCCGAGTGGATGCAGCAGTGCAATTGCAAGCCTCTCGACCTGGAAGTTGCAATTTTAAATTTAGGGCGTTTATAGAAAATCGATCGTGGAAAAAGTTCAATCACAAATCTAGATTGGAATCTTTATTATCACTTTATTCCTTTAAAATATTAAACGAGTTTTTTTATTGTTGCCGAACTGTATTCGAGGAAATTATTTAATTTTCCAATTACGGAAATAAATATTTACTTCAGCGCACAAGAGCTAATTAGTAGATAATTATACAACAACTACATCATTGCTTTTAAACGCAGACAGCTAGAACAAACTAGCTCTCCGTCAACAAACATGATGAACACTCAGTGCTTTGAGCTTTACCAAAAGTTCGGCGAAGTGTCTACCGTTGTTTCATTATTGTAACACAAAAGAGCAACTAATCTAATTACGTAAAAATTGCTTCAAATAATTTATCTACCACCACTAATGAAAATGCCCATCATTGTACAGTTCGTGGACTATGTAAAGACAACATAACACACACGTGTGTAACAGTCCGCGAATAATGATAAGTTATGATTGATAACACACAAGTGCGTTTGGTTTACGATTCGTTGATTGGTTGAGAGTTTCTATTACGTATAGCGCCCCTCGTGCCACAATTCAAAACTAACGGAAATTGACATTGCGTAAATTGGGTTGCCTATATCTATGAGCACTGTTACTCTAGTTTAACCCAAATAAGTACTAAATACTAAGGCATGTAACAATCATGAATGTATTTCTTTTTATTTCTATCAAGTTAAATAATGTTGAGTAACACTAATATATGAAAATACAACTGTTTGTTTATTATAATGTTAAATAATTATAATTAAATAAACATAACCTAATAAGAAATAAATTTGTTACATCAAACATATTTTTCTTACTAAACAGATGCAAATTAGTGTGATCGTAGATAAAGTATAGTACATAACTCGAGTTGTAAGGCAATTACGTACTCGCGGAATTACAGACTCCCCGCTATGTGAGTCGTACGTAACTGTTCCGCTCGTACATAAATTGCTTCTTACAACTCCTGTTACGTAATGTACTATTCTTTCGCAAAAAAAATAAATATTTATAGATAATTTATTTTTATAGATTTTTATAGATCATTTATAGATAACATGAAATAATTGACAAGGAAGTTATCGAGGTAATTGAGAGAATTATGATATTTGCTTTTAATAATTAATTTGTCACATTCATAACACACACACCCTTGGCAGGGCTGTAAACCGCTATAGTGCGCGTCTCCGGGCGAACAGGGTGTGCTCGCCGACTACACTTGTGCTGTTTGGAGGGCTGAAGGGAAATAAAATACCTAAATATATTACCCAATATATTAATGGAAACGTACGCGGTCTGTTAGAAAAGTATCCGACCTTATTTTTTATTTTGAAAACCTGATGGATTTGAATCAAGCGCGCTTGCATGACCCGACCTTGAACCTTCGTGCGCGTGCGTGAATTTTTTCCCGCCTGTAGATAGCGTCAGTTGCTTTCGAGCAGTGTTCGAGTGACGTAGTGTGTAGTGCTCTCGTTGGTTTTTCAATACAAGTAAACTGAGGACAAGTGAAATGAGGGATGTCCTACGTCGCCTTCGTGATGCTGTGCGGCACAAGCGACTGGAGTTGTGGTCATCAGGAAATTGGTAACTCCATCACGACAATGCTCCAGCAAATTCTTCGCACTTGGTTCACCATTTTTTGCGAAAAACCAGACTGCTCTGGTTCGACAGGTTCCTTACTCTACTGATATGGCCCCTACGACTTCTGACTATTCCCCAAAGTCAAAAGGCCATTGAAAGGAACGCGATTTCAGACAAGAGAGGACATTATGGCTGCAACGACAACCGAGCTAAAGCCGATTCCGAAAGAGGCTTTTTCGGAATGCTACCAACAATGGCGACAAATGCTCCCAACGGTGCGGGAGAAGTGTGTGGAGTCCCAAGGAGACTACTTTGAGGGTGATTAGGTTTCCAACGCTCCAGGTATACCAGTTTTTTTACCGGCTAAAGGTCGGATACTTTTCTAACAGACCACGTATAGCAATGAAAGTACAGAAACCACCTAGGTATCACGCCACCGGCTTGGATCTGGTGCAAGTCCCTGTGATCGGTGCAAGTCTATGTATTCGGCGAGCGGCCAACAATAATTGCGACAATGGGGTGGACCACTTAGCCCTTGCTGCTACAAGTGAAGAGACTGTGTAAACCAGAAGGTACTGATAAAGTGTGTGGGGAGGCACAGAAAGATGCTGGAGAGTTTGGCTTCTTTTATTCAACAGTAGAGAAAACTCCGCAAAGAGATGCGTCGGCGCATTCCTACTCTTAGCAGTACTTGGCGAGGTATAGAGGAGCTGGTAACGTGGAGCGCAAAGCCCCCGGCGACAACGTTGACTGAAGGTACACAAACCTCGCCGAAAATTAGCCAAGCAAAATCGACTCTCATTAATAAGGAAAGGAAGGATGAAGGCATGGACGTGGACGGCACCTTGACGCCAAGGCGAGTAGGCAAGGCGAGTTGGAGAAGCTATTGTCTGGGAAACCCGAGGAGAAGAAATTCGAAAGATCAGAGCACATGGAGTGCAAAACTACAGGCGACAACGTCGACTGGTAGTAGGCAAACTACGCCGACCATAAGCCAAGCGAAATCGACTCACAATAACAAGGAGAGGAAGGATGAAGCCATATATACGTGGAAGCTACCTCGACGCCTAGGCGAGTAGGTAAGGCGAAGAGGTAGAAGCTGCAGGGTCGTTGTCTGGGTAACTCGAGGAGAAGAGAAGCGAGAGCTAAGAGCATGTGGACTTCAAAGCCACATGCGAAAACGTCGACTGTAGTTACTCAAACCACGCTGACAATAAGCCAAGCAAAAGCGACTCTCACTAACAAGGAGAGAAACGATGATGCCAAGGATACCGTGGATGGTAGCTCGACGCCGAGGTGAAGAGGAAGCAGCTGGAGTAACCCAGACCATTGTTTGGGCAAAATTTACCCTTTTTAACGCGACGCTCCTCCCCTTCAACGGCACAACAAAAAAATAATTTCAACAGAAAAATTTCACGATCATTCAGGGGTGGCATCCATCCAGGATTCCCTCCTGAAGGTAACTCCCAAAGAATTTAGCAAAAAGCTTTAAAAACGAACAAGTTATCAGCAAATTTGTGTTTTTTGTCTTAGTAGGCCTTGGAAATTTTTGTTTTTTTCGCCGTAACTTTCGAACGCGTGGAGATTTCAGCGATTCAGATTATTCGCCAAAATCCTCTTTTGGGAAGCCTCTACATGTCGCAAAAACTTGCAAAATTTTAGATGGAATATTAACAAGGCTATCGGGCAAAAACTTTTGTGCTATAAATAAATTATTTTGTGCTATAACTTTTGAACGCGGGGAGGTTTTCGTAAAATTTTTGCGCCAAGATATACCTTGGAAAACTCTCTACAAGTAGCAAAAATTGCAAAATTTTAGTGGGAATATTAACAAGGCTATCGGACGTAAATTGTGTTGCGTGCATTTGTTTGTGCGTTAGGTCAGTTTTTTTATCGCTTTTAATTTATGGTTTTGTTTCAAAAACAAATAAACAAATGAATGAAGCGCGAGCCAACGCGCGCATAAATAAACATAAATTTATGATTATCATACATTTAATATTATCAGGTCAATTGTTCGTCTTTAATAGTTTTCGTAGTAAAAAAAATCTTAGTAAAAACAAACAAAAAACTTGCAATTTAGACAATGAATTTTGGTAATTCGTAGACGTGGGGCCGTAGAGAATTTAATTATAAACAAAATTCCGCAAAAATCTCGCAAAAACGTCAAAAAACAACAAAGTTATCGCAATTTTAAACGATCCATCCCCAGTAGGCCATGGAAATTTTTCATAATCACTCATAACTCGCTTATTTCACAACGTTTTTCAAAAATTCTTTCGCCTATCTCTTCCTTAAAGCACTCCCGACGATCAACCACCCCCAAAAACCACCACCCATCTTTACTTAATTCACAATTCATTAGTTTACGTTATGTTATTATGTTATTATGTGATTGTGATTATTATTTGCAGTCGCTGGTGCAGGGGTGGCTGATGGATCGTTGTGAGGGAATCGAACCGTTGCGTTTGCGCTCGTTTCCCCCGCTCGCTTTCCACCTTAGGAAAATCCCCAATTTTTTTTATTCCTTGCGTGCATTCGGACGAGTTTTTAGGTCGAGTTTTAGGAAAATTTTTGGGGGAGGATTTAGGTGGTGATTGTGGGGAATTAGAGATGAAGGAAATTTTGGAAAATATTGAGCGGTTTGGAAGTTATTGGGGAAAAACGAAAGACAAGGGTTGCTAGATTGGGTTTTTGAGTTTTGTTGCTAGATTTTAGATTGGAATTTGTTGATTTAAAAAAAAAAAATCATAGTTTTTATAGGAATGGAGATAGGAAAGAAGTAGAAGAGTATAGTAGAATGGAAATGGATATAGAAATGAGGGAAAATTATTGAAAATGGAAAATTTGTATTTTTTTGAAAATCGCGAAAATTTCGCGCAAAGTTAATTTCCTGGTCCCGAAAAGAATAAAAGACCGAAAAAACTATGCAGAAATCTCAACCCGTTCCATAGTTATTTAAAAAAAACATGAAACAAAAGCTAGTTAGGCAACCAACATCACTTCAAACCGCTATAACTTCGTTATCGGTCAACATTTTCCAAAAAATTTTTCACCTCCGTGTTCTTCGCGCAATTTTCTCGATAGCCGATTGGAATTTTCTAATTTTGTTTCCAAAAATATCTAAGGGTAACTTTTTGGTGGGGTACCTGAACCTTTCGGTTTTGAAGGGGTTTTAGAACGAGGACAGGTAGATTTCAGTCGACAAAGGAGACAGGTAGAAAACCAAAAGTGGACGGTTTTCGGAAAACGGATGGGGCGTTTTTATGCTCAAACAATTTGTTGTTAATAATAATTGTTGCTAAAGAAATTAAAATTTGTTGAAATCAGCGATAAATTCTGAACATTGTTGCGAAAAATTTTTGAAATCGCCCCCAGAGGCCGATGAATCAATGAAGATGGAGAACGGCATAGAATCAGGCAGGCAACGGGAAACCACCTGATAATCTCCCAAGAAAACACTATGAGAAGCCAAGAAAGCGATTTTGTAGTGCCATGCGATCCGGTTAGCGACCGGCTCCGTGTCGTGTCCGGGCCGAACGGTGAGAAATATGATACCGGGCATGTGAATGTGAAAGTGAGTAAGCAGGCATCACATGGAAAAATGCTATAGGAAGAGCAAATGATGGTTTACAGCTACGCAAGAAACGAAACATAGCAACATGGAACGTAAGAGGCTACTGGAGCTACGAAAATCAGGCTGGTCTCTACTTTAATTTTCCCAATTGCTTCATACGCGGCTGAAACCTGGTCGATCAGACAAGCGGACAGAAAGAAAATAAATGCATTTTAAATGTGGGTTTACCGACGAATTCTCCGAATATCATGGACGCAGCACCGCACCAATATATCGATGCTAGAAGAACTAAAAATCGAGGACAGAGTGTGCAAGAGAATAAACCGGAACAAAGTGCGGTATTTCAAGCACGTCTCCAGAAGACCGGACGCATTAGAAAAGCTGGTGGTTCAAGGCAAAGTCGACGGACGAAGGTCACAAGGAAGATCTCCAACCCGATGGGTAGACGAAATCAGAAGCCTGACTGGACTCTCTCTGCACAAGGCCACATAACTAGCCCAGAACAGAGAGGAGTGGAAAATAGCTTTAAAAATGGTAGAAACATAGTGCCACCAAACCCTTGTGAGGATAATAGGACCGAGGAGAAACCACGCCGACGAAAGCCAAGCGAAATCGACTCTCACTAACGAGGAGAGGAGCGATGAAGCCATGGAAGTGGATGATACTTCGACACCGAGGCCAGTAGGCAAGGTGAAGAGGAAGCAGCTTTAGGAGCGATTGCCTAGACAAATTGAGGAGAAGAGTGTCGAGAGATCAGAACAATAGTGGCAGACTGCGAGAAAGAAAAGGTTCCACAAGAAGAAAAGAGCCCAGAAGCAGCAGAAGAAGCCGAAGAAGCCACAAAAGCCTCACGAAAGGCCGACTCTGCTCAATGCTCCCGTCATTCGCAAAATGATGGCTTGAGCTACGCGGAGATCTCGTTGTATAAAGAAGGACCCAGCGTTCACGGATGTAGGTGAGTGCGTCCAAAAGATACACAGAATCAACGCAGAACATCATGATTATTTTCCCGAATAAGGAGAGCTCAGCCAGAGCACCGGAATTTCGATTTCATGGTGCTCTTAGTGACTCAGTAACGGTTCAGACTAAAGTAAGAAAGCTGATTAAGTGAGGATAAAGTAAGGAAGCTGATCTAGAGATCAAGGACCTGAAAGAGGTCGCGCCCTCGATGGAGGAGATGGTCAATGGATAGTTTCTGTCACTTGATTTTATCCGGCTGTCGTAGCAATTTTCAAATATTATGAAACCTGGCCAAGTGTGTAGACTTCGTCTTCAAGGTTTCATAGGTTAAGCGGTTTGAGCTTTAAAATGTGCAATGAATAAACATATTGAATAATTAACATGGTATTGCATTAATGCTCCAACAATGATTCTTAAATCACGTGTGTCTATACCGGAAGGACGTGAACAACCCTTTGCAAGATCAAGCTTTTCCTTTCCGAGCCGGAATTAGTATCGCACCAAACTAATATTTATTTGTCCCACTAAGATACAATCTTCTTCTTCTTCTTCCTCAGCCCGTGTTAATCCAATCCTGAATGTTTTCAAAGTTTTCCTGCATTGTGCTGTCTTGCACCACTTTTTGCCTGCTGTTTTCTGCCCTGCATCTTTTCGCTGGTCTGCCCACTCTCCGTTTCGTTGTTCTTGGTATCCATTCAACGATTCCCTTGCTCCATTTGGATCCGTCTTGCCTTGCCACGTGGCCCGCCCATCTCCATTTTAATTGCGCTATTCTTATGATGACATCTTGGACCTTGGTGCTTCTCCTGATTTCCTCGTTTCTGACGTGGTTTCTGAGACTGATACCTAGTATTCTTCTTTCCATTGCTCTTTGAGTTATGATGAGTCTTCCTGCGCTTCCTCCAGTCAGGGTTGTAGTCTCCATGCCCTATGTTGTTACTGGTAATATGTAGGTATCATAAACTTTCCATTTTAATATTTTTCCTGCTTAATGGAGATTGTTGTTGATTTTAGAATATAATTTAGCTTGGCGGATGCCGCCCAGCTCATCTTTATCCTTCTGGATATTTCTGCAGTTTGGTTTGGTTTGCACATCTTGATATTATGGCCCAGGTATGTGTTCTCTACTACCACGTCTAGGATTTCTCCATCTATGTTTATTCTAAAGTCTCCTTTGTTCATTATCTTCGTCTTGTTTATGTTCATCTTCAGTCCGATCTGTTCTGACTTTGCTTTCAGTTCTTCAAGCATTGATTTTAGTTCGTCACCGTCGCTACTGATCAGCACGATGTCGTCCGCGAAGCAGAGGTTATTTAGACAAGTTCCGTTTATGTTGATGCCTATGTTTCCCAAGCCATACTTTTAAATACATCCTCGAGAGCACCGGTGAAAATCTTCGGTGATATGGTATCACCCTGTCTAACTCCCTTCTCTAATTTGATTTTTTTTGTTACCTTGTCTTCGTCTATGGCTATCTGCTTTGTAGCGTTTGTATATATGTGTTATATGATCTTTGAGTATCGTGAGTCTTTTCTTGCACCATCCAGTGCCTCCAGAATCGCCCACGTTTCAGCCTTCGCATAGTCCACAAATGCTAAATTTAGAGGAACGCATTCTGTGAATATTTCAATCAGGCTACCTATCGCCTGGAGGTGGTCGTTTGTGCCTAATCCTTTCCTAAAGCCGGCTTGTTCGGCAGGTTGATAGTAGTCTAGATTGCTGGTTAGGCGATTGGTTATAATCTTGGTTAATATCTTATAGGTGTGAGTCAGGAGGCTGATCGGTCTGTAGTTACCGATGTCGTTGGTACCCCCTTTCTTGAAAATCAACTACTTCTGCGTTTAGCTAAGATTCGGGGATTTTTCCTTCGCTTATGAATTTGTTTAATTGGGTGCAGAGAGCTTCTTCGAGGGTTGCCCCTCCCATTTTCATCATTTCTGCGGTAATTTTGTCCTCTCCCGGTGCTCTCCTGTTTTTCATTTGCTTTAGCGCGTACTGTAATTCTGCCCTCGTAATTTCTGGAATGTCTTCCGAGCCGACGTTTTGGATTTTGCTGTCTCTGTCTGGTTCCGCCACAGGCGACAACGTTATAACCTCGTTAACGACCATAAACTAAGCGAAATAGACTCTCACTAACAAGGAGAGGAACGATGAATCCATGGACGTGGACGGTACCTCAACGCCGAGGCGAGTAGTTAAGGCGAGGAGGAAGCAGCTGGTGAAGCTATTGTCTGAGAAAATCAAGGAGGAGAGAGGCGAGAGATCAGAGTGCGTGGAGTGTAAAGCCACAGGCGACAACGTCGACTGGTGGTACGCAAAACCACGAAGCGAAGCGAAATCGACTCTTACTAACAAGGAGAGGAACGGTGAAGCCTTGGACATGCACGGTACCTAGACGCCGAGGCGAGTAGGCAAGGCGAAGAGGAAGCAGCTGGAGAAGCTATTTCTGAGAAAATCGAGGAGAAGAGAGGAGAGAGATCAGAGTGCGTGGAGTGCAAAGCCATAGGCGACAACGTCGACTGGAAGTACGCAAACCAAGAAGCAAAGCGAAATCGACTCTCACTAACAAGGAGAGGAACGATGAAGCCAAGGACGTGGACGCTTAGACGCCGAGGCGAGTAGGCAAGGCGAAGGGGAAGCAGCTGGAGGAGCCATTGTCGATCATAAGCCAAGCGGAATCGACTCTCACTAACAAGGAGAGGAACGATGAAACTATGGACGTAGACTGTACCTCGACGCCGAGGCGAAGAGGAAGCAACTGGAGGAGCCATTGTCTGGTCAAACCGAGGAGAAGAGAGTCGAGAGATCAGAGCAGGAGTGGCAGACTGCAAGAAAAAAGAAAAGTTTCCGCAAGAAGAAAAGGGCCTTGATAGCCGGCTCTGTCCAACGCTCTCGTCATTCCCAAAAATGGTGATATGAGGTACGCGGAGATCTTGAGTCATACAAAGAAGAACCCGGCGCTCAAGGAGGCAGGTGAATGCATCCAAAAAGCTACGCAGAACGAATTCGGAAGATCTGCTGACCGTCCTGAATAAGGTGAGCTCAGCGAAAGCAGCGGAATTGCGAGTCAACAACGGTTCAGAGTCCCTCTCTGGGGGAAACATCACCTTGTCGCTGATGAGAGGGCTTAGTAACCTTACACCCAGGGAGCGATGCCGGCGGTAGCGTAGCTACTGGTAGGGCCACCCTTTCCGGTAAAGTCTCGAAGTGGTAAAGGTGAAGCAAAGAAGTTTCCCACGCAGCGTCTGACCTAGAATGGGCGGCTTGCAAACAGCGTCTGTTCTCCATGTTAGGAGCGACTGACATTCACATTCGCTAACCCGTCCGGCCAGCGTAAACCACCAAAAACATGGCGATTTTTCAAACAAGAGGAAGTGAACCCTAGGTGGGTAGACCACACACTGGCAACTCCCACACCCCTGTCGGGGTTGCCTCAAAGATTCTGGGGGAGGCAAAAGATCGCTATTACCACACCCCAACACCAAAATAGACTCAAGGAAGAGTACCAACACCAAAAGACTAAACATTGTAACATACAATGTGAGAACACTACTCTCGGAAGGAAATCTGGCTCAGTTGGAAATTGAAAAGCAAAAGATCAAATGGGATGTTATCGGACTCAGCGAGGTCAGGAGACGAGGCCAAAGTATAACAACACTAAAATCTGGTCATTTACTCTACTACGCCGGAGAGGACGACAAATCAGAGGGAGGCATCGGATTTCTTAACAACAAACGCCTAAAAAACCAAGTTGAAACAATTAAGAAAATCTCAACCAGAGTGGCCTACCTTGTAATAAAACTGAGCACAAAATACAGTATCAAGATTGTACAGGTTTACGCCCCAACATCATCACATACAGAAGAAGAAGTAGACTTTTTCTATGAAGATGTAACATTAGCCTTGAACAACACAAAAACACGGTCCACCATAATTTGCGGATACTTCAATGCAAAAATAGGTTTGAAAACAGATAAATCGGAGACATGCCTAGGAAATTTCGGGTCTGAAGGAAGAAATGCCCGTTGTGAGACCATGTTGGGCTTTCTGCTGCAGCACAACCTATACAATATGAACAGCTTCTTCAGTAAGAAACCCCACAGAAGATGGACATGGGAAAGTCTAGATGGTAAAACCCAAAATGAGATCGATTTCATAATCGCGGACAAGTTACAAATTATGGAAGACGTGACAGTGCTGAACAACTGTAGGACCGGAAGTGACCACAGAATGGTGCGTTGCAAGATCCGTATAGAGCTCGGTAAAGAACGATACAAATTGATAAGGAAAACAAACAAACAGATGTGGACAGGACTAACAGATATTCAAGGATTCGCGACCCACATTACAAATACACTACAAAAAGATGTCCTCCATGATTCAAACATCAACAGTTTGAACCACGAAATAATCGAGGCTTTAAAGCTGTGCCAAGAAATGTTTCGCCCCAAAAACAACAAAGACGAGAAAATCAGCTAAACTAGGAAAAACCTTATCGTCGAACGAAACCAAATGAGAGCACTCAGAAACACCAACAGTACAGAAATGAGAGAAAAAAATAAGGAAATCTCCAAATCAATTAGAAGGGACATCAGAAACTACCACGGTAGGAAAACCCAAGAAACAATAGAGAAGACTAAAAGTATGAAAGTACTACGCAGAAATCTTGCCGAGGGTAAATCGGAAATAACCAAATTAAAAGATAAACATGGCAACATCACCTCAAATAGAGACGAAATCCTGAACATCGTGGAAGAGTTCTATTACGAATTATACCGGAGCCGCATCCAAAAACCCCTAGACCTACACGGAGTTACACAAGAACGATGCGTCGTGAACCAGGGATCGGAAGAGATGCCAGACATCATTATCGAAGAAATTAAAAACGCTCTGTCAAAAATGAAAAATAAGAAAGCACCAGGAGAAGACGAGGTGGTTGCAGAAGCAATAAAAGCCGGAGGTTTCCTCCTACTAGAGAAAATACGAACACTGTTCAACCTATGTCTACATTCATGCACCGTCCCGGATCAGTGGCACGAAGCGACCACCATACTACTCCATAAAAAGGGAGACAAAACGAACCTGGAAAATTACCGCCCAATAACTCTTCTCAGTCATCTACACAAACTGTTCACCAGGGTCATAACATCAAGGCTAGAAAATAAACTCGAGCATTACCAGCCAAAAGAACAAGCAGGCTTCAGACCGGGCTTTGGGACAAATGGTCACCTACAGAGTATTAAGACCCTCATTGAGAAAACCATATAATACAACAGACCACTAGTTCTCCTATTTGTAGACTTTCACAAAGCTTTTGACACCATTGAGGTGAAAGCTATACTAAACGCCCTGAAAGAATGTCTAGTAGATTATAGATATTCAAAACTCATCTATAATATAAACAGAAACGCTACTATGTCAGTTAGACTACATGAAACTAGCAACCCCATTGAAATCGGAAGAGGTGTGAGACAAGGAGACACCGTGTCCCCTAAATTATTTATTACCGTTCTAGAACATGCCTTCAAAAAACTCGACTGGGACACAAAGGGAATAAACATAGATGGTCGGAACCTTAGACACCTCCGCTTCGCGGACGACATAGTCCTAACAACTGACGACTTGGGAGAGGCGAGACAAATGCTCTGCGAATTGGAGGAGGCATGCTCCGGGGTTGGTCTGCAAATGAACTTCTCCAAAACGAAGATCATGACAAATCTCGTCTTGAGCGAAAGTATAAACATCGATAACACCGAAATCGAATGGGTCGAAAAATATATGTACCTGGGCCACGAGGTAAGAATATCTAGAGACAATCAAACATGCGAGCTGAACAGAAGAATCTTCCTAGGACGGGCGGCCCATGGAAAGTTAAAACATGTCTTCAAGAGCGAACTCCCCATCTGCCAGAAAAGAAAAGTGTTCTACCAATGCGTTCTGCCAGTGCTCAAATATGGCGCAGAAACACTCACCTTAACGACGACATCCGCGAAAAAACTCAAAGTAGCACAACGCAAGATGGAAAGGTCAATGATTGGATTGACTTTGAGAGACCACGTCATAAACCAGGACCTGCGGCGAAGAACCGGCGTGAAAGACATCGTCGAGCAAATAACCACATTAATGTGGAATTGGGCGGGACACGTGGCCAGAACGGGCGACGACAGGTGGACAAAGAGGTTGTTGGAATGGAGGCCTCGCACCGATAAGCGAAACAGAGGAAGACCACCTACACGTTGTACCGATGAACTGAAAAGAATGGCAAATAATTGGATCCAGACAGGCCAAGATAGAAATGGGTGGAGGGCCATGAGGCAGGCCCTTGTCCAGCAGTGGACTTTCTAAGGGCTGGTTGATGATGATGATTATGAACGGTTCAGAGTAAAGTACAGGAAGTTGATCTGGAGATCAAGGACCTAGAAGAGGACTAACACGAACGGAATAGATATACTGATTTTTCCCGGCCCTCGTAACAATTTTCAAATCGTATAAAACCTGGCCAAGTGTGTAGACTTCGTCTTAAGGTATTTCCGACAGTATGCTTTGAGTGTTAGAAGCCAAAGGACACGGGTTGAAGCGCGAACCCAGGGCAATCGACACGTGCATGCAGTTTTAGTTTCCAGTTAATAAGGGGGTGTAATAACTAGCCAAAGGGCTGCAGTGATCAACGTCTGGTAGACAACCATTTTAAGGGAATCCCTCCACCTATTATCCTTATTACTTTATCATCCCGTGGAATTTAGTCATCCCTTGGAATAGACGTCGGAAGGACGGTTCACACGGGGCGGAGACGCGAGCAACCCTAAAAGGTAAGTGATCAGACCAGCCCGTTTAAAATTAGCAAAATTTGATTTTCGTGAGATACGGTTTTAAAGACGTAGGTTAAACGGTTTGAGTTTTGAAATATGGAACGATTGTACAAAATGAATCATTAACAATTTATTGCATCAATGCTTCAATAGTGATTTTTAAATCACGTGTGTCTCTACCGGAAGGACGTCAACAACCCATTGCAAGATCAAGCTTTTCCTTTCCAAACCATTGCGGGACAGATAAATATTAGTTTGGTGCGATAATAATTGCTATTATCGCACCAAACTAATATTTATCTTTCTCACCAAGATACAATAATATAATATAATACTGAACTGGAGGTAATCGGAATGAGTGACGGGAGTAAAACAGTTGTCACAATTGTTAAGAAGTTGAGTTGAAAGAGAAGAGTAGAGAACAGTATAGAATGATTGATCTAATTGTATTAAGTATCAATAGTAGATTCTGCTTCAGATTATAAGGCTTTTAGTCGGAACAATGTTATTCCATTTGCTTTGAAGCGGAGGTTCGTAATGTTGATTGCGATTGATATTCTCGGTTTTATATTCGGATCGATTTTAAACGAGTTTAATGCAACAACAATAATTGGTAGGTTTATAATTTGAATTGATTAAAAGACCCACTTTGTTAAATTATAGTTTCGCATCGATAATGAGTTACGAAATGGTTCCGACCATGGTTCAAATGGAATCGGAGAAACGCGCGGTGGAAATCAATAAAATAAAATGCACGGCCTTCGCCAAGTAAATTAAATCCTTTGTGGTGCAATAAAAGATATTGTTTTAAAATTTATGAGCACAAACGGAGTGGTTTCTTGTTATCCAAGTACATTACATCTCGGTGGACCTATTATTATAAATTGCTCGCTCCTATCCCATTTATAATCAATTAAAAAGTTCCTTGAAAAATTTGCAAAACTAAAATTTGCGAAAATAAAAACTAGAGTGACTTAATATCCTGGAAATAATGCAGTTTCCATGTTGCAAAACTTCGCTGATTCGAGTATTAAATCCTTTAACGAACCCGGAAACTGCCACCCAGTAAACACATTAGCACTCACCTAGTATCCTCTTAATGCATTTAACGGCGGTATAAGCTTGCAACAGCGTTCCGAAAGCTCCGTACCACAGCGACCAAAGGTTATTGAGATGTATGCTCACGCATTTCGCCTTCCGCTTATCGCAGGAAGGGCTCTTCGAGCCGTCGACGACGTTGGCCCGCTTCATTTTATTAATATCATTGTTATTCTCGTATCCTACTAAGCTTCCCGATGTTGAGGACGACATACTCGCAGCGGAAAGAGTGAAGCTCCTTATCTACGTGGCCATTTCACGGACGGTTCTTCGTTCGTCTGGAAAAAAAAGCGAGGATTTAGTGCACGGTATCGCAAAAAATTGAGTATTAAATCTAAATTGAGGGAGATCATAATAAAGGAGAGTTGTTTTTTTTGAGTGTAATGTAATTGTGTTTGAAACAAGATTATTGGATTTAGATTCAATTAAAGGAAGAGTGTGTCGGCGGTTCAAGATCCTTTATATAATAACGTTGTTATCTTATTTATTTTCAGCTTTAATCATCAGCTTAAGCCAAGACTAGTTTAGATGGTGAACTGTTTTTGAAACAGTTACATAAAGTCCATTACACAAGAAATGTAATATTTTAGAATTAATTTTTGTTTTAAATTCTCCTGGATTATTTACGATCTGTCTAACGACAATAAGTAAATGTGGTGTAACATCGTCAACTCTTGTAAGTATTTACCCAGTGCTAAATCCTTTGGTACTCATATTACCATATCAAGCGGAAATCTGCGTTTTAATCTATGATTTTTATGTCGGCTATGTGAGAAATAAGCCGACTTCTCACATAGCCGACATAAAAATCATAGATTAAAACGCAGATTTCCGCTTGATATGGTAATATGAGTACCAAAGGATTTAGCACTGGGTTCAGCAAGAGTGTTCGGGTACTTTGAGTCTATCAGAGTATATGCTGGAATTTTCTTCAATCACTACCAGAATTAATTTAAACTCATTTGTGTTTCGTGGCGCACCCAAAAGTTGAATACAATTGCTAAATCAAAATTTCAAAAATCAGAATTTTTAATAATACTAATGACTTGAAAGTAAGATTTAAGATCCTTTTTATTTATCTGTATATCAGTAGAGGATACATTATTTTTGGAGGATAAATTATCAGTAGAGGATAAATTAGAGGATATTATAATATAAATTAGTTGGTGAATTCCTTGCTAAACGGCCACATAAAGATATTGATGCATTGTTAATTCGCGGCGGCACTAAAAATTTCAATACGACTGCTAAATCAAATTCAAAAACTATTAGTATTAAAGTTGAAAGTAGGAGATTATATTTACGATGTTTTTATAATTAATTTGGTTTAAAGCATAACTGCTGATTTTTAACTATTTGTATTATTAATGATTTTCATTTTAAAGGTGTTGATTGTATTTACTTTCAACTAAATTCAAGGTCTAACCAGTATTAGGAAAACTCATCTTGGAGGGTTATTTGTCATAAGTTTAAATACATGGTGGAGGCGCCGGGGGAAATGGGGCAAAGCCTTATAAATGTTGGCGAGAATAAATGTGCGTAATTTTTAAAATAAAGTGCTGTGCACCCGTCTGCCGTAATTTATGATTGAAGCAATCACTGTCAGACTTAAGCTGTTAAGTGGCACAGTTGCGATGAAACCTTTGTTTTGCAAGTAGCTCACATTTTACTACTTTCATAGGATTTCATTTATAAGCTTTTTACAGGAAATCATTTAATATTTCGACTTTAATGATATTGCCATTTGCGCATTCAAAGTTTCTTCTTTTATACATTTAAGATAAAATAAACTTTAAAATCCAAGTGAAAAAGGTTGCCTATCTATCGGTTAGAAAAAAAAGGTAAAACATATATAAACAGGTTGAACATATATAGACAAAATTGGACAGATAAGACTAAGATGAAATTATACAACATCTCGCATTACTGGTAGATATCACGCCGTCATAACCTTTCAAAGGCTTACCACAGAGACTTCTAGTTTTCACCAATCGATACAGCGTCCCAAAATTAGTCGGAATACGTATGTAATATTGCCTATGAAGCTTTCAGTTAAGAAATACCATCAATTGACAACGAAATGATGGAAAATTTTTGTTGAAAAATTTTTGGAAATTTTTTTCGTGATTTTTTTCTTGTTATCCAAACTAAATCGAAGTGCTGAAAACGGTTCTCCAGTTTATTTTGCTCTAAAGTTACAAATAAACAAGTTTTATAAATTTTTTCGCTGTACACCATCTAGCATTTCCGACTGATTCACGCTGTCATAACTTTTGAACAGCTCCCCAAAGAGATTTCTAGTCTTCACCAATCGATTCAGCGTACCAAAATTAGTCGGAAGACGTAAACAATATTCCCTAGGAAGCTTCCAGTTAAGAAATACCATCGACACGGGGAGTCTAGACCGCGGAAACGACGAAATGCGAGAAAATCGATTTTGTTAAAATCGATATTTTTTGAGTTAAAGCAAAATTTAAAAACGTTTATGAAAGCATTTTTGTTGCTGATTACAGATATGCAAATTATATTTTGCTAACTCTTTTCGTTCACTATCGCCTCCCAGAATTTAAGAAATGTTTAAGAAATTTCAGCGCTCGAGTAGAGATCTCGGAAAGTCGTGAATTTCCCGCGGATAGTCTTAGTGTGTCAATAGGAAAATTGCCTTCTGAAACCGATGCCGCAATCTGTTTTTGATTATCTGCAACTGTTTCCGAGACATCTACTTAGCAAATCGAGAATTGGGTTAATTTCAGTTTGAAATTTCTTGACGAATTATTGAATCTTTAAGGACACTTTATACATCGAATTATTCACCTTGTCGTATAGTTTCTATGTACCGAAAATGATTTCGCTGCTTTTTACTGTTCTCGAAAAAATTGAAGAAAACCCAAAAAGCACATATTTTTCGAACGAAATGATGGAAAATTTTTGTTGAAAATTTTTTTGGAAATTTTTTTCGTGATTTTTTTTGGTTAACAAAACTAAATGAAAGTGCTAAAAATGGTTTTCCAGTTTATATTGCTCTAAAGTTACAAATAAACAAGTTTGATAAATTTTCTCGCTGTACGCCATCTAGCATTTCAGACTGATTTCACGCTGTCATAACTTTTGAACGGCTCACCACAGAGATTTTTAGTCTTCACCAATCGATTCAGCGTCCCAAAATTAGTCGGAATACGTATACAATATTCCCTAGGAACCTTATAGTTAAGAAATACCATCGCCATTGGGAGTCTAGACAGCGGAAACGACGAAATGCGAGAAAATCGATTTTGTCAAAACCGACATTTTTTGAGCTAAAGCCAAATTTAAAAACGTTTATGAAAGCATTTTTGCTGCTGATTAAAGATATGTAAATAATATTTTGCTAGCTTTTTCCGTTCACTATCGCCTGCAAGAATTGAAGAAATTTTTAAGAAATTTCAGTGCTCGAGTAAAGATCGCGGAAAGTCGGGAATTTCCTGAGGACAGTCTTAGTGTATTTATAGTAAAATGACCTAAGGAAACCGACGCCGCAATCTGTTTTTGATTATCTGCAACTGTTTCCGAGACATCTGCTTCGCAAATCGAGAATTGGGTTAATATCAGTTAGAAATTTCTTCACGAATTATTGAATCTTTAAGGACAATTTACACATCGACTTGTTCGCCTTCCCGTGTGGTTTCTGTGTGCCGAAAATGATTTCGCTGCTTTTTACCGTTCTCGAAAAAATTGAAAAAACCGAAAAGTCACATATTTTTCGAATGGAAAATTTTTGTTCAAAAATTTTTGGAAATTTTGTTCGTGATTTTTTTCTTGTTACCTAAACTAAATCGAAGTGCTGAAAATGATTCTCCAGTTTATTTGGCTCTAAAGTTACAAATAAACAAGTTTTATAATTTTTTTCGCTGTACAACATGTAGCATTTCCGACTGATTTCACGCTGTCATATCTTTTGAACGGCTCACCAAAGAGATTTCTAGTCTTCAGCAGTCGATTCAGCGTACCAAAATTAGTCGGAAGACGTATATAATATTCCCTAGGAACCTTCTAGTTAAGAAATACCATCGACATGGGGAGTCTAGACCGCGGAAACGACAAAACTCCAGAAAATCGATTTTGTCAAAATCGTTATTTCTTAAGTCACAGCTAAATTTAAAAACGGTTATGAAAGCACTTTAGCTGCTGATTACAAATATGCAAACTATATTTCGCTAGCTCTTTCCTTTCACTATAGCCTGCAAGAATTGAAGAAATTTTTAAGAAATTTCGTTGCTCGAGTAGAGATCTCAGAGAGGCGTGAATTTCCCGCGAACGATCTTAGTGTATTAATAGGAAAATGACCTTCTGAAAACGATGCCGCAGTCCGTTTTTGATTAACTGCAACCGTTTCCGAGACATCTACTTACAAATCGAGAATCGGGTAAATTTCAGTTTGATATTATCGACGAACTATTATATCTTTCGGGACAATTTACTCATCAACTTGTTCGGCTTGTCGAGTAGTTTCTGTGTGCCAAAAATGATTTCGCTGCTTTTTACCGTTCTCGAAAACATCGAAAAAAAAACCGAAAAAGCATATATTTTTCGAACGAAATGATGGACATTTTTTCTTGAAGAATTTTTTGGAAATTTTTTTCGTGATTTTTTTGTGGTTACCTGAAGTAAATCGATGTTCTGAAAACGGTTTTCCAGTTTATGTCACTCTTTAGTTACAAATAAACAAGATATAGCTTACCTATATCTTGGGCTTTTTGAGCATTTGAATCGAATAAACTGGAAAATCGTTTTTAGCATTTCCATGTCCTCCAGATAAATTGAAAAAATAAAATAAATTTCTGAAAAAATGGGAATTGTGTTCTGAAAATCGCAGGAAAAATATAAAATTTTCTGAAAAAATCGCAGGAAAGCAGGAACAAAGTTTTATTTTTCGATTCTCTCTTCGATCCTCTCGGAAACGGCAAATCCCAGCGAAATCAATTTCGGAATACTGAAAATAGACGACAAGGAGAGAAAATCTATGTGTAAATTATTTTGAAAGATTCAAGTTTTCATGGCGAAATTCTCAATTTAAATTTTCCAGAAATAAGATTTCGCAAGTCCATATTTCCAGAGCGGTTGCAGATAAATCAAATCAAATATTGATTGAGTCTTTTGATGCATGTTCTACAAATAAGACGTGTCGTGTAAAAGTAATAAAAGATCAAATGCACTCGGCAAAGAATGAACGACCTAAAAATGTTAAATATAAATGACAAATGTATAATGTAATGTAAAATTTAAAATATGATGAAGTTATGATACAAAAAGTAAAGTGTAGAATGTAAAAAGTAAAATGCAAAATCTAGAATATAAAATATAAAACACAAAATACAGAATACAAAGTACAAAATATAAAAAAAAATACACAATAGAAAATACAAAATTCAAAATAGAAAATAGAAAATACAAAATACAAAATACAAAATACAAAATACAAAATACAAAATACAAAATATCAAATACAAAATACAAAATGCGGAGTACGTACAAAAACAAAATACAAAACTTAGATACGAAATACAAAGAATAAAATACAAACATCATATAAAACATTAAATAGCTAACAGAAATATAGAGCGACGAGACATCTATCAACCCTCCAGAAAAATTTCAATTGAATAGTAAAATTTTTATAGTAGGAAGTCTTCTAATTTTTTTCTAAACACCTTGTATACATTCTCATTTTTTATTTCCAATGGAATCTTTTTGAATCAGAAATTTGCATCAGAATTCCTGAGCGATTCGGGGCAGCGCTACATAAAGTAAGGTTGCTCTTCATAGGTCTTAGATTTGCGGCATTTCTTGTTTTTCGTTTATGGATGTCTTCATTTCTTGGAAACATAAGTAGGGATAGATGATGATATGTTCTCGATCCTCCTCCCAAAGTTCCCACCTGCGACCTTGGAAACATCGCGCGGACGCTGTTTAAAGCTGATTGAAAGGTGTTTAAAGCTGATTGTTCGCGATGTTTCCAAGGTCGCAGGTGGGGAAGAGGATCGAGAACATATCATCTATCCCTACTCACATATGTTGCCACTTCCCACAAATATATGCACGGCACTGTTAGAATTTTTAATTTTACAAATTCAGGTTTGCACGAACTTCTTCTTTTAATTCCTGCAAGTACCCGGATAATCATTTTCTGGGCGATGAACACTCTTTTTAAATGATGTGATGACCCCCATATAGATTCAATATGGGGGTCTTTTTTGAATTAATGGATTCAATTTCCCTATGGTACACATTTATTAACACAGACTTGTCCATTAGGTCACTCACTCGCCTTAGTAAAAACACTTTCCCGTTGATTTTGCCAATAACCGCATCTGTCATTATTTTCCAAGAGATGTCTTCATCGAGGTATACTCCTAGGAACTTTACGTTTACTTACTTTACTAGGTCTATATCGTCGTTGTATCTGCTTCTTGTTGTTTGGAAGTTGATATATTTTGTTTTCTGCGGGTTTAAGTGAAGGTTATTAGCAGCAAACCATAAATCCATCTTTTGAATTATGGATTTGGCAGCGATCTTAGTTTCTTGAAGAGTCGAACCAGAGACTATTACACTGGTGTCATCCGCGTATAAGGTGCAGTTATCCACACCTATGAAATTGATTAAGTCCACCGTATAAATGGAAAGTTAGCCCGACAACATCCGAAGAACAAGCAACACCACAAGAAAGAGAACCTGGGATTTTAAAATCAGAAGTAGAAAAAGCTATAAAAACGTTCAAAAATAGGAAGGCAATTGGGACAGACGGCATCACAGCTGAAATACTTAAAGCCATGGGACACTACGGAACAAATGTAATGCACGCGTTATGCTCTAAAATATGGGAAACTGGCAAATGGCCAATGGAATGGTGCGAATCTATATTCATCCCCATCCATAAAAAAGGATCACCGACGGATTGTAATAACTACAGAACACTAACTCTCATTTCACACGCAAGCAAAGTATTACTCAACATCATTAATGAACGTTTGAAAACATTTCTACTCCCACAAATATCGGACGAGCAGAGAGGGTTCATACCAGGTAAAGGTACACGTGAGCAGCTACTCAATGCCCGAGAGATCATCGAAAAAGCGAGGGAACACAACTTAAAATTATATTTGTGTTTCGTGGACTTTACGAAAGCGCTCGACTTTGTGAACTGGTCACTTCTGTGAAAAGTCATGGGTGAAATGGGTGTTCCAACGCATCTGATATTTTTAATCAAGAGACTCTACCAACACAATAACGCCAAGGTCAGAACAGGACAAACAGTGTCCCGAGATTTTAAGATAGAGGCCGGTGTCAGACAGGGATGCATACTCTCGCCCCTCCTATACAACATATACAGCGGATACATCATGAGAAAAGTCCTTAACGATTGGGAAGGTGGAATATCAATCGGAGGAAGAAAAATAAGTAACCTGAGGTATGCGGACGACACCTTGATTATTTCAGCAGACGAAGAACAACTGATAAACATAATGAACAAATTAGAGAACTATAGTAGAGAATATGGTTTAAAAATCAACAAAACAAAAACCAAAGTAATGATCATCGATCGATCCAATGACACATCCAATATCAAAAACGTAGCTAGATATGCTGTGGTGGACAAGTTTGTATACCTGGGATCGTTGTTAACCAAAGATGGAGGCTGCTCAGAGGAAATAAAGAGAAGATTCGCAATGGCCAGATCAGCAACAACTAAACTCATAAAAGTATGGAGAGATCAACTCATTACAAAAACAGTAAAAGTAATGCTGGCCAATTCTGGCCAATGATCTTCCCAATTGCTGTTTACTCCGCTGAAACATGGACACTAAAGAAAACAGATCGAAAAAGAATTGAAGCCTTCGAATTATGGGTGTATATACGAATCCTAAGAGTGTCATGGGTGGAACACAGAACAAACGCCTCTGTTCTACAAGAACTAAAAATCAAAAAGTGTCTACTAAACCAAATCAATAAAGCATATCTCAGTTACTTTGGCTACATAGCTAAAAGAACAGGTGAGATGGAAAACCTCATGGTGGAGGGAAAAGTTGAGGGAAAAAGATCTAGAGGACGGTCTCCAATGAGATGGACCGACAGATTAAAAGAAATGACGGGACACTCAATGCACGAGGAAATACATCTAGCACAAGATAGAAACGCTAAGATAGAAACGCTCTAGCACAAGATGGAAACAAAAAATTCAAACACATACCGAAAATAGTATCACTACACCCTCCAGAGGGTAGAAAGACTGAGAAGAAGATAAATGGAAAACAAAATCGGGGCTAAGACAGTTCCTTGTGGAACCCCCAACGATGTAGATATTATATCCGAAGTGGTCTTTCCAAGCTTTACATATTTTTTCGGATTCGATAAGTAAGACTGGAACTATCGACTTGTTACTCCTCGGATCCCATATATTTCAAGTTTTTCTATTAACTTATTATGGTCAACACAGTCGAAGGCTTTCGACAAGTCACAAAAAATGCCCACAGGGCAGATTCCTTTATCAATTCCATTTATTATCTTATTATAGACTTGTTCTATAGCCGTTATCGATGATTTATTTTTGCAAAACCCATGTTGCTGACTAGGAATTATTTTGTGTTTTGTGAGAAAGGATAATAATCTATTTCCATACAATATTCAGTAGTTTTCTATACAATAACATACGATTATCTTTTTAATTACCTTTAGAGGATTTATCTCCCTTTTTGAAAATTGGAATTATCTTTGAAGTTTTTAACACTTCTGGATAAATTTCGTTTTTAACAGATAAAATGTTGCGAATTTCCAATGCAGACATCTCCTCCAGAAACATGCTTGTGCCAATATTTGAGATTTGATTATTATTTATGGTTGTCGAATGTATATTTTTGATTACAAGTTCTGGGGCATTTTTAAAGAACAGGTTAAATCTTCTTGCATTTTCGGCAGGATTGTCGATGGTATTATCTAGGGTTTTCGCGTACCCGACTTTTTTTAATACCCGGGTATCGGGCGCGAGTGGCGTAGCCGGCACGAGTGGCGTAGTGGTGACGCTCGTGGCCTCATGTTAGGTTTTAACCTAACCTAACCTAACTGACATGTATAGAGGTCCGAGTTCTATTCCCAGCGCCGGCCGCATTTGTTCCAGAAAGACAAATGTGAAAAATGGCAATTAGCGCAATTTACTATAACAACAGGTTTTCTGGGCCTAAGTGAATGTGATAGAATACAATAGGCTACCAATAGGCCGCAGTGTTCGAATGGTCGGCAAACCCGGTAATCACATCGAACCAAACTTAAAATCTGGTATTATTTTTTCATATACCCGGGTATAGACGGGTACCCGGGTATTTGCAATTTTTGCAGAAAAAGAGGCAATTTTCTTATAATAATGTTTTATTGTACTACGAAAGGGAGAAGAATCTCAATAAGTCTCCTTAACTTATAGTACAATCAGCACACAGTTAAACAGTCTTCTTCTCATTAACTAATTGGGAACTAAAATAGCTTTTTACTACAATAAATTCTGTTATAAAATAACAAAAATATAACTAAATAAACTTTCTTCTCTGACACATAAACCACATAGTTCAAATTAAACTTATTAGATTTGATAGACGAGGAAAGACTTTCCGGATTATGTAAATATTTGACAAGAGAAAATAAACACTTTGATCGAGGGCTGCGTAAAGTTCGTCAGATAAAGTAGTACCGATTTTTTGGATAGTATCCAGAGGAACTGACAAAATGGCATCGCAGGTAAGAATGGTAGCATATTTGTGACTCAGTGCTCCCACCGCAAATTTAAGAGGGTTCAATGTTTGCAGTAAATTTTCTAAACCTTGTTCATTTACCTCATTCCAGCAATAATTTATATCAGCGAGTGCATGTTTGATGTTGTTTCTTCTTCTTCTTCTTTCGAATATGCCTATTTTGGATCACGCTTGCTCAACTGTTGGGCTTTGATCTGTGCCCAGTATTATCGCATCTTCTGCCGGTGTAACTCCTTTCTCTCTTCTGTCCAGGGGGTACCTTTCCTTCGGGGTTTTTCCTGAAATCCACGGACTTCCTTCAGGGTGCGTCTCAGAGACAGTTTGATTTGGAAATCTGTTATACCTAGTTTTTTAATAACCTTCTGGGTTTCTGTCAACCAAGTGGTACGAACCTTTTTGTTTTGCTAGAAGGTGAACAGACGGTTGGTTAGTCGGTTTGAAGGCAATCTTGCAACGCGGCCATAGTGGCCCCGTTTGAAGCTGTTTATTAATGTTAGAAATCTTTCTACAATTATCAGGTACTCTTTACGCTAAGTTATCGTCACTGTCACTAGAAAAAATATCCTAATCACATTGTTCTTCAATATCCTAGTAAGTTTTGTCTTCATCTTCTGTAATAGTTTTCCTTTTGTATATAATACATATCACAGCTAAGTGCACAGCGTGATTTATGCAGAGCACCATCTCTGTTGGGCTTTCTCTGCCAAACTTTTGCGAAACCGCTGCGCCAACCGTACTACTAGCCACAATGTGACGTTCAAGTTTTAAACCGAATTTGTCCAGATGTCTAAGCACCATATCTCCGCATTTTCCAGATATAAAAAACAGCCCTAGGTTGAATACTGTTCTGTCATCAGAATACAAGTTTATGTTTAAGTAACGACGGTTTTTTAAGCTCGTCCATTCATCAAGAGTTAGACTGAATCTACTATCAGAGTTTGTTATCGTTTGCAACTCGTTAACCACACTTGATTCTTGTTGTTCAAAATACTCTAGAACCAGTTCCATTGTCCTGCCTTCGCTTTTCGGTAGAGTTAGCTGTTTATGATGAAAAGCTTCTCGGATGAATTTACTACGAGTGACGGCCCTAATGGAAATACCGTCTTGTAGAACCAAACGTGCAATAATTTCGGAAATGTTGGTACAAGGTTGAAAAAAAAATGTTATTCACGGTCAGATTCAGATTGAGAAGACGATGTCGATGGCACTTCTTTTTCGCACGTTAAGTTCTGTTTTTCGACTTTTATTTTATGTAATTAATAAATAGCTAAATGTTTTAACAAAACATTTGTTGAGCCTTTATAGGATAATATTGTTTCTAGTGCAATTTTGCTAATATAAATTCTAAGGCGCTACTTAGTAATAATTTTCCGAGAATTTTGATAAATTCTGTGATCAAAGTGGGTACCTGGGTACCCGGGTCTGACAATGAAATAGTATCCGGGTACTAAAAATTTCATATACCCGGGTATACCCGGAGTACCCGGGTAGAAAACCCTCTTATTATCATTTTCATTTAGGATTATTCGACTTTGTCCTTTAGGTTTGTTGGCTAATTCGTTTATGGTGTACCACAGAGCTTTTTGTTTGTTTGTTGCCTTATCTATTCTCGCATTGTAATAGTTCCTTTTCGTACGGCGTATCAAATTGGAATGGCATATTTCATTTTAAAAAACGGATACTCTTTTTGCAACACAAACAGATCTTGCAGTTTACGACTTGATATTTTCAGTTCTTCTGTTATCCACGGATTAGAAGTCTTCTTTATTTTCATTATGGGGAAGTTCATGCTAAAATGGTACTGAATGGTATTGATGAGCTCCGCAGCTTTAACTTGAATCTTCTGACTCGGTGTTTCAAAACAACTCGCCCATGATTCCTCTTTTAACGCCGAAACGAAATGAGCTTTGTTTCTAACGCAGAAGTTACGAGAGTTTGATATTGCTGTTTATCTCGCAGTTTCAAATTTACATTAATGATCAGTAGGATTCTATGGGTCACGAGATAGTCGTGTCTTGTATTTCAATGTTTATGTTTCAATGATAATAGAAAACGAATAGCAGCATCGATGCGCATAGATATCCTTAAAAATATTAATTAGATTTCCAGTTCTCTTCGCGGGCGACCAAATTTCTTGAAAATTCGCTCGATTTTGACAATTTTATCAAGTCATATATCGCGAACAGGAGCTGTTAGCAAAATGCAATTTATATACAGTCGAACTTCCATAACACGAACTTCTGTAACTCCAATTTTTCTATTACTCGAATATTTTTGGAAATTCATACGTTTAGATAGCATTTCACATATAAATTAACTTCCATAACTCGAATTTCCCTTAACTCGTAATAAAAATTTGTAAAAAGGTAAAATTTTACATACAAAATAATCTCTGTAACTCCAATTTTTTAACCGCCGCGAATTTTCCAAAATTTATGATGCCGAATTTTGCCTACCATAAACCGTCGATAGTGCCGATAATGTTAATCCTCGGGCAGATACACTAACAACAATTATTTTGTTTTTCATATTTTATAATCACTAAAAACTCGAATAAAGCAAAACTAAGAATTTACCAGCGGGTGTGTTGTAGGAAGATTACGACAGGATATTAACTAATATTTCCCGACAATCGGTAATCCAAAAATAGACGATATATCCAAAGATATATCTTATATCCAAAGATATAAGATCAGCCAAAAGGTGCTATATATTAATGAAATTTTAAAGTTTAAACTCATTGCTGCTTCTTTCCCCTGCCGTACCAATTGCAAATATGAGTGGCCACAAAAGCAAACTGAGCCCATTCAGATCCGCGACTAACAATTGAATGAGAATTGAATTGAACAAGAAATGTCTGAAAGGCTCTCTGCATCCTGGTCAACTGTTCAGAAACACTTAAAAACGATTGGACAAAAGATTGGTAAAAAAAAACGATTGGTCAAAAGTCAATAGACAGGGTGTGCGGGTTCCGCATGAATTAAACGAAATTCACAAACAACAGCGTTGAATGATTTGTTCTTCATTATGAGTTATTGCCACCTGGTCAAACTGGAGATAGAAGGAAACTGGAGAAGTATACCGAAGATAACTGGAGAAGTAAACCGACAACAATTGACCAGGTTGAATGAGAAATTAAGTCAAATACGTCCGGCGTTGGTTAACAAAAAATGCGTAATCTTGCTTCACGATAATGCCACATTCTGCGAAAGACACCTTCAGACCAACAAATGGGTTGGGAAATTTTGCCACATCCGAAATATTCACTGGACCTGGCGCCATGGGATTACCACTTATTCAGATCATTCGAACATCATATTCGGAATAAAACATATAGCAATAAAGGTGCCATCGAAAATGAATAAAACTCGTTTTTAATCAGGAGATACCTGAACTTTACAAAAAGGGTATTCAAAATCGGGTAAACGTTGACAAAAAGGTTATTTCAAACAATGGAAATTATATTTTGAGTTGATAAAAAATATAAAATTTTATAATAAATGATATTTAACTTTTTTGTAAAAAAAGGAATACTTTCCGGTACCCTAATATTTCTATAAGTCCAATTTTCTATATCTCGATTTTTTTTTCATGAACTATGGCAATTCGACTTAGGGAAGTTCGACTGTATTTACAACCAGGAGGGAAGACACTTTCAGGGATAAGGTGCAGAATACTGATTTGAATGAAACTTAGGGTTGCGGACTTTTTCCTGGTGTAACTGTTGTTAGTCGTTTTAGGCACTGTTTCGCGAAGATCGGAAATCAAAAATGAAGCTTCTACATTGCTTGGTTTAAGAAATAATCGGAAAAGAAGGATAGTTAAACCATACTTGAGACGCAAGATTACTCTGACGTCTGTTTAACTTGTCTAGTTTACTTAGTCTAATCTGCTTAATCTATTCTGTCTAATATACAGCTATGTAGTCAAATTTGCAGAGCATTGCTCTCATGTTCTTAATTTTGTAGATTGCGTTGTATTTTCAAATTTAACTTTTCCAGACTAACTCTACTATTACTATACTTGTCGCAGCGACCCCGTGGAGTGATCACGTGATAGTACGTAGTGACGTTGTAAAAAGCCAGATTTACACTGATTTCTTTTAAATACCTAGTTCAGGGATGGCGAACCTATGACCCGCGGGTCAGAAACTGACCCACACAGGCTTTTTAAGTGACCCAGGCATTGATTTTCTTACTTTTATTACTTTCTTATCAAAGTTTCTCAACCACAAAGGTATGCATATTAAATATATCAAAATGAAATTTCTTCTCCAATTATTGTATTTTAAATATGTTGTGTAGGATCATTATTTGAATCGTGTATAAAAGTATAAAAATCGTGCGTAAAAGTTCAATGTAAATCAAATGGAGTTTCATTATTAAATGATTTCTGTTTGTTGGTACTATGGCAACAACTCGCGTCACTAAACAAAAAACATAGACGTGGTGAAAATGTTCTGACCTCTATTAAAATTAACTTAATTTTAAGTCTGGGCCCCTCAGTCTGGATTTGTCTGGCTCTAACATAACTTAATCTAATCTAGATTAAATCTAAGTTTACCTAGATTAAATCGATCAAAATAGTGTTCCCGTAACTGTGCGTTTTAACTAGTTAGCAACTTTTGCCACGGGGGCGCTGAACGTTCTAAGAAACATTGGTTCTTTTCAATATCTTAAGCAGAATATTCCAAATCTTTTAATTGAATTTAATTGTATAATACATCAGGAATTTTTATGGACTTTTTAATTTTTTTTAATTGATTTTATTAATTAATACGTTACATAAGTTCTTATAAAGCGTTAGAGTTTTGTCTAAAGAGTTTTTGACTAACTTGTTTACTTCTGGTATCATCCCTTAAAGTTGACTTGGCACAAATTGAATCTTCACTCGGTTTTTTGCAAGTTTTTGCATAAAAAACAAAATTGCAGAAAATTGGTTAAAGCAACTTTTATTGAGAATTAAATTCTCCATAACTCTTATTTAAAACACTTTTGTCTATTCCATCTAGGTTCTGAGTAATAACCTGTCAAACATTCAACTTTTTTTTTAATAATCTGCTTTTAAATCTGTGAAGTAAATATCAATTTCTTATAACGCCATGCGAAATTTTTGTAATTTTTAAAAAAGATTCTTAGACAACATTAAATTTGCAACAAGTTTTGTCTAAAACGTTTCTCTAAATTCTTTACTTTATTGTGTGTTAGTCTGTCCGTCTGTCCCTATATGTGGTTGTTTGTGGAATCGTAGCTCCTAAACAAATGTACCGATTTTGATACAGTTTTTTTTATTTGAAAGCTGACGTGAGTGAGGAGGTTCTTAGCTATAATTTATGACGATCTGTTCATGCGCATGATGACCATCCGCTCATTTCCTTCTTGATAAAATTAATCTGCAAATTTGACACAAGGGTTTGTCCAGTTTCGTATATCCAAACTTGTATTTGAAAACTAGCGTGATCGAGAAGGTTCTTAGCCATAGTTTATGAAGATCTGTTCAGGCATTTGATGATCTTTTACTATTAATACTTATTATAACTTATTAATATTTTGATGATGAGCGTCTCCGCGTCAGGGAACTGCTAAGTAAATCAGGTAATAAAACCAGAATACAAAGAAATAAAAAGAAGATTGGAAATGATAGAGCGTGGATTATACTTACTCTGTGTAAGCAACGTACGTAAGTAATACAACAACAATATTCAATCGTTTAGTTTTCAGTCTTGATTCATTTAGTTAGAAAAATTCGCAAAATAAAGACAACGAGGTTTAGTCTTACCTGTCTGCGCGTTCTCTTTAACGCAAACGTAACGCATATCGAAACTCTGCAGGAACTTAGTAGACCTTGTAAAAAAGATTGATACATATAAGTTCATACGTATTTTCTATTTGTTATACCTACGTGGGTATTACTAATTATACTTCTTCACATAGCGGTCCCTCGACGCGGGGACGCTCATCATAAAAATATTGATAGGTACTTTTAATGGAGATAAATGGACAAGAAAGAAATTTTATTTTTTTGCCTTTTAGAGATTTTTTTTTTGTGTCGGGGATTGCTTAAAATTTTAATTTTTGTTTTATTAGATATTATACCTTAAATTTGACAACCCAAAGCAGCTTTTAAGCTTCATTCCGTTTTTCTTGCAATTTTCTGCATAAAAACACGAAATAACAAAAAATTGTTGAAAGTAGCTTTTATAGAGAATTAAATTCTTTACAACTTTTATCTAAAAAAAAATTTTCCTAAAATTCTTAGTTTTGAGTTATAGTCCTCCAAACTTTGAACTTTTACTTAACCCTTTCGTCCCTGAATATAAATATTTTCTTTTAAATGCAAATTTAAACGTATTCATGTTATATATACTTAGTGTCATATAATTGAATTCTGCTATTAAAATTTAAAATATTTGTTTGGGGGCGGCTCTCATATGTACCATCATATGTACTCATATGTACCATCAGGTACGAAATAGTAAAAATATATAATAATAAAAAATAATAATCATTCCAATAATACTTTATTAATTACTATTTTACATGGTACAACATAAAGCATTGTTTGCACAAAGGAATACTACATTCGACGCAAATTGTTTTAGTCCTTGTTTGTTTGTTTTCTCTCGCACAGCGTGCACACCTTCTTCTTGTTTCCCCTTCTACGGGTAGATGTAAAGGTGTTTTTGCAAATAGTTTTCTTTTCTTCGAAATAGCTCCCCTTCTGGGAGTAGGCAAAGATGAATTTTTTATCCCCTCCACAATCAATCCTTCAGCAAGTTCAACTATAAAAGAAAGGTATGGAATTTTTTCATTCTTCCGTCTCAAATCATTATACATGATCCATGCATTTACTGCCATACTGAAGCAAGTATAAAAAACTTTCTTCCACCATTTAGCGGATTTCCTATCATGATCATACAATCCCATGAGTTGATCAGCTCGATCAACTCCGCCCATTTTCTGCCGATAAAATGCATACCTGCTTGTTGACGCCATTTAGAGCCTTTTTACATAGAATATACTAAACAGTTTATAATATATTTATGTCTTACTTGACTAAAAAAGCACTTCTAGCACAAGAAATTACTTCACCATATCACTATTTGCTTGAAAATGAATAGCTAACCTCAAAATGCGACATATGTATAAGCTAAGGCGCGCAACCGAATTCAATATTACGGCATGGTACAATCCTCGTTTCTATAATACGCATAATTTATTTTTAAGGCAGTTTAAAACTTCACTGGTACATATATGTACCAATCGGGACGAAAGGGTTAAATTAGATTTTCGATTTTTTCAGAAAACTTTCAAAATTAATAAAAACCATTGCAACATTAATATGTTATAATATAGACAATTCAATTCTCTGCTAATGTTGTTAAAACCACTTTTGTCTATTTTGTCTGTTTTTCTCAAATTTCTCCCATTTAGACTTCCCTTCAAACCCTTCCAAAAACCACAAAACAAGTGATAAAACCAAACAAATTTTCTTTTAGACAAAGTACTTAACTTAACAGTTTTTGTCTAAAATATTTTCACGTATTTTGTTACAACTTCCAAGTTACAATGAATCAAACCCAAACCTTGTCTAAGTCCTATTCCCTCTAAATTTTTTAAAATTTCCAAACCAAAATTTTTTAAAACAAAATTAACTCCGTTTTTTTTAGACAACGGAATTTTCTACAAATATTGTGTAAGCCACTTTCATTTCTTTTGCCTAATTTCTAAGTTACAACCAATCAAACTCAAAACTTAGTACGATTTCACGATGACATAACTTTTGTACGGCTTATCACAGTGACTTCTAGTTTTTACTAGTCGATTCAGCGTCCCAAAATTAGTCGGAAAACTTATATCGTATTCATAAGAAGCTTCTAATTCAAAAATACCATCGAACATACAGTATAATCTTAGTAAAATACTTAGGGGAACCCGGGGCAGAACGGGGTACCAAGTTGAAAATACGTTTTTAAAATACGAAAGGGTTAATTAAGAGAGAATAAAATTTTTCTATGAACAGATTATAATGTAATAATCTCAAAAATATAATGATATTGAAAGAAAAGAAAAAAACATCCGTTTTTTTATTAAAGTCATTTGCCCCGTTCTGCCCCGGTAGTGGGGCAGAACGGGGTGGTAAGGAAAAGTAATTATAAAATCTTATAAAACTAGTGAAAATGCAGAAACAAAAGTTTGCTCTATTTATTTAGTTTTAAGTGCCCATAAAGGCACTTTCCTTTGGTTATTCTCTCTTCAGCTCCTTATTTTTTTCACTTTTCTTGAGGTACTTTCCTTTGGTTATTACATTCTTAATTTTATTCTCTTTCTTAAACATTTTTTTCTTGCTCTCTCTTCTTTGGCTAACTTTTTCCCGTCTTTATCCTTAATAGTGGCTTCTAACTCTTTTTTTGTATGGGGAATCTGTTAAGACAGCGTCTTCCCCCTCTTCCGATTCTCCCTTTTCGAGCTTTCTTTAACTTTTGGAATTGGCATAAGAATTTCAGGTGAAACATGAAATGAAGAGGTCATGTTAGATGTTGTCATCCAAGAGCACCCAGGAGTGGCAAGACTTGACTCATTAAATCGGACCTTCTTAGCCGGCGTGTCATCATTAGAGTTGGCCGAATTCTCGTCAGCCGGTGTGCTACACGAAGGCAATTCTGACTGTTCGGCTCCAGATACGATGACCTATTCACTTGAAGGACTACCAAGTCTGATGTCAGTTGTGCTTGCTGGGAGAAAATCGGCGTCGGTGAATATGGATTGGTCAGTTGGCCATATTCCTGTAGTTTTTAAACCATTGATAGCTGCTTTCATTGTTGCGCTTTGGATAAAAGCTGAACCAAAAAGCGTTGATATTTGAAATAGAGTTACGGCTTTCCCCGGGTTGCTTCGTTGCCATTTTCGAAGCTCATTGCTGTAATGAAGACTTAAAGGCTTTATAAAAGAAACATCAAGAGGCTGAATCCTGTGAGAGCAATGTGGTGGTAGACATAGCAACGAAACGCCACTCTCCCTCGCGTAGTCTATAACCTTAAGGTTCTTGGTATGTGTTGAATGGCCATCTAATATAAGAAGAACCGGGTAATCTTTTGATGCCTTAGAAAATTCCACAAATTTTCGAAACCATATGAGAAATAACTCAGCAGTCATCCATCCAGTGCTATGCACCTCAGCCCAACCTCCTGGTGATAATCCTAATTCAAATCCTTTCTGCTTCTTCTTTCGAGGAAAAATAAGCATTGGGGGCATGTAATTACCGCTTGCCGACATACAAATAAGGCAGGTTACCGTTTCGCCCCTTTCTGCGGATGTTAACGATCCGACTTGACGTTTCCCTTGCAAGCTATGATCTTTGATTGATTTTTGGGGTTCACTGAAACACCCGTTTCATCGCAATTAAATATTTGACAAGCCGTTAGTTTGAACTTGTCAACTAAATTCGTTAGTAAAGAAAAAAAATTATCTACAGCTACTTTATTAAAGCCCATAGCTCTTGCACCAGATGTTGCGAACAGATAAAGTAGGTTGTCGCTTAAGGAATCCATTGGCCCAACCTTGGTCTGCGATTCCATTTTGAAATCTATTACCAATGCCATTTCTTATAGCCAACTCATAAGCTAAACTACGCAAGTCTTTCATTGTTAAACCGAATAATCTAGCCTCCATTGTTTTTAAGTAGTTAACGAGCTCAAGTTCCTGCTCTTCTGTAAATATGTTTTTAAATTTCCCAGCCATTTTATCAATTTTATAGTAGGGGTTTTCCCTTCTTTTTTTATCGTATCTTTCCAGAGTGGACTGGGGAACATCAAATTGGTTCGAAGCCTTCAAATACCCAGATTGGCCAGAAATAGCCATCTCGATAGCATTATTCATTTCCTCGATAGACCATGATTGCCTAGTTGTTTTTTTCTTATAATTTCGAACCATCTGAAATTTGAAAGCGAAAGAATAAGGTACCCCATTTCGCCCCACCCGTTCCGCCCCGGGAACACGATTGAGGTTAGGAAGTTCCAGTAACTCGAGGAAGATACGTAAACAAACATTTAACTACACGAAACGAAAGACAATTAAACGTACTTCAAGCATGTAGTAATTATAGTTGTAATGTAAACAAGTATTTATACCTTACCTTAATTATAAAATCATTAAAAGTTATAATACAGGAGTAAAAAATGAAACAATGAAAGTCTCAAGCACGAACGCTCAAAAAACCAGACTAAAATGGCTGCCGTAGTTGAGCGGTAACAGGTTGTTCTAGTTTTACTTATTGCCGCTCGCTGGCAGCGCCTCCTTGACACTGAAAAACGTCGAACTTCATTCCGCCCCGAACCCCGTTCTACCCCGGGTTCCCCTATACAGTATAATCTCGATAATCCGACCCATATGGGACCAGACAACCGCCGGATTATAAGAAAGAGTGGTGGGAGGGAAGAGCGCGAGTGGTCTCCTGACCGCCGGAT
Organism: Phosphuga atrata; assembly: GCA_944588485.1. Classification (NCBI taxonomy): domain Eukaryota; kingdom Metazoa; phylum Arthropoda; class Insecta; order Coleoptera; family Silphidae; genus Phosphuga; species Phosphuga atrata. Next base: position 60,865,782 of record OX155899.1, read on the forward strand.
TACTGGACGTTTCGTCCGATTAACCAACGGCCGAATTACCGAGATTATATTGTATACATTTTTTGATTTCGACCTTTATTTTTTGCTCTCCACTTCCAAAGTAGAAGTTTTAAAACAAGAAGGAAAACTGAATTTTGTAAAAGTCTTATAAGTGAGAACAAAAAAAGGAGTCTTTGACCTCTCTCCTCTTTTCCTAGTGATGCCACTGGCCTAGTGACCCACGAGCTAGAACGCAAAAGACAAAATTTGACCCACTACTCAAGAAGTTTCGCCATCCCTGATCTAGGTACTTACCACTTCCTAGTTAATTGTAAACAAAGTCTAGGAAAAGACTAGATTTATAGATAAAATGTAATCAATAATTTTAACTAAGCCAGAAACACTGAAAACTCAAGAGCACGTGCCATACAACCGGACAGGTCGACTCGTTTAAAGTTTCGGCTGCGTGATCTACGCTACAAAACCGTTTGCACTGACCAATAGGGAATCATCCCCCGATGAAATCACGTGAAGATCACGCAAGTTTATTACTCCATCGGGTGGCTGCGGCAACTACAGTACAGCAGATCTAATATCTAATTGTAAAGATCGACTCGAAAAGATATTGGTGCTTATTATTCTTCTATATGTGCTTACTCACACAAGTAATGTTTTGTCTTTATTACCTATTAAAAGAAACATTTCTTTTTAAATTTCCCATCCAGTTTCATCTGTTTTATATAGCAGTCTTATTCGGCTTGTAAATCGTTTTCGCTTTATGTGTTCTTCGGTATTGATTTAATAGTAGTACTTGCATCCACGACTACCTAACAAACATTTACGTTTTGTCAATTAACTTAAACATCTGTAATTTTACCTTAATATCTGACTCGAAGCCGCAATTATATTTAGTTTCAATGCCACAAAACATAAATAATATGCAATGAGCTAATTTTTCATTGCTTTTTAAAAAATAAAGCAATTGAAAATATCATGCAGTTTCTACCTCTGTAATGCAAGTGCTTTTTCTAAATATTTTTTTATTTTGCCATTCCATTAACTCCATATGACCAGAACAATTTTATTCCATGTTTCGAGGCGCTATTGCAATCAATACGGCATCTGAGCGCCGCAGAACCGTATAATATCAACGTGGTGCAGTAATAAAAGTATGCCATTATGACCGAAATGGATTTCACTTCTGTTTTTCTTTCTGCATTTCTAAGAAATATAAAGATTCAACATCCACACCATCCAGCCGTTTTAAAGAGACATTACTCTTATTTTTATTAGGCGAATTCCGTCTGATGCTACCCCGTTTATAATTAAATTACACCATGAAGAATTATTTTCATTGGAATATGAATTGAAATATATCGCCATAAAATAAATTAATAACTTTATTGCGCAATAAAATCTCGAGAATTGCAGTTTCACTAACTGGAAACTTCCTCTCTAAACAATAATACCCTTTAATTTATTAGTCAAATGAACATAATTAAATTTTGTTCGTAGCGATGAGATTTAAACCATTTTTACGTGTCAGAAAGCGGAGAAAAGGATCAAACTTAGTTGTCCCCTCCGAGGGGTTTCCAACCCTCATTGCACGCAAGGCAAATGACAAACCGTCAGTGTCAAACGAGAGCAGTGTTTACACGCCACCCCGAACATATTCGAATCCCACGGGGTCGCAGCCCCACCGTTGAACTCGAAGAATTGATTCGAGATTAGAGACGTTGGATTCTCTATTTGCATACGGCGTTGCATTTGACACTCAAGCGGTTGCGTTCGTCTTTAGCTCACCAGCTTACACGGAAATTCAATTTGAGCGTTAAATTGCTCTCGGAAACTAAACGAATGTAACGACCGTGCGTAATTGGTTATGATATTAATTCGCAAAAATTATGAAAATCGCTCTGATAATAACAGGCAGGTGATTATTCGGTAATGAGGGAAACGTTGTATGTGACGGTATTAAATTAACATTAAAACTTGCCGTTCGTAGATAGGAGCTACACATTTGATTCAGGTGATCGACTCTAAATGCATAATCGTGATAGGATACGTCGCTGGGACATGTTGATTATGTTCCATTCTATGTGCCCAGTCAGTGTATTGGGAGCCGTATATGCAAGTATGGATTTATCGTGGACGTGGATCATAACAATACACCGCTAGACTAGCCAGTAGTAAATCACGTTAGACTAATTCTAGTTCAAAATCGAGACTTTACAAGTACGTCGTGCATAGCGCAAGGGTCATAAATTATTGTAACTTGTTTGGACGTTTATAAGAATTGATCGATTGTCCCTTAGGAATTTAACTCCATTCCATTCGCCCCCAAAATTAAACTAAATACCAACTATAAATCCCCATCACGAATATAATCATTACATTAAATTAACAATTTAAATTCACAAATAATTTCAGTTGACTATTATTTTCTTAAATTCATTAACATACCATTATTAATAATTTAGCATTGTGTTGGTTTAAAAATGTGCAAACTAAACAATCTTTTACTATCTAGCGAAGTTTTTCTTTTGTGTTTCAGTGATATTTCCTCCGCGAGTAAATATTTAGATACGGAGCGATGTGAAGGTAAATACAAACGTCTATATTGTAGATCGGTGCTCCGCAAAGAACATCACCGTTCTTTGCGGATATTCTTTCTTAGATATGGTAACTGCAAATATTTCTCCATTTATTGAGAGTTGGTTAATATAAAAATGTTTGCCGAAGTTTTGTAGATTCCATTTGTCCAACATTCAAATATTAAGCTAAATGCATTTCCAAATTAAGATTACTTTCCGACGAATATTTCATCGGATATTAAGTTATGAGAACGAGCGGTTCAATGAGATCGTGTTATAGCAAATTTTGCAATACCAGGCTTTTTATGATAACGAGCAATTCAATGACATCGTGTTATAGTAAATCGTGCAATACGAGACTATTTCCCGTTTAACACGAATTATATAAAATTACATTTCTATGAAAACTTTTTAATGAGAATAATGTTGCAATAATGTCGCCGCAAAATATTCACCGTGTTGTAGGAACTCGCGCTGAGACATTTCACGTTAAAAGAAAGTCTGGTACTATATTTTATCATAAAACAATAAAAATTACGATTTCTAAGTATGTCTAATCTTGCCTGAACAGATATAGTTAACGTAGCTAGCTGTATGAGAAACGTTTCTGAGTTTTCTTGTTTGTCAAGTTTTGTCTGTTTTGTTTTGTTTGCCTGTCAAGTGTTGCCTCTCTAGTATTGCCTGCCCAGTCTAGCCTTGTCTGTGCAGTATTGTCTGTCCAGGCTTAGCTGTCCAGTTAGTTGTATTATAGTAAAAGGGTAACGAGCCGTCAATGTACTAAAAAGGGGGCAACAAATTTGATAATTTTTAAAATTATATTAAAAATATTTATGTATTACTAAACAATTACATTTCTTAAACAACAATTTTGCAAAAGATACTGGTATTTTTTAAAAATAATTTCGCGGACCAGCCGTTTCCGGGGGCGGCTAGGTGAATTTTTGAACTGTTTTCACTTTTTCACCCACAACTCGAACTCGATGACAAGCGGAACGTCGCCACTCACCCGACTGCCACCACAATTCTCGACATTTTTCTTGAGAGATCAGAAAACCCACACCTTCTTGCAAAAAAGTTGTCAATTTTGGACGCCTAAATGACGCGAATGAAATGACGGCTGTGACACATCCGCACCGGAAATCGCTGCACGTGAGTCGTCTTTTGGTTACGAGAATTTTGACGCGCGGACCCTCTCAGAACGCAGCCACCGCAGGAAGCAGCGTTTTAGTCGGACGGCCCAGATTCGAAAGTGTGAATAACGTCGCCGACAAAAGTCGCAGAGACACGAGTGTAATGTCGGAGGACGCGTTTCGAAAGTCTCGTCTGTCTAGTCTTGTCTGCTCACAGTTCCACAGGGTTCGGTTCTTGGGCCGATACTGTGGAACATATTTTATGATGAGGTTTTGAGATTGAGGCTGCCAGACGGGGTTACACTCGTAGGGTACGCTGATGACTTACCGGTGGTCGCTGTCGCAAGAACGGAAGGAAGCCTGAAAGCGATAATGAATGACGCAATTGGTAGGATTGATCGGTGGATGGGGGAAAAAGGGCTTTTTCTGGCTCCCCACAAAACCGAGGCGGTCCTGCTAATTGGGAGAAGAAAGCTGCGTGAACTAACAGTGCGAATGGAGCCAGTTGACGTACCGGCTCGGGAATCTATAAGACACCTTGGGGTAGAGCTTAAGCGAAATCTCTGTCCGATCAGGTCACCCAGGTGGTGAGCAAGGCTACAGCATGCGTGAGAGCCTTTGGACGGCTGATGCCCAACATAGGTGGGCCGTTGGCCTCCAAGTGGAGGGTTATGAATGCGGTTGTGCACTCCATTCTCCTGTATGTGGTGCCGGCATGGCTAAATTCGTTCAGGATTGAATGTTATAGAGCGAGACTCATGAGAGTGCAAAAGTGTATGCTGCTGCGGGTGTGCAGCGCATACAGGACTGTTTCTGGCGACGCCGTGGCGGTCGTTGCTGAAGTTATCCCGTTAGATCTTCTGGCGCATGAGAGGAAGAGAGTTTGGGGAGGTAATGACCCTAGAACTGAAAGGGAAAAAACAATGCGTGTATGGCAAGAGCTATGGGTGAGGTCGGAAAAGGGAGCCTGGACCAGGCAACTGATTCCGACTATCGATGAATGGGTCAACCGTGGGCACGGGGAGGTGAATTATCATCTCACCCAGGCGCTTACGGGGCATGGATGCTTTGGGTCTTACCTGGTGCGCATCGGAAAACTGGTTCAGGCGCACTGTAGGTATTGTGGAACGACTGAGGACACTGCGGAGCATACCATCTTCGAGTATACGAGATGGGAGAGAATGAGGAGCGCTGCAGAATGCAAGGTGGGAGAGAATGTAAATAAGGAGAGTATGATGAGAATCATGCTCCACAGTGAGTATGAATAAGGCGGGGCGTGCTGACTGGATGATAGGATATATAATGAGGAGAAAGGAGAAGGATAAAAGGGAAGAGCGTAAGGCGGGACGAGGGGTTGCTACGCGCGAGCCGTGCGTACCAACGCCCCCCTTAGCGCGAATGGGGCGCACAAATTTATTGTAATCTCTGATGTGAGGGGGGCGCACGGCGCGACCGGCACAACGAATGAATGCGGATGAATGTTTTTGACATGAAAGTGGGAGGAACTTAATGAAGTTACGGTTTTTGCTGGGGGGGGGGGGGGGGGGGGGTCTGATTGGTGGGGTTTTTTTAGTGGGTCGCCCCATTTGTGGGCAGCCCCACACTACCACTCGACATGGGTCGGGAGATGTCTGTTTGCAGATTTTCACCTCCAAATTTTTTCTGCTACCGCCAAACACTCAAATGCCAATTGAGGATCTAAAAGGGGTTGTAGATGCTTTGTTCCCACAACAAGAACCTATTGCCTGGGAACAACCAGAGGTTAAGGAGATATCGCAATTTACCGAGGAACTCACCAACACAAAACACCGGATCCACTATGGTAGAGCGCCGGGTCCAGATGGCATCCCACCTGAGGTTATTAAAATTGCAGTCCTCGATCAATCAAAATTTGACCTAGATGTAATGAATAAGACAATAAGACATGTAATGAGACACATAAAGAACATGTAATGACACATGTAATGAATTATGTGCCGGGAACTTTCCCAAGAAATGGAAGTGCGCAAGGCTTGTCCCGCTCCGCAAGGATGACAAACCGTTTGACGATCCCTCATCATATATGCGCCTATATATTCTGCAGAAGTCGAGGAAGCTGCTAGACAGGCTCCTTGTGGACAGATCCACTACCAGCGCAATTGAAATGGTCCTAAAACTTGCAGAAGAAGCTAGAAGTGGCACCTAAAGGACAAAGAAGATAAGTGCACTAATTACATTTGACATTAGCAATGCATTTAACAATAAACTTAATAGGTCGGAACTAATAGGTAGGAACACAGCCTGAATATATGAATATGTTCAACCTTTCCGGAGCTCTATAACATTATTGAGTATTTTTAGGACTACCAGCTTTTAACAGTACCAGTTTGAAAGTAATAATGAAGGAACTAACCGAAAGAGGAATAACGCGTTACCTCCTGCGCAAGGCAAGAAACATCCATAATAGAACACTGCTGGACAGAAGCGAGAAAGGAGTTACATCGGCAGAAGATGCGATAATACTGGGCAAAGATCAAAGCCCAACAGTTGAAGAAGCGTGGTCCAAAGTAGGCCTATTCGAAAGAAGAACACTGCTGTTTCAGGTACATGGAGTTTCGGTAGAGAGAGATCTGAGTAGCGGGGTCCAACAAGGTTCAGTCTTAGTACCCACTTTTTGGAACACCCACTTTGTGGAACACCCTACACGACGGCGCCCTAAGACTGAAAATTCCGCAGGATGCCACACTCATTGACTTCGCGAACGACCTGGCGCTCGTGGTCTCAGCAAAAACGGAACCCATGCTAATGCAAACGGCAAACGGCGCAATTCGCTAAGTAATCGATAAGACAACATCAAACAACCTGAACCTTGCGTCCGAAAAGTCTGAAGCAGTGTTACTAACCGGCCTAAAGAGACTCAATGCTATAAAGTTTAAGTCCAAGATACATATATAAGCCCAAAGAAAGATATAACATTCCTTGCGGAAGTCATAGAGCCTTTGTCTTGTCTGTCTAGACTTGTCTGCCTAGTCTTATCTGTCCTGTCTGTCTATCTTTATTGCTGTCTCTTGAGCATCAATACTAATCTCATTGCTAATTTCTTAGCTCAAAAATATTAAAAAAAAATTTTTTTAACTCCACAATGAGTAGCAAAAAAACCCAGGGGAAAACCCTTTCCAGAAGCGCGAAGCACTGAAGAGAACTCCACCAAAAGCTGAAGATGTGCCCAGTGACCAACAGAAGTCACCACTTCGGATTAGATCCGCTTCTTTCACCGGTCTTACCGACATCGACGGAAGCAAAGGAAAACCAGGACAGGAAGGTGCATCCCCAACCGAAAAAACCCGAAACGGAAAAGGATCCAATTGAGAGCTCAGAAGAGAGTGACAAAGACATGGGACAAAGAAGGCAGTATCAATAGCCCAAGAACTAAAATGGCTCATCGTAGCCAACGCAGAAACCAACGACGAGATTAAAAAGTCAGCAGAAGGTCTATGCTCCCTCATATCCGCAATAGGAAAAACTTGTGTCCACCAAGATCGACCAAGGGTAACTCAGGGATGCCAAACAGAAATAATCGATCCCGCGCTGGATCAAAGGAGAGAAGAAGTAAAAAAAAATCTTTACAAGCTTCAGGAAGCCATGAGAAGGGGATCCAATTACACGAAATTCCAGGACATATGCAACGACTATTGGCCACAGGTAGCATACCGAAGAGTTAGCGAAGGACATGGTAATCCAATGAGAGCAGCGCTGGACTGGGACTTGGGCTGGTGCGTTGCTGATGATCTTAGTCCCGAGCAAGGAGTGCCGTTTGCACTTAGCCAAGCATACACTACGCCACAAGAACTGGAATCTCAGGAAAAAGAACCAGGCAAAGTGGTCCTATCTAAGATACTCAATCGGAGTCCCAACAAAGGAGGGTGACATCAAAAACGTTGACCGGTACATCTACCATGTTGTTGCTCGGAAAAAACAGAACGAAACACTTAGTCCTGAAAAAAGTTTCAACTGCATAAAGGAGCTAAAAAAACTGATGACACAAAATGGTAGAACTAAACTGGCATTTGCCAACCATTTGTGACCGAATGGCCAATGATAAACAAACAGCTAGAATTAATTTTTCCTGACCAGGAAATTGAGATCTGGGTGTACTCGCCGAAGGGGCGAAACGAGAAGGCAGACGTGCCGAAGGAATGGACCCTTAACAAAGAACATGAAGGAAAAAAGAAAGAAAAAACAAACTGGAGCAGTGTTCATAAAGGAAAGAGGCAAGACCTACGCAGGGCTACTGAAGAAAGTAAGAGAGGAAATAAACCCCGAGACCTCAGGTTCACAAATCGTCGGCATTAGGCAAACGAAAGCTGGAGACTTGTTTCTTGAGACCAAAGGGGGAAACACATCCGACCTGGTGCAACTTATAGCACAAACATTGCCAGAATATAGTCCACACCAAGCTATAGTCCACACCAAGGACATTGATGCCGTCACAAGCGCAGAGGAAATAAAGCAATCTAAGTTAAAATAAAGAAGTTTAGATCTGCTTATGGTGAAAGACAAGTGGCTACTGTCGTTTTACCAAAAAACCTAGCAAGTTTTCTCCTAGAAAAGGGAACACTCAAAATAGGGTGGATATACTGCCGCATTAGAGAACGAATTGAGCTTAAGAGATGCTATAGATGTTGGCAAACGGGTCACCACGCCACTGACTGTAAGGGCCCAGACCGACAAAAACTTTGTTTCAGATGTGGCAAAGCAGGTCACAGAGCCAAAGGTTGTGAGGAAGAGCCATACTGCCTCATCTGTGACATAAAGGGACACCGAGCTGACACGGGATCATGTCCAGCCTTCAGGAAAGCACTGGCGGAGGCAAGGAGGACAAGAGAAAAAAATGCTTAAGATAATCCAAATACATACCGCGAGATGCCGTGCAGCACACGATTTGCTGATTGCCACGGCTCTAGAACTGAACGCGTATATAGCAATAATTTGTGAACCAAACAAAAAACTGGCCACCAGTGCTAAATGGTTCACAGGTGAAGAAAAGGACTCAGCGATTTGGATCAAAAACCGAACAACATCAATAGTAAACACCGGCTTCGGACAAGGTTTCGTGTGGGTAGAGTTAGCTCAACTCACAATATTCAGTTGCTACTTCTCACCCAACAAAACAACTAACCAACTGTCCAAATCTTTAGAACTGCTAAATCAGTGTATCAAGCTCCAAAGCAAAAGAGGGATAGTAGTACTGGGGACCCCCATGCTTAGAAAAAAGGGGAAACATTGTGACAGATTGGGCAGTGGATCTTGATTTGGTCATCCAGAATAAAGGAGATAGTTACACTTTTGTGAGGGGAAACTCGGGCTCCACCATAGATCTTACCTTTTCTACCAACTCCATAAGCGACAGGTTCCTAGGATGGAGGGTACTCGAAACAGAATCTCTGAGTGACCACAGATACATCTTGCACACCATAAGGCAACATGTAAGACCACAAAAAATGTCAAAGTCACCAACAAGCGGCTGGAACTCACAACAACTGCAGGAGGAGAAAATTCGAGAATGCTTGACAGAGCAGTTTCAAAATAAAATTACCGAAAACGCTGAGACACTGACTCACGTGATGAGCAGAGCGTGTGACGTCACCTTGCGAAAGTTTGGAAATAAAAAACCCCAGAGGCCAGTATACTGGTGGACCGATGAAATTGCTGACACGAGATTTAAATGCATAGTCGCCAGAAGAAAATACCAGCGCCAAAGAACCAAAAAAACTAACGAAGAAAATATTAAATTGCTTAAACACGAATATAAACGCTTAAAAAAGGAATTACGCCAGCTAATATACAATTCCAAACAAAGCCACTGGAGGAAACTGTGTATGGAACTGGACAAGGACACATGGGGAGACGCGTTCCAAAAAATAAGAAGGAACTTAAAGATTCATCCTCAAAATCTCCCAATGTCGCTGGAAGGAGCGCGTCAAGTCGCGGACGTATTATTACCAGAGCATGCTCCCTTTGACTGGCTACAACCAGAAGTCATAAATACGCCCCACTTCACGAAAGAAGAACTTTCTATTGCCAGCAAGCGCATTAGAAACGGTAGAACACCTGGCCCCGACGGTGTACCACCTGAGGTAGTGAAGATAACAGCTGCACATCAATCCGACTTCGTCCTGAAAGTCATGAACAACTTGCTAACCGCCGGAAACTTTCCAACTAGATGGAAGCGTGCGAACCTCGCCCTCATCAGGAAGGGGGATAAACCAATAGATGATCCCACATCCTACAGGCCTATCTGCTTACTCGACGTATGTGGGAAACTGTTAGAACAACTTTTACTAACGAGATTGAAGGAAGAGCTCCAGACAGGAGTCGGATTGTCTAAGCACTAGTATGGGTTCAGGGAAGGACGATCCACCATCACGGCCCTAAAATATGTACTGGAAGTCGCAGAACAGGCCAACAGTGGGTCCCAGAGAACCAAGCAAATGTGTGCTCTCCTAACATTCGATGTTAGTAATCCGTTTAACAGTGCATCGTGGAAGCATATTATGGACTGTTTAACAACTAGAGGCATATTCCCCTATCTATTGCGGATGCTGCGAAACTACCTCAGTGGGAGAAGCATCATACTGCAAGGAGATCGACGGACTGAATAGAGAAAAGTTAGTAGTGATGTTCCACAGGGTTCGATATTGGGACCCACTTTGTAGAACATACTATACGACGGAATTCTGACAATGAGGCTTCCAGTGGGGGCTACTATAATCGGCTTCGCAGATGATATAGCACTGATCGCTAGAGCCAGGACAGAACAAGAGTTAATGCAAAAAGCAAACCATGTAACATCCCTAATCAGTGCGTGGTTGAAAGAAAAAAACCTGAGTCTAGCACCAGAAACAACTGAAGCTGTCCTCCTCACGGGACTGAGACAACTTTGCCCCATATTATTTAAAGTGGAAGAGGCAATAATAAGACCAAGAGAGACCATCAAGTACCTTGCAATAACCATCGACAAAAGGCTTTCGTTCGCTGCACACATAACCGAAGTAGCAGCAAGGGGTTTAAGAACACTGGCAGGCATACAACAACTCATGTCAAATCTGGGGGGCCAAAGAGTAGTTCGGCAGAATTCTCAGCTCTGTAGTGCAGGATAACATGCTGTACGGTGCCCCTATATGGGCCTCTGAACTAAAAGAAGAAATTAACCTGCAGAAGCTCGCACAAGTTCAGCGAAAAATGGCACTACGTGTAAGCAGAGCTTACATAACAGTTGCAGGAGTGGCCGCGCAGGTTATTTCAGGTATCCCCCCAATAGACCTGATCGAAAACGAGAGGAAAAGAGTGTATGACTTAGAGGGCGACAAAGTAAACGACTGGCCAGAAAGGGGGCAGTTAAGCGAACGAGGAGAGTGGACGAGACTGTTAATCCCGGACATACTTCCCGGGATGACCAGAAAACACGGGGAAATTAGCTACCATCTAGCCCAGCTCCTCTCCGGCCACGGATGTTTCCAGGACTATCTGCACAACATTGGCAAGGCATGTGACGACCTGTGTGTATACTGCGGGGAGACGGACAGCGTGATCCACACGATATTCGATTGCTGGAGGTGGGAAACAGACAGAGAAGAAGCGGAAAAAAAACTGGGAGAATCAATCCATCCGAGAACTATAATCGAAAGTATGTTGAAAGATGAGTCACGGTGGAGGAACATCCAAGGGCTGATTGTTAATATAATGAGCGAGAATGAGGCCGATGAAATCGAATCGAGGAACAAAATAAAGTAGATTAAATTTAAGCAACTGGATAGTGAAACCATCCGTCACTCTTAGGTTATGCGACAAGCGGGTCCAGAGTGTACGGATGCGTTCCAGGGGGGCCACTTGCCTGGTTAGGTTAAGTTACCGCCAGCTACGCCCCCTCAAAAAAAGTCTTGTCTATTTAGTCTTGTCTGTCTAGTCTTGTTAGACTACTCTTGTCTGTCTAGTCTTGTCCGTCTAGTCTTGTCTGTCTAGTCTTGTCTGCCTAGTCTTGTCTGGTTGGTCTGTCTAGTCTTGTCTGTTTAGTCTTGTCTGCCTAGTCTTGTCGGTCTACTCTTGTCTCTTTGTCCTTGTCTGTCTCGTCTTATCAGTCATATTATGTCTGTCTAGCCTTTACTGGGAATTTTTTAATAAAATTTAAGTTAATTAGTCGCGCGTCCGCGGTTTTGCCCATACCGAACGAAATCTATACTAAAATAACAAAAAAGTAAAAAAACGTTTTTAAAAGTATTTTCATGTTTTTTTTTTTATTTGAGAGTTTAATCCTATCTGAAACTTTTATTTTCGAAGGAATTACCAGTTTGAGTCTCCCCCGTGTAAACAAATTCTCGCCGTTTCCCAATAAAAGTCGATCCCATGAAACGCAATTTCAGCGCGGAAATCGTTCTAAAATATTTAAAATCAACGCGCGAGCCAATTAAATGTAGATTTGGCTCAACATATTCCGCTTTGTTTGCAAATAATTATTCGACATTAAAGCCGTGATAAATATTTGTATCATATGAATCCGCATTTTAATACGAATAGCAACATAACTTTTATAAATGAAATGCAATCAGGTATTGATCACACGACGAAAGAACAAACTCCGCTTAAATTTATTTCCTTTTCTATTGACGCTGCGTTATCTCTCGCAGAACAATTTACAAAAAAGCTTTGCGGTTAGGATTACATCTAAGGATTAGTACCTTTGATCTGAGATAAAGAAAGCCGTGCAATAACAGATCTGAGAACATTTCTCTCTGTTTTAACTTTGATGTCGTTCAATTCCTTTTAGTTTGAAATGGAAGGTTTATTTGTCTTCGAATGAACTCCTCTATAAATCTTTTATCAGACCAAGAAAATAACTTCAACCAATCGATTAAAAACCAAAGATTTACAGTGAATTTGGAACTAATTTTACAAAGATTTATCGGTTTTACCACTAATACATGAGAGTATTATATATAAATACATATAGAAATAACAAAGCTATAGTATTTCAAATAATTTAAGTTTATGTAATGTTTGTGATTTGTATATAGAAGAATCATATGGTAATTTAATTTATAGGGTGTTTACCTTTCTGAACCTAACTTGAATAAATATCAAACAAAATGTTACAGAAATGTTGCAAGGAAATATAGATACCAATACATCGCTCCCTTTGAAGGATCAAACAACAAAGGTTAGAGAGCAAAATACGTTTCGTTTTAAGCTCAAATTCGTTTAATACCAAAGCATCTAATACTCCCCCAAAAAGATACGTTCCCAAATTCAACTTTAACAAAGGCTACATGAAAGCCGAATTAAATCCGCATTCCAATTATGCGAATGTTTTGCATTTTTTATTCAGCTCGATCGCATCTAGACGGAAGTCCGGTGTCGCTCTGTTGCATATAAATGCAAATCTATTTCGCGAATTTTATTTATTTGCTGTGGGCATCAGCGATTTCGCGAAAAAATCGGCAAACATTCAATAGTTACCATTGCAAGCGTAATTGTGTCCGCTGGTGTGAATAACGTGACTGTTTTCGATCAATTTGTTTGCGGGAGGCGTTTAGTGGAAATATTTCCGCACGCGACTCACAAAGCAGAAACTTTTTTGTTGTTCGCAACACATGATATACACTTGCAACAACAATTATTGATTTTATTGAAAATATTTTGTTGCTGACGGTAAAATTTAATAATGTTCAAATTGACTTGCTTTGACGTAGCGAAAGGTCTCGCACAATGCATCTTGAGCGCTGTGTGTTAAAGAGTAACAGAAGATTTCCGTGTCCCTCCCTTGATATAATTAGTAAATCTGTTCCAAAGTGGATGTTATTATAACTTTTCAAGGTAAAATTAAATTTTCAAAGTAAATGCGCGGAGACAAATTCAAATATAGGAAACAATTTGTGGGATTTGGTGTGATACGCGTCAGATGTGACGTTACAATTTTGACGGGGAAATGCCTATGTCAAATGTAGACACGTCAAGAGGTTTAATTGATACATAGTTTTACTAGCTATAGCTCGCGGCTTTGCTCGAATTAATTCAAGACAGCTATGTTTAGAAATATAAATTATCTTTTGAGGAATATGTAGAGTAATAATAAGTTTCAAGTCGTTAAACTTGTTCACTGTACTTTCAGGTCTTCGAATATTCGAGGTAACAAGTTTCTTGAAAATATGAACGGACTTTTGCTTATTTCTCTTGGAAGTTACCGATAATGTATTTTCGAGTTATCAGATTCCTTGAATAGTGATTTCGGGTTAAGGGGTTTTTCATCTCAGACAACAAGCTTGAAATTGTAATACTTGTGTAGCGTGATTTCGAGTTGCCGAAACTCCAACTTATCCAGAATTTTAATTCTCATAACTCAAGTTACGAACTAATGTGAGACGTAAGCTTGAAATTATCGATTGTAAAAAACGCGCAAAATAGCGTTTTTTGGAGTTATGCCGAAAATTTTAAATGAACCTTTTTTCAATTTTTTTTTTCGAAAATTTAAATGGACTGAATCTTTTTTTAAATTATTCTAAATAAAATACAATTTAAAGTTATGAGGTAATATTTAGAATACGGGTCTTTTGAAACTTAGGATTGAGGATTTTTTACCTGATGTAACTGTTGTTAATCGGCACTATTTAACTAAGATCAGAAAAACGGAGCTTCTACATTACCTGGTTCAATACATATTCGTGTTTTGTTGTCCTAAAAATTGACATTTTCAAAGTGACAGATATTAGATACGGATGCAACTGATTCGACGTTGCCACGTTTATTTTTGTTTTTAAATAATTGTGTTAGCAGTTGTGTAAGCGGCAGATAAATCAAGATGTTGATTTGTCTTGGTTTATCTTTGGCTTCGCGGTGAGCAACCTAATCAAAATAAAAAAATCAAAATCTATTTATTTCATTATTTAAGACATCATGAAAGAGAACTAAATGAAATATGTCTCAAACCAATACACGAAAAACTCTTAAAAGAGAAAATTAACAAAAATGTGAATACAAGTAAATGTACATTTAAACATGTTTAACTCGAATATAAAATTCATTTAAATTATAGGGTTCAATCTCGATTAAGAGATCATACAATGCCCTCTTAAAGTCTCTAATAATGTCCATTTTCCTGATAGCCAATGGTAAGTGGTTGAAAAGTTTTAAATTGCTGAAGGGAGTTTATCTCTCAGTCATTGTCAAGCTATGTCTTGGTAGCTCATAGGAGATATTACTAAATCTTGTATCCCTTTGGGTGGGTTTTGCATATCTTTCAAACAATAGTTTGTGTTTAACCAAAAAAATAATGCTGACAAATATATATAGGCCAGTGGTAGTTAACAAGTTTGCCTTTTTGAACTGTCCTCGGCATGATTCCCTGAAGGGTAGATGAAGAATAATCCGCAAGGCTTGCTTTTGGACTCTAAAAACTTGCTGGACATAACTCCCGTTCACCCAGAACATAATTCCAAATCTCAGACATGATTGAAAATTGGCGATGTATCAGTGGAAGATATCAAGATATCAGTGTTTAAATATCTACTCAATAATCTTAGTGCATAAACTGTTTTATTGAGAGTTTATTAATATGTGTAAACCAATCTAAGTTTTTGGCTAGGTGGATTCCCAAATCTAATCTAACCTGGGTTAAACACACAGTCATTGCCACATTATCCTGTTTTGGGTCGAGAGCTCGCTTTTTCGCACGTATGTGATCTTGATTTATCTGCGCAACCTAATCTAACCCGTGTTAAACCAATGGTCCATGCCTCATTGTCCTATTTTGGCAAAATAGAGAAATTGTGATCGACCACAACACAATTCACATCGATCACAATTTCTCAATTTTGCTGTAAAAGAAGTAAAATTGGCATCGCCGAAATGATTGCATACGCACATTAGTTGTCACATGACTAGAAATTTAAGATCCATTGCGTCAAATATTTCAAGGACAACAAAAACACGAATATTTATTGAACCAGACAACGTAAAAGCTTGATTTTTGCTTTCCAATCTTAGTTAAACAGTGCCAAAGACGATTAACAACAGTTACACAAGGTAAAAATTCCTCAATTCTAAGTTTCAAAGAGACCCGTATTCTCAATATTACCCATTATTTCTGAAACTTGCCCTTTACCCTTTATTTATGAAAATTATGTATGAAACTTGCAGATGGAAGGAGAATAAACCTTTCAAATTTTCCGTCCTCCAGCTTGTATAGACTTCGCCTTCAAGGTTTCGTAGATTATGTGGTTTGAGCTTTGAAATATGCAACGACACTTGCTTATTGTTACAATCACAATCATTCGATATTTTACAAGATTCATCAAAATTTTCAACACTATCAACAATTTGTTCATGTACTACCTTTTCTCGATTTTGACTTTGACCAAACATAACGTAAGATAGTATAAAGAATAGGCAGGATCTATTGCCTGCAATAGTACGATTGTATATAGTGTCATCAAACTATTTACATTTCAATTTTCAATTTGTCTTTGAAATTTTAATTATAAACTATTACTCTTACTAAATGTCAAATTTCTTATGTGCAAATGAGCATTATTTTTTAAATAATTCTTTTTTATCTCTTATAGGCCTAGGCCGCACTAAACCTCCACGGTTTATCATCGCGTGATTTTGTGAGTCAAGTAAGTTAATAGAAGCGGCCTCACTTGCGGTTTTTTACCGCGACTGATTTTAATAGCGTACTGTGTGCTTCTCGAGCGGTTTCGCGGTTACCGCTCGCGGTTATAGCGGTTACCGCTCGCGGAAAAAAACCGTGGTGCGGCTTCCGCTTTAACTAGATTTTGGGATATGGTGATACATACCCCCATTTCAACATTTTTAATGAAGAATTTCAAAATTTTCAAATACCAATTTTCACATCTCTAACATCTTCAGTTTTTGAGATATAAGTATCCGAATAGCTAAGCTAGATAATGCCAAATAGGCGCGACCAGATAAGGCTAGAAAGGAAAAACTAGATAATCTAGACCAAATTGCGCAGATTAGATTAGACAGGCATGAATAAATGACATAGGCTACAGCAGATAAGCAAGATTCGTACGTCTAGGTTCTCTACTCTTCCATTCTCTAATCTGGCATGTATAGGCGTTAAAGGTTTTCCTTGAAGGATCCGGTGAAGATCCAGACAATTCAAAGAGGTCCAGGCAATTCATTGAGGTTCAGATGATCCATAGAAGTCTTTTTTTTTTAAATTTATTTATTATATGACAATACAGAACGTAAAACATGACACCCCGGGCCTGCTCCTCGCATTACTGCAAGGTGTATTATGTCCTATTCTACCCAGTGGGTATGTTCAGATGCCTCCTCTCTGCGGCTTGTCTTAACTTATCGTCTTCCTCCTTTTGGGTCATTATGTCTTTTATCGCTTTGTTCACATTGTCTCAGTTTTTTTCTGTTCTTAACATGTGGTATGTTATTGTTCTTGGTTCTAGCAGTCCGTCCTGCATTATCGTTGCGCGTTCGCGTTCCCATCCGTCGCAGACGAATGGGGTGTGGTACACGCTGACGTCTTCTTCGCAGTAGTTACATTGTGCTTCTTTGCTCTGCCAATGCTGTGCAAGTGGTTCTTGAAACATCCATGTCTCGTGAGAATCTGTGTCAGGTGGAAGTTGGGTTCTCCGTTCTTTCTGTCTTTACATTTGATTGGGTCCGGGATTAATAATCTGGTCCATTGTCCCCTTTCTGTGTGATCCCATATTTTGCCATTCCTTACGCATATTTTGCCTGGCTGTTTCTTTTTTGGCTTTTTGACTCGGCCTGCTAGGTACCAAGACATCCGTTCATGGGCAGTCAGCTCGATGGGGACGATACCGGCGATTACGAGGTCCATAGAAGTCTAGACAATCCATACAAGTCCATACAAGCCATAGAGGTCCGGACAATCTGGAAAGGTTCAGACAATCTAGAGCAGTGGTCCCCAACCCTACGGCCGCGGGCACGGTTGCGCCCAACGACCGTTTTACGTGGTCCAGACAATCTATACTGTTTTGATGTCCGGGATGGAAAAAATTTCAAGCTTCTTAACTCAAAACATTTTGTGTTTATCGACTAATTTAGAGACGCAAAATTCTAAGTTGAAAACTAGGAGTTGTTGAGACTAGTCGTTTAGAAGTTATCGCATCATGAAATCAGTTTAAAGAGCGAGAAATTAATTTTGGGCCAAATCGTTGTTTAAGTTATGGGAAAACGTGAGAGTGCTTTTGAATGTGTTTTTCATGCTGATTGCGAATATGTAAATTGCATTTCGCTAGCTGTTTGAGTTCGCGAAACGTGACTTGCTCAATTTGAAAATCTAAAAATGAATTTTTGACGAACAAGTAGATATATTTTTTTTCGTGGAAAACCAAAGTTTGCTCTAATCGGTTTTTAACTATTTTTGAAATATCAGTTTTATCTACAATCGCAAAAATTTCAGTTACTGATTGCACAATGAAAATAGTAGTTTATGATACAAGTGTGTGAAGAAAGGCTTTTGTGCATGAGTTGCGATATGAAAGCACGAGCTGAAGGCGAAAATTTATTTTCACTACGTCTATCTTCTTTGTCTAGTGTCGCGAGTTGTTGCCATAGTAACAACAATCAGAAATCGTTTAATAATTTGATTAATTAAAAAAAAAATAATTTGATTTACATTGGACTTTTACATACGAATTGGATACTTTTACACACAATTATAATAATGCCATCCTTCACATACAATTATTTAATGTGTGCATTTAGTAGCGCGAGAAGATAAATTAATTGTCGCAAACAATTTATATATCAATTTGTTAAGTTCGCCGTTTTGAGTAAATTCGGCCACCCGCACACGGCTTGTATCGCCCTCGTGGCGTATACGACGCGATGTACGAGAGGTATACGATTTGTTGTCGCATACTTGCTACGCTTAACCGTCGCAGCATGAATAGTGCATGACGCCTATCGGTCGCGAAAGTAGTCTCAGTCGCTTGTCGCCAAGTACGGGAGCACGATTAGGTTTGTTTACATTTTTTAATGCGATTATATGTATTTAGAGTGAAAATGTCGTGGCAATTTTTAAATTCGTGCAATTGTTAAAAAACTACCCGTGTTTATACAGAAATAACATACAAAAATAACCACGTCTGTGGCAATGAATAATCTTCTAGTTGTGTTTTTTGAAATATGTGGATGCACGCAATGCTTCCTTTTTCTCTTATTTTTCTTTCGGCGGCGAAAATAATTTACATAGTTGTCCAGACAATCAGACAACAAAATAAATTCGTCTTCATTACTCGAGATCTTTACGCTTTATTATTTGACGATTAAAAATTGCTTCGTATGCGGATTAACGTGATATAATATAGTAGTAGATATATAATAGATTAACGATATAATGACAATCGCGACGATGACGATACGGATCGTGTGCGGGTGGCCTAAGTGTGATAATTAATCGCTAGGAGTTTGTAAATTGGGAGAAAAAAAAACGAAATTGCAGTTTATGTCGCGATTTTTGTTAAAATTTTTGAAAGAGCTATTAATGATTGGAGCTAAAAGAGCTGTAAGTGCGAATTTTGTCGCGATTTTTTCATAACCGATTTTCTAGTTTATTTAGCTCGGTAATTAAAAAGTAACCAATATATCGATCGATGTTTTATTATTTTTTTATAACGGGTTTTCACAGTTTTGGTCCATTTCCACCAATTTTGAAAAAAGTTCTTTCCTTTCACGTTTCTATAACCTCTTCGAACCCAGAATATCATAGATAAAACCTCTGGAAGAATATTTTTTAGTAGCCCAGTCGTGCACAGAAAAATCGGCGGTTTTTCCTTTGTGCATTTAAGAAATTTTGTCCTCGTAGAATAGTTTAAAACCTATTAATTAGAAACAAACCTATAATATATTTTTTGTCACTCATGCACAATATTACTATCTTGATGCACGTTTTTTAGTGCGATAAATGTAAAATATTAGTTGTGTTTTGCTTAATTTGAATAACGCATGCAAATATTTAATATCGTTAGGTTACATTAAAATAAACAGTTAAATAAAATGAATACAATCAAGTCCTCGGTATTAAGAAAGTGACGTGAAGTGTCAGATTTTGTTTTCATAACAAAGTAAAAATTAAAGAAAATGTTTTAAAGTTAGTGTAACTTCTATGGTGATACCGGAGACTGAGGAGAGTTCTTATGACGAATTCAAACCACCGGAGACAATTGAAAAAGCAAATTCTTCATTTTTGGTTCCATTTTTTATGGATGGCACATTGATCCCAAACTTGGTAAGATACATCCCCTCGCATGGCTAATAAAAAATATTGTTTATAACACGAGGCAAAATTATCAATTCTCGTCTCGAACTTAGCTCTCGACTCATATTGACAATTTTTCGCCCTAGCTACAAAATCTACTATAACATTCTTAAAATGGTAGTTATACAGACTCAAATGATGCTGATATGATATGAAAAAACGGTTTTACTGAAATAAAAGCTAGATGTGTTTTGTTAATTATAACTCCCGTCCTATGAAAAAAGGTCCTAGTATGCTTGGGTGTGCAAAGGTTAAAATAATCTTTTGCGCTTCTTTTCATATAAAATTCTTGAAAATTCATTCAATTCATTAAGCTTTTCTAACAAAAATTTAAATATTTGTGGACTAATTCTGAGATGCTAAATATAATGTTGAAAACTACAATTTATAAATCCATTAAACATTAAAGCGAAACCGTTATTAATCGTTATCTACGAATATCGTTTATTTAAATCTAATAAAAATATACTTAATATTACAAAGAGCGTTTCAGGCTTATTCGTATTTTCTCAGTACAAGAGAAATCGAGTTTTATCCAACTTTTCCTTAACTGGGAAGTCTCGTCCAGTTGAGATAGGTCAATTTACCCCCACATTAACATTCCAGTCATGCAATTTGCTGGATGTTTTTTTATTTCGTTTTTCGTTTTCCTTTAACGCCGGTGGAGTTGAAAAAATGTGTTCTTGTTCTCCTAACAATTTCACAAACATTTTAATTGGCACGTTATTTCTCAGAAAACGCAAGTTTTTCTAAGCATAAATAATATTTTATATTTTTAGCTCAATGGGAACAAAATGTATTATAATAAAGAATCCACTTAATATTTTAATCATGTTTGAAACATAAATAATACAAATTAGACAAATAATAATAAGTATATAAGTATTTTAAATGAATGAGAAATGTGAATGTGAATACTGAGAAAATAAAAACTATTAACATTTGTGAAGTTTCTCAATACATCTTTTGCTTATCCACGAAATCTGCATATGTAAAAAAACGTAATATTTCAAAAATAAACTTTAAAAATGATTACGGAATTGGAGTCTGTGCAAACTTACTGCATTTATATTTTACACAGCAGAATCCATTTAATTTTAAATTATGAATCCGCAATGTATGCAGCATTATTTGAATAATACATAAAACCTCCGTAGTAAATATACCTCTTTTATCTGGCTGTTATTATTTTTTATAATTCTTTGCAAATTTTGTAAACTGCTTAAATAGCTGAATATCATTTAACAAACACATTTTACTGCACACAAAAAATGAGTGTGTGTAACCTTTACACGCGGTTAAAACTTCTTTGAAGCTGTGGCAGCTAATACGATAAATAGTGAGTTTTAATAGACCATTTCATAGAACCATTTTTTGTGCGCATTCGTCAATTTCCCTCACGTTATACATCAAAATTGCCCGAACTTTTTGACGTATAACCTTATTATTTGCCCGAAACTTTCATATTCCCGCCTTTCAAACTTGGCGGATGCGCATGCGCTTGACTAACCGTAAAAAGGTCTATTGAATTTAGAGATCCAATGAGATTGCAATGTTAATTTTCGATCTGCAGACTCTCAACCGTTAATTGATTCTTTAAAAGGCAAAATCTTTTAACAATGATTACTTGTTCACAATTAACAGCGTGATTTGGTACAATAATTCTTGCGTTTTTTTTTGAGAATTTTATGTAAATATGGTTTTTTTATTACTCACTGTAAATTATATAATCAATATATTATACTAAATTTTAGAATAACGTATAATACAGGGTGTTTCATAAATGCCCTGTGCAGAAATTCTAGGGCGTGTTCTAGAGCCCTAAATGAGAAAAAAAGTTCCTATTAAGATGTGCCCGAAAACGCTTCCCAACGGAGATGCAGAACTTAAAAAGGGTGGCCTCAAACAACATTTTTACTAATATCTCAGACGCAACTAACGCTAATTGATTCAAATTTTGTGTGTACTCGTTACTGGTACCGAACTACCGTTTGTACTTATGTTCGTCTTGATAGCCAACCAGTGGCGGTTTGCATTGTATGTGAATGATGCCATTATTATAATCGTGTGTAAAAGTATCCAAATCGTGCGTAAAAGTTCAATGTAAATCAACTGGAGATTCAATATTAAACGATTTCTGTTTGTTGTTACTATGGCAACAACTCGCGTCACTAAACAAAGAATACAGACGTAGTGAAAATAAATTTTCGCTTTCGGCTCGTGCTTTAAACTTCGCAACTCATTCACAAAAGCCCTTTTTCACACACATAATATGTATGTGTATCATAAACTACAATTTTCATTGTGAAATCCCGAACCGAAATTTTTGCGATTCAATACAAATAATTACAAATTATTTCGAAGCCACTTTCTGAATAGCACCTTGGTTTTGCACGAAAAAATTACATCTCTACCTGTTTGTCAAACAATAATTTTTAGATTTTCAAATTTAGCAAGTCACGTTTCACGAACGCAAACAGCTAGCGAAATGCAATTTACATATTCGCAATCAGCATGAAAAACACATGCAAAGGCGTTTTGGCCCATACGAGGAACGATTTTTGTATTTTTCAAATATTTTTTCCATCTGCACCCTTAGCAAATGCTTGACTAGATAAAATTTTGTGAGGCCACCTCCTTTTAAGGGTTGTACCTAAGTTAGGAAGCGTTTTCGGACACATCTTTATAGGGGACTGTTTTTATTATTTTCGCCTTTAGAACATGAATTCTAGGGCGTGAATTTCTGCACAAGACATTTAGGAAACAACCCTGTATATATTTATAAGTTAAGTGTAATTTTTACTAAAATGAATAAACTAAATGTTTTTTGAATAAAATAAATAAATTATTACTTTATGTTAATTATTCATTGCTTGTCTTACGATCAGAATTTTCAAATTGAAATTTTAGCGATTCTGGAATTCACAAATCGATATCTCGAGAACGGTTGATGATTATTTAAAATGGATTACGGCATCGTTTTAAGAGGACATTTCCCAATGCCCGGACGACAAACTTTCACAAAAATTTTCTAGATTTTATAAAATTTATCACGTCGTCTTTCGCGATGAGAAGCAGCTAGCAAAATGTAATTTACATATTTGTAACCAGCAGGAAAAACATTTTCGGAAACACTTTGAGTTTTTCAAATAACTTAACTATTAACGATTTTAACGAAATAAATTATCTCACGTTTTCCGAAAATTTCACTTGTTCTAACTTTAAAACGGGTTGTCACAGAGACTTCTAGTTTTAACCAATCGATTCAGCTTCCCGCAATTAGTCGAAAAACATAACATGGTTTCCCACAGAGCTTAAAATTTAATAAATAGCCGATCCAGCTATCAATTCAGAATCTTCAGAAATCAATTAAAACCTAAGAGTCCATCAATGGATCGATTTACTCTTAGATTTTATAAATATGAATAATAAAAAATGATAAATTTGAATCCTTCGGCAAAATAAACTGCAAAATCGATCTCCGTTGAATAAATTGAAAATATTAGATTTTCTGAAAAATTCGCTAAAAAAATCCAACAGTGCCTTTTCGGTTCCACACAAATTTTTCAAAAACTACAAATTGGCTGAAGCTAGTCAATAAGGCAAACAAATCGATGTGTAAATTGTTTGTAGAACTCAATTTTTCATTGCGAAAATTCAAATTGAAATTTTCGAACACAATATCTCGGGCACGGTTGCAGATAATTGAAAACAGATAACGGCATCGTTTCCTGAAAGTCGTTCAGATGCGTTTTCTTCCAAAAATTAATTAGTTCTGTCTCAATCAGTTCTCTGCTCTATTAAAGGGTCCGCCAATTAGCGCGCTTGATCTTTAACAGCTGATGACGGCCACGTTGTTTGTGGTAGAGTTGCCAAACCTAGTTGTTATTATTCAGTGTATCTTCACAAATTACCATGAACCAATTCAGCCGCGAGCAACATGTGCAAATCATTAAAATGTATTACGAAAATCATTCATCGGTTCGGGCAACGTTCCGCGCGCTCCGCCAATTTTACGGTGCAATTGGTCGTCCTTCTGAGTCGACTATCCGTCGTTTGATAAACAAATTCGAGGCAACCGGTTCGGTGAACAATAAGCCAACACCGACGCGTCGTCCAAACGTCCGATCTGCCGCGAATGTCGCCGCTGTGCGCGATAGTGTGCGTGAAAATCCGCGACAGTCAATTTCACGTCGCGCACAGGAACTCAGCCTTTCGGAAACATCACTTCGCCGAATCTTGCATCTGGATTTGGGCATGCATCCGTACAAGATCCAGTTGACACAAGAGCTCAAAATAAACGACCATAGACAGCGCCGTATCTTCGCTGATTGGGCTTTAGAGCAGTTGGAAGTCGACCCCGAGTTTGGTCGCAAAATCATCTTCAGGGATGAGGCACATTTTTGGATAAATGGGAATGTCAACAAGCAGAATTGCCGTTATTGGGCCGAGAACAATCCACAGGAGGTCCACCAGGTCGCAATGCACCCAGCAAAGGTAACTGTTTGGTGTGGATTTTGGGCCGGAGGCATCATCGGGCCGTATTTCTTCGAGAACGACGATGGTGTGGCCATCACGGTAAACGGCGAACGATACAGATCCATGATAACGAACTTTTTCTGGCATGAAATCGACAATATGGATGTCGAGGATATGTGGTTTCAGCAGGACGGCGCTACGAGCCACACAGCGCGCGCCACAATGGATCTTCTGCATGAGCGCTTCGGAGGAATGGTTATCTCGCGCGGAGGCGACATCAACTGGCCACCGAGATCGTGCGATTTAACCCCACTAGACTATTTCTTGTGGGGTTTTCTTAAATCACAGGTCTACGCAAACCAACCACAAAACACTGATGACCTCAAAGTCAACATACGCCACGCCATCGATGAAATACAGCCCGATTTGTGCGCCAGAGTCATTGGAAATTGGACTTCACGTATGCGCGCCACCAAGCAAAGCCGAGGTGGCCATTTGAACGATATTATTTTCCATACATAATGCCTTCGAATACTCTTTCAAACAAAAAATAAATTTCATTTATACCTCTCACACAACTTGCTTTATTTTATTTTAAATATCGAGCGCGCTTATTGGCGGACCCTTTAGTTGATCAGTTCTCAGCCCGAGCAGCAAAATTTCGTGAAATCTCACCAATTTATCTCGCGAACAGAAACAGCTAGCTAAATCGTATTTGCATATTTGCAAATCGCAGGAAGAACTTTTTCCGAAATACTTTCAATTTTTCGTCTTTGCAACGATATTAACGCAAGAAACAGAGGTTATTATATGTATAAAAAACTACTAACGTCAAGACTGCTAAACAGCGCATCTAAAATAAGAATATATAAAACAATAATTTGACCTGTGGTTACATACGGCTGCGAAACGTGGTCTTTATCGAAGAACGACGAGACCAATCTTAGAATTTTCGAACGAAAAATTCTAAGGAAAGTGTTTGGCCCGATACAGGAAGGAAACGGAATGTTCAGAATTCGTATGAACCATGAACTGAACAACTGTATAAATAATGTGGATATCGTACGATTTATAAAAGCACAAAGAATCAGATGGCTGGGACATGTAGAGAGAATGAACAGACAAGGGGAACGAAGATAATAACAGACTGGAAGCCAGTGGAAAGCAGAGTAAGAAGAAGACCTAGAAAAAGTTTAATAGATGGAGTGAAGGAAGATCTCAAAACACTCGGAATGAGAAATTGGAAAGAAGCGAGAAATGATAGAGGGGAATGGAAAAAGATCGGCGAGCAGGCTAAAACTCACACAGTGTTGTAACGCCAAAGAAAGAAGAAGAACGATTTTAACGAAATAAATTTTCTCGCAATTTTCAGCCGATAACATTGTCTTGTCGTTGTCGTGTTGTAGTATATATGTATTAACATACGTTTTGGTCATTGTATGCCTATGCTAGGGGGCGGCAAACAACGGCTCTTAAGCCGCATGCTGCTCTTTTATGTAAATTTTGTGGCTCTTCAGTCCGTTCAAAATATTTATTTTAAGTTTATTAACCTCCTCAGACCTGACTTTTTTTGTAAAATTGTCTTATTTAGCACATTGAAGGGGCTTGGATTTTTTTAGATTTTTACAGACCTTATTTCATATTTTCATTCAAATTTGAATATTCAATTTGACTTGAGTGCAGAAAGTAAATAAAACATGGCTTAAAAAGGCAATACAGCTATGTACATTACAACGTGCACAGGGGCTGAGACTGCAAAACAAACAAATTAAAATTTTGTTTATTAAAGAATTGCAAAGACAATTCATGATAGAACACTCAAAATAATAGAAAACGTGACATCACAGCAATTTTCTGTTTTAAAATCATCACCTGTATTTTCGATACGATGAGTCGAGTGACATTAAGGATACATAAGTATAAGTATAAGTTGGATTATTAGGGCGAAATGTACCCTGCCAGTATATTCATGAAGAATTTCTTACTGTAATTTCTGCTCAAAACACAAACCTGTGGGGAGTACATTAATTAGTAGTAACTCAATATCAGGGTTTTTGACAAAACATTAAATTAATACAAATAAACTAATATCTATTGCTACAGTTAGTGTTAAGCACGGGCGTAGCCAGGGTTTAATTTCGGGGGGATTTTAAGAAAATACAATAAAAGAAATGCGCCAATTTACTTTCTAAAACCGACACACAAGGGTTCCTAAGCTCCACATCTACCATGCTCTCTGGAAGAGAGTCGTCTCTCCTCATCTCTTCCTATTTCTCCTTGTTTCAATATTTTGGGGGTGGGGGTGTTGAACGCCTAAACCCCCACCCCTGGCTACGCCCATGGTTTAAAGAGTATGACTGGTAAAATTGACACATTAAAATATTTTCGTTGTCAAGGGGCTTCCATTTGCTGTACCAACAAAATAAATTTGAAACCGTTCCAAAAGATTGATAGATCTAAATTTAAACTTCAGTTAATAGATGTAAATTAAAATGAGATTGGTCTTCAAAATTTACATGTTTACAAAGAGAACTGGAAATCTAGAAATGAAAAAGGATCAATTTATATTTGAAACATGGAACAGCCTTTCTGAAAGTTACAGTTTAGGGGCCCAGTTCAACGACGTTAACCTAGAAAGTTTAAAACTAGACATCAAATTACGAACTTGATACAAAACAAATTTGTGCATCAATTTTCTCTAAATTTTTATCAAATTGTTTGCCTTGATTATTTGTTTTACAATATGTGAAAATAAATAAATGTATAAAACAATTAAAACGTTATTAAAAATATTTTTTTTATTACTCATGCATTACAAGTACTATTATGGCGCACGTTTTCTAGTACGAGAAATGCCACTTTTGGTTGTATTACCACATAACTTGGGTAACGCACGCAAATATTCAATATCGCTAGGTCAAATTTAAAAAACAATAAGAAATAAAATAAACACAATCAAGACTTATAATAGAGACGAACAGTGACAATATTAAAAAAGTGACGTGAAAGTGACAGAACTTTAGGATGGCACCTGAATCTCAAACTTCTAAGGTTACATCCCATCGCATGAGTAATAAAAAATATTGTTTGCAACACGGGCGTCATTGTCCATTGTCCTCACGAGCGAATGTGCGCACTCACTACGTTCGTGCGCCCAATTTCGCTCTCGTGTCAAATTGACAACCTACCGCCCTAGTTACAAAATATATTATTATACTATCAGGCTCTGCTGTAAGATTTTGTTTAAAGAAAATGGCTCTTCACTTAAAACTTGTTGCCGACACCTGGCATAGGCCTTAATGTTATAAAGAGTATTAATTATAATATCAATTCTACGAATACAGTTTTAGATATTTATAAATTCTATCGACAAATAAACATTTAAATATAGAATTACAGCAAGAGAACATAAAATAATAATCTAGTAATAAAAACGACTATTAAATTATAACGTTTATGCACCGAATAATAAAATTTATGAAATATGGAAACGTGTTTTTTACTATTCCACAAAATACAGACCGTGTTATTTGATATATGCCCTACAACACACGATACCTTACCATATTACATATATATATATATATATATATATATATATATATATATATATATATATATATATATATATATATATATATATATCATATATCTCGTGCAGCCGGATAAAATAAAACAACCGTTCATAGACTCAATGCATCCTTTTTTAATGCATTATCTGATTAAATTAACTTCAGTAACCTTAGAATAACTGTACATCTATGTAGTAATTGAACAGATCCCTGCATAATTCTTCGCTTTACCAGTTTGTATAAATACCACGCGGTAAGCAATACAGGAAATTTCTTGCTATACACAGAATACTATTAAATTACGTATGCTTAGTGGAGGACTCATAGCGCGTTATATAAGCTTCCACAAGTTGATTAAAGATCTTGACGGTAATTAAATCCTCTGGAAATAGATTCAAGCAATGCTGGTTTAGAGTTACTAGAGAAGATATAAGAAATAAATGAAATGTCGTTTCCTTTGTGTAATCGTGAAATGAAAGGTAAAAGGTTTCTCGCAATAGGAATTTGTAGGAGTACTGGAGAATACTGCCCATCTCCGCGAGTATTATTATTCTTGTTTTAATATAAAATGGATATAAGATAATGGATATAAGGATAAAGCTCAAGTTTTTTTTGTGCAATATGTTTGTAAATAATATTAGCTAGTCAAATCGTGTGAATTCTTAATTTTGTTGCAGTAATATATATGCCTAGCCTCGATTCTGCTTAGTTGAATGTTGATATTAATAAACAAAACTAGAGACTCAGATTTCGAGCCGGTTCTGACATTTTCTATAAACATTTATTTGAACGTGACATAAACATTTATTTTAATAAACAATACACCCACATATGCGATCTCCAACATATATAATTACATCTAATATGGGATACTTAATTAAAGTCAAATTTAGTGTCTACAGTGAGCTCTATCAACTTAGCACCCGGTTTCTCCAAAATAATACTTGGAACCAATTTTTATATACCATTTCGTTTGTACTTGAATGTACTGAGAGTATTTTTTTTTTGCACCTTTACCAAAAAACGAAAAATCTTCATGTAGAAAAAGTGAGCACCCCCTTTTAAGGGAGGCGATTATTTTCCAAGGTACAAAAAATTCAATTGAATGTACTTTAATGTACTTTTAACGATTTGAATAAAAAACAATTAGTGTTAGTAATATTACAATTATTTACATATACAGCACCCCTGTTTAAGGGAGGCGAATATTTTCCAAGGTACAAACAATTCAATTGAATGTACTTTAATGTACTTTTATCGATTTTCATAAAACACAATTAGTGTTAATGATATTACAAATATTTACAAATACCGCATCCCTTTTTAAGGGAGGCGAATATTTTCCATGGTACAAACAATTCAATTGAATGTACTTTAATGTACTTTTAACGATTTGAATAAAAAACAATTAGTGTTAGTAATATTACAATTATTTACATATACAGCACCCCTGTTTAAGGGAGGCGAATATTTTCCAAGGTACAAACAATTCAATTGAATGTGCTTTAATGTAATTTTATCGATTTTCATAAAACACAATTAGTGTTAATTATATTACAAATATTTAGAAATACAGCATCCCTTTTTAAGGGAGGCGAATATTTTCCAAGGTACAAACAATTCAATTGAATGTACTTTAATGTACTTTTAACGATTTGAAGAAAAAACAATTAGTGTTAGTAATATTACATTTATTTACATATACAGCACCCCTGTTTAAGGAAGGCGAATATTTTCCAAGGTACAAACAATTCAATTAAATGTACTTTAATGTACTTTTATCGATTTTCATAAAACACAATTAGTGTTAATGATACTACAAATATTTACAAATACAGCATCCCTTTTTAAGGGAGGCGAATATTTTCCAAGGTACAAACAATTCAATTGAATGTACTTTAATGTACTATTAAGGATTTTCATAAAACACAATTAGTGCTAATGATATTACAAATATTTACAAATACAGCATCCCTTTTTAAGGGAGGCGAATATTTTCCAAGGTACAAACAATTCAATTGAATGTACTTTAATGTACTATTAAGGATTTTCATAAAACACAATTAGTGCTAATGATATTACAAATATTTACAAATACAGCATCCCTTTTTAAGGGAGGCGAATATTTTCCAAGGTACAAACAATTCAATTGAATGTACTTTAATGTACTATTAAGGATTTTCATAAAACACAATTAGTGCTAATGATATTACAAATATTTACAAATACAGCATCCCTTTTTAAGGGAGGCGAATATTTTCCAAGGTACAAACAATTCAATTGAATGTACTTTAATGTACTTTTAACGATTTGAATAAAAAACAATTAGTGTTAGTAATATTACAATTATTTACATATACAGCACCCCTGTTTAAGGGAGGCGAATATTTTCCAAGGTACAAACAATTCAATTGAATGTACTTTAATGTACTTTTAACGATTTGAAGAAAAAACATTTAGTGCTAGTAATATTACAATTATTTACATATACAGCACCCCTGTTTAAGGGAGGCGAATATTTTCCAAGGTACAAACAATTCAATTGAATGTACTTTAATGTAATTTTAAGGATTTTCATAAAAAAACAATTAGTGATACTGATATTACAGTTATTTATAAATACAGCACCGCTTTTTAAGGAAGGCGAATATTTTCCTAGATACAAACAATTCAATTGATTGTACCTTAATGTACTACAAAATCATTATATTTGTTATTTTGAGTAATCTCTTTTCCACTTAGATTGGTTTCAAATGATTACCATAAGTATTAGATTAGTAGTGTCAATTTTAATAATATTTTTGGTCGCTGATGAATAAAAATTTCTTCTACTATATTCAATATTACTTGGAGAATTTTTCGCTTATATATTTTTATTGTTAAAAATTACAGATTATTTATTATTTCAAAAGATGTTTATCAACTGGATATTATTTTAAAAAGTAGGTATCGGCATCAAAAGCCGTTTCTTCTAAATTTTGTTTGCTTATATTTGGCATATAGGTACTTAAGTCACGTACGCCCTATATATTCGGTTTATATTTGAGTTATGTAGATAGTAAATAGTGGCTTGATTTTTTTTTATTGATCTTTTATCAAACAAGAGGAAAAATGTTTAAACCAATTTATAATGATGCCATTAGTATTTTAAACGAATTACATATTGAGATTACGAAATAAACCAGAATCAGATAAATAGACCAACCGTAGAACAACCTAAAATAAATAATATAAATATAAAATAAAATAATTATATCAATTATGGTACAAAAGAATACATACCAATAATATTCACACTTTGTACTCCAACTTAATAATTTAAGTTATCTAAGTATAATCTAAGTAAATTTTATCAATTTCCTATGATCCATAATAATAACTGTTATATCAGTAACACTAATTGTGTTTTATGAAAATCGATAAAAGTACATTAAAGTACATTCAATTGAATTGTTTGTACCTTGAAAAATATTCGCCTCCCTTAAAAGAGGGTGCTGTATATGTAAATAATTGTAATATCAGCAAGATAAATTATTTTTTATGAAATTCGTTGAAAGTACATTAAAGTACATTCAATTGAATTGTTTGTACCTTGGAAAAAATTCGCCTCCCTTAAAAGGGGGTGCTGTATTTATAAATAATTGTAATATGAGTAACAATAATTGTTTTTTTTATGAAAATAGTTAAAAGTACATTAAAGTACAATCAATTGAGTTGTTTGTACCTTGGAAAAAATTTGCGTCCCTTAAATGGGGGTGCTATATTTGTAAATAATTGTAATATTACTATCACTAATTGTTTTTTCTTCAAATCGGTAAAAGTACATTAAAGTACATTCAATTGAATTGTTTGTACCTTGGAAAATATTCGCCTCCCTTAAAAAGGGATGCTGTATTTGTAAATATATGTAATATCATTAACACTAATTGTGTTTTATGAAAATCGATAAAAGTACATTAAAGTACATTCAATTGAATTGTTTGTACCTTGGAAAATATTCGCCTCCCTTAAACAGGGGTGCTGTATATGTAAATAATTGTAATATTACTAACACTAATTGTTTTTTATTCAAATCGTTAAAAGTACATTAAAGTACATTCAATTGAATTGTTTGTACCTTGGAAAATAATCGCCTCCCTTAAAAGGGGGTGCTCACTTTTTCTAAATGAAGATTTTTTGTTTTTTGGAAAAGGTACAAAAAAATTTACTCTCAGTACATTCAAGTACAAACGAAATGGAATATAAAAATTGGTTCCAAGTATAATTTTCAATAAACCGGGTGCTAAGTTGATAGAGCTTCTAATGTGTTGCATTTCTGAGCTGTGGCATCTAGTTCTGGGCTATGTTTAAAGTAGCAAGTCTCTAGCTGAGGGGTGGGCAAATCTTTTAGCTCTCGGGCCACTTCACGTGATGAAAATTTGACCGCGGGCCGCATTAAATAATTTTCTATTTAGTTATTTGTATACCACGATCGTTGCATCTATACAAGCCTAGACACAAAAATATTCTTGGGTTTTTCTCAAAGAAGAAAACAATATATATCAGGGTTGTCCAACTGCAAGGGCCGCTTTAAAAAAATGCGGTTTGGAGGGTCACATTATAAAATACTACAGCCCACATGGACCGCCCTAATATAGAATATATAATATATATACCGCTTGTTAAGCGATATAATTTTGGGGCCCGTAAATGTGCAGTGTCAATGAAATAGCAGCTAGATAATGAAGTAAACATGAGGCCTGGTAAACAGAAAAAAACATGTCATAGACAGACTTTCTGTATTATATTTATAGCTGTGTTTATTTTAAAATGCGAATCACAAAACCAACTTTTTATTTTGTTTTTATTGAAAATAGATATTTTCTTAATTAAAGTAATTTATAAAATGCTTCGCAAGCCGCATAAAATGTCAACGGGGGCCATATGCGGCCCACGGGCCGCTATGTGCCCAGGCCTGCTCTAGCGTATTGGGAAGTTAGTTTAAAATTTATTTATTAAAATCGCCCGGTCAAAGAAGAAAAGACAGAATTGAGAACAAACAAAGTTGAGTTTGAGAACAGATAGACAAGAAAGCGAGCTAAAAAAACGTCGTCCATCAAAAATGAATTTTTATTATTTAAAAATGAAGTCCTTGGGACAGAAGGACCTCGTGATCGGTATCCCTATGTATATCATGTATACCAGAGATTCCCAACCTTTTTGCAATCAAGAGCACATTCTAGAATGCCGGTCGGGCGGTAGGTATCTTCTCAGGAAGTCCTCATCTGATACCTTGAATTTTAGGAAAATGTCATTTTCAACATTTCTAGCTCCAGTTCTTCTATCCTTACTTGAATAAGTTCTGCAATATATGCTGCAATTTTGCTTACGTTTACTTCCACCGCAAGTAAACGTAAAACGCACACGTAAAACGGTGGGCGGGCGACTTCGTTGGGGACCACTGATGCAATAGATTCTTCTTCTTTTTCAGAAATCCTTGTTTGTCCCATGTCGAATTTCTACAATAAAACCTATTTAAACAGTTAAATAGGACATTTGCAGAGCCATCTGACTGTACTTTTATGGTACCTTTGGGAATCATAAATAGGACTATAGATAAAAATTGCAGTAGTTTTGAAAAAATTTATCGCATGTTCCTAAAACAGAATTTACTGCTTTCCCTAGAACAGTCCATCTTTTTTGCAATAAACGGAATTTTCACCCTTTATTTTTAATCTATTCGCGAAGTTATATTTTTTGTCTTCGGCCACGCCTCTATCTAGTAGCGACTCATTTAGCGATTAAATGATATGATTTATTATTAGTCTAGCATACATATATTATTGTTCCATTGTTACTCGACATGCCTGCGTGGTATTATCAAGATTTATATCACACACCAAAGAAACATAATTCATAAGCACATAGATATTATATAATTAATAAAATTAAATTAGAAACACAAATTATAGTTAATGTTCATTTTTATCATCCCTAGTATTCATAATTTGTTTAGTTAACTAAATATTAAAGTTTAAAGTTTAAAATTAAAGAAAAAGTTTGTAGTTATTTTGGAGATGCCACTGTGTTGGTGAAACTATAGTCAAATAAACAATCACATGGAACAAATCACATAATTAGTTTTATTCAAACAATTTAACTAAACATAGTTCACCTAATAACTAAATAAATGATTATAGTCAATATTCGCTTTTCTGAATCACTTTTTGTATTAATAAATCTTCGTATGTTTGATCCATTTTCTTATTTCATAAGTTTTTGAATGTTTATAATTAATTTTATGGTCTTTGTTAATGTAATGAATGTATAATGCAGTTTATTAAAGTTATATAAATATTTGGATAATCCTTGCAGCAGATGCTCAACGGTAATTAATTCTATGCAAACCATTACAACATTTTGGATAACTGGCATTGTTTCGATAAACTATAACCCATTAATACAACATAGTTTACATAAAACCTGCACATTTTTTAAATCTCACAAAAGTATGTTGTTTCAAATCGGGATTTATGAGAGTTTCCAAACTCTGAAACTATTTCACGAGTAAAAAAGACGTGTTGCAAATTCGCTTTAAAATTGATATTAGTTTTGATACTAAATTGAACCTTGACATTGCACAGTCAAGTTCCAAGCTTGAAACTTTCATATGTAAATGTTTATGTTTAACTTTCGGTCATCCTACAAACCCCTAAATTGTACGTAAACATATAGTCAACAAAATGTAATATGCGAAATTGTTTGTTAATTAAATATAATATGATAAATTGTTTTCGGTATTTTTAAATATTTTCCTTGTTGATCTCATACGATGTAGGCAATTTGAGAAATTTGATCCAATGCCTTAGGCCTACTGTTCACGGAGGCGTCATTTGATGAATGCCTGCAAACCTACAAATGACGAAAGGCGTAATTTGGATCTTAGATACGTCCACGCATTGGTCATACATTCTTCACGCAAACTACAAAACGGTTTATTGTAGCTCTCAAGTTTAGCAGCGCGGAAGCACGTTTTTATTTCTCTGCTCATTTTTGGTCCAGTCTAATCTACATTCGTACTGTTCGTGGAATTATAGAAATAATCACGTCCTAATTTGTATTGTATTTAATTACATTTAGCTTGTTTCATTAATTATTGAACTTCCCGTTATTCACGAGATTTCCGGGAAAATAAATGAATATTTACCATTTTCCGGGAAAAAAAATATACGGGAAAAGATACCCTCTAGTCGCTACACGAGTTTTTGCGTCTTCGCAGCATAGCATTTGTAGTGGCAGGCTGCAGCACGAGCTGCATGACGAAAGTCTATCGATACGCAAATGCGACGTTGCCGCACCGCGGACACACTTTCGTTCCTTTCTACGCAAAATGCAAACCAGCTCCACAAAAGTTTAAAATGACGATATCGTGCGTATTTCGTGCGGCTACGTGGACAGTAAGCCTTAGTTTTCAATTGACTAAAAGTTGCCTATTTATTAATTTTTTTTCACTCCATTACATTACAAAAGAAATTTGATTTTACAGTGCAGCTCCGAGATGGAAACCAAAATGTGTTTATGTGGTTCGATTTTTCATTAATTTTTACACTTTCCAAGTTTAGTCGAAATTATTACTATTTAGTTCAATCCAATCAACACGAATACATCAATTCAAGCATTTAACATAAAAATTCAAATTATATTAATCAAATAAACTTAATAAAGTCGGTACACAGCCTGAATATATAAACATATACAACCTTTCCGTAGCTCTATAATATTATTGAGTCTTTTTAGGACTATCAATACAAATCTCATGTGAAATTTGTAAGTTATTTACTAGCCCCACGTTCGTGGCACTGAACTTGGCACTTGGTAGTCCTAAAAAGACTCAATAAGATTATAGAGCTACGGAACAATTGAATATATTTATATATTCAGGCTGTGTAGCGACTTTATTAAGTTATGTTATTTATATACATTATCTATAATGTAGTATGGTTTTACCAATAGTATCAAGTTTTTACATGCAATAACTAAACAAATGTCTAAATTTTGAGGGTTAAAATCAACAATAAAAATCCAGAAATGCAAGGCTCTTCTTCTTCTTCACTCCAGGTTTTAGGCACTTTACCAGTTACGATGCCCATGTTTTTCTCGGCGTTCCGATATCTCTTCTTCCATGGCATTGCAAAGTCTAGTCTCAAGTCTATTTAATTCTTTTCGATCTAATATATCATTTTTAAATAGCCTTAAACAAATTTGTAACATCAGAAAATTGAATTTCCGAATTAAAACTTTAGAGCTTTATAACATTCAGCATCATCATCAGCAATCAGCCGTTTGGATCCACAGCTGGACATAGGTCTCCATTTGATTTTTCCACTCTTCCCTTTCCTGCGCCACTTGCATCCAATTTTTGTTCAGGCGCTTAATATCGCTCGACCTTCGTGTTGGAAGATGCCCTCTGTTTATAGAGCCTGCTACTTTGGCCACCACTTGGTCCATCCTTCTTGCAGTATGGTCTGCTCAGTTCCACTACAGTGACGCTATACGTTCTAGTGCGTCAGCTATTCCTGTTCTTCGACGGATTTCGTGGTTTATCACTCTAGTGATATGCGTAAAATTGACCGCTCAGTGGGGAAAGATGTCATATTCTGGACCCACCTCCTCCTCTGACCTTGGCCACTTCCAGTGACCTTGACGATTTCCGGTAAAAGCTGAATAAAAATAGATCCTCACATCCTCTTTAGCGTGGAGCAGCATAGACCTCACACCCTGTTTAGCGTGGGGTTACATAGACCTCACACCCTGTTTAGCGTGGGGCTACATAGACCTGTGTGTATTAAAGTGTATTAAAGCTTAAAAGCTGTTTAAAACTGGTTAAAAGTCGAATAAAGGTGTTTAAAAGCTGATTAAAGGTCGATTCCTATATGCGCGACACTCAGCTACGCAACGTCGTGCGCAATCGCCGGTCCAATTATGATTACATTGTTTTAAATGGGCACCTCGCGTAACTGTCACGTAGCCATAGTGAGAACGTGCCCATATAAAACAATGTAGTCATTATTTGACAGTCGATGTCGCGTGACGTCGCGTAGTTGCGTGTCGCGTATATGTGAATCGGCCTTTAAGCTGTTTAAAAGCTGATATATCCTAGCCCTCATTAATGGTTTAACGGTAGTTAGCCAGAAGCCGGGGACCGGAAGTCGCCAAGGTCACCGGAAGTGTCCTGGGTCAAGGTCAGAGGGGGAGGTTAGTCCAAAAC
This sequence comes from Phosphuga atrata, assembly GCA_944588485.1. Classification (NCBI taxonomy): domain Eukaryota; kingdom Metazoa; phylum Arthropoda; class Insecta; order Coleoptera; family Silphidae; genus Phosphuga; species Phosphuga atrata. The sequence goes on from OX155899.1 coordinate 60,903,086, forward strand.
ATGACATCTTTCCCAACTCCGCTCCATAGCCCTTTGGAAGACGCGTAACTTATTTGCTGATTTCTTTGTTAAAGTGAGTGTTTCCGCTCCGCAAGTGAACACCGGACGCATTGGTTCTGTACCTTACGCTTGAGGCATATAGGAAGGTCGGATTTAAAAACTACCTTCAGCTTGCCAAAAGCAGCCCATGTCAGACCTATTCGTCGATAAATATCGGTCCTTTTATTGTCGCGACCTATTGGTATTTCATGGCCCAGGTACATATATGACCTTAACTGTTCAATGTCGATACCATTACTTGTCATATTCTCGCTTATAACGAGATTGGTCGTAAATTGGGTTTTTGATCTTCAAATCAACACTAACAAGACTGTCACAGTGAAGTCCTACGCCATCAGAAGTAGCCTGAAGTCCTTCCAACATTTTTGTAGCTTCGTCCAGCCGGTGCGCTAACAAAACAATCTTCTCTTCTTCTTATCAGCCTGTTCTCATCCACTCCTGAATGTAAGCCTCCTCCATATTTTTCCATTCCTGCCTGTCTATAGCAGCCCCATCCAGTTTTTCACAGAAATGAAAAATTTCACAGAAATTTCACAGAAATTTTCACAGAAAATTTTCACAGAAATTTCAGAAAAGAAAAAATTCACAGATGTCATTACGCCATCGGTCTGCCAGCACTTCTTTGCACTCTCTTGGCCGCCAAGCTGTTAATCTGTATGTCCATCTTTCTGTGCTTTGTCTTGCAATATTGCCAGACCATCTCCAATTTGCTGCGCTACTCTTTCGCTAACATCTGTTAATTGCGTTCTTCTTCTGATTTCCGCATTTGGAACTTTATTTCGTAAACTAATCCCCAGCAGAACAATGTCATCGGCAAATTTCAGATTTTTCAGTTTCTCGCCGTTTATGTCAACGCACATTTCGCCCTGATCAACTTCCTTGCTGATGAGTTCTAAGAGAGCAGTAAATAATTTTGGAGAGATCGAGTCGCACTCCTCGCCGTATATTGAACTTATCACTAATTTCGTGGAGCTAACGAAAACAGTTGGATTGTCGTCGATACCCTTTATTAGTGTTGAATACCTGTAGTCTATTCTACACTCGGCCTTGTCTGTCTAGTCCAGCCTGTCTAGTTTTGTCTGACTAATATTGTCTCACTAGTCTTGTCTCTCTAGCCTTATCTCTCTAACCACCTCAATAGTGTAGTTGACAACATACCCGCCATTCAAACGGGGAGACCCGTGTTCGAATCCTGGTCGGGGAGGCGAAAACTAGAGCGATTTTCACTAGCCGTCCAGGCTGCTCACCCTATCAAATCGCGGAAGCAGCTCAGAGAATAAAATCCAACAATTGGCATTCCACTGGAGGTGACACGGCTGGCTGCCTTCCTGCAACAGGAGCTGTAACGCACCAGAAAAATCCCCCAAAGCTGGAAAGAGGCCAGACTGGTTCTGGTGCTTAAACCTGGTAAGCCCCCTCTACATCATTTCGCCCAATCTGCCTACTAGACACCATCGGCATGCTCTTCGAACGAATAATAGCCCCGAGGATAAGCCAGGAACTCGATCTGCATGGGGGACTATCAACATATCAGTATGGGTTCCGAGAGGGAAAGTCGACAACTCGCGCCACCCAGGAGGTGATGAAGATTGCCCGTTGTGCTAACCTGGGAAAAAGAAGACACAGAACGATATGCTTAGCGGTGCCGAGAAATGTAAAAAATGCTTTCAATACTGTGCCTTGGCGGAAAATCGTGGACGCACTTAGACCAAAAAGGGCCTCTGCCTATCTAATTGATTTAATCAAAAGCTATTTTACGGACAGGACACTAAAAATAGATGCCAAAATAGGACCGGTGTCTTGCGATGTTCCCCAGGGGTCGGTTCTCGAACCGCTGTTGTGGAACATCCTATACGATGGGGTCATGGACCTGGTAAAAGCGAACGAACTGAGAGACTGTAGACTAATCGCATTTGCCGACGACCTAATCTTGGTGTCAGTTGACACAAACGAGAAGACTGTGGTAGCGAGGGCCGAATCTGCAATCAGTTCCGACAGGGAACTGGAGTCAGGCACGACTCGAGTACATACATGGATGGAAATAAACGAACTACAAATAGCTCCAAAAAAGTCTGAGGTCATTGCACTAACGGGCCGCAAGAGGATTGAACCCATGTCTGTCAGGATAATAGGTAGGCTGGTTCCCGCGACACCGACAATGAAATACCTCGGCGACCATATCGACCAGCGGCTTTCCTGGACCAGGCACGTCCAAAATGTAACGGTGAAAGCCGCACGTGAAGGTACAGCAGTTCGTAAGTTGATGCCCAGAATAAATGGCCCAAATATGCATTCTAAAAGGCTACTAAAGGAGGTGGTTAATTCCATTCTCCTTTACGCTGTACCGGCCTGGGTGGAGTCGCTAAAAGCAGCGACAAACAAAAACAGATTATTAAAAACACAACGCAGCATATTATTAAGCATATGCCGCGCATACCGCACGGTGTCAACTGTGGCGCTAGAAGTCATAGCGACAGTCCCGCCGATTGTCCTTATGGCTGAGGAACATGCCAGAAACCAAGGCACAAATACAGAAGGGATCGACACAGAAGCGCACTCATGAGCAGATGGCAGAAGCGCTGGAACGACGCCAAGGAAGGGAACTGGACCATAACTCTCATCCCAGAAATATTGAGCCCTCGCTGAAGGGCACTCAGGTAGATTGTAGATATGGTGGTGCCGACTTGTACTACGACCTTTATAGATCTATTGTACCCCACCCTCTTCCTCTAAGCTTTGGTTTACTTACCCATTTAGAGCGCCTCCTCTAATCCTGATTCCTATAGGACTTTCAGGATCTGGGTGGGATTCAAGGACTGCAACTCCTCTGCCTTTAGGCAGTGAGCCCCGAAGTACATCTGTCTCATACATCTGTACATCTGTACTGTACATCTGTACTGCAGTGCTCCGCAGTCTTTGAACAGATGTATGGGGGTTTCCTCTGCTGAACCACAGAATCTGCATCTGTCATCCTCCACTAGACCTATGGCCTTAAGGTGTTTTCTAAGTCTGCAGTGTCCCGTCAGGACTCCTGTCAGAATTCTAAGCTTGTTCCTTCCCACTCATGGCGAGGTTAATTAATATTTAACACAAGTACTAAGCCGGCACGTAAGCGTTGCCAGGACTCAGAACCACAACTGGGAGAGCCTATCAACTCCTCTAATATGGTACCGCTAATGATTAAAGGGGAGGACAACTTTAAAGCAGTAGCAACAGTGTGTGCGACGATACTCCGAACAAAAGACGAAGATGAAAGAAAGGTCAGGCTGCTGTCCAGGAATGGGCAGCCGTGATGGAGAGGATTACCACTTTGAAGTAATGCTAACGCGGCCTCGAAATGGAGTACTGATCCCAGGGGGGCTTTTAGTGGGTATGCCCATACTCCACGAAGCCTAGTGACTCCATGCGTACCGCAATGCATTTCCCCTCCTCCCTAAATACAAAAACGGCTGCCCACCCTGAATGAATGCAAAATATGCGATACAGGGGTGGCGCATAATGAAAATCAAAGTGGAAAATGGGGTTTAGTGAGAGCTTCCCAGAACCACTTACTTCACAAAGAAAAGAGTTATCTCTCTAGTCTTGTCTATCAAGACTTGTCAGTCTAATCTTGTTTGTTTAGTCTTGTCTGTCTAGTCTTGTCTATCTGGACTTGTCTGTTTAGCCGTAGTATTTAAAAAAATAATACAAATAATACCGGTTCTTCTTTGAAACTCTCTTGTGCATGCAATCAACTTAGGGTTTCTTTTCGGTCTACTTGGGCAATAGGATGGCTTATATGTTTGGGATTACTATAGTACTCCGCCCTAGGGCTCCACATGAGAACGATATTTTTCTCGTCTCGTCTCGTGTCGTAAAAGCGAGACGAGAGTGAGACGAGATTTTTTAAACTCTCACCCTATCTCGTATGAAGCCCTACTCCGTTTAATCAACCTCTCGTCGTTTCGGATGACCAACTGGAGATGTCGAGGAATGAGTTGTGCCTTTTTCTTGCCACAGGCGGCGTTTCTGTGGAGCTCGAGGACTTCCGCGGCCAGATATTCCATCACACCCACTAAGTAGACCGGAGCCCCGGCACCGACGCGTAGTTGTAGTCTCTTCGGCGTAGTCTGTGGATATGACCGACAGGGAACTGGAGTCAGGCACGACTCGAACGCGACCTTTCCTTTGATCTTTTTGACCTTTGACTCCTTTTCCTCTGCCTGACAATGTGAGCGTCTTAAATTTTTTTATGCTTGTCGGCTTGTACACGTTGACTGCTGGCGACAGAATCTAGTCCTGTCTGTCTAGTCTTGTCTGTCTATTTTTATCTGTCTAGTCTCATCTGTCTAGTCTTGTCTGTCTAGTCTTGAGCATTTTGTGCTGGTTTATAGCATCTTGTGCTAGCAACGATATTTCTTTATTATTTATTAAATTGAGCAAGGAGCTAAATCGGTCTATATATTTCATTTTTATTGTTGCAAACACATTTGCAAGATCGGAAAATTCAATTTCAGAATTCAAATAATCCGGGTTAATGAGAGTGAGCAAGACGAAATATTTAAAAATCAACCAAGTTGCAAATAATTTTTTTAAATTTCATAAATGTAAATTTATTTGTTAAAGAATTCAAATACTTCTATGCCTCCAATAAATTTGTAAGATTATACAAAATAAATTTACAGGAATCCAGAGCTCATGTCGAAGCCCCAAATTCAAGGGTTTAAAGTCTAAATTTATTAAATGTTTATAATACTAAGCCAGTTGAAGTGAAACATCAGAATCGGAATTTACATGTGAAAATATTTCGACAAGAAAACCACGGACAAGAAAGTTCGTTTAAACTAATCCGTTTTTAACGAAACATATTTAATTACAAATCCTACGCAAATAAAACTATTTCCAGCTTGTTTCCCTACAATTTAAACGAGGCAACAATAAAGCAGCTAAAGTTATTTGAAAGGTCAAAGCTCTTCTGCAATTAACTTAAACTTTTACCGAATTATATTTGCAATGCAAACGATTCAAATTCTTCGTCCGCTTCGCACCAAATTTGAAGAGAATTCCAATTTGCAACATGCACACCTGAATATATTTTAAGCAATTTGTCGCCATTGTTATGCAAATTTCAGCGACGGCATTTATAAAATACTTTTGCTGAATGTTGTCTAATTGCATGTTAAATTCTACCTAAAACCCCGAATTCGAAATATTCACTCTAAAGTTAAACTTGCTACATTAGACATCGGAAATATATAATTATCTTCAATAAATTAACTCACAACCATTATTATACACAAATTAACGTGTTATTATATTTTACGAGTTATTAACGTTTCTTTGTGTGCCGAAAATTGTGCGCATGCCTCCAAGCAAAACTACATAAACAACACTTTACGATTCTCTTTGCAAACTAGATTCGTTAGGCTTCATGGAAATTATTACTTTTCTTTATAGTTTTAGTTGCAAGTTAACATTTCACATTTGTATCTGTAATAGTATATTAAAGAACGAGTTCAATAAGCGCGGTTTTCTAATGGACAAGTGCGAAAAACGCCTTATGAACGAGTTTTTATACAAGTTTTTCTATTTTGCGGCCTTTTGTGCCATTTCCAAATAAAAAAAATCGCCGATTCATATTGAGAAAATTGTAACGCATACGGCGAGCCATAACTGCACGCATATGAGTGCAGTTATGAGTTCATTACAGACGCTAAATAGAAAAATGTAGTTTATAGAACAATTATGTTTTAGATTAAATCAAATACATTAGGCTCCATGGAAATTATTACTTTTCTTTATAGTTTTAATAGCAAGTTAACATTTCACGTTTGTACGTGTAAATGTAGTTTATAGAACAATTATATTTTAGATCAAATCAAATTCATTACTAGAACTCGAAACAACTTTATCTATTTCTTGCTAGTTATTTATACTCCATTGGATATTTATAGCTTTATTCAAAGTTTAATTTGGATCTGTGTTAAACACCGTAAATATAACACCAACTTTAGGAAATGCTAAAATAAATGATTTAGAAGAAATGCTTTCAGCATCGAAACATAATCTCATTTTGGGTCGTGAACGCTGGTGAAATTATAATTTCTCATATTCCATTTGCGTTTGGTTTTCGTTTTCTTGGCGTCGTTTAATTTAAATTTTAAATGCGAATATAATGCACGAAGTGAAAGGGAAGAGACGGCAGGCCCTCGCGAAATTATCATAATATTCTCGGGTCGAAGGAAATAAATTTTCGACGGGCGGAAAATTGAAAATATTTAAAGGGCTTAAACATCTTCGCGTACAATCGAACTTTCGTGAAATGTAGAAATATATCTTGACGAGTTGTCGAAAATAATTAAAAAGAAGCTGTAGGAACAGAAAACCCAATTAAAAGATCTCAATCTGGTTAACATCCACTCGTTTTTTTTTTTATTTAAATTTGCTTTTTAGTATCTGAAGCACGTTCTGAGTTTTAATTTAACCTTTTTGATCTTTAAACATGGACGGTTCATGTAAACACGCGAGGAATTACGGTTTTCTCTGGCCATCCACACGTAAAGAAAACAAAACATGAATAAAATTTCCTAGTCGGTTTCGTAAACATTTTTAACGGATTCGTTTTGAGCCGTTGCGACGACAAATAACTAACTCGCTGGCAGAGAGGAATTAAAAGAACGAACAGTTTAAATACGCACCGAAATGGGATTCACAATTAAAACTCGATACTCCAACGAATTACAGTTTCAATCAGTAAAACTGAAACGCGGAATCGGATTGCGAGCTTTTTGCTGCATTTATTTTTAGACCAAATCAACAACAGACTCACTTTTCATATAAAACTGTTTTCATTAATGCCATACCATACATCACAAAATCACTGATTATAGTATATTAGATAACACCAGTAAAAACTGTGTACACGAGAGAAACATATATAAATATAAAGGATCTTCCAATAGGGACTTGCGAACATTGACAGTTTTGTAGCTACACTTGTCGAAATGGCTGTGATTTATTCAGTCTGTTTTCCAAATTACCATGGACGAATATAGCGTTCAACAACACATGCAAATGATGAAATGATTTTATCAAAATGAGTGAGTATGGAAAGATGGTATGTTCTAAATCCTACTCGTCCTCCTCATCGATAGCCTGTGCACAAGTTTTCGATATTAATCAGCTTTTAATATTTAAGCTTTTAATCAGTTTAAATCAGCTTTTAATCAGATTTAATATAGTAAACAGGGAGTGAGGTCTATGTAGCCCCACGCTAAACAAGGTGTGAGGTCTATGTAACCTCACGCTAAACAGGGTGTGAGGTTGTAATGTATAAATTATAAATTGTATAAATAGTGTATGTAACCCCACGCTAAATAGGGTGTGAGGTCTATGTAACCCCACGCTAAGCAGCGTGTGAGGTCTAGTCTACGATGAGGAGGAGGAGGATTTAGAACATGCCATCTTTCCCTAGTTGAGTGTTTTGTTCAGGCAACGTTTCGCACGCTGCTCCTATTTTACGGTAGCCATAATCGTCCTATGAGAAGACTATTCGCAGTGTGGTGGATAAATTTAAGTCCACTGGTTCAGTAAATAAACCAACAGCAGTACGACGAAGAAGAGCAAGATCTACCGAAAACATCGTGAGAGTGTACAGGAGAATCCGAGGCAGTCGGATTTCGCGTCGCTCATAAGAACTCGGTCTTTCGCAGACCACAACTTGGGGAATTTTGCGTCGTAACTTCGGCCTGCACCCGCACAAAATTCAACTGACCCTGGGGCTGTGGGTAAACGACCATAGCCAACGACGTGTATTCGCAGAATGGGTCTTGGAGCAGCTGGAGCCTGATCCTAAGTTTCTTAAAAAAATCATCTTCAGCGATAAGACCCATTTCTGGATGCATGAGACGTCAATAAACAAAATTGTTGAATTTGGGACGATACCAATCCACATTAGATCCAAGAGTTTCCAATGCATTCCGAAAAGGTCACTGTTTGGTGTGGATTTTGGGCTGGCGGCGTCATCGGTCAATATTTCTTTGAGAACGACGTTGACCAGGCCATTACCTTCAACGGCGAGTGCTATAGGTCCATAATCACCAACTTCTTTTGGCCTGAATTGGACAATATGGACACCAACGACATGTGCTTTCAACAGGACGGCGCTACGTGCCACACAACTCCTGCCACATTGGACATTCTGCACAAACGATTTGAGGGCATGGTACGACTCTGGTACGTATTTCAACTTTGTCGACTTTCTTCGGCAGACAAATGGATAAGCCAGGTAAAAGAGGCAGTTTTTGACAAGACATCTCAAGTGAAGGTGATTGATATAATATTCATATCGTCTCAAAGATTAAACTTGGCAAATTCTAATGGGCGGGATACATCAAGAACTACCCTGCACAGAACACTGCGAAGAAAATTCTCGCGGCGAAACCAGTAGGAACGTGAAGACCTGGAAGGCCAAAGCTGCGCTGGGAAGACGGGGTGTCCGAGGATGCAAAGAAGCTGGTATTCGAAGGTGGTCTACTACGGCACAGGACTGTAATTCCTCGAGGGGTCGTTCCATGTCAATTCAACACAAAAAATACCAATTTTATCCTTACCATCTCAGATTTTCTTGAAAACTGGCACATGTGTACTATTGCTACTGACTTGGAAAAATATGAAATTTTACTGAGATGTGTCAACTCGTTTCTGAATTATAGTGCTGTAAAATTCTCATAAATGGATGTAAAAACAGGGAACACCAATTTTTTGAAACACTGTAGCAGTATTTTTAATCGAGCTAGAGATCTGGAATTGGTGCCATTTTACAGCATTTTGCATGCCCTTTTCCATGATGTACAACACTTTATATGTTAATATATGTCAGTTTGATGGTGTATTTAGAGAAGAACCAGGAGGAGTCTCTCATGGAGGAAGTTTATATCCAACACCTGGTGTCTGAAATGTTTGCTCAACAGTTTGATGATGTATTTACAGAGGAACTCCCCCTGTGAGTCTTTCATGGAGGAAGTTTATAACCAACCTCCTGGTGTCTGAAATGTTTGCTCAATATCCATATCGTCCTTGGCCACGTAATCGTATTGATATGATAAGGTGATTGGTATTGATATGAGGTGACCGAGATCGTTAGATTTTTTCTTGCGGGGTTTTCTTAAGTCGCATATCTATGCGAAGATGCCACAAACCACAGCGGTCCTCAAGGCCAACGTTACTCATGCCATCGGTCAAATTCAGCCGGATTTATGCCCCTGAGTCATCTGGAAAATTGGACATTTCGGATGCGCGCCACCCAGCGAAGCCGCCACGGACATTTCAGGATGTTATATTCCATACATAATGGCATCGATAAGCCCTACACACTTTGTTTTATTTCAATTTAAAGATAGGAAGCGCTTAATGAAAGACCCAAATATATTCCAAATTTGTTAATAGGCAGTCTAGCAGATTCAGGAGCTCATAAATTATTAGTACGGTCATGGCCCGCCCGAGGTGCCCTAGTTAGACTTACTCTTACACTGCCTCTACTAATCTTGGGTGTAGTCTCTTACTATAATCTTTTCTATCAGTCTGCCTTGACTAACCCTTGTTCCCTTCCGACCCTGATGCTATTAGCTTAATCGAGGGCTGGGGGTCACTATTTTCTATTTCCTAACTTACTCTAGTCACCAACCCGCACGCAAGCGTGGTGACTGAAACTCCTTCCAAATACAATTTTACTATTCAATTCATGAAAGTCGCAGAACCAAATTATCTCAGGCGAGTAGAGGTAGTTGCTCAGAATCTCGCACTGGAGCATCAGTCCGCCTCCTGAATTATGGAGGAGACAAAGACTCGCAGGCAAAGAATGCTAGAGAGAGCAAAGGAGGTGCACCATATCAGACCAAGCAGGAAATCCTGTTCGCTACTTACAACATCTGGACCATGCGTCTCAATGACCATCTGGAGGAACTGGAAAGTGAGTTACAGAAAATCGTAGGAACATCCTTGAACATCCTAGGAATCTGTGAGACTCGCCTTAAGGGCAAAATGTGAAGCGTGCTGAAATCAGGAAATATCTTATACCAAAACAAATTGGTGTGGTAATTCTGGTGCATACGGACTGGAAACACCGGGGTAAAACCTGTGCAATATCGAACCGAGTTAAATACGACGTGATCAAGCTAAATGATCGCTACACACTTCAGGTTATCGAAGCTTATGCCACGAGCAGCGCGGCTGAAGACACGGAACTTTTACGCGAATATGTCTACCGTGATCCTACATAAAAAACTGCTGAAAATTGAAGATTTTAACAGGAAAATCGACTCCAAAACAAGTGCGGATCCATAAGGGTTCTTCTTCTTCTAACGCTACAGCCCAATTTGAGCATTGGCCTCCCCTAGCTTCCTCCTACATTCCTCCCTTCCCGGGCCACTTCCTTCCATCTTCCTAGTTTAAAGATTCGTCTGGCGTCCTGGTCTACTTCATCCTCCCATCTTTTTCTTGGTCTTCCTATCAGCCTCTTCCTATCCATTCGTCCGTTCAGGATCTTTTTGGGCATTCTACCATGTGGCATTCTTATAATGTGGCCCCTATATCGACACTGGTTGGTCTTTAAGGGCCTGATATACTTCCTTGTTCTATCGTCTATATTCTTCATTTTGCCATAATTTAGAGGCCTAGATCACGAAAGACAACATCAAAATCAGCATATAAATCCAGAAGGAGTAGGAACCAGAAACGATCGCGTTCAGATGATGACCGACTATCTGAACAGTGAGCAGCTGTTCTGAATGAATACCCATTTCAAAAAGTCGTTTAAGATTCTTTTGTTCAAGAAACTCTCAATTGTTGAAGGGGAAATATGCTCATGAACTAAACCAAAGCGCAACAAACTAAGTACCACTATCATCGAGTTCCTAGAAGAGCGCCGACGGTCGGTTCAAGACTCGAAGACATATCGAACTGTAAATATGATCATGCGTAAAGAAATTAGGAAAGACTTAAGAAATTATAACACACTGCTGGTCCAAACGACTATTGAAGAGAATAAAAAGTTGCGAGTCCTGAGTTCGCTGGAAGAGCACAAATCTGTACAATGTAAAACGAACAGGAAGGAATCGTTTCTAGCAAAGCGGACATTGTGGTCATCATCCAGAATTTTTAAGAAACTGTACAGGGCCTCAGTTCCTAAACCTGAAAACAAAGAGAGAGAGGAAGAAATATAGGGGGAGAGAGCGAGAGAGAGGGAGAGAGAGAAAGGGAGTGGGAGAGAGAGATGGAGAGCGGGAGAGAGAGAGGGAGAGAGAGCGGAAGAGAGAAGGAGCGAGAGACAGTTATACATATTGGCTCCTAATAACTCTAAAGCCCGCCATTCACGATCAGTTTAAACTGATCAGATGAACTGGCGTTTAGAACTGATCAGTTAAAACTGATCACTGATCACACAAAATAATTTCCCCATTCACTGGCTTAAAACCGGCCTTCATTTCTCAATTGTCGCGTGCTGTATCTGGTTAGCAAATTCGGATTCTGAAGAGGATATTCTACATATAACGGCTGCTGCTTGAAGCCGTTTAATCAATACAAAAACAACAAGAACAACAACAACAAGAACGGTACGAAAAAATGGTTAAAAAAGAAATAACAGTTATCTCATATTAATTTGTTAAATGAGTTGTCACTAAAACCGAGTGACTGGCGTAACTATTTGAGAATGGACGAATCTACGTATTTCAAGCTATTTCAAGCATGGGACGCTGATGTGATTTCTCAGAAGTTGCACTAGTGCGTCTGTCAGTCATGTTTTCTGATTCTGATAGCGAGTTTGAGGATATTTTATTGAGTTTACTATTTTTAAATGAATATTTCCGCGCCACAAAAATAAAAACTAAAGTTAAGAAGAGAAGATATTGGGTTCATGAGATAAATAAACAAAGAGTAAAAGTTGGAAAATACCATACATTAATGCGGAAACTGGAATTTGATGGAGAACGATTCTTTATGTACTTTCGCACATCTAAAATGCAGTTTGAGGGGAACGATTGCATCAAAGGTCTATTTGTTTCTGACGTGCTACGCATGGGTTCTAGAAACACACTGATCACATGCGTGGATAGCGTACGAACATCCCCTCCACCTTCCCACGCCGATCTAGACATCCCAGATCGACGTTGCGTGTGAGACGTGTGATTGAGTTGCATACGATAAGTGTGTTTCTATGGCATAGTTTTTTGAGTCCTTATACCGTAATGCGTTGCATACGTTGCGTACGTGGGACCAGTGTGTCTCTACCTTTATGGTGCGCTCGGTAAATCCGTGGGTTGCCGTCAGTTAAAAAAATTACGTTAGGATTTCACACTCACGGTCAGTTTTTAGATGTACGTCAGTCTAACTGATCAGTTTAACTGATCGTGAATGGGGGGCTTTACCCTAACCTAACCTAACAGGTATCGATGGAAATTTTCTATTTTATCGATGAAAGATTGGAGCAGCACATGATTATGAACAAAATCAAATGAGCATTCTGTAAAGAAATTTATATTTTTTAAAATAATATTTATGTTCGAAGAGGGAACGGAATAAGGTTTATAAACGTGGAAGGAAAACAGCGAATATTTTATCTCTCGAATGGATAGGTAAACCTGCATTGAAATAAATTCGCTATACGTAGCTGTTTGCTCCGTCGCCCACCCTCGCCCTAAATGCATCACTCAAAGGGAAAAGCTGTCACTGTCAAATATCGTTAACATCTGCGTCTGAAAACGGCAGAATGGAACGAGACTATAAATTTAAAAAGGAAACAAAACGGTAAGAAATATAAGTTGTACGCTATACCAACACTACGTGTCAATATACAGGTATTAATCACTTATAGAAATCGCTAGTTGTGCACTGAGTGTTTCTTCAAATTGATACTTTATTTATTTATCGACTCTAGTACGTACTTCAACTTTGTTTGTCGACTTTCTTCTACAGACAAATGGATAAGCCAGGTGAAAGAGGCAGTTTTTGACTGAGACATAAAAGTGATCATATTATTGTCGTTAGAAGACATGTTATTTATGTATTTTGCGTATGATTTTCGAAGTAAAAGTAATTTGTAGGCCGAGATTGGACTTCGCTTCGCAAATCAGTCAAATCTGGGCGATCCGCATCCATGTGTCAGTCAAATCAGTTATGCTTATAACTCAAAAAATAAAGATGTAAAATATTGGTATTTAAATTGTTTAATCTTTAACAGTGAAGGAATGGATGTATTGCCATTTCCAAAAATGCCAGTTAAAATAGGCAGAAACGAAGTATTTAAAAATATAAAGCTTATTTGCAGAGGAAAGCTGAAGACAGAGCAAAATGGAGATCTCACACTAGACCTTTTAACGGTTAGTTAAGCGCATACGCATCCGCCAAGTTTGAAAGGCGGGAATATGAAAGTTTCGGGCTCATATATAGTTATACTTCAAAAACTTCGGGGAATTTTGACGTAAACATGGCGGATATTGACGCATGCGCACAAAAAAAATTTCAACTATGAAAAGGTCTATTGAGATCTAACATTTGAGTAATAGTTTATAATCACAATTTAAAAGAAAATAGAAATGTAAATGGTTTGATGACTCCATATACAGTCGTAATATTGCAGGCGATGCATCGTGCATATTCTTGAAGCTATCTTAAGTTACGTTTGAAAGTAAAAATCTAGATAAGGAAATACATGAACAAATTGCTGATAGTGTTGAAAACTGGGTTGAATCCTCTATAATTTCCCAAGATAGTGATTGTAGCGATACGCGAGGGTCGTTGTATATTTCAAAGCAAAAACTGCTTAAGCTTCCAAACCTCGAAGACGAAGTATCGGCCAGGTTTAGCGAAGTATCGGCCACACTCGGCCAGGTTTAAGAGGATTCGAAAATTGTTACGAAGGCCGGATAAAGTCAAGTAGAATTGGGCACGTGGACCTGAGAAAATCGAGAACAAAGCTTCAAGTCTCTCAAAAATTGATCCAATCGTTTAATAGATAATTTGAGAGGTTTGTTCCACTTTGAAACTGCAAGTATCAAAGTGTCAATCTGCATTTAATTTAGAATCATTTAGAAAAAGATTCAGGAAATTTAGATCATTTTGGAAAAAGTTTCGGGCAAAAATTCGAAAGTACTGTATTTTGCCCGTTTATTTAACCGATAATTTGAGGAATACGTTTCACCAAAACAAAAAAAGGTTATTATTTGTTTGTTCTATACAAAATTTCGCGTCTTTTGATGTATTATATGCCAATATCGGTGACATGTCAAAATTTGCGAATTCGAATGATGAGTGCGATTTTCGCATCTCTCCGATTTTTACATATTGCATATCAAAACACGCAGAATTTAACACAGACTACGCTAATCTAAATAATTATGCAATTTAGTTTATAATAAGTCAGCAAATCTTAAAAAACTAAACAATGTTCAACCTTCGAAAAACACCTTGTTATATTTACATAAAAGTAGCGGAATGAGTTTTAGATTTTCTGAAAGCTTAAAAAAGCCTTTAAAATTTAAATGTATAATTTATTAATATTGTTTCATAGAATAAGTCTAGGTAGACAATTTAAAAACGACATAAAAACATCGAAAATTTATCTGCAACAAGCAATAACTTTGAAACCAACCACTCGATTGCATTCTAACTTAATAATATTTTTAGTTTGGTTCATGAATAACATGTGTGCAAAGATTGTTTGTTTAAGAACACTCGATAATATCTAAACCTAAAAATTCTTCTTTTGTGACAGACGAACGGACAAACTCGCACAATTCAAACTTTGCACACTTAAAACTAAATCTGTTTTTTATACGTTTTGTGATTTTTGACTAACTCTATGCAATCATTTGGGATTTACGTGGTCTGTTAGAAAAGTATCCGACCATATTTTTTATTTTGAAAACTTGATGGATTTGAATCAAGTTGCATGAGCCGACCTTGAACCTTCGTGCGCATGCGTGAATTTTTTCCCGTCTGTAGATAGCATCAGTAATCAGTTGCTGTCGAGCAGTGTTCGAGTGACGTAGTGTGTAGTGCTCTCGTCGGTTTTTCAATGCAAGTAAACTGAGGACAAGTGAAATGAGGGATGTCCTACGTCGCCTACGTGATGCTGTGCGGCGCAAGTGACTGGAGTTCTGGTCATCAGGAAATTGGCAACTCCATCACGACAATGCTCCAGCACATTCTTCGCACTTAGTTCACATTTTTTTGGCGAAAAAACAGACTCCTATGGTTCGACAGGCTCCTTACTCTCCTGAAATGCCCCCCTGCGACTTCTGCCTATTCCCCAAAGTCAAGAGGCCATTGAAAGGAACGCGATTTCACACAAGAGAGGACATTATGGCTGCAACGCCAGCCGAGCTAAAGTCGATTCCGAAAGAGGATTTTTCGGAATGCTTCTGACAATGGCGGCATGGCTGGGAGAAGTGTGTGGAGTCCCAAGGAGTCTACTTTGAGGGTAATTAGGTTTCCAACGCTCCAGGTATGCTAGTTTTTTTTAACCAGCTAAAGGTCGGATACTTTTCTAACAGACCACGTATAGACAGAGAAACGGATGGTAGTCAAAACTCTTAAAAAAATCTAGTCTACAAAGTTATTCATCTGTGACCGACGAACAGACAGAATGGCACAATTCTTTGTACGCCTAAAACTACATATGTTTTTGATAAATTTAGAGAATTTGGACAGAATTTATGCACTAACTCGGGAATTATAGATAGAGAAAAGTATGTTAGTCAAAACATTTAACAATATCTAGAAACAAATAGATTCTTCTTCTTCTTCGTTTTCTCTCTTTGCAGAGAGGTCGTGTTTACTCTTTTGCTGTCGCTCTTCGTATATTATCCCGCTATCTTTCCCTGTTCCCGGATTCTCTTGTTGCTTGTGTTATCGTGCTGATGGTTGTTGCCTCGGTATCGGTCCACCTCATCGGCGATCTTCCTCTTGGTCTTTTTCTTTCCATTTTCCCCTGTATCACCAGTTTTTATAGGTTGTTATCATCTCTTCTATCGATGTGCCCGAAAATTTTTAGGATTGTAGTAAAGACAATCTGTGACAGTCGCTGGGGTTAATTTATTTCTTTATTAATAGATACGTTAGTTCAAATAGAAACGAAAACATAAGCCATGTAAAAGGGGCAGTTTAACCAGACATGAAAGTGATTACATTTTTGTCGTTAGAATACATATTTCTCCATACATCGACGTATTTGTTTATTTGGTGTATGCTAATCGTAGTAAAAGTACTTTCTAAGTTAAGGCTGGGCCTCGCTTCGCCCGTCAGACAAATCTGCATGTGCCACAAGTAACATAAAATATGTACCACTTATTCCTTAGGGCAATCCAATCAGCTTTTAATCAGCTTTAAACTGCTTTTAATCAGCTCTAAGCATCTTTTAATCAGGCAATCAGTTTTAATCAGCTTTTAATTGGCTTAACCCATTTTTGCCCAAACTGCTACACTCAATATATGGTTACAATAAATACCGTTGTACCTGCTTGTGTACAGTGGTCAAAAATGGGTTAATTATGAAACAAAAATAATGGTTATTAATCAGGTAATCAGCTTTAAATCAGTTTTTAATCAGGTAATCCGGTCTAATCTCATGGGGTTAGGCTAGTTTAAAGCTGTTTTACTCCTTTTACTCCTCGAAATAACACAATGCAGTATAATCTCGATAATCCGAGACATATGGAACCAGACAACCGTCGGATTATGAGAAAGAGTGGTGGAGGGAATAGCGGGAGCGGTCGAATTACTGAACATGTCGTCCGATTAACCAACGCCAGAAATACCGAGATTATAGGTACTGTACTTTTAGTAATAGGAGTGGATTTATTTATTTCTCGTATGCATGTTATTAATAAGTTCGGAATAAGACTATAGAAGTGACCAGATATTGATAACAAAACCTGGAAACCACTTCAGCATTCAGCGTTGAGAGCTATGTACCACGGTACATATAATGACTGCATCCTATGTACCATGGTATGACCATAGCTCACACTCTGTGTTATCAGTGTTATCCAACCTTATCAATCAGATATGTTCTGGTTTTGCTTTCTCTAGTCTTGTAATAAGAGTAGAAGTAATCACTTTTTCGCCGGCTAGCAAAGTAATGATTTTGCTCCAATACTGATGCAATACTGATGATACTTTGATACATTTTGAAACAATTATTCTTCTCGTTTAAGTATAAATAAAGATACTCATCGAGTATTACGCGAGATTTTCAATATTCGCAAGTTCAACGTGCCGATAAAACAAACCTTCATGTAGTTTATACAGCCAAGATGTGTTCAACATATGCTAAAACACATTTTGTAACACAGTGCAAACATAAAACATTGTCATTACTGTATTACATATTATATTATATTATTTTATTTTCTTCTTTGTGGCGCTACAGTCCCATTTGGGCCTGGGCCTCCCGTATTTTCTGCCTCCAGTCGTCTCGTTGCCTTGCTGTTGTTTTCCAATTACGAAATATTATTTTAGTATTACATATTGTCTTATGAGTGTACTCTTAAACATTGTCTTATGAGTACTGTTATTATTGTATTACACATTTTATTTCGTGTATAATATATGGATAAAACTCACAATTTATTTTCTATTTAAAGTTTAATCATTATGTAAAATATTTAGAGAATGAACGGTAGATTAATCCTGTTAGTCAAATTACTATAATTATTTTGTAGCGTAAATGATTTAATTACTTCAATTAATTAAAATCGCCCCAAGGCGGCTCGAAACTTTGTCTTAATTATTCAAACAATTTTATCCTCTGCCACTTTTAAATGGAACGCTATCCGATAATAACACGCAAAATGTTGCTTTCATCGATTCTCCAACTCACAAACATTTTGTAATATTAAAACGAGCCTTTTCAAATGTTTAAAATAGTTATTTATTCCAAATAACTGTTGTCAAATTAATATAAGACTTGAAAAATACAACTCGAGCAAATATAACAATAAAAAAATGTTGGTTAACAAAGAATTATTTTAATATTTTCAAACTTTATAAAAGTTTCAATTTAATGATTATAAAAGTAACTTATTTTATGCCTGTGCTCAAATTTATTGTTCTTGCTTGGTCATAAAAGTTATTATTTTAACCAATAGGAATAGAAGTAACCATTTTTAAGCTGATGATCAATACTGTGAAGCATTCACTTTGTCTATGAAGTCCTTGAAGCATTCACTTTGTCTATGAAGAAGTGACGTTTGTTTTGCATATTTTTGTCCAAAATGCAAAAATAACCCGGAATGTAGGCAAAAATATGAAAAATGTTTCAAACAAAACTTTTGAAGAAAATTTGAATTAGAAGCCTTGCTAAATACTGATTTTTTTATTAGTCAAGTTGGTAAAAATGAACCTTGAATAATGTCAATATATAAATTTTGTTACAGATTTTTGTCTTGCAAAAAAATCGCAAATAACCCGAAATCTAAGCCATATTTTAACCATTTCGTCCCTGAAAGTTAATAAATATTGCAGATGTAAAAACCTCATGTTTTATTAATTTGTAGCCAAATATACACGGGATATCAAAATTAAACGACCGATCAGTATGACTGGGCAATGGCAACTCACATAAGACATGTGTACCACTCATTCCTTAGGGCAATCCAATCAGCTTTAAACAGCTTTTAATCAGGTTCTAATCAGGCAATCAGCTTTTAAACAGCGTTAATCAGCTTTTAATTAGCTTTAATCAGCTATTAGTCAGCTTATTTTCAGCAATATTAGCTTTAATCAGCTTTTTATCAGCTTTAATCAGGTAATTATCTTTTAGTCAGCTTTAATCTCATGGGGCTAGGCTAGTTTAAAGCTGTTTAACGCTGATTAAAATCTGATTATTCAATCAGCTTTGATTCAGCGTTAATCATCTTTTAGTAAGCTTTAATCAGGTAATCAGCGGTTAATCAGCTTTTAATCAGCTTTTAATCAGCTTTAATCAGGTAATTATCTTTTAATTAGCTTTAATCTCATGTGGTTAGGGTAGTTTAAAGCTGTTTAACGCTGATTAAAAGCTGATTAAATGCTGGATTGCCCGAAGAGATGAGTGCTACACATATCTTTTGTGAGTTGCCATTGTCCAGTCATACTTATCGGTTTTTTAATTTTAATATAACCTCACCCGACAAGATTAAAGATGATTAAAATCTGATTACCTGATTAAAATCTGATTAAATCTGATTAAAAGCTGATTAAAATCAGGTTACCTGATTAAAAGCTGATTACTGCTAACTAAAAGCGGATAGACTCTCATTACAAACTGATTAACGTTGATTAAAAGCTGATTACCTGATTAAATCTGATTAAAAGCGGAGTAGATTGCCCTAAGAGATGATTGGTACACATATCTTATGTGAGTTGCCATTCTCCAGTCATACTGATCGGTCTTTTAATTTTAATATAGCCTAAACCGATGAGTTTAAAGATAATTAAAAGCTGATTACCTGACTAAAAGCTCATTAAATCTGATTAAAAGCTAATTAAAAACTGATTAAAGCTGATTAAAAGCAGACTACCTGATTAAAAGCTAATTAAAGCTAATTAGAAGCTGATTAACGCTAATTAAAAGCTGATTAACGCTGATTAAATCTGATTAAATGATTAGAAGCTGAGTAAAGCTGATTAATAACTGATTGGATTGCCCTTAGAGATGAGTGATACACATCTTATGTAAGTTGCCATTGTCCAGTCATACCTAACCTAGTACAATCTTTGGCTCAATTTTTGGTCTAAAATTTTGCCCAGTTTTGTAGAGTCTAGTCCGGTATTGTCCAGTCTTTTTGAATGTTGAACAGTCTTGTCCGGACTTTTCGAGTCTATTATTGTTTTACACATGCTTGCTCAGTATAGACTGTGGATGGAATTGCTCAAGGAGATGAGTGGTACACATATCTTTCGTTGTTTACGCTTCTTATCCAATTTTGTGGAGACTTTTCAAACTTTGCCATTGTCCATTTGTCATATCAAATCCTATCCACTCTTGTCCAATTTTTTGTAAAACTTTTGCCCAGATCTGTAGAGTCTCGTCCAGTATTGTCCACTTTTATTCAATATTGACTTGTCTTGTCCAAACTTGTCCTTCCTATTATTGTTTAGCAAATGCTTGTTCAATATAGACCATGGATTGAATTTCCCTAAGCAATGAGTGGTACACATATTTTATCTTCTCTATTTTTCCTGTCTAATTTTGTGGAGAGTTGACGGACCCGATGACCTTCCATGTCAAATTGTCCAAGAGTTCAGCCATTACCTGCTGACTCCTATAACGGACATAATCCATGCATCCATTGCGCACGAATAATTTTCAGCAATTCTCAAAATACCAAAAATCATTCCACTCAAAAAAAGGGACGAAAGGATATTGGAAATTACAGGCAGATTGACATCAGAGCAGAATCATCACATTCATAGAAAAATATAACATTATTCCAGGACAACAAAATGGATTGACGGAACCCAACTAACCTTATACTAACCCAACAAGCCTAAGCAGATAAGATTAAAGCTGATTACCTGATTGAAAGCTGATTAAAGCTAATTGAAAGCTGATTACCTGAATAGAAGCTCATTAAAAGATGATTAAAAGCTGATTAAAAGATGACTACCTGATTAAAAGCTGATTAAAGCAAATTAAAAACGGCTTAACTCTGAATAAAAGCTGATTGCCTGATTACAAGTTGATTAGAGCTAATTACAAGCTGATTAAAACTGATTAAAAGCTGATTACCTGATTAAAAGCTGATTAAAGCTAATTCAAAACTGACTGACGCTGATTAAAAGCTGATTACCTGATTCGAAGCTGATTAAACGCAATTAAAAGCTGTTGAAAGCAGGTTAAAAGCTGATTAAAGCAGATTACCTGATGCAGATTACCTGATTAAAGCTGCTTAAAGGTAGACATCCGAGCAAAGCGGCTCTGGCGTCACTAACGCAGCGTCAAAGCCGCCGCGACATAGCGATAGTATTATGCACTATGGAAATGTATGAGGCGCCATTCGAGCGCAGCGACATTGACGCGCTCAGCATTATTTATTGAATTGAATTTATTGAAAGCCTCATACATTTTCATAGTACATAATACTATCGCAATGTCGCCGCGTCAGTATCGCTGCGTTAGTGACGCCAGAGCAGCTTTGCTCGGAAGTCTGCCTTAAAGCTGATTAAAAGCTGATTAAAGCTAATTAAAAGCTGATACATCCTAGCTATCGTTAATGGGTTAACGGTAGCTAGCCCATCAATTGGGGAATATGCGGGAAATGGAGGTGAAGGGTCCAGAAGGAAGGATCTTACCCTACTCTTACTTATAAAATTTAGAAAAGATTTGAAAAAAGTTCTATTAATGAAGACGATGTATTGTATTAATGATTTTATAAACTTTACTATATTTAATTACTTTTTGACATAACTTATGCATATTTTGTATCACTTTTGGTTAAACAAATAATTTTAATTGGATTTTGTACTCGTCTTGTCCAGACTTCTCTCCACTCTATTATTGTCACAGAGCTGCCCCACTCTCACGAGGCGAGAAACTCGCATCCACACTCTCGCCTTACTTCGCGAGGACTTCAGTGCCATAATTGACACCGAACAGGAAGTAGCTGCTGCTGCAGCTATTTGTCCTTTCCTCCTTGGAGCGAAGGTAGCCAAGGCGAGGCGAAGAAGGACATGGCGGGCAGAATAACCTCTCCACACTCACGTGCCTCGCTCAACTTACGAGAGTGTGGATCAAGCATTACGCATAATTCTTCAGCATTTGGTGTTATCCGACCTCGTCTGGTTTAACCATGTCTAGTCTAATTTGGTATTATTGAAATTCACAATTTCATTCACATTTTCGGAGCATGAAATTTTAGTGGGACATATGTGTACCGCTCGTGTCGGAAGGGTTAAAGAACATTTCAAATAAAATTTGTAGAGAATTATTAAATTTTCTATAAAAAACTTAATGATCTAGTGATTTTAAGTTTGTCAATTTGGTAATAATTTACGTGAACAAAGTCAAAACCTAGTTGTTTGTTTTATATTTGTCTGTTCATAAAACCCCTAACTGATCAGATTGACTAGTCAAACTAGTCCGAAGTAATGATCGCACGGTTCCGGAGTGAAGTGAAGAACTTGAGGAGAGGTGTTGGTGGATGTGCTGGCCAAGAGCAACTGAAGCAATAAAGTAGGCCCCGTGTGTGCACTAAAGCATTTCCCCTCCTTCCGAAAATAAAAAGACTAGTTGCACTAATGGATCTAGACCAGGGATCGGCAACCTTTTTTGGCTGAGGGTCAAAAAGTGAGCTATAATAAAACGTTTGAGTCAGTCAACATTTTTTCAAGTTTGTCGACATTCCACATTTAGTTGCTTATTTATTGAAGTTGTGGAACCATCCTGTAGTTTAGCTTACCTTACCATCGTTTATACCTTACCATCGTATATACCTTACCATCGTATATACAATATTATTTAAATATTGAAGTACATATTAGACAACTTATATAAAATTAAGAACAACACTTTATTTTCGGAACTAAAGCGGGTCACTTGAAATTGTCAAATGGGTCACTCGGTGCCCCGCGGGTCATAGGTTGCCGACCCCTGATCTAGACAATACATACAGTCTACTTGAATTTTGTTATAGACCGTCTAAAGCGATGTCCATCTGTTGTTGTTTCAATCTAGAACATTTACAATTTGATATAATATGAACGAAAGAACTATTTATATTTCTCTCAGCAGTTTTCTAGAATAATGTTAACTTATTTTAACTTTATTCGAGTTTTGAAATAACAAAACGTAGTAATGTATAATAAATAATGTTTGCAAGCTCTTGCTTCTTTTGAGTTTGAATTAACGTTTATATTTTTCAGGATAAAAGCATTTATGATTCAAATAAACACGAAAAGTAAACGGGAGATAACGTGAATTGCAACACGAATACAATTAGATAGCCCCAACCCGCAAAAAAACTCCCATAAAGACGCGATAAAAATGAATTCGCGATAGCGCAGTATCATCCAGCGACTTTAAAAAGTAACGCGCATTTAAAATGATAATCTAAAGACGTTTTAGCGTTAAGAAAACGCTGTCTCTCATGCATATGCGATGTTAAAATCTCGGCGAGCGCTACCGCAAACTTTACCTCCGTCCTCATTGTTGCTATTACCATAAAGAAATAACAGCTTTAAATATAAATCAGTCTAGAGCCCCTTCAGCGACGCGAAATTTGCGGGAAATATGGAAAAATTTTGATGCTGGCCAGATACAACTGGATTTATTTACTAGAGTGGAACAAATATTGGATTTCAAGGGGATAGAAACACATTTAAAACAACCGTTAAAAAGCAAGAGAATAGTTTATAAAGAGAAAGAATAATACAACTAGTTCTAAAAGTTTTTCTAGGATTTCGGATGTTTTTTTTTTTGCTCAAAAATAATAAAATCTAATTTGTTTGATGCGTGTAACATATTCAATGGAAGCTCCAGTCCGACATGAGAAAGTTTTTGTACGGGGAACAAGCTCGTTTATTTTTTCCTTTCTTGCCGAACGGGAAAAACGAGCTCCTTGCAAGCTTCGTTTGGAATAATAAGCACATAGTTTTCAGGGGATACTGCATGCCCCAACGAATGTTCCCCGGAAATTGCTTTGCGAGACTCTGATTTTTAAAGTATCTCGTGTATTTTACCCTTTTTGTGACATCCATGGTAAATTGTAAAGGGACAAGATCTTGATAAAGGAGATATATTTGTACAAAGTAAACCCTTCATGCAATAATATCAAAGGTTTATGAAAATAATTATATAAAGTTTTTCTTTGTGTAGTCTGTTTAGTTGATCTTATTTCTTTAAAAGTCCAAGGATTTTTGCTTCTGATATCCTCGTATGATATTATAAATTCTGGATTAGATTAACAATATTATTTCTCCTTTGTGTAAAAAAGTTTTCCCCTAAATGAAATTATCCCACCAATCTGCGCATTTTAATTATTTCGGGGAATATTGGCGGAAAATGGAGTGTCGGATAGGCCGACCCGACAAATAACATAATGAAGTTAGAGGCAGCGGACTGTTTATACTTCACATTAGCACGGTCTCCGGATTAACCAGTCACTGACCACGCGCTAATTCGCTTTGAAGTTTACTTTCCGTCCGGCATTCCTTCCGCCGCTACAAAACAATGTTGAGGGACATGCTTCCCCGCTTTATTTCAACGTTGTCTCACTATGTAAATTCTTGTGTACACCTAACGCTAAACAACTCCAAAAATTCCCCATGTAATATCACCCAAGCATATTCACACAAGCCATAAATCCTCAGCTGCGACACGAAATTATAGTTGTGTTACTTGTTATAATATGAAATAAAATTAAAAATTTTAAATAACTCCCGAAACAAACAAAAAAAAAACTGTAAAAATTAAAAAAAAATCCTCTCTTGCCATTTTGACTTCATTAAAAGTACATATTAATATTTTGATGATGAGAGTCGCCGTGTCGGGGGACTGCTAAGTAAATCAAATAATAAAACGAGAATACAAATGAATAAACAGCCACATACACCGTCAGTCGGACAGACGGACAGACGGACAGACGGACAGACGGACAGACGGACAGACGGACAGACGGACAGACGGACAGACGGACAGACGGACAGACGGACAGACGGACAGACGGACAGACGGACAGACAGATAGGCGGACAGACGAACACACAGATAGGCGGACAGACGAACAGACAGAGTAATGTCGATTGAACTGAGTAAATAAGTTTCTATGATAAGAAAGTTAAATAGCAAAAATAGTTGTCGGCGTTTTTGCCAATAAATTCCTTAAAAAACCTTAAATTTAGTCCACGAAGTTTCTTATAGTCCATAGAAATACCAAATAATAATGTGTCTTCCAAAAAGGTTTTAATTCTTCGTCTATCATTATTGATGACAATGAGGGAAAAATATTGTTACCTTTTAAATAAATACCCTGTTTTTCCATTGCAAGCCGCGGCATATTAAAAAAAAGTTTTGTAAAACTGCGGCTTATAATAGAATGCGGCTAATATTTGTGCCTAATATTAACTCTGCCTGGGGTGGTAACTTTTTTTTTTGGAGGGGACTATTGGCATACATCCTGACAAGTGGAGCCCCCGGAATCACGAACATCCTGGAACCGCTCTTTACACAGTATTAACGTCAAGGATGTCGCCGCTCTTGGCATCTATATTTTTTTCTGAACGTCCCCCTTTCACTGGAGTGTTTAAGGGTTCGAGAATCTAGTTCTATAGTTTTGCTTTTCCTTTCTGTAGTTGATTTTTGTCCGTTCGTCTTGTTCTTTTTGTATCAGGATGTCACGTATCATTGTCTCCGTGTATGCCCAGTCCTCTGGTGATCTTAGCATCGCGTCCACCAGTGTTTGCACCTCTAGGTTGAGGCCTGTCTGCTCCTTCCATCTGTCCCTCTCGGATATCCACCTACTGCATTCAAACACGGTATGAAGTCCACGTAGCCGCAGTATACACACATTGCGTCACTTGCCCTGCCAAAACTATGTAGATACTCCCTGAAGCATCCGTGGGCGCTGAGGGCCTATGTTAGATGATAAGTTATCTCTCCATGATACAGTGTTACCCAAGGTTTAAGTTTTGGGATCAATAGTTTGGTCCAATGTCCTGTTTTGAACATGCTCCATGACTTTTGCCAATCTTCCAAGTATTTGACTGTTTGCAATTTTTTGTCTTTCTATCCTATTTCTATCCTTGTCTTATATAATTGGACTCTCTCGTGAATGTTGCACTCTATCGGGGCGATGCCAGCAATCACCAACCCAGCTTCCCTGGAAATAGTCCTGTATGCACTACATACTCTGATGACCATTTTTTCTCTGCACAGAAGTGAGCATCTGTTTCATGTACTACTTTTCAATGGGTCTAGCCCAGACCGGGGCTCCATAGAGAATGGTCGAGTGAGCCACAGAGCTGCACAGAGGCTGCAGTCTTCTTTTACTGCTTTTCGGACTGCCGGTGTTAGGCAATAATTTTTCTAGAGCCGATTTAATTTTTAGCTTTTTTTCTGCAGTTTTCTTAAGGTGTGCTTTGAAAGACCGTTTCTGGTCAATAGTCATGCCTAGGTACTTGACTTCTTGCTCGGTGTGATGTCAACTTTTATAATTTTAAATTTTATAGGTTCAATTTTCCTATTGCCACTGAGAAGTACAGCTTAGCTTAAGGTTTTTTCGCTCTAGACATTCATCTACCTGCTTTATGGCGATGTTTGCCTTTCTCATTAGTTCATTCTTCATTTGCCACTAAAGCTAGGTCATCGGCGAATTCTACTATTTCCACCCCCGCGGGGAAAACGAGACTTAACACGCCATCGTATAGAATGTTCCACAAGGTAGAACAGAGGAAGAACCTGAGGAACACCACTAATTACGCATTCGACGACCTCATCGCCGGATTCCACCTGTATTCTTCAATTTGAGAGGTAGCTGCGCACCAGCCGCAACAGGTATGGGGTAAAGTTTCTGTCAGTTAGCTCTTCTATAATCCACTCCCAGGCTGCTTTGTTTGCCTTTCTCATTAGTTCTTCTTCAGTTGTTCCTGTTGCAACTAAAGCTAGGTTATCGGCGAATTCTACTATTTCCACCCCCGCGGGGAAAATGAGCCTTAACACGCCATCGTAGAATGTTCCACAGGGTAGGGCCCAATACCGAGACCTGAGGAACACCACTAATTACGCATTCGACGACCTCATCGCCGGATTCCACCTGTATTCTTCTATTTGAGAGGTAGCTGCGCACCAGCCGGAACAGGTATGGGGTAAAGTTTCTGTCAGTTAGCTCTTCTATAATCCACTCCCAGGCTGCTTTGTTTGCCTTTCTCATTAGTTCTTCTTCAGTTGTTCCTGTTGCAACTAAAGCTAGGTCATCGGCGAATTCTACTATTTCCACCCCCGCGGGGAAAACGAGCCTTAACACGTCATCGTATAGAATGTTCCACAGGGTAGGGCCCAATACCGAGACCTGAGGAACAACACTAATTACGCATTCGACGACCTCATCGCCGGATTCCATCTGTATTCTACTATTTGAGAGGTAGCTGCGCACCAGCCGGAACAGGTATGGGGTACAAGTTTCTGTCATTTAGCTCTTCCATAATCTTTTTTATTCTTATTTTTTTAGTGTAGCGTTATCAGCGCTGTCATCTTACGTGTCCTCCGGATGCCGCTTGTGGCTTCCTCTGCCACTTTGATCACCCTTCAGAACGGCATCGACCGTGGACCTTCCCTCTCTGAACTTATATTGTCTATCGGAAAGATCTCTACCCTTCTCCAATTCCGCTTTAATTCTGGCTAGGAGAGACAGGACAGCAAGCATATTAGTCTCTAAGAGGATGGTTCGTGTATGGGCTTTTCACCTTTCCGAAGGAGGACCAACCTTGATATCTTCCACCTATCCCGGAATCTGCCATCTGCTATTATATTGTTCATATTTTCTTGTGGGCTTGTGGCTTCTGGTGGGAGATTGTCGGGTCCTGGTGCTCTGTCATATCGAAGGCGATGGCAGGTCCTGTTCAGCTCCTAGCTCCTCAATCGAAAATCAAGGAGCGTCTTTAACTTCCGGTAAAACCCAAGTAGTTTTTGGTGCTTGCGGAAGAGAACCTACACCACTTCTCGCACCTTTTCCATGGTCATTTTCAGATTTGGAGATCTTACTTACATTTTCAGATTTGGAGTTCTCGGGTAGCAATGGAATATGCGTCGTCACCCCACATGCCTGGGGTGGTAACTGGATGAATTGAGTAGTCCGGGAACCGCTCCTGCCGGTCCCAAGCCCGGACAAAAGAGGAGGGCTGAGCGAAGGGCTAACAACCCACCCAGGGAAAAAAAACACTTCAAGACACTCGACCACAGTCTCGGAACGGAAGGACAGCAAGACCCACGCAATTGCTCGGAAGCACAACATCCAACAGCTTCACAATCAATACGGGACTGAGATAAGGAGACAGCGTGTCCACACTACTGTTCAATGTAGCTCTAGAAAAAATCATAAGAAACTTATCTGTCAATTGTAAGAGACAATTTTTGTCCAAATAAATACCCGCCTTCGCAGACGACGTGGACCTGGTAGGAAGAGGAGTGATAGCAGTAAAAGAAAGCTTTATCGAAATGGAGACGGAAGCTGCAAAATTGGGACTAAAAGTTAGCGAAAGTAAAACCAAGTACCTGACTCTAAGTCAGGTACTTCGTCGTCCACTAAGTCTTCGTCGTCTTCGTAATAAGTCGTCCAAGAAGACCGACTAGGGCAAAATCTAATGATTGACGACTATAACTTTGAGGTACTCCAATACTTACAATACAATAAAATCTGGGATTGATACTGAACGTCAAAAACGAGCTAGACGAAGAAATCAACGCCAGATTAATGTAAGGATGATGATGCAAAGATGCTGCCATGCTTAGCTAGTTTTTCTAAACTGTCTAGTTTGTCTAAAGGTAAGAATCTACTTACTCTAACAAACACAAGTCTAGGTAGTCTGCCAAATACAAAAAACGCCCTCATTTATCAAATCGAATGTAATAGACTAATATTTCCTAAAATTACGAGTTTGTGTAAATATTCAAAATATTCAAATATTTGGAATGTTTAGAACCTTGTCTGCTCTTTTCTGGCATTGTCTAGTTTTGTCTGTGGTTTTAGGAAACCTCTCACTAAACCCCCTTCCCCACTTGGCTTTTAGTATGCGCCTACCCGACATCGCATGTTTCCAATACCCTCAGGATGGGCAGGGACGGTTAGTGTCGCCCCGGTTGAAAATGCCTCAGCCTCGGCGGGGAACCGAACTCCGGTCTCCCGATTGTCAGTCGGGTATGTTGTCCACTACACTCCCAAGCATTATCGGATAATGCTGATGACATGATGTCTATGATCGAAGACGAAGAAGTCTATGAGACAGGAATCAGCAAAAATAAAAACCTAAAATTATGACCAATATGGCAGACATAGTTAACTACAGGATACCAGTGGTAACGGTAACAGAGTACATATACCGCGGTCATAAAATAACTTTGGGCTAAGCAAACCAAACGGTGGAAGTGGAACGCAGAGTTGCGCAAGCTTGGGTCGCATTCGGCAAAAACAAATATATGCTACGTGGTAAATTGCCGCTGCACCTCAAAGTCAAAGTTTTCGAGCAGTGCGTCAAACTCCGCCTGCGGTGGTCATTGGGTGGATTGAGTAATTCATCGACAGCTATTGCCGGTCCCAAGCCCGGATGAAGGAGAGGGCGTGGGGCTACCCCCGCAAAAAGACACTAATTACGGAACCTCAAGATTTGCCTCGGACTGGACGGAACCAACGGCCACCACACGGCAAACAAAATAAGGACAACGATTTGAATAGGTATGTTGAATAGATATATGAATAGAATAAAGACAAGAATTTGTATATAGAACGTGCGAACCCTTTATAGAACTGGTGCACTGAAACAATTAACCGATACCCTTGAAGATATAAGTAAATCTGAAGGGCGGAGAAAGCATGGAAGACCCAGACTCAGATGGAACGACGGCATAGACCAAGACGCAAGAGCAATTAATGTGTCACACTGGAGAACAGGCGCCAGAGACCGAGACCGGTGGAGAAAAATGCTAGAGGATGCCAAGACTCAACCCGGGTTTTCGTGCCAATGCTGATGATGATGATACGTCATGCCCGTGTTCACCTATGGCACAGAGACCATCACACTCGCCAACAGAATAGCAGAAGAGTCGCGCAAAAAAGTATGGGGAGAGCAATGCTTGAAACAACACTACGAGACCGAAAACGTAACGACTGGATTCGAAACAAAACTGAAGTGAATGACATGGGTACCATAGCAAAGATGAAGTGGGTAATGGGTAGGACATATCACCAGAATGGACGCGACACGTTGGACCAGGGGAGTTTTAGACTGGAGACCCAGAGCTGGCACCCGAAGAGGAGGGCAACCACCAAACCGTTGGGTAGAAATTATACAAGTGTCTGGAGGAGAAGAGCACAGGACCGCCAGGAATGGGGAAGAAGGGAAGAGGCCTATGTCCAGGAATAGAGCACGAAGAGGCCGCCGTGATGTTGACACTCGCGAGGAGAACTTAAAGTGACTCCCGAGTCCCTCTTGTCCGGAGGAGGACTTTAGTTTTGTCAGGTCATTCCGTTTTAGTCTGATCTTGTCATGTTAGGCGGTTATAGGCATTAAAAATGGCTGACAGAAGACGAATTCAGGTGTTTGAAAAATACACCTGGAGACGCATGGTCAAGATATCATGGACGGAAAAACGTACTAATGAATCCATTCTACGAGAACTTAACATCGTCGATCGACTGAGCAAAACTATCCAAAAGTCTATCCTAAGATATTCCGGTCACATAATGCGAAGAAAGGACGACTCACTTGAGAAATTGATAGTCCAAGAAAAGATAGAGGGTAAGAGAACACGAGGAAGATCACCATCGCGCTATGTGGATCAAATATCCAAAGCCATAGGCGCAACTGTACACGATTGCACTAAAGTTGCTGAAAACAGGGAAGAATGGAGACAACAAGTACAACAAATTTGATCACTAGGTCATACCATTGCCACGATGCTCGGAGACGAGCGATACGAATGAGAAGAAGATAGGCGGTCACAAATAACAAGATTGACAATTTTATGATTGTGAAACGCAGATAAATTGTTATTGGATATGTTTGGTAGTTCCTCAGCATTTTTCTTGAAAAATCTACAGAAGTAGAAATTTTGTTTTGTATTAAAAACTATTGAAACTTTTTATCTCTCATCAGTGCAGCTTTGCTTTTTCGAATTATAAATTGGAATACACTTACATGACCTTGAACACCTCTTGCATGACTGGCGAGGTTTGGTTTTAATTTGACATTTTTGGAACTAACCTCGCCAGTCATGTACAAGGCGTTCAAGTTCAAGTAAATGTATTCCAATTTATAATTCGAAAAAGCAAAGCTGCACTGATAAGAGATAAATCTCTAATGCGTCTGCAGATGCTATTCACTTACAATTTAAATAGAAATATAATAATAATAATAGCCCCTTTCCTCCAAGTATTTACATGCCTTAAGGGGGATAGCTAAGCAAGGGTAGCTATTTGTCAGCCTCGGCTCATGTTGGAGATAGGGTGGCTGGCCTTAGGCTCCTAAGCCGCTTATTATTACGCCAGGTTTAACCCCAGCTACTCATTTTCAAAGGCTGATTGTGAGTGAACCTTGGCCGCAAAATTGCCTGATAAATATGGCTTGGTGTGTGGGGATTGAACCACGACCGTTGGATTTGTAGTCTAGACCACGCCGGCCTTAAATATAAATATATGATCTTAAAAACAATGTGATTTATCTAGTACTTGTTAATAGCATGCACGGTGTAAACGTGCAAACGTGTTGTATAATTCAATAGCCTGCGTGGTATTAGCCAGGGGAGTAGTTGTTTCAACATGGTATTAGTTTTGTAATCTTAATAAGACTTAATATTATAGAGCTACGAACAGTTTGAATATATTCAAGCTACATTTCGTCTTTAATAAGTTTATATGATTTTATCTATAATTGGTATGGTTTCACCAAGAATCAATTATAATTTATAATATGATACAAACAACAGTGATATGTAATACATGAATAACGATTTATAATAGTATATTACATAACAAGAGTTGTAAGAAGCATATTACGTACGAGCGGTATAGTTACCGCGTAATTCTGCGAGTACGTATTGCCTTACAACTCGAGTTATGTACTATACTTTATCTACGACCACACTAATTTGTTTCTGTTTAATAAAAAAAATATGTTTGATGTAACAAATTTATTTCCTATCAGGTTATGTTTATTTAATTATCATTATTTAACATTATAATAAACAAACAGTTGAATTTTCATATATAAGTGTTACTCGACATTATTTAACTTGAAAGAAATGACATGAAATACATTCTTAATGGTTACATTACTTATTATTTAGTATTTAATTGGATTAAACTGGAATAAGAGTGCTCATAGATATAGGCAACCCAATGCACGCAATGTCAATTTCCGTTAGTTTGAATTGTGGCACGGAGCGCGTATAACGTATGAGCACGTAGTAGCGGCTCTCAACCAATCAACGAATCGTAAACCAAACGCACGTGATTGTTATCAATCCTAACTCGCGGACTGTTACATACGTGTGTGTTACGTTGTATTTACATAGCCCAAGAACTGTACAATTATGGGCATTTACAATAGTGGTCGTAGATAAAATATATTAATCATCTAAAAGAGGAAAATTTAATTTCTTTTTGCTACAAAATAGTTTCTTTTGTAAAATCTATGAATACATTATGCTGTCTCGGGAACCTAGAGTTCTTGTGAAAACGAATGCTTGGCATTGACAAGTTTATTGAACACAGAGAGATGGAGATAACAATGATATTCCCACAGTTTAACATACCGACGCGACGCGACGTTCACAGGAGATATTAAAAGAATGGTCGAGCACGACTACTCAAAATGTCATCGTTCAACCGAAATCTTTGTAACAACTTAATCCCATTTTCGAAGAAAAGTACGTCCTTGCGACATTTTATATAATCTAATTTGTTCGAAATTAAATTACGGCTTAAGAGAATTAAAAGCGAAAATACGTTCAATATTTATTTACATTTGATCAAATTTATTGAAGCAAAAAAAAATCAATTAATATTTCCAAGCTTCAGCTGTTATGTTTTCATCTTTTATCAACTAATGACTTGTAAAAACATTTTTTTTTGCTTAAAAACAAATAGTTTTTCTTATCGCGAGTAATGAAATCGCTGCTGCATATTTGTTCTTCCGGCAAAGGAATTGGAGTGTTCTTGAAGATTAAATTATAGTCTTCGCATAAGATAAAAAAGCAATAACGGGGAGAGGTTTAAGAAAAGGGCGTGTGGAGCACGGAAGACTAAATGTTTTAGAGGAAGCGTTCGGAAAACTTTGCGACAAATTCCGCGCCGTACTTTAACAAAGCCAATATTACTAGCGAAGTGGTAATCTATTTCCAACGCCGTCGTTTCGGAATGTATCACGACGACTCCATCAACGTCACCGGTTGTCACACACATTATATTGGATCCAGATTCTAACCAATTTATTCAATATCTGCAGGAATAAATGAGGGGCTCGAAGGCACCCCGCCAATCGGAATTTCAAAATTAAATTCGTTTATGCCGGAACATTTTTTTACTCGATTATTTCAACCGCCGGCCTCAGAATTTCCAATTGAATTAATCATTTTAAGGAATTTATATTTCCACATTTTAAACATAATATCTTTATTACATTTATTTGCAAACGAATTTATTTCTCGTATTTTACGCAATATGCACGTTTTATAGATTTGCTCCATTGAAATGGAAATTGAAACATCTCTTCTAAAACAAAGAAAACCTTAGAAGAGCAAAACCAGTCAGTTCCAGACACAACCAGACTATACAACCCAAAACTAGATAATACTAGTTAAAACTAGACAAGATAAGACTAGATTAGACAAAGAAGACAGAGATTAAGACGAAAACAGAACAAATACAAATGAGGCAAGATGGGACAAGACTAGACAAGGCTAGGAAACTAAAACAGCATAGAGAAGATTAAACAAGAGAAGACTAGTTCTTACAAAGAAGACCTAGATGCAGACAAGGAAAAACCAAATGAAATGAAACTAAACGAGACAATACCAGACAAGACCAGCAAATTGAACAAGTTGAGGCAAGTTTAAAAAAGACCAGACAATACAAGCAAGACCAAACAAAATGGGACAAGACTGCACAAGACAGGAAAAGATCGGACACGTCTGCATAAGACCGGATATAATAATAATCTTTATTGTCACCAACAATGCCTTGATACCAACTGTTTTGCATAATTTCAATTTGGATTTTAATTGAATTTGGTATTATGTTACGACCCAACATAAACGCGAACGATGACCGTATAGTAAAAATTACATCCACGAGTTTACTATCTCGTAAATATTTATACGGAATATTGGATAACTCCCCGAACCGTTATTATTACGACCCGGAACATCCCTCTTCCCATAACAATAACGTTCCTTTTATACCGCAACAAAAACAACACACATTTTTTCTATAAATAAATCTGCCTGCATGGATCGAATCGCGAAAACCTAATCTAATTTAAGTTTTTAATTTCGATTTTGTGCTCATAAATAGAAACTCTGTTTTACCCTTGGAGTTAAACTGGGATTATTGTGCTGTACAATTAGGGCTAATTGCTGTTTGCCATCGGAAAAAAGTAGTCTCTACTCGCTTGGTAAATCAGCATAGCGTCTGCAATTTATAGCTGGGATTAAATGAAATGCATTTCATAATTGTAAACGGGGGATTTGCTCTAATAATAACTTTGATCGTGGAATAGGAAAGATGCCTGAAGGATATAAATGTGCCACAACGCGTATATATCTAAATACTGCGAGGTAGATTTGCGAGATTCTAAATTAAATCCATTTCATATAATACAGGGTTGTTCAAAAAGATGTTACCGTCCATATGGTGCCACATAATTTTAAATTTTTATTCGTTGCATCCTAAATATGGCCAGGGTCGGACTGGGCCGAACCGGCCCCACTGGCTTCCCATAAGCCCGGGGTTTGGTACGGGATATTGATTATTGTTAAGTTAAGTTAAGTTAAGATTATTGTTATTAAGTTCTGGATATAAAGGAGTGAAAATATAATTTACTGTCATTTTTCACAGTTTTAATCAGCTACCATCATTTTTGACAGTAATTACCATTTTTGATAATTATTATCATTTTTGACAGTTATTACAATGTTATTTGACAATAGACCTATACATGTCTATTTGACAATAGACCTGTATTCATACTTGATTTTTCTTATGCGCATTAGTCAATTTCCGCCATGTTTCAGGCAAAAAGTGCCCGAACTTTTTTTGACGTATAACCTGTGAAACTAACAAAATGTGGCCGAAACTTTCATATTCCCGCCTTTTCAACAAGGCGTACGCGCATGCGCTTAACTAACCCTACAAAGATCTATTATAAACTACTTTACCATTATTACCACTTTTGACAGATTAAAATGACACGTAGCTTTCTCTTCTTCGTCGTTCCTTCACTGCTGAGGATCGTGACTCCGTAGACATTCAACCGAACACCTCCATCGGTTGCGGTCAGACGACCGATGCAGTGCAACGTTCACAGGTATCTCCAGCTGTTCGGATATCTGATCGGACCATCTCTTGGGACTACGGCCTCTAGGTCTCTTGCCTTCAACCTTCCCTGTCACCATCACTCGTTTAAGATTGTCATTGCCCCCGCGAGCAATATGGCCAGCAAGTATTTCAAGACCTTGTGCAGGCAAACCTGAGACAGACGTTGCGCCCCCTCAATCTTCAGTTCTTTCAAGACAGAGACGTTTGTGCGGTGAGCTGTCCAGGGTATCCTCAGCAAGCGGTGCCAACACCACATCTCAAAGGCGTCTATCCTCTGTCAGTCCGCCGCTTTCAGCGTACACCTCTCTGCCCCATAAAGAAAAATGGAAAACACGAGGGTACGGACTAGGTGTAGCTTTGTCCTATTAGTTATGTTACTGTCCTTCCATATTTTACTGAGTTGAGTCATTGCCGCTTTACCCATGCTTTTAGCTTTAGGCTCCCAATTTCCCTTGCTGGTGATAATAGAACCAAGGTACTGGAACTTCTCCATCGTCTCGTAATCCCGCATAAGCGTGGTTGGTGGTAGAGTCATAAATCGGTCCACTATCATCAGCTTAGTTTTGCTTTTGTTAATTGCGAGACCCAAACTCAGGCTAACCGTTTCTAGCCGGTGCATCAGTTCAGCCATTTCGGTCTCAGATGATGCAGGCAGAGTCGTGTCGTAGCGTAGCGGAGGTTGGTGATTTTCTGACCTCCCACTTTGATACCGCCATCCCAATCTTTGAGAGCTCGGAGCATTATGTGTTCACCGTAGATGTTAAACAGTAATGGAGAAATCACACATCCCTGTCGAACACCTTTGCAGAACTTGAATCGGGTAGATGTGACACAGTAAAAAACCCAGACGTGTATAAGCTGCGGATCAGTTTTAATAGATGTGTGGGAACTCCGGTTTCAACAAGGACCTTCCAGAGTTGTGACCATTTTACACAGTCGAAGGCCTTCTGGTAATCCACAAAACATATATACGCCGGGATGTTGTGTTCATGGCATTTCTCGATAATGAGGCGTAGGTTTAGAATTTGCTCTCTTGTTCCTTTGCCCTTCACGAAGCCCACCTACTCGTGTGCTATTTGCCAGTCAAGGTTAGCACTCAGTCTTGAGTTGATGATATGTGGCACTTTGCTAGCATGAGAAATTAAGGCCAGGGTTCTGTTGTTGTTACAGTTGCGTACTGAACCCTTCTTGTGGAGTGGCAGTATAAATGACTCAGTCCATTCAGCCGGACTGAGTCATCTATATCTTTGTAATTGCATTACAAAGCTTGTGCTGAGTTTGCTATCCCGTTGGGGCGTCATGTAGGTGTAATGTAGGCGTAAATGTAGCTTTAATAGTTAATAATAGCTAATTAGACAAATACACATAATTATCCAAAAACTGCAAAGAATGTTATTGCCATTTATGACAAGTTTTGGGAATATAAGCTTGACAGACTTATGGCCAGATTACGATGAACTTAATGTAACGGGACGTGACGTGTCGTAAAACTATAAAACAGATTGTTTTATATGCGGCTGATTACGGTCGACGCGACGTGACGTATCAGAACTTAAGCCGAGGCCGCACTACGGTTTTTTCCCGCGAGCAATAACCGCTATAGCCGCGAAACTGCTCGAGAAACACACAGTACGCTATGGGAAAAATCAGTCGCGGGCAAAAAAAGTTAGACCGCTTGTATTCGTTTTCTTGAGTCACAAAATCACGCGATTAAAAACAGAGGCGGTTTAGCCGTAGTACGGCCTAGGCGTTAACGTAATGTGAAAACTGCCTATGTTCAAACTTCGCTTCACGTTACCTTACGTATAGCTGATTCACATGCCTCTTTTTGCCAATCACGCTCTCGATTCTTGCACGCATGCACTCGAATGCAAGAGTCACATTGGTATTGTGTTGTGATTGGTGGTTGTGTTGTGATTTGTATTGTTCAATAGCCAACCACAGAAAGGAAAGAAAATATCGATGAACTACACTTTGTTGTGGATGAACTACACTTTACATCTGTTACACCAACGCCTCGTACTGGTTTTCTCTTTCGCAGTTTAAGATATAAATATCCGGCCAAAATTAAATTGATAATGCCTTTCAACCGATTTCATTTTGAAAGCTGTCAAATCACTTTATCACGCTGTCAAATCGCTGTTTATGCACGCTATTTTTCGCTATTTACCGCTAAGTTTACGTCAAATCACTTTACGGTTTGCGTCGCGTCTCGTTACGTTAAGTTCATCGTAAACTCGGTATTAACCATCCAAAGTTCTGGATATAAAGGATTGATAATATAATTTACTGTCATTTTTCACGGTTATTATCAGCTATTATCATTTTTAATGTAAATGCCGTTTTGACATTTATTACAAATTTTGACAATAATGAACTACTTTACCGTTATTATCACTTTAGAGAGATTACAATAATAAATGTAGCTTTACTGGTTAATAATAACTGATTAGACATAATTATCCAAGGATGCAAAGATTGTAAAGGAATGTAAGATATTATTATCATTTGTGACGGGATTTGGGAATATAAATTTGACAGACTTAACCATCCAAAGTTCTGGATATAAAGGATTGATAATATAATTTACTTTCATTTTTAACAGTTATTATCAGCTATTATCACTTTTATAGTAATTGCCATTTTTGACAGTTATTACAATTTTGGACAATTTTGAACTACTTTACCCTTTTCAACACTTTAGAAAGATTACAAAAATAAATGTAGCTTTAATGGGTAATGATAACAGATTAAGTAACCAAGAATGTAAAGGAATGATGATGATATTACTATCATTTGTGACAGGTTTTGGGAATATAAGTTTGACAGACCTAAAAGTATCCAAAGTTCTGGATATAAAAGAATAATAATATAATTTACTGTCATTTTTGACAGTTATTATCAGCTATTACCATTTTTATAGTTATTACCATTTTTGACAGTTATTACAATTTTTGACAATTATTAACTACTTCACCGTTAATATCACTTTAGACAGATTACAATAATAAACGTAGCTTTAATGGTTAATAATAACGGATTGGACCAATACTAGTAGTTTATGATACAAGCACGAGCCGAGTGGTTTAATCGCAATGAGTGCATAAAAGCCTTTCACACACGTGTGTCATAGATTATTTTATTTCGAAGCATGTTAAAATACTGTTGAATCTATAAAAAATAATTTGCCGATAATATTGAAACAATTGTAATTTTGACAGACCACATACTTCAAATCACTGACACACTAAGGTTAGAACGTTCAGCGCCTCCGTGGAAAAAAATGCTAACTGGTAAAAACGCACAGTAACGGGAACACTATTTGGTCGTTGTTGATGAGTAGGGAAAGATTTTTCCTTCCACGCCCTCCACCTCCACTGACCTAGACCTTCACACTTCCAGTTTCGGAAAACCGGAAACGGAATTCGAAACTGGAGTCGGAACCGGAAACCAGACTTCGTACTCAGCGTGGGATTTTCTTTTAAGTTTGGTCCGATGCGGATTCCGGGTTTGCCGATCCTTGGAACACTGCGGCCTACTTGTGGCCTATTATATTCTGCATTCACATTCACGTATAGGCCCAGAAACCTGTTGTTATTGTAAATTGCGCTAATAACTATTTTTCACATTTGTCTTCTAGTACAAGCGCGGCCGGCACTGGAGATGGAACTCGGGACCTGTATACTTGTTAGTTAGAGCTCTAACATGAGGTCACGAACGTCACCACTACACCACTCGAGCCGGCAAAATTTCAGAGAGGGATTACATAGACCTCACATGTGGGACTCATAGACCACACACCCAGGGTGGGGTAACATAGACTTCGCTCGTGGGGCTACATAGACCTCACACTCTCATCTGTGGAAAACCGGAAGTGGGAAACCGGAAACGGAAGTCGAAACCGGAAGGCGGAACAGTAAGTGTCAAGGTCAATGGAGGTAGAGGGCCTAGAATGAACCATCTTTACCTACATCGATGTAATCTAGGTTAACCTAGATTTAATCTAGATTAGATTATGGTTAGGTTATGTTATGTTAGAACCAGATATATCCAGACTGCGAGGCTTCATCACTTCTTGATTCAAAATAAGAAAAAATAATTAAATTTTAATAAACGTCAGAAAATATATTTTTTCCTAAGACTATGTTTTTTGTTTAGTGACGCGAGTTGTTGCCATAGTAACAAGAAACAGAAATCGTTTAAAAATGAAACTCCATTTCATTTACATTGGACTTTTACGCACGATTTGAATACTTTTACACATAATGGCATCCCTCACATACAATAATGTATTTATTAATGTGTTCATTTTGGTGTGTGAATATATAAACATAATTATCTAAAGAATGCAAAGGAATGATGCTATTACTCACTATCATTTCTTTGTGACAGGTGACAGATTTGTTACAAGTTTTGGGAATATTACTTTGACAGACTTAGTAGATCCGAAAATAATGAAATATATAAATTATTAATTAACTGTCATTTTTTGACAGTTTTTATCGGCCATTATCATTTTCGACAGTTATTACCATTTTTATAGTTATTATCAATTTTGACAGTTATTACAACTTTTGACAATTATGAACTATTTTGCCGTTATTATCACTTTAGACAGATTACAATTATAAATGTGACTTCAACGGTTAATAATACCGGACATAATTATCCAAAGATGTAATTTTGTAATGATTATCCAAATAATGTAAAAATTGTGAGAGGTAAATGTAAAAATTGTGAGAGGTTTGGCAATTTCAGTTAGATAGACTTAACCATCCAAAGTTCTGGATATAAAGAAATGAAAATATAATTTACTGTCATTTTGGACAGTTATTATAATTTTGGACAGTTATTAGCTGTTATTATCTTTATAGTATTTGACTTTTTTGACAGGTATTACAAATTTTGACAATAATGAACTACTTGATGAACGACGTTATTATCACTTTAGACCAGGCCTAGGCAAATAGCGGCCCGCGGGCCACATGTGACCCACGTCGACCTTATATGCGGCCCGCGAAGCATTTATAAACTACTTTAATTGGAAGTGAGATGCTTATAGCAGGCCTGATGTTTACTTTATTATCTACTTGCCACTAGTCTATGGACACTGCACATTTACGGGTCTTCTGAAAATATTTCGTTTTACAAGAAGAATATATTGTCCACTATGAGAAAACCTAACAATATTGTTCTCTCAAGGCGAGTATATATGCAAAGGTTGTGGTTTACAAATGAGTAAATAACTATTAAAATAGAAAAAACAATTAATGCGGCCCGCGGTCAAATTTTCTTACGCAATGTGGCCCGACAGCCAAAAGATTTGCCCACCCCTGCTTTAGACAGAGGATGACAGATGCAGCTTCTGCGGCTCAGCAGAAGAAACCTCCATACATCTGCTCAAAGACTGCGGAGCAATGCTTCACAAGAGACGAATCTACCTTGGGGCCCATAGCTTACACGTAGAGGAGTTGTAGTCCTTGAATCCCACCCAAATTCCGAAATTCCTAAAGGAATCAGAGGCGGCGCTCTAAATGGATAGGTATACCAATGTTTGGTGGAAGAGGGTGGAGTACAATAGATCTATGAAGCTCGCAGTACAAGTTACTACCGAAATCTACAATCTTTGCAGTTTGTCTAAAACATCTTCGTTGTGTTGTTCCTCACTCTGAGATTCTAAGCCATTTATGCCTAGGTGGAACGTGCTCATTCCAAATAGTTTTAGATAGTTTATTAAAACTTATCCTTTTGATAACAATTTTAGATCGACATTTGCAATTGATGCAAGAGATTTTAATACTTCATTAGGAATGTCATGGTACTTAATATCATTGAAATTTTTCGGATCCAAACAAGCGGCATCCTTCATTAAATGTCCGTTGCAGTTGAACCTTTCATCTATTTTAACTAAAGCTGTATTAATAACTTTCTAGACAGAAATAGAATAAAATCTCTTTATCTCTGCAGGTAGTAGTGCCACTGCGTCTTGGCATAACTCGTCACGTTTCTTGGTTTTCTAGATATTGCTCCTAACAGCGTGGTCTGTAAGTCGAT
This sequence comes from Phosphuga atrata, assembly GCA_944588485.1. Classification (NCBI taxonomy): domain Eukaryota; kingdom Metazoa; phylum Arthropoda; class Insecta; order Coleoptera; family Silphidae; genus Phosphuga; species Phosphuga atrata. The sequence continues at coordinate 60,944,460 of OX155899.1, forward strand.
ATCAATGTTTTCGACGTGCATTAAGTCTTGAACATCGGATGCAAATAGACTTGCAGCTTTGAAAACGCCGTCAAAAGTACCTAAATATTTTCGCAAATTCATGTCTGAACTTTTGATAAGCCCCCAAGCTTTAAGATAATCTAATGCTTCTTCTGTTGGCTTTATAACCCGCGGTGGGTTTTTGCTTCTACAACCATCTTCTTCCATTCTGTCCTTCTGTCACCTGGCTTTCTTTCTCCAATCCCTTACTCCCATCTTTCTAAGACTTTCCTCTACGTCTTCCATCCATCTTTTCCTTGGCCTACCTCTTTTCCTCCTTCCTACTGGCCTCCAGTTGTACATTTTCTTGGCTGGTCTGTCGTCCCCTTTTTTGCATTTCATCGTCCAGCATCAATAGTGCTTCCTTTAGCGCGTCTTTGCTTTGATAATCTAATGCAGGTGTTTACAAATATTGGCTGTCGGTTGATAGGTCAAACATTTTCTTGAAAACGAAGGCTGTCAGGATAGTTTCAAATTTCAAAAAGGTGTCCAATGCCTTAGCTTGGAACGAAACCTTTGGCTCGAACTCCATGCCCGAAGATATGGCACAACGTATTTATCAACGCGATGTATCGAGATTTCTCCATAACAGTGATCAAGGCTTTGGCTTTAGCCCACCATCTCGTTTTTCCGATGTTCTGTAATTGTCTCAATTTGTCTTGTCCAGCTGTTAATTCTGAAATTTTGTCTTTTTGCCTACCTACCGCCCGACTTGCGGAAAACCTCGCAAGCCTGGCCCACGGCAAACGTCACCTCGATAATACCAGTCCGACGATGAATATGGCCACCCGACTTACTTTGGATAAGAGAAGGAAGGTAGCAGCTGTCGCAATCGAGTTATAAAAGTCAATAGACCTTTTCATATTTGATTTTTTTTTGTGCGCATGCGTCAATTTTCGCCATTTATTTAAAAAAAGTGTCCGAAATTTTTTGATGAATAACCAGTGAAAATAACAAAATATGTCCGAAACTTTCATATTCCCGACTTTTAAACATTCCGGACACACATGCATATAACTAACCGTAAAAGGGTCTATTAATTCCATTTTATATTATACAGGGTTGTCCAAAAAGATGTTACCGCCCATATGGTACTACATTGTTTTTAAGATCATGTCTTTCCGATAACTTAAGTAAGTAGCTATCTGCAGACTTTTTCGATATCTATCTCTCATCAGTGCAGCTTTGCTTTTATTAATAACATTAAATTTTTATTCGTTGCAGACTAGATATGGCCACCCGACTTACTTTGGGAGAGAAAAAGAAGGTAGCAGCTTGTCGCAATCGAGTTATAAAAGTCAATTAATTCGATTCGATGTTATACAGGGTTGTCCAAAAGATGTTATCACCCATAAGGTACTACCCACTGGTACTACATTGTTTTTAACATCATGTCTTTCCGATAACTTAAGTAAGTATCCATTTGCAGATGCGTTTCGAGATTTATCTCTCATCAGTGCAGCTTTGCTTTTAATAATAACATTAATTTTTTATTCGTTAGAGACTAGATATGGCCACCCGACTTACTTTGGTAGAGAGAAGGAAGGTAGCCGCTTGTCGCAATCGAGTTATAAAAGTCGATTAATTCGATTCGATATTATATAGGGTTGTCCAAAAAGATTTTACCACCCTAAAGATACTACCTACAAATAAATTTTTATTCGTTACAGACCAGATATGGGCCACCCGACTTACTTTGGAAGAGAAGGAAGGAAGGAAGAGAAGAAAGGTAACAGTTTGGTTACAACTGGTCACCACTAATGGTAATTAAGCTTCATTAATGTGTGTTATTCTCTTATTAAGGCCGAGGCCACACTACGGCTAAACCGCCGCGGTTTGTAATCGCGTGATTTTGTGACTCAAGTAAACTAATACAAGCGGCCTCACTTGCGGTTTTTTCCCGGGACTGATTCTTCCCATAGCGTACTGTGTGTCGTGGTAATAGCGGTTACCGCTTGCGGGACAAAACCTAAGTGCAGCGTCGGCTGTATGTCCATACCAATGTTTAAGGCGTGCATTAAGTCTTGAACATCGGATGCAAATCAACACAGAAATGGAATAGACTCTAATTGGGTCTACAGCCAGTAGTGCCACTGCGTCTTGGCATAAGTCGCGTTTCTTTATCGCGTATTCCTATATGCGTGGTAACATCCTTTTGGACAACCCTGTATATACAAATAATTAAATTAAAAAAAATACAAGAATTATCTAATTTATTGTAGATTGATATTAAATGAGTTAATAGATTAGACTTTAATATATTTATTATTTAAGTCGTAACTTTTTAACGATCTAACCATTTTATTAATCGAATAAAAATATAATCTTCGTAGATATATTGTGTAGGGTATCATCAATTTCATGTCGCTGTTGGTTATCAAATTGATAAAACCGCACTATCAACACCGGTTAAGACTTATCTCCCGCCACTAGTTAAAACCTTATCACAAAACGAATTACTTCCCCTACAAACGACACGACATTAATTCTGACCATGAAAAACGAATTTATCAAGTCCCACCACCCCATATTTCTCCAGGCAATTGCTGTTTCCCATTATGACACAACACACTTTACGCTACAAGGCGAGTTTTATTTAGAATGCAGAGCGAGTTTCAATTCCGGAGCAGCTAAAGGAATATCTTCGACGATTTTCTACGGCGCGACGTTTCGTTATTCGCGTTTGCAACTATCTAAGGGAGAAAGGACACAATGGGGCTTTGATCTACACCGTCCTTTGCATTCACGTTTTCCCCTTTTCGCCATTTGAAATTATTTTTGAAAAAGGAGGGTAACAAATCAATTTAACTTGCATGCAATGTGGACAAACAATAAAGAAATCTAAGAACATATAGTGATTAAATCAAGTACTTGCAAGCAATGTAGATAAACACTGAAGAAATCTAAGAACTTTATATTAAATTAAATGTAGAGAGGAAGCAAGAAAATGAAGTTCAGTACATAATAAGTCTTTATCAAGGTCTCTAACAAACTGTTTTATCTGTTAATAAAGCGATGACTTTATACTAATAGGAATATTTAGAAAAGCAGAAAACGATAGACAGGACAAGACAAAAATAAGCTTTGCAAAACTGGCAATTAATGAAATTAAAACTTGAGTCTCTCTTTTGTGTATGAGAGACTGATCAAAATTTATTGCTTTTGTCACATCTTGGAAAAGAATTAGGAAGGAATGCATGAGGACAATGGACTTGGTAAAGAATACGGGATTGTTTTTAAATTTATTGTTGCGGACTTTTTACCTGGTGTAATTGTTGTTAATCGTCTTTTTCACTCTTTAACTAAGATCCGAAAGCAAAAATTAAGCTTCTACGTTGTTGGTTCAATAAATATTCGTGTTTTTGCTGAAAATAATTGTTGACCTTTTCGAGATGACAGATAGTACATGCGAACGAAACTAACTCGACGTTGCCACGTTTATTATTTTTGCTTGATTCAACGGTCCTTGCCACATTGTCCTATATTGGTTCGCGAGTTCGCGCGTATGTTGTCTTGATTTATCTGCCCGCTTCGCGGCGGGCAACCTAATCTAATCGGGGTTAAACCCACAGTCCTTGCCACATTGCCCTATATTGGATCGGGGTTCGCGCTGCCGTGCGCATGTTGTCTCAGTTTATCTGCCCGCTTCGCGGCGGGCAACTTAATCTAACCGGGGTTAAAGCAACCGTCCTTGCCACATTGTCCTAAATTGGATCGAGAGTTCGCGCTGCCGCGCGTATGTTATCTTGATTTATCTGCCCGCTTCGCGGCGGGCAACCTAATCTAACCGGGAATAAACCAACGGTCCTTGCCACATTGTCCTATGTTGGATCGAGAGTTCGCGCTTCGGAATTAAACCAATGGTCCTTGCCACCCTGTCCTATATTGGATCGAGAGCTCGAGCTTTTGCGCTTGGTAAAGAATACGGTATTGTTTTTAAATTTATTTTTGCGGACTTTTCACCTGTTGTAACTGTTGTTAGTTGTCTTTTACACTCTTTCACTAAGATCCGAATGCAAAAATTAAGCTTCTACGTTCTCTATGTTAGTTCAATAAATATTCTTGTTTTTTTTGAAAATAATTGTTGACATTTTCAAGATGACAAATAGTAGATGCAAACGCAACTAACTCGACGTTGCCACGTTTATTATTTTTGATTGATTCAACGGTCGTTGCCACATTGTCCTATATTGAATCGAGAGTTGGCGCTGCCGCGCGTATGTTGTCTTGATTTATCTGCCCGCTTCGCGGCGGGCAACCTATTCTAAACGGGGTTAAACCAACAGTCCTTGCCACATTGTCCTATGATCGACAGTTTGCGCTGCCGCGCGTATGTTGTCTTAGTTTATCTGCCCGCTTCGCGGCGGGCAATCTAATCTAACCTGGGCTAAAGCAACAGTCCTTTCCACTTTGTCCTATATTATATCGAGAGTTCGCGCTGCCGCGCGTATGTTATCTTGATTTATCTGCCCGCTTCGCGGCGGGCAACCTAATCTAACCTGGATTAAACCAACGGTCCTTGCCACATTGTCCTATCGCGCTTCCGCGCAAACTCTAGATACAATATAGGACAATGTGGCAACGACCGTTGGTTCAATCCCAGTAAATTAGATAAATGAAGATCACATACGCGCGACAGCGCGAACTCTCGATCTAATACAGGACAATGTAGCAAGGACCGTTGGTTTAACCAACTCGGCTGTATCAATTTACATTCCATTAATTTTTGAATTGTTTAGTCGGGATCTTTTAAAATATTCTGAATATTCATAATAGACAAATAATTTCTGGAAGTCAATTTTGTATATACTTTACACAACGTGACGTAGTCACACAATGTTCGGGAAAAACATGGCGGAAATTGATACATTGCACAAAAAAATTCAACTATGAAAAGGTTTCTGTTTCCTAGATTACTTCCACTAGATTGTCCGAGCTCCCAAAAGCTTGTGTGAATACTGCGGCGAAGAGGACAACGTGGGAAGTCTGTGAAAAGGGGCAATGGACAAGAGTTACTTAGGACGTCGAAGAATGGGTAGAGAGGAAATATGGAGAGCTGAGTTATCAGCCAACTCAAGTCTTCAGCGGCTTTTTCCTAGATTACCTTCACAAGATTGTCCGAGCTCCCAACAGCTTGTGTGTATGTTGCGGCTAAGAGGACAGCGTGAGAAGTCTGTGAAAAGAGGCAATGAACAAAGTTACTTAGGACGTCGAAGAATGGGTAGAGAGGAAGTATGGAGAGCTGAGTTATCAGGCAACTCAAGTCCTCAGCGGCTGTTTCCTAGATTACCTCCACAAGATTGTCCGCGCTCCCAACAGCTTGTGTAAATATTGTGGCGAAGAGGACTGCGTGGGAAGTCTGTGAAAAGGGGCAATGGACAAAGTTACTTAGGACGTCAAAGAATGGGTAGAGAGGAAGTATGGAGAGCTGAGTTATCAGCCTACTGAAGTCCTCAGCGGCTTTTTCCTAGATTACCTCCACAAGATTGTCCGAGCTCCCAACAGCTTGTGTGAATATTGCGGCGAAGAGGACAGCGTGAGAAGTCTGTGAAAAGGGGCAATGGACAAAGTTACTTAGGACTTCGAAGAATGGGTAGAAAGGAAGTATGGAGAGCTGAGATATCAGGCAACGCAAGTCCTCAGCGGCTGTTTCCTAGATTACCTCCACAAGATTGTCCGAGCTCCCAACAGCTTGTGTGAATATTGCGGCGAAGAGGACAGCGAGAGAAGTCTGTTAAAAGAGGCAATGGACAAAGTTACTTAGGACGTCGAAGAATGGGTAGAGAGGAAGTATGGAGAGCTGAGTTATCAGGCAACTCAAGTCCTCAGCGGCTGTTTCCTAGATTACCTCCACAAGATTGTCCGAGCTCCCAACAGCTTGTGTGAATGTTGCGGCGAAGAGGACAGCGTGAGAAGTCTGTGAAAAGGGGCAATGGACAAAGTTACTTAGGACTTCGAAGAATGGGTAGAGAGGAAGTATGGAGAGCTGAGATATCAGGCAACGCAAGTCGTCAGCGGCTGTTTCCTAGATTACCTCCACAAGATTGCCCGAGCTCCCAACAGCTTGTGTGAGTAGACCTTTGTATCTACATTTTCAGTTATGTGACATTTCATACACGTCAGTTATTTTGTTGAAAATACATTTTTTTTATTACACAAAGTAAAAAGTAAAAAACGAATCTTGTGGATAGCCATGACACTTAAATAATTAAGAGACAGTAGATGCTTGTGGCGTGGCTGTTCGTTGCAATATGAATGCACCTTCAATACGACGCTTAAGATTGTATATATGTTGCCAAAATTATAGTTTTTCATATAAACGGGCATATAAACAAAAATAAACGTGGCAACGTCGAGTTAGTTGCGTTCGCATCTACTATCTGTCATCTTGAAAATGTCAACAATTATTTTCAACAAAAACACGAATATTTATTATTGAACCAACGAAGAAGCTTAATTTTTGCTTTCGGATCTTAGTTAAGGGGGGAAACCACATTAGGGGGCTGTTTGATACTGATTTTTCTAGGTTTTTTTTTGGTGAAAAGAATTAAATAGAATTTAATCAAATTTTGACATCATTTCATTTATATTTCGAACAATTTCTGTGAATTTTTTTAAATAATTTCAGCCAAAAATAAAAAAGTTCGGTGTGATGTCCGCCGAAGGTTGTAAGTATAGTTTTCCAATTGCGAGCAGTGTAGCCATTCCGATTTTCATGTGAAACCAAAAAGGTTTTGATTTTACATTAATAACGTATTTTCTAAGAATATGAACCTCAATTCAGGCGGAAAAAATGAAAATTAAAAATTTTGCAGGTGTTGGAACAATTTTTCTTCGATTTTCACGATTTTTTTCTCTAATTATGCAAGGAAAAATAGCCTTAAAATCATGATATCATCTCACAAGTTGGTTCATATAATTCGAAATTTTATAAAGAATCATAGTATCAATTTTCATAATGATCGATTCCACACTTTTTGAGTTAGATTGCAGGCATATGTGAAAAAACATTTCGATTCAAATGAAACGAAAAGTCATTTAGGAGATAAACGAGGTAATGCTCCGCTCGAGCTTGTAGCCTGTACCTGATGTGCACTCGGTTCTATGCTCATAAAATCTAAACGAATGCAAATTTCGATTTGAAATTTTGACAGCGTATTTTTGGATAGTTAAGCTAACGATTTATGCAATAAGAAAAAAAACCGGCCAAGTGCGATTTGTGACTCGCGCACCGAGGGTTACGTACAAACATGTAAGTAAGGTATCTTTAGGAGGACCTAACTGTATGCAACCCATATACTCCTGGTGCCTGACAATACCACGCAACACATTAGTGTATTTTCATAAGTTTCTAATAGTAAATTCGCATTTTTCTTGTAATTAAACTACATATTTACGGTTTTCAGATTTTTCACTTTACATGTGCTGTAAGACACCGCTTTTTGCCAAATTTCATTATTCTAGGTCAACGGGATGTACCCTATAGGTTCTGATTCCCTTGTGAAATCGTAAAATATGCGACATAAACGGTCATATCTTTAGATCGCGTTGACTTACAAGTTTGATTTTTTCACAGCTGAAAGAGACCGCAGACCCGAGTATTTGATACAAATTTCAACTTGTTAACTCTACGCGTTCCTGAAAAAAAGGTCTTGACACACAGACAGACGGACGGACGGACAGACAGACAGGCAGACGGCAAACAAAGTGATCCTATAGAGGTTCCGTTTTCGGTACGGAACCCTAAAAACGGATTTTTTGAACCTCAATGTGGAAACATCCTAATGTGGTTTCCCCCCTTAAAGAGTGCCAAAGACTATTAACAACAGTTACACCAGGTAAAAAGTCCGCAACACTAAGTCCCAAAAAAAAATCCCTTATTATAAAAAACCCGCGTAGGACAATATCTCACTTTTTCCTTTTCAAAGTTTTGACAATATAATCGCTGGCGTCCCACAGATGCTACGCCAGTAACGAAGTGTTAAATGACCGTAAAAAGTGTGATTACTACTACTATTGTTAAATTTGAATCCCGGTTAATGTTAAGGTTTAATCCCGGTTAGATTAGGTTACCCGCCGCGAAGCGGGCAGATAAACCAAGACAACATACGCGCGGCAGCGCGAACTCTCGATCCAATATGGGACAATGTGGTAAGGACTGTTGGTTTAACTACTACTATTTGTTGAAAAAATTTCGGAATTGTAAAAACCTATGCGTTCAGAAATGTCTTGTAAATGTCAGCTGTTATGTTAATAACTTAATTATACCGACGAAATATTTCCCTGGCGAACTGCACATTCTCATCAACAAGCACATTAACTTAGTATTATCCACAAGGCTATCGCAAACATTCATTCGTTCACACAAAGATGCAAGATAACGTTCCGTCGAAACCCTATCATTCCCAGCAGGTCACAATCGCATTTATCGCCTTTATCTTAATTACCATCGGTAACATTCAATCCAGCAAGGTTGATACAAGAAGAACGACATTTGCAAATATTTTTTTAATCCCGGTTTACATCCAGCAACGTGAATTTAAACCGACAAGCTTTTAAAAACCCCCCGTTGAAAAAACAAAACGGCGATTACATAATCGCACCGAATTCTCGCACCCGCGCCGCGTGAAAAACAAAATGGTGTTTTTGCGCGACACGATGTTAATGTATTTTTTCAAGCTGCACCGTTACAATGATAAATATCAAGCGAATCTGTACAGCTATTGCGAAAACGTGTTTTATCACAAGTTTTGTAGCGGATGGAGATTAAAAATAGATTTGGTGGAGCGTATCGACGAGTAAATATTTAAGTCGTAACAGGTAATGAAACGATTTCAGCGCAGGGAGGTGTACATCAGGTCGGGATCAAACGATGTGCGTGGCTTTAATAATTAAGTATCCGCAGGCGTAGAAGTGCAGATTGGCAAAATGGAATTAAAGTATTAAGAGGTATTTCATAAGTTTGTATATCAAGAGAAAATCGTAAGGATACAAGTCTCTAGTAAGAAATATCTAGTTAATATTCACAGACGAACAAATATAAGGAAAGCACATAAATCAGAACTTTTAAAGCAACGCTCATAAAGCAAAGCAAACCGTTTAAGATAACACGAGCAAAAGTTTCAGATTTGGTTGAGTGAACTAAATGTATCTCGTAATACATCATTTCGTTGAAAAATTGCAATTAGATTTTTTCTTATTGCTGTTTTCTTTATAGTTAGTGCAGTCGAGTGTGAATATATAAATTTAGTTGTCTTCTTTAGACCATTTCCATTATTTTATTTCTCGCAGAGCACGCAACTGTAATTGCATTTTTCAAGCGTCCAAGTCGTTAAGAAACTGTAATTACATTTTCAAGCAACCAAATAATACCAGACAAGACCTGTCAATACCAGAAAAGACCAGACAAGACCAAATAGTACCAGACAAGACCAGAGAATACCAGACAATTTTGACCACCGCGGTTTAATATAATCGTTGAGTAAAACCGCAAACAATATCCTCCTTAAAACAGATACTGATCCGATAATTCTTCTAAAATCCCTTAGTACCGAAAAAACCATTAATTCTTTCAATCCCAGTATTAAATTATTTTAATTATAGATTAACTCCAATCCCAGTACTCTCCCAGAAACACCACCCTCCCAAGACCCGAATCATATTCAGCGGTAATTGAAAAAGTGGAGTATGAAATCGAAGATGCAACAATTGCAGAACACCTCCGCTCACTCAACTACAATTTCCGATATTGTAAACGAATAATATCCAGAGCAACAAACAATCCAACACGTTTAATCCGCATAATAATCCCAGAAATCAAGACGTTCGACTCGCTACTAGCCTCAGGGGGCCTATTTTTCTTGAATAGGCACTACCCCGTATCTCCCAGCACCCCACCTCCTCCCATCGCACAAATTGCCAGTTATTCGACCACGCAAGTGAAAATTGCACCACCCCTATCAAATGTCAAAAATGCAGCGGTCCTCATGACACCGACAAATGTCCGTCTTCTTTGCCTGCGAAATGCACATCATGTGGATCTCCCGACCATGCGGCGTGGTCACGGAAACGCCCAAACCGACCCAAAACTCCCATCGATGGAGTCCCAAATGTCAAAATAAAAAGCACAAACAAAAAATCTGCCGAACTAACTACCGAAGTCACCCAAAACTCAAGAATCCACTCAGCACTCACCATTCACGACTACATAATTAATACATACACAATGGAAATGAATCTACCTGACAACACAAACCGCGAGGATCTAATTAAAAATCTGAACAAGCGCTTCATATCAGAATACCAAATTGATACTCATGCCTTTTTTTCAGGAAAGAGAATGTACATACTTATGTTTGACCTAACCTCCCCTGATTCCGACACCCCCACCCTTCCGACCGATGAAACATCCCAATTAGTTGTAAATATCGATAGATAAGTTAAGATTAACTTACGCCAACATCAATTCCTACAACAGTAAAAGACAGCTGTAATAGACAGCTTTACAGAGACAAATAACATTGACGGACATTTTTTTTGTAGATACAAAGACGGGACCCGACAGTATTCTCACCTTTAGAGACTGGTCTACTTTGGCAAAACACGGAAATGTAATTACTAACAAGGCAAGAAGGGGAGCTTTAATCCACCTGAAACCTAAATTCAAACTTGGCAAAGCCAATCCCCCATCCCTAAACAACCCCCTCAATGATTGTCTCCATTACACTATCCCCTTCCACAATAAAAAGAAAATCCACATATTCCTGGTATACATCCATCCTCACTCCGCGATTGAGCGGAATATCCTAACAATGGCATCATTGTTTGAATATTCACTCATCGTCGGCGATTTTAATATCAACAAAATTAAAACCCGTCAGATCCAATCCTTCTTAAGTAACTCCCTCTTTGTTCGCCGTCACACCAACCCCACATTCAATATGCCCCAAAATAATGATACTACTCCCGACTTATTACTTCACACCTCTAACCTCGTCAATTCTATAAGTGATATTACCCTGTCCCCCGACCTTGGCTCAGATCATTTGGCAATCACGTTCTCTATCAACCTTAACCACATCCCTCCCCTGGTTAGTCATCCTACTAAAATATATCTCAACCTTACAAACATCCCTAGAGTCAGCTCCAAAATCCTATCCTATATAAACACCACAGACTCCAACAACCTTTCCCTAAACGACGTTGACGAATTCCAGACCCTCCTGAAAAATTTAATCGTAAAACACTCCCCCAAATCCAAAACCAATTTTCACAAACCACCCCTGCCTCCCTTCATCTTGACGCTAATTAAACAAAAACCATCACTATACCGAATATACTGCAGAACAGAAGACAGTTCTTTAAAATCTAAAATGAATAGACTAAATAAAGACATACATAGACTTATCTTCCAGTTTCGAACCAACAAGTGGTTGTCAGTCTGTCAAGAAATAGAAAACGACGCAGGACGAACATACTGGAACAAAATTAAAAATATCACCAAATACCGCCTATCATTCTATATCCCCGACATCTCCTATAATAACCAACAGTACTCCTCTGACTCCGAAAAAGCGTCCCTCTTTTCCAAACACTTTAAAGATTCATTTAGCCCCGCTAAATCTCCCTCATTTGATAAACCTAACTACGACAGAGTAAACACATGGTACAACGACTACTTTAAAAATGACAACACAGACCTGGATGAAATAACCTACGACTAATACCTTCCTGCTCTCTTCTATGGCAAAAATAGTGCACTCGGCCCCGACCTAGTTAAAAAATCCTTACTTAGAAACCTTACCGATGATATCCATCTCCACATTATTAAATTATTCAACGACTGCCTCTATAAAAGATCCTTTCCCAAATGTTGGAAAAAAGGTATAAATATCACCAAAACCTCATCAAAATCATTCCTTGCTAAATAGTTACCGCCCAATTACCCTCCTTCCAGTCCTAGGCAAAATCCTAGAGCAGATCCTCAAAAATAGATTATGGAATCTGCTCAAAAACTCTATTCTCCATCATATCAATTTGGATTCAAGCCTTCCCACTCCACCATCCACCCCCTATATATCCTCACCAATAACCTACAAACCGCATACCTCCGTAAAGATCATTCTGCTGCCCTATTCCTATATATAAACAAAGCGTTTGACAGTGTGTGGCATGCCGGCCTCCTGTTCAAAATACACAAACTAAATGTCCCTCCGTATCTCATTTATATCCTTAAACATTTCCTCCATGACAGATCCCTCCAAATTAAAATAAATAACGTCCTCTCCTCTGAATTTTCCCCCTCCAAGGTCTTCCCCAAGGTTCCCCCCTCTCTCCCTTACTTATAACCTTGCAGACAAATCCCAAATCAACCTCTCCGCCTATATCCTACAAAACGCCGACGACACCGCTCTCATATCCCACAATAAAACCCTAAAAAAAACGACGGACGAACTACAAACCCGCACGGACAGAACCGTAATTTGGTTAAACCTATGGAGACTCACTGCAAATCCTTCCAAATGCCAACTCCTCATCCCTAATCACAGAATCTCCCCTAATTCTCCACATATCCACCTAGACAACATTGACGTAACACCGACTCCACAAATTAAATACCTTGGTATAACATTCGACAATAAACTGATTTACACTATCCTGAAATTCAACATCGACGCAAAAATACGTAAGACCAAAACTATACAACGAAGCAAACATTTCCGCTCCTTGACCCAAGGAAACCAAGGTATCTCCATCTCAACAGCCTCCAAGATTTACAAACCCATATGCAGACCTATCCTCGACTACAAACACATAATAATGACTATTACCAACAAAAAGACCTACAATATACTGGAAACAGCCGAACGAACAGCATTACGTACTATCTCCAAATTACGACATCCTAATAACATCCTCCATAACCCCTCCAATGAACTCCTTTACAGACTCACCCAAATTCCGAGACTCTGCGATAGACACAAACGACTACTGACCAAATACAAAGAAACCAACATTCACTGGACCATCACAAACCCCATATGCATCAGACGTGACCCTACTAAACCCTCCCGCAGACACCCACTCAAGACAATCCACGAATCACTATACGACTGAACTCATAACCTGCTGATCCTGTTTTTTTTTAATCTTGTTTTGTATCCTTTATAATAACTGTATTCTTTTTTTTATATTACATCATTAATTTTATCTGTGTACAATTACCGGGCGGAAAGACCTAGCGGTCGATAGCCTTTTGTAGACTTTTTGTTTTCAATAAATATTTCTTCTAGAATCGATGAATTAAAATTATATCTAACACTATATTCTGAATTCTTTTTATGTTTTATTATGCCATTTTTATTTCTTAGTCTACGAGAGCATTATAATAATAACCCAAATATTTTCCAACAATTTCCGAAAATATTTGATTAGGGTACGTAATGTAATCCTCGAGCAGATTAATGAAATATGTGTACTTTTAGTTTTAAGAGGGCATTACGGTGATTGCACAAATATTTTCAAAAGAAAATTTATTTCCGAAAATATTTTATTATGGTCAATGGTGTAATCCCCGGGGAAATTACGACAAGATGTTTTTCCCGAGAATCGGTAATCACCAAAGCGACAAATAGCCGAAAATAGAAAAATAATCACCCCCGCATGAGGGACCAGTATACCTGGACATAACATAAATACTTGAACTCCCGAACAAGGACAAAAGTTCCGTCAAGAGAGTCAGGCGCAAACGATCCACACAGTTCGATCCAGACAGTTCAATCAACACAGTCAGGCGCAACCAGTCAACAGTTCGATCCACAGAATTCGTCGGTTGAAAAAAAACCTAACCTAACCTAACCAAACTTGCAACAAGAAACAACGTCTACGGTAACGACTTCAATTGTCTACCAGACGTCCACGAACAAACACCGCAACAGCGACAACGATGACGAATTCAACCGTTAATCAGGACGCCAGCAACAACACACAACGTCTACGGTAACGACTTCAACCGTCTACCAGACGTCCACGAACAAACCCCGCAACAGTGACGACGATGACGAATTCAACCGTCTACGAGGAAACCTGCAACAACAAACAACGTCTACGGTAGCGAACTCAACCATCTACCAGACGTCTATGAACAAAGAGACAACAACAGCAACAAACGCTACATAGCTTTATCACTGGCAAGGGGGTGATGTAGCGGCAACGAGCAGTTCCATTTTTATTTATTAGTTTACGAGGGCATTATAATAATTATCCAAACGCAAGTCTTAAAGACTGTAATATTTTCGAACAATTTCCGAAAATATTTGAGGAATAGATTAAGAAATATGTGTACTTTTAGTTTTACGAGGGCATTACGGTGATTACCCCAATATTTTCAAAAGAATTTCTGAAAATATTTTATTACGCTCAATGGTGTAATCTCCGCAGAAATTACAACAATATGTTTTTCCCGAGAATCGGTAATCACCAAAGCGACAAATAGCCAAAAATAGAAAAATAATCACCCAAAGATGAGGGACCAGTATATCTGGGCATAACATAAATACCTGAACCCCCGAACAAAGACAAAAGTGCTGTCAAGACAGTCAGGCGCAAACGATCCACACAGTTCGATCCAGACAGTTTAATCAACACAGTCAGGCGCAACCAGTCAACAGTTCGATCCACACAATTCCGTCCAAACAGTGAGGCGCAACCAGCCAACCAGTTCAGTTCAACAGCGAAGCGAGACGAGTTCATTAAGTACGACACAAGTTCTGCCCAGAACACCGCCTCTCGTACGCCTCATGATGCCGCTTCCGCCCTGCAACAAAAAAACGGCGTCTACGATGACGCCTTCAGCCGTCTACGAGGACGTCGGAAACAACAACCTCTACGATTATTTATATCTTGTTGAGTTGGAAGATTTTGATAATATTAAATAGTATCATTTGTATCTTTTCTTCAAAGATTATAATTTCCAGGAAATTATTGTACATATTACATATAACAATAATTTCCTAGAAATTATAATCTTTGAAGAAAAGATACAAATGCTACTATTTAATAAAACCTATAAGATGACGCCTTTAACCGTATACGAGGACGCAAGCAACTACAATCTCTACGATGACGCCTTCAACCATCCACGAGGACGCCGGAAACAATAACCTCTACCATGACGCCTTCAACCATCCACGCGGACGCCGGCAACAACAACGTCTACGATGACGCTTTCGACCGTCTACGAGGACTCAGGCAACAACAACCTCTACGAAGGCGCCTTCAACCGCCTACGAGGACACCTGCAAGAACACCGTCTACGGTAACGCATTCAACCGTCGACCAGACGTCCACGAACCAACCCGGCAACAGCGACGACGATGACGAATTCAACCGTCTACCAGGACGCCGGAAACAACAAACAACGTCTACGGTAACGACTTAAACCGTCTACCAGACGTCTACGAACAAATGCCACAACAGCGACTGATAGGTGCAAGTTGGTTTTGCATAGGAAAGCGCCTATCAGCAAACGACGTCCTCGAGAACGTCTTGCAACAAACTTGCAACAACAAACAACGTCTACGGTAACGACTTCAACCGTCTACCATACGTCTACGAACAAACCCCACAAGAGCGACGACGATGACGAATTCAACCGTCTACAAGGAAACTTGCAACAAGAAACAACATATACGGTAACGGTAACTCAACAGCTAGCAGACGTCTATGAACAAACAAACAACAACAGCAACAAACGCTACTTAGCGTTATCACTGGCAAGGGGGTGATGTAGCGGCAACGAGCCGTTCCATTTTTATTTCTTAGTTTTCGAGGGCATTGTAATAATTACCCAAACGCAAGTCTTAAAGACTTTAATATTTTGTAACAATTTCCGAAAATATTTGATTAGGGTCGGTAATTTAATCCTCGAGCGGATTAAGAAATATGTGTACTTTTAGTTTTACGAGGGCATTACGGTGATTACCCAAATATTTTCAAAAGTATTTCTGAAAGTATTTTATTACGGTCAATGGTGTAATCTCCGGAGAAATTACAACAAGATGTTTTTCCCGAGAATCGGTAATCACCAAAGCGACAAATAGCTGAAAATAATCACCCCTCAGATGAGGGACCAGTATACCTGGACATAACATAAATACCTGAACCCCCGGAAAAGAAGGTAAGTTCCGTCCAGACAGTCAGGCGCAAACAGTCAGCAAGTCGACTCCAGTTCAGTTCAACAGTGAGGCGCAACAAACCAACGAGTTTAGTTCAGTCTTGCCAGTGGACCCATTCACACCGGTCCAGCCAGTGGACCCAGTCAACTAGACTCAGCTAGAAGTTCAGACAGTCAAGCAAGTTCAGTTCAGCACTAGTTCAGTTCAGTCCAGCCAGTTCAACCAGACTCAGCCAGCAGCCAGTTCAACCATATACACCAGTCCAGCCAGTTCAACCAGACTCAACCAGCAGTCAGTCAACCAGACCAGTTCAGAGAGTCCAGCTCCACTCTTTCCCTCACAAGTGTTTGTATCTCTTATACATTTGTATATATATCGTCCACGTAAATAAATTCCTCTGCAAACCGTAAGTGATACATTATTCTCCCGCGTATCACACCACAGTTTGATAATGTACTACCAGTTGCTCATTAAAAACATGCGATATTTAATAACACGCAGTTCATGTTTTAGTTTTTGCGCTCATGTTTCTGTTGAGATTACATTTCTTTTGATTTCCATCAAGAATTATCTAATCGATCAATTAGATATTTTGTTATGGTAATTTATCATCCCCTCAAATATTCCACTCCTAATTAACATCAAAGCCATTGTAATTCGTCAGTATAAATGGAAACTTCCGGCTATCCGTTTTCATCTACCGGGATCGGAAACATTTTTTTAATGAGTGATTGATGTGGGAGTGTATGCGCCATCGAGTGCAATCGCGTGAGTTATGCATGACGCAGCTCATTTTCTATTTATTATTAATGAAACTTACCCAACTCTCAACTGATAAAATAATATGCAAAGGATGTTGATGGAAAGTAATTTGTTTGATACGTTAACTTCAGCGTGAGGAATTCGCGAAATGTTAAAGTTTTGATAAATTTCGAGGATCTTAATTTTCGGGAACAATATTGGAATAGCTTCAGTGGAATGTGTTTTATGAACCGCGCCGTTATCATATACACATTTATCGATTAACTTTGAACTATCCCAATGAATAATTATCAATTAAGTTCAGTGGAGGGCAAAATAAATAGGGTCCCATATTGCACGGTAAAAGCGAGCCTAAAATCTCGCATAAATCTCCAACGTATTAGCTATTCCCACAAGGCCCAAACCTCCAATTTACATTTTAATCGCACGACTTTATTACCGCACGAAAAATATTACCAGCTAATACATTTTATTAAATATCGGCTCGGAATGCATAGCACGTATACCCTCCGCGAGAGGCTCTCATCAACTAGTAATACACGCCGAATATTCTATCTATTGATGTTGCAAGGATCAGTTTGCTCGTCACGTCTTGTCGTTATTACTTTAACAAAACGAAAAGTGCACGAGTCTAATGCACTTTGAATGCAGGCTAACATTTCAACTGTCTTAAGCTTCAACTTGATCCATCAATTTTAGTTTGAAGCGCACTTACGATTACTCCGGTTCGTACTTCATTTGTCTGACGTTGCCCCGACTAATTGTAAACTATTACCGCAGCTATTCATACTCGCATGCCGAGGATGAGAAAATCGATTTGTGGCAACTACTCACAGATTCGAAATGTATTAAAGTTTTATAAAACTGACAGTAAATGATGATCAATGGAGATCTTTTCGAATTGGCAATAATTCAGAATTAACCATATGTGCGACTAGATAATAATAAACCAGATGGGACAAAACAAGGCTAAACAAGACTAGCGAATATTGGACCAGACAAGACAAGACCTATTCAGATAAGGCCAGCCAAAACCTAACAAGACACAACAAGACAAGAACAGAGAAGACCAGCCAAGACCAGACATGACTAGACAAGACCAAACGGGATCAGACAGAATCAGAGAAGATCAGACAAAACCAGACTAGACTCAAATCTCGTTTAATCTAGTCGTTGAGATCGTCTAGATTTGACAAAAATGAAAATATTTCTTCTGGAATTTATTGTATCCAAACAAGATTTCACAAAATAGACTTTGGATGATAGAATGTGTACATAGTGCGTTCCATGCACCAATTTATGCGTCCAATATTCAGAATATTTGATTTTCCACATAGATTCTATGTTTATTTATCGGTTGGCATTCCATCACGTGCGATATTAAATTTCATAAACGTTTTATTATCAGATTTACACGCCCTTATGAAACAGTAATAAAGAACGCCGTGCATAAAAAAAAATGCGAAACGATCAAATAAACGTACGCAAAAAAAAATCCAAAACAGATCTGCGTTCATAAATCAAGCGGAATTTACACAATTGGGTAGCAAAAAGCGTCCAGATTTGAATCTGGAAATAGATTGCCATTGAAACAAAACGACAGGAATGTTTACATTAACGCGAGCTGGCACACAAACAGCTAGCTGCCCGAACGGGAAGAACGAAGAACAAAAAGAACAGCACATCGCTCGACTACTAGCAAATCTGTATCTGGATGCGAGTTTACGATCGCTGCATGCGAAGCTAAATAAGATATAATTGAATTATACGCCATGACTTACAGCACAATGGACTGACTACATTAGCATACTCTTTTTTATATTACATGTAAAAGCGCTTTTCCTTTCTGTGTCGGAGAATTTTCACACTGAAAGTTTCCAGACGGAAAAATAATCCATAATTCAGAGGGCTTCCATTGTACGTTTCCATTGTATTATTTTTTCAGTAAAAAAATAAAATAACGCCGTAATGCATTAATGTTTGTTAAATTTAGACTTTGCGTGTCTCCGTGCAACTTACCGTCAACCAATCGACAGCTATTCTTTGAACAGCGTCGCGACGCATTAAATAAATTTATCAACTGCACATTTAACTTTCAACTATTAATTATTCATTGCTTTGGATTTCACATTTTATAAAAGTTTCATATAAAAGGAAAATCTTTCTTCTGCTACTCTCTAATATATTACCTCTCGCCAATTTTCTTTCAAAATATTCATTCATCCTCTTTTGATGAAAATGATTATTTAAGATTAGATTCACTTTAGTGATACACCCATGAAACACCATGTTTACCATGACCCGCCTAATCGTTAACAACCCAGAGTACAACATGTGTATCACGCTCCCGCCGAGTGTTGCCGATCGCTGAACCGTTTGTTTCAGCGAACATTATTTATTGTTGATAGAACCTATATATCATTTTATATTTTTGACTGAAATACAGAAGACCCGAACTTGTAGACTTGAAGACTTTAAGACCCGAACAGATAATCGATTTCGACAATGATATCGACTAGATCGACTAATAGATCGACTAATGCTAGCCTTGCTAAGCTTAGTGGATCGACTAATGCTAGCCTTGCTAACCTTAGTAGATCAACTAATGTAATCCTTGCCTATGTAATTTATGCTTTGCTTAATCAATATTTCTAACTTCTCAACCAATTATTCTTCTTCTCAACAAATTAATAAAACTGCTCATTTTCTGGATGGTCTTAACAAAAATCTAACCTTGTTTTATTATAATTAACAACAGTGCAATTTAACTGTTATATAATGCATTAAAGTTTTAATCAAAACATTAATTGCATAGTCGCACCGATAAAACGTAATAATAAAGTTGATTTATTATTAAAACTGGCGTAATCTGCACGTTTGAATGTTTGCGGTCGAAACATTTCCTGAGCGATTTCCTTTTCTTATCTGAAACCGTTAAATTACATTCAACGGCAATCGATGGACAAAGCTACTTTAATTGGCTCCGTAAAAACTAATTTAACTTGAGTTTGCCGGTTAATTAACAACACAAATACTTGTTCAAGCTTTATAGATCTACTGAACATCTTTTGTAAGAAACGTTCATCTTTCGGAACTGTTCTTTCAAACACATGCTTTACGTTCTTTTTCTTAAATCTGTTCCTCTGCTATGTAGTAAGTTTATGTTTGAAGTGAAAACTTCTTTAGCCGCGCTGAACGAGTTTTGGGTAGAGGGTGAACTCATAGTTTTGCGTCATCGTCGTCATTAGCTGCGTTCTATAAAAAAAATCTGTTATACGCTATTTATACGCATGTGCGCAAAACAACACATCTATACGCATATATTTAAAGTTGGCTCTGAAGGTCAAACTTAATAGTCAAAATGTTTGGTAGTGTTGACAGAACGCATCGCTTCTAACTAGGATCACTTTGTTGTCCGTCTGTCTGTCTGTCTGTCCGTCTGTCTGTCTGTCTGTCCGTCTGTCTGTCTGTCTGTCAAGACCATTTTTCACAGGAACGCGTAGAGGTAACAAGTTGAAATTTGTAACAAATACTCGGGTCTGCGGTCTCTTTCAGCTGTGGAAAAATCAAACTTGTAAGTCAACGCGATCAAAAGATATGACCGTTTATTTCGCATATTTTGCGATTTCACAAGGGAATCAAAACCTATAGGGTACTTCCCGTTGACCTAGAATCATGAAATTGGACAAGAAGCGGTGTCTTACAGCACATGTAAAGGGAAAAATCTGAATACCGTAAATATGTAGTTTATGTAGTTTATGAAAACTTATGAAAATACACTAAGGTGTTGCGTGGTATTGTGAGGCACCACAAGCATATGGGTTGCATACAGTTACGTCCTCTACAAAAAAAAAGATACCTTACTTACAAGTTTGTACGCAACCCTCGGTGCGCGAGTCACAACTCGCACTTGGCCGGTTTTTTTTTTAGAATATAATCAAATAATTCAATGTAAAAATAAGGCATTAAGCGCAAGAGTGGACTATTAACATTATTATTATGGCAGTAATGTAATGTGGATGAACTCACATGTTTGGAACCAAAATTATTTGTTTATAACCAAAATTATAAATTCCAATAAAAACACACACTCATTCCAAAGTTTTCAGTTCATTCGGCAGCGCTTGCCCGCCTATTAAAAAAAATATTAAAAAACTTGGTTCAGTTCATTTACAGATTCAATTATTACACGTCCATCCCGTTCATTATTTACGAACGGCTTTCTTAAATGAATCCTTAATTTACAAACGATCCTTCAAACAAATCGAGAATTACGTTCAATTTACAGACCCGTTCTTTAACCTCGATTGTATGTGTCGATTAAACTACGCGAGTTTACTAGATACTAGCCGGCGAGTTTAGAAGCGCGCCAGATTTCTAAAATTGTTATTTATTTGCCAAAAATGTTGAAACTTTGCAAAATTGTTACTAATAATACAACTAAGAATTGATGCAAGTTTCAATAAATTCTGTTAATAAAAAAAGAAATCCCCTTATCTATCAGATTTACGCAATAATTTCAGATTTCTAAAATTGTCATTTATTTGCCAAAAATGTTAAAACCTTGCAAAATTGTTAATAATGATACAACTAAGAAATGTTGCAAGTTTTATTAAATTCTGTTAATAAATAATTAAGAAATCCTATTATCTCTCAGATTTATGTCACGACAGTAGTCCCACAAGGATCACATTTAGCCCCTCTACTTTTCAATATATTTGTCAATGATATATCATCTCACCTTAAATTTTGTCATTCCATTCTTTATGCAGATGACTTGGAGATGTTCAGTGCCATACATAGCTATGATGATTGCCTGAGATTGCAGAATGATTTAAACTGCCTATCAGTATGGAGCATAAACAATGTATAAATAAATTAGAGCTGAATATTAAACAAATATCAGGTTTTAACTGCTACCAGGAAGAAGAGTTCTTTATTATTTCCGTACAAATTGAATAATGTGCTTCTAGAAAGAAATGACAAATTTAAAGATTTGGGTGTCTATGTGGATAGTGAATTTACATTTCATATTCACTATATTAGGAATAGGGCCAATAAATTGTTGGGCTTTATTTTTCGTGCCCTGAAAGATGTGATATTTACTGTTTTAGGACTTGACTGTCAGGTCCATCCTTGAGTATGCAAGTCCATTTTGGTCACCATATTATCAGATCCATACTGATATGTTGAATAAAGTCCAATATAACCAGCTTATATGCTATAGTTCTTAAAAATTTTCTTTGGACTTTATTCAACATATCAGTATGGATCTGATAATATGGTGACCAAAGGGGACTTGCATACTCAAGGATGGACCTGACAGTCAAGTCCTAAAACAGTAAATATCACTAACATCTTTCAGGGCACGAAAAATAAAGCCCAACAATTTATTAGCCCTATTCCTAATATAGGGAATATGAAATGTAAATTCACTATCCACATAGATTCCGTGTGAGCGGATTAGTTATTCTGGCCTTGAGCTGCTGCTCGGGACGGACTACAAACTCGATGTATGTACGCTTTTTAAAATCGTTAATGGCTCAGTAAAGTCCCCAGAGCTTCTCTCTCTAATATCTTTAAATGTACCCCAACGCGCTACTAGAGGAGTTGAATTATTTTATGTACCATTTCACCGAACAAATTACGGTATGAAAAGTTCTCTCAATATAATGAGCAGACTGAGAAACAAGTGTAATGATTTGGACTTCTTTAATCTGATATTAAAATCCTTCAGGAACCAAGTCTCGTCTGCTTTTGACTCGTCTAATTTGGGCCATGTTTGGGGGTCGGAGTGGTTGATCTATTCGCGCGGTGTTTCCGGGTAAGAAGTAATAAGTATTTGATAATGATGTTTCTGTGATGATGTTTTTATGATGAATTTGAAATTTGTCTGTTTGTTGTAAAATGTGTATATCTTGTAATTATTGTTACTGTTTTAATATTTACGGTTTACTTTACGGCGATACTTTCAGAATTTAAAAATTGTCAGTTATTTGTCAAAAATGTTGAAACTTTGCAAAATTGTTACAAATAATTAAAGGTCGGAACTTTAGGTAATTGCCTATTTTTTTCTTTATAGGCAGACGAAAAAGACAAGCAAATTAATCCGTTTTACATGATTCTCTATCGTTTTACACTAGTTTTAAAAAACCTATTTTGCTGTTTTAAATTTCTACTGCCTAAAAGAGACCTAATGAGCTCTTATAGCGCCTATTTGTGACCTAAAATGGTGAAAAATTGTTTATTCATAAATTCTTAGTCTATTTGAAAGAACTGAACGCATTCTTTTTATCTACGCATTAGAAGCTGGTACTATTTGCACCATCAAACTTGTTCTCGTCGTCTTCTTCACATATTAGTGAATCCGAACCTCAAAATTACACTTTTGTTTACAAAGTTACAATACTTCTGAGGGGACCATTGTTTGTTAAAATGCCGAAAGATAAAAGCAGTCAAAAGGCTTTACTAAGGTCTTGGGTTAAAAACAACGAAGCGTTTACAACAGATGGTAAAATAGTGTTTTGTCAATGCTGTCAAAAACATGTACCTAACTAAGTACCTACTAAAAGTACATAATTCTGAATTAATATATCCATCTCTTTGATTAAATGTAGGTGCTTTGCTCTAAAAAATCGCACATAAATCAAAATGAAGAAACAACTTTGCAACTAAGTAATTTAACGAAACCAAACCAACGTGAAAAATAAATTTTAATAACTGAAAACATAGCTGACAGTAGGCATGATGTATTTTATTTTGACCTATGTGAAGCAATGTTGGCAGCGAATTTACCATGGTTTAAATTACAGTGCCACAATTTTTAGACAGTTTTTAGAAAAACACTGCAACGTTCCGTTCCAAACGAATCCACCAGCAGAAAATAATATTTGTCGATATGTTACAAAAGAGGCTGGCTCAAATTCGCTCTGGCATTGGCGAATGTTGTGTATGGATTGCAGTTGCTGAAACGACTGACACTAAAGGCCCCGAAAATTAAGTTCAAATGAACCTACAATTCCATATTTGTTAGATTTACATTTTTTGTACAAGCTTCCTGAAAACATCAAGCGGTAATATTGAATAGACCTTTTCATGGTTGAAATTTTTTGTGCGCATGTGTCAATTTCAGCCATGTTTTTCAGGCTCATTTGTACGTATAACCAATGAAAATAACAAAATGTGCCCGAAACTTTTCCTTTTGATTCCTGCCTTAGAAACTTGGCGGATGCGTATGCGCTTAAATAACCGTAAAAAGGTCTATTATGCACCGATAACGTCATGCAATGTTGAACGTTCTTTTTCCGCATATCAAATAGTTTTATCTGACAGAAGGCACGGCCTTACACAAGAAAATTTAGAAAAAAATAATGGTAGTTAATAATGGTAGTAAAAATAAATATAACACCGATACAAATCTGCTTTTGCCTTATCTTTCTTATCTTTATAGAACCTATTAAAAAACCTATTTTGTGTTTTTTGAGAACCTAATAACCTACCTATTCTAACAATTTTTAATGCCTAAAGTTCCGACCTTGACAAATAATGCAACTAAGAAATGCTGCAAGTTTCATTAAATTCTATTAAAAAATAAAGAAATAAAGAAAAACCCTAATCCATCAGTTTAAGAGTTAATTTGAAATTTTTTAAATTGTGGGTTATCCGTCAAAAATGTTGAAACTTTGCAGCATTGTTATCAATAATACAACTAAGAAATGTTGCAAGTTTCATTAAATTCTGTTAATAAATAAAGAAATCCCCGTTTCCCTTAGATTTAAGCGAGATTTCTAAAAATCGAACGGGTCAGCTCGTACGATAGCCATGAGGACACACGATTTCCACTTGCTTACTAGTCAAAAAGCTAGCAAGATGAAAACGCTTTTCTTTCAACCACCGGGATACTCGTAGTTTACTAGTAACTGCGATGAAACATGGCTAGTTTACTAGCTAACAAGCCCACAAGTCAATGAGTAAATTGGCCCGGCTCTCAATTTTCTCGGCAGATTGTTTACAATCTGCTAGTTAGGTTTTAGCTAGCGAACATGATTACACTCAGTCTCTGAAACCTATTCCTCTTGTCATCCATTTTTTATTTAACACTTATGTCAATACCCGGGTACCCGTGTACCCTTTTGCATGTTCTTACTCACATATCTTTTTTGTTTAAAGAAAAATCATCAAATCCTTTCAGATCCTCGTTATTTGAGTCTATTGACATCGATTCATATACATAAATAATAAAATATGCCAAAAAGTATATAAAATTTTTAGAGTTAAAGTCAAATACCCCGTTGTTCAATACCCGGGGTACCCGTGTACCCATATATAAATAAATCATTAAACTTATTTCTAGGGATAAAAAATAGTACTTAATATATAAATAAACGGATTTATTTAACTTTTAATTAATTTTATTATAAAACTTATTATAAATTATACATAAAATATTTTTATATTCAATTTATTATTGGCAACATGCGCCACATCTTACAATTGCTTTTGAATGTTCATCGCAAACTGGTTTGTTACATTCTTTACACGATTTTCGCGTTTTTTCTCCGTTTTTTTATAGACATCCTGGTAACAAAAAATGATATGATCCTACAACTATTTTTCGTCCAGTGGAATCTGTCTGTTCAGTAGACCCGCATGGCTCACTTGATGTTGTTGCCCTGCTTGTAGGATCTATTGGTTTTCCATATATGCTTTCTATGGCAATCCTAGTGGTGAGATTTCCCTAGTGGTGAAATAATTTAATTATTTTGAGATCGTTCTTGAATAACTGTCATACATAATTCTTCACTTAATTTTCGTAAAATTACGTTATTTAGATGATAAATGATATAGCTGGCAAGACTGGCGATATCCAAAATATTTAAAAAAGTTCGTCTGTGGATTGTGTAACGGTCCAACATCTTATCCATTATATCCACACCAATTTTTGATTTATTATAATACTGAACAATTTCTGGTTTCTTTTTTTGTCTTCGCTGCAAATCTGAGTGCATCGTAGATAGAAGTATAAGTAGTAACAACTTTATTTTTTTTAGGAACATAAGAGCGTAGAGTAACTTTTTCATGAAACCCAAATAGAGAAGAGAATTCTTCACGATCTTTAGATGCTAGCATGTCTACTAGAATATATTTTATTATTTTTTTTTTCAATGTTCCTACAATTGTTAGGTTCCATACAATAAATGCTTTGCTAAAGGTAAAGTAGTAAAAAATTTATTCATTGTAATATTTCTTCCGGATCCTTTATATTTTGCAGCTAAATCTTTACTCTCTTCCACTCTTTCACCTTGATTTATTACACGGCCAGTTGTTATTTTGCCAGTATAAATTTGACCTTTCAATGGATATGAAGGGTCTATGAAACCTGTTCCTCTGTTCTATTTTGTAGTTTGTTTATTCTTTATTTTTTAGCGTCGCTTATCCACCATATTTTGATCCCATACTTTGCCAACCCGGCGGTTTTATTTATAGAAATAGGGTTTTTCGGGTAGTGGAATACTCTATGGGTAATCTCTAGTTGTAATGTGAAAGTCTCCGGGTATTAAAATTATTTTATTGAATGAAAAACCCATGCGGGTACACGGGTACCCGGGTATTGCACAACGTAGTAACGACTGGGTATTGACATAAGTGTTAAAAAAACATTCGCTTATGACACGTTAGTCTCATTCATTTACTGTTACAATTATTATCCCATCCGCCCCATCCATCCCGTTCATTATTTATGAGCCGCTGCCTTTACTGTATCGTTCCTTTACAACCGATCTTTCAAACAAATCAAGAATTACTTTCAATTTACAGACCGTTTCTTTAAACTCGTTCATTTATGGGTCGATTGCATTGCGCGAGTTAACTAGCTACTAGCCCGCGAGTTTTGAAGCGGGCGAGTGTAATAACGATGGTGACAAACGAAACGTTTCACTAACTTAGTAATCAAGAAGCTAACCAGTTGAAAGCGTTTTTGTTTCACCAACCGGAATACTTGCAGCTAGTTCACTAGCAACTACAACGACTACTTTATTTGTTTACTAGATAACAAGCCCACAAGTCAACGAATACATTAGATCCGCCTTTCAACTTTCTCGGCAGATTATTTGCAATCTGCTAGTTAGTTAGTGAATATGATTACATAGGGTCTATGAGGGGTGCAAGGGGTGACGGCGATGCCGGCCCCACTGACAGCCTCACCTGCACGTGGTGCACCCTGCTGATAACCAACGAGGCTCTGTCGACCGAGTTGCTGCCGGTATAAGCAGCAGCCCCTCGTCAGCCAACAGCTTCGGGTGGATGAACTGGCAGGGGTGGGGCAACTCCTTGCCCCGGGAGTGAGAAATCACTCACAAAGGCGGATGAACTGACAAGCTGGTCAACGGCGTGGAGATTAGGAAAGGAACGGGAAGCTACCGCATTAAAGGTCTTTGAGACATCCCTAGTACACATATCATAAGGGCTAAAATCAATACAAAATGTTCCGGAGCTTATATTCCTCCGATCGGACCTCCGGGGAGGAATGCATTGAAATTAGCTAAAAGACCAAAATTAACACCTACAGGAAAAATAGCGACATGGAATGTGAGAAGCATGTTGGCCACGCCATGCGAGGAGATCGTTATGAATTACTACAACTCATTATACAGGGAAAAATATCAGGAAAGAGGAGTCCGGCAAGACGACGGATCTCCTGACTCAAGAATTTGAGGGAGTGGTTTGGAGGTTGCTCCTCTATAGACCTGTTTAGAGCAGCAGTGTCAAAAAATAAGATAACCAACCTCCGTTAGGAGAAGGCACCCTTAGAAGAAGAAGGGTCTATGAAACCTGTTCCTCTGTTCTATTTTGTAGTTTGTTTATTCTTTATTTAAAAAACACCCGCTTGTGATATGTTGGACCCATTCATTTACAAGAACAATTATCACGTCCATCCCGTTTATTATTTACGAACCTCTTCCTTTACTCAATCGGTTCTCTACGAACGATCCTTAAAACAAATCAAGTATTACGTTCAACTTACAGACCCGGACTTTAACCACGATATGTATGGATCGATTACTTTGAGCAAGTTTACTAGCTACTAGCCGCTGAGCTTAGAAGCGGGCGAGTCAGCTAGTGCGATAGCGGTGAAGATCACGAAACATTTCACTCGGTCAGTAGCCAACTAGTTAGCGAGTTGAAAGCACGTGTTTGCACGTGAATACGTTTAATTTTTTTCTCATTTTCCACACATTTTTCTTTCAACCTCCGGGATGCTCGTAGCTACTATGCTGACACATGGCTAGTTTACTAGCAACTATGCTACAACTATGATAACACAGGGCTAGTTTACTAGCTAACAAGCCAGCGAGTAGCGAGTAAATTAGCCCGGCTTTAACACTTAACTTTTTCTCGACAGATTGTTTATGATCTAATAGTGCTAGTGAACATGATTACTCAAGTCGCCGACTAGTAAACTTGTTTATTCCAATCGCCTGATTACAAATGATACATAAGCCTTGACAATCTACATTATAGAATGCTGCCTACTTGCTTTATCAAGATTACTTCTCAACCATAAAGCTTCTCCTTAAATAGAATTAGCTAATGAACATGATAACACTCGGCTAGTTTACTAGCAGCTAGTGAAGTCTCCGGCCGATAAACTTGCTCAGTGTAATCGCCTGATGACGAACGATACATCACTTGCCTTGCATTATGTACATTATGGCTTGATGAATATTTGCTTAATCGATATTACGTGGTCTGTAAGAAAAGCATCCGACCTTTTAGCCGGTAAAAAAAACTGGTATACCTGGAGCGTTGGAAACCTAATCACACTCAAAGTAGTCTCCTTGGGACTCCACAAACTTCTCCCAGCGGTGCCGCTATTGTTGGAAGCATTCCGAAAAAGCCTCTTCTGGAATCGACTTTATCTCGGTCGTCGTTGCAGCCATAATGTCCTCTCTTGTCTGAAATCTCGTTCCTTTTAATGGCCTTTTGACTTTGGTGAATAGCCAGAAGTCGCAGGGGGGGGGCATATCAGGAGAGTAAGGAGCCTAAGGAGACTAAGGAACCAGAGGAGTCTGGTTTTTCGCCAAAAAATTGTGAACCAAGTGCGAAGAATGTGCTGGAGCATTGTCGTGATGAAGTCGCCAATTTCCTGATGGCCACAACTCCAGTCGCTTGCGCCCCACAGCATCACCTAGGCGACGTAGGGCATCCCCATAATAGTCTTTGGTGATTTTTACTTGTATTGAATAACCGACGAGAGTACTACACACTACGTCACTTGAACACTGCTCGACCGCAACTGACGCTATCTACAGGCGGGAAAAAATTCAAGAATGCGCACGAAGGTTCAAGGTCGACTCATGCAAGCGCATTTGATTCAAATCCATCAAGTTTTCAAAATAAAAAATAAGGTCGGGTACTTTTCTAACAGAGCACGTACTTCTCATTCATAAAGCTTGTCTTTAAATAAAGTAATCTGCTAGTTAGCTATTGAACATGATTACGCTTGGCGAGTTTACTAGCAGCTAGTGAAGTCGCCTGCTAGTAAACTTGGTCTGCGTAATCGCCCGATAACAAACAATAGATAACTAGCCTTGCCTATGTACATCGTAGGTTGCTGCCTACTTGCTTAATCAATATTTCTTCTCAACTATAAAGCTTCTCTGTAAATGAAGTAATCTACTAGTTATATAGTGAACATGATTAAACTGGGCGAGTTTACTAGCAGCTAGTGAAGTCTTCGGCTGGTAAACTTACTCAGTCTAATCGCCAGATAACGAACGATACATAACTAGTCTTGCACTAAGTACATTATGGGTTCATGCCTACTTGCTTAATCGATATTACTTTTCAACCACAAGGCATCTCTTTAAATAAAGTAATCTACTAGTTAGCAGGTGAACATGATTATACTGGGCGAGTTTACTAGCAGTTAGTGAAGTTCCCGCAAGTAAACTTGCTCAGTGTAATTGCCAGATTACAATCGATGCATGACTAGCCTTGCCTGTGTACGTTATGGGCTGTTGCCTTCTTGCTTAATCGATATTATTTCTCAACTATAAAGCTTCTCTTTAAATAAAATAATCTACTAGTTAGCTAGTAAATATGATTACACTGGGCGAGTTTACTAGCAGCTAGCGAAGTCGCCTGCTAGTAAACTTGCTCTGTATAATCGCCTGATTACGAACGATACACAACTATAGTTCATTTTTTTTAAGAATGCAGTACAGAGAAGATAGAGCTTATTTGACCTTGTTCTCTGATTGGCTTAAATCGAGGAGAAGTTCACACCGACGATATTTACTTCTTCAACTCAACCTCTTTTCTCTCTTTCTTTTCACATACATTTGCAGCTGTTAGTTGTCAATGGCTGCCGTGTGACTTCATAATTGCCATCTGATCTGTTTGTTTCATTTAGATTTTTTGCGTTTTTCTCTATTTATTTGTTAGTATTGTATAAGTTATGCAAAAATATTAAGATATTCAATCAAACCATTAATAAATTACTAATTTTATATTCAAGTAACCATATTTGAATTTAGCGCCAAATTTTGTATCTAGATTGAACATTTATCATAGTGTAAATCAGGTTTTTAGTTACTGCATTCTTAAAAAAAATGGATTATAGCCTTGTCTATGGGTTGCTGTCTACTTGCTTAACCGATATTACTTCTTAACCATAAAGCTTTTCTTTAAATAAAACTAATCTTAAAGTATTTTACGCTTCGAGCCTAGAAAAAAGTACGGTACACTGGCCAATGAAATTTATTAGATAGTAATTGTCGAATTTCCTCTTTGGTTTTAGTTTCGGTGTTTCTGTGCAAGTTCATGGAATTGGTAATTTTAGTTTAACAACTCAGTTATACATTATCAGCAGTGAAACTGTTCTTAACTTGGGGTTAAGAGTAGGAAATGATTTTCCGCTGCAAACTTCGCTTTCGGGTCAATTTAATAGATTTTTGCAAGCAAACATGCAGCAGAGGAATATTCGAAAAAGGGAAAGAATAATAGTGTGAAATATAAAAAGGGCTTTGTGGAAGCGTGACGGTGTCTGGCTAATGCAATAACGGAAAAAGGTTGGATTGCGGGGTTTTTATAAGTCTGTTTTCGGTGAAAGGTTTGTATGGTCGGACCTATATTAGCCCGAGAATGGTCAACGCGGTGTCACGCAAACTTTAAGTGCATTCACGAATCAACCTAAAAACCCTTACTATGTCTGCTGTGATAAAAGAAAAAGCTCTCAAATATTTTATTTAAGTATTTTATTAAAAATTTACGATTAGTTATCATTTAGTAAACATCATTTAGAAGCCATCATCATTTCTGAACCAAGTTTTTGGTTTAATTGCAATAATGTGCAATTTTAATTTTTCTTTTCCAAAGTCAAACATTTTATTTTCATGGATGATTTTGCTTGTAAGCAATTTTGTTTGGGGGTTGTGTAATAGCAAGAAGACATTTACTCTTAAGCGAACGATAAGTTGCAATCATTTGTAACATTGTATGTTGGTGGTTTGTTCGTTGAGAAATATTAGCTTTTATTCGTAGTTTCTGTTTTTCGAGCGTAAATCTATTAATACAATTGTTTACAAATTAGTTTACGAGACAATTAATCTAAAATTATATTATATTGCGTAATAAATCGTTTTATACAGAAGCAATCTTGGTGCTGGTAAAAATAGATTTGAGTGTCCGCCAACCACTCTTTCATCTGGAACTATATCATTTCCCTAATAACAGACGAACTCAGCAAGCAAATAATATCCAGTAATCAATTTATAATAACCGAGATTCTACAGACAAAGCAAATCGTTTCCTGTAACAACCCGTTTTTATTGGTCTGGAATTTTACATCTGTTTTACATCGATCCAAGGCTTTTTTTCGTCCGAGAGAAAGTTCACAAATTTTCCGACTCTATTAACTAGAATCACTTTATAAACTTAATTTAACAAAATCCGTTATATAAATCGAAACTACATTAAAAAGTATTACGGCAAATGCTCTATCTGTAACATCATTTAACTCCATTGATTCTCTCTCCCCTTTCGCTATGCATGCAATCAAATCCGAATCAATTTACACAAATTACGCGTAAGTACAAAACGCGATTCCAACAGACAGCGTTGCGCCCCCCCAAAAACTATCGACATGCAACAAGGGTATATAGGAGAGATGTGCTAGAGCCAATAATATTCAGATTTCATATTTTTTTATTTTTCTAGAAAATTGAAGAAATATTTAAAATGAGTAATTGTTGTAATGACACTAAACATAATGAATACCATACATGTTGTAATTTATCCAGCAAGAGAGACTATTTGCAACAGTAACAATTTAATGCCATAAATTTTAATTTGTAATTAACTTCTTTTTCTCTGCCTTTTTCTATATCATGTTGCTTTATTGGATTCTTCTTCTCCATAAATGTCTATACAATGCGTCCTCACTCTTTCAACCTTTTTCTCTCAAATCCCCTGCTACCTTGTCTTTTCATCTCATTTTTAGTCTTCCTCTCTTCCTTGACCCCAGTAGGGAAAGATAGTTCGTTCTATTTCCACCTCCACCTTGACCTTGAATCTTATCATCAGCTTTTAATCAGCTTTAATCAGCCTCAATCAGCTTTTAATCGTCTTTCGATCAGCTTTAATACACTGTGAGGTCTATGTAACCCCACGCTTAACAGGGTGTGAGGTCTATGGAGCCCCACGCTACATAGTATCTTCTAAAACCGCCAGTGCCTCAACACTGAAAGATGATTAGTTCTGGATTCTCCACCTCCACTTGATTAAAGCTGATTAAACATGTTGCGTGGGACTACATAGACCTCACACCCTGTTTAGTGTGAGGTTACATAAATCTCACACTCTTGTGGTCTATTAAAGCTGATTAAAAGAGGATTAAAGCTGATTAAGGATGATTAAAGCTGATTAAGGCTGATTAAACTGATTAAAAGCTGATGATAAGATTTCAAGGTCAGAGGCGGAGGTGGGAATAGAACGAACTATCTTTCCATACTGACCCTCCTATTTCCAGCTTTCCAACTCTTTTTCCCACGTAGTCCTCCTCTCTTCTCTGCACAGGTCCAAACCACCGTAGCTCGCTTTCTTGAACCTTCTTTCCTATGGATCCCGCTTCGTGACACTGTTCCTCTGATGTGATCATTCCTTATTCTATCCTTTCTTATTACTCATCCTCCTCAACATTCTTATTTCTGTCACTTCCATCTTTCTCTCATGTGCTTTTGTAATCGGCAAACTTTCCGCACTCTAGAGCATAGCAGGCCTCACCACAGAATTGTAAAGCTTTCCTTTCCTCCTGTAACTGATCTTCTAGTCACAGAGTATTCCACTCAATTCCTTCCAGTTCATTCATCCACTATTTACCCTGTGTTGTATTTCAGACTCCAGCCCTCCATCACTTTGACTATAAGACCCCAGATATTTAAACTTCTTGGTGGTTGGCAGTTATTCTTCCTGCAGGTTAATACATAGATCCTGAGATTCCTTCATACACATAGATTCTGTTTTCACCAAGCAGATCCTCATTCCCCTTTCTAGGGCTTTCCTCCACTCTTCGAGCCTCTCTTGAACTTTCTCTCGGATCAGTTCACAAGGTACAACGTCGTCGGCGAACATCATGCTCCATGGCGCTGCTTTCCTCACATCCTTGACTAGCACATCCATTACCAGGAGAAAGAGATATGGGCTGAGAGCAGATCCCTGATGTAATCCTACTCTCACTGGGAATTCCGTTGTTGTACCCACACTGCTCTTAACTTGTGTCATCACACCTTCATACATTTCTTTCATCAGTCTCACATACTTTCTGGTACACCTTTACTTCTCATACAGCTCCATATCTCTTACCTGGGCACTTTGTCATACGCCTTCTTCACATCAATGAAGGCCATATGTAAATCTATCTGAATCTCCCTATCTCTCTCTCTCTATCCGTTGCTTTAGTGCAAATATGTGGTTTAGAAAATTATCCGACCTGTAGCCGGTAAAAAAAACTGGCATACTTGGAGCGTTGGAAATCTAATGACCCTCAAAGTAGTCTCCTTGAGAATTCCCACAATTCTCCCAGCGTTGACGCCATTGTTGGAAGCATTCCGAAAAAGCCTCTTTCGGAATCGACTTTAGCTCGGCTGTCGTTGCAGCCATAATATCCTCTCTTGTCTGAAATCGCGTTCCTTTCAATGGCCTCTTAACATTGGAGAATAGCCAGAAGTCGCAGGGGGCCATATCAGGAGAGTAAAGCCTGTCTAACCAGAGGAGTCTGTTTTTTGACAAAAAATTGCGAACCAAGTGCGAAGAATGTTCGTAATGGAGTCGCCAATTTCCTGATGACCACAACTCCACTTGCTTGCGCCGCACAGCATCACGTAGGCGACGTAGGACATCCCTATAGTACTCTTTAGTGATTGTTTGACCCTGTGGTGTGTACTCGTGGTGTACCATTCCGCGGGAGTCAAAGAAAGCAGTCAGCATCACTTTGATGTGCTGCGCACTTGGCGGGCCTTCTTTGGTCTTGGTTACGTGGAATGCTTCCACTGTGAGGACTGGAATTTCGTTTCCGGGTCGTACCCGTACACCCAGAACTCGTCACCAGTGATTATAGTGTACATGAAGTCGGGGTCACTGTTTATGGAATCCAGCTTGTCCTGTGAGACTTCAACACTAACTTGCTTTTGCTCCGCCGTCAGCAGCTTCGACACGAATTTCACCGCCACTCTCTTCATGGCCAAATCTGCGGTCACAATTGAATGCGCCGAAAAAGTGCTGATGCCCACCTCTTCCGCAATTTCTCGGAGAGTCACACAACGGTCCCGCATCACCACAGCGTTCACTTTGGCAATGACATGGTCATTTCGGCATGTTGATGGCCGACCAGAGCGTGGCTCGCTTTCCACCGATGTGCGACCGCCTTTAAACCGGTTGTACCACTCCTTAACCTGTGTGATGCCTATAGCATCGTCACCGAAAGCCGTCTGAATCTTCCGAATGGTTTCTACCTGGTTGTCGCCCAGTTCCTGTCAAAATTTGATGCAGTAGCGCTGCTCCAGTCGTTCCGTCATTTTACTTGCATTGAAAAAAACCGCCGAGAGCACTACACGTCACTCGAGCACTGCTCGACAGCAACTGACGCTATCTACAAGCGGGAAAAAATTCACGCATGCGTACGAAGGTTCAAGGTCGGCTCATGCAAGCGCGCTTGATTCAAATGCATCAGGTTTTCAAAATAAAAAATAAGGTCGGATACTTTTCTAACAAAGTAGTATTACGTCAGTTGTTTCTTTTCTTTGCATAAATCCAAACTATTCTTCCCCTACTTCAGTTCCCCGACACAACCTTGTCTCAATGATCCTTTCCCGTGTCTTCATTGTGTGAGACATCAGCTTTATACCACTATAATTGCCACAATTTTGGATATCACCTTTCCTTTTGTATATGGAGACAAGAATACTACTTCTTCAAATCTTCTTCATTAAATCCCAGAGGATATTAATACCCCGGTCTCCCAGACTTTTTTCATTTTCTTTCGCGCATATTCTACGTCTTCCCTACTAAATACTTGGGTCACACCTTTGTTTACCTCCCCATCCTCGTACTTTTCTCTCAGATTTTCTTCATTCAATAGTATTTCAAAGTACTCCATCTTATTTCCAGTATTTTCTTTTAATCGTGTAGCATTACACCTGACTCATCCTTCATGTGCTTCATTGATGTTATGTCCTTGGACGCTTTCGGCGCTTTATCTCTAGCTTTTGCGATTATTAAGTTGTCTGCCATCCTGGTTTCTCTCCAGCTCTTCATATGCCTCCTCCACTACCTCAGCGCTTCGCTGAGGTAGTTGAGCTTTTGCCACAACTAGCTTTGCCTTCTTCTTTGCAATCTTATAGGCTTCCCTTTCCCCATGTCTTCCTGTTAAATGCCATTGTTTCTTAGCATCTTTCTTCACTTTTACCTCTTTTTGGAGCTCCTCATTCCACCACCATGCCTGCTTATCTTCTGGCGATTCCTTTCCTGATGTTACACCTAGCACGTCTTCACCAGCTTTCTTTATAACACAGCTATTGATACTCCACCACTCCTGTACGTTCTCCGGTAATCTCAGGTCCCTTAACACTTTTCCTTGAATTCTTCTCCAGTTCTTTCAGTCTCCTCATTCCTCTTCTATCAGTTTCCACCACTTTATTTTTTGTTCTCTGATACATTTACGTCTTTTTCCCACAACCATCTCATAATCAGCCACCACGAGTTTGTGTTGTGCTGCTACACTTTCACTGTATATTGCTTTGGTGTTCGTTATTTCCTTTTAATATTTCCTTCTGTACAATAAGTAATCTAACTGACTGTTGGTCTACGCTTTTATAAGTTATAAGTTGTTTACTTCTCCTGTTGAAGATGGTATTGGTAATCGGTAGGTCGAAGGCTACTGCATTTTCTACAATCTTATCCCCTTCTGTATTTCTTTCACCGTAACTCCATCCACCATGTACTCTCCTCTCGCCACTTCTCCTCTCACCAATAAGTCCATTTAAATCTCCACGAATCATCACCCTTTCGTTGTCTGGTATTTCCATTGTGACTCCATCTAGGATCTCCCAAGATTGGTTCTTCTCTTCCTCTGAACATCCTCTCTGAGGTGCATATACACTCAAAACTATGATGAGGTCTCCTAAAATTACCAGCTCGACTCTTATGATTCTGTCGTTAATTTTTTTGACTTCACAGACTTCCTCCTTGAGATCCTTATCTACGATAACCCAGACTCCATTTCTTGAATCTTTGTCTGCACTGCTGTAGAACAACTTGTATCCTCCTACCAGTACTTTCGCTTTAGCACCGCTCTCCTAAAAACCTAGTCTCTTGTATGCACAAGATATTCACCTTTCTTCTCTCCATCATGTTAAGATCATGTCTCTCTGATGTGATTCTATTGTGATTTTTGTTTAAATTTCTTTTCCTTCATTGTCCCTATATTTAAAGTTCCAACTCTGATTTTGACTTTACACTTCGCTCCTACTTCCTCATCTTCTGGATTCCTCACAACAAATTGTAATTTTAAATTGTAATTAACTGAACTAATCTAAATCGTCTATTCAGTTTAATTTGTCCCCATTACTGCATCATTCCCCTATTATTTTGTAACTTTCTTTTAATGAACTCTCGTATGAAGAAGTGTCGTCGAATTTCAGCCAATTTTTCAAGTGTCGGCGAAGTAGAGCGAAGTCTTTTCGAGATAAACGAAATGTCGTCGAATTGCAACGAAATATTTCTGAGACAAACGAAGTATATTCGAAGTAGAACGAAGACTTTTCGAGATAAACGAAATGTCGTCGAAGTGCAACCAAATATTTCCGAGAAAAACGAAGTATCGTCGAAGTAGAACGAAGTCTATTCGAAATATACGCAATATCGTCGAGTGCAAGGAAATATTTCCGAGACAAACGAAGTCTCGTCAAAATGCAGACCACCGTGTCGACCACATTTCGTTGCACTTCGACAACACTTCGTTTGTCTCGGAAAACTTTAAAAAAAAATATTATAAAAATAGTATTAACAAACGGAGTGTCGTCGAAGTGAAACAACGTGTCGACCACACTTCATTCCACTTCGACGACACTTTGTTTGCCTCGGAAACTCTTTTCCGAAAATTTAAGCAATCAAGTGTTGTCGAAGTGATTATAGTACAAACGAAGTACGGGCGGCACAAATGTCAACACCTTTCCGACATTTCACAGAAAATCTGTTCAGAGAAGCTTAACTGCTTCAAATTTCAGTGTTCTAAAAACACGTCCCTGACACTTTGACGACACTTCGTTGACGCATTGCCGATACTTTGTTTAGACACTTCGATTTTATTTTCACCAGGGTGTTAACAAAGGCTAGCTTTCTAGACCAGATGCGTAAATATTGAGAGCCAACCAACGGATTAGTTTAATTTGCAAATCAAGAAAAAAAAAACGGCCAAGTGCGGGTTGTGACTCGCACACCGAGGGTTCCGTACAAACTTGTAAGTAAGGTATCTTTAGGAGGACCTAACTGTATGCAACCCATATGCTTCTGGTGCCTGACAATACCACGCAACACATTAGTTTATTTTCATAAGTTTCTAATAGTAAATTCGCATTTTTCTTGTAATTAAACCACATATTTGCGGTTTTCAGATTTTTCCCTTTACATGTGCTGTAAGACACCGCTTCTTGCCAAATTTCATGATTCTAGGTCAACGGGAAGTACCCTATAGGTTTTGATTCCCTTGTGAAATCGCAAAATATGCGACATAAACGGTCATATCTTTTGATCGCGTTGACTTACAAGTTTGATTTTTCACAGCTGAAAGAGACCGCAGACCCGAGTATTTGATACAAATTTCAACTTGTTACCTCTACGCGTTCTTGAGAAAAATGGTCTTGACAGACAGACAGACAGACAGACGGACAACA
Source organism: Phosphuga atrata (assembly GCA_944588485.1). Taxonomy (NCBI): domain Eukaryota; kingdom Metazoa; phylum Arthropoda; class Insecta; order Coleoptera; family Silphidae; genus Phosphuga; species Phosphuga atrata. Next base: position 60,982,885 of record OX155899.1, read on the forward strand.
AAGTGATCCTATACGGGTTCCGTTTTCGGTACGGAACCCTAAAAATGATATATTGAAAATTTCCATTTCATAAAATCTGTAAAACTCGATTTGTTAACTTTTGCAATAATTTGCTAAAGGAGTTAAATTTACTTCTAATTACTGACACAAATATCAATAAACACTCTTCGCAAAAAATCTAGAATTATTAATTCATTTTTATATTTTTATAAAACTCCTGCAAATTTTATAATATTGGCGATAAATAATCGCAAATGTTACAAATTGAATTTAACGAAATGCAGTAGCCTTCCATACAACGCGGGAGATACGTTCCGCGTAATAGGAAATCGCGTTATACGGTACATATATTATCAGACCTATTTGTGCGAGTTCAAGCATGTTTCTAATTCATTGTTGGTAATTGTATATACAGTATAATCTCGATAATCCGACATATATGGGACTAGACAACCGCCGGCTTATAAGAAAGAATAGTGGGAGGAAAGAGCGCGAGCGGTCTCGACAGCGCCGGATTACTAGACGTGCCGTCCTATTAAACAAAGGTCGAATTACCGAGATTATACTGTACTTGCTGTGCTTAACAAAAAATCAGAAACTATGTGAAAATGTTAAATCTGTTTATCACGCTATTATGAGTACTAGTACAAGCAATTTCCTCGTCACGTTAAATGAATTTGCATTCTACGCGAGCCCGCTATACGGGAGTCGACTATAATGGTATAGAAAGAACACACGCTATAGAAAACTAGCGATAGTCCGGCTATAGTTTGACTATAGCTGTGTGGCCGCTTCGAAAGTATTGGTATAGTTGAACTATACGAAGCGATCACACAGATATAGTCAAACTATAACAGGACTATACGCTTATTTTCTATACCGTGTGCACGTAGCTTCATATAATTTAACTTTAAGACTTTTAGCTGATTGCGCAAATAATTGTAGATATGCAGAAAATTATTTTTTGCAAAAATACAGAATCTTTAAAGACTTTAATAACGGACATTTTATACAGAAACGAACATACAAATACGGACTGGTATTAATACCCTTGCATTTAATACGGAATTTAAGAGATCGCAATTTAACGCCACGGGATTAAGATAAGTAAGCAAATTCGAAATCACTCGAGCGTGAGCAGATCTATAAATAGTTTTATGTAACGCACCTGCGAGCCGCAGGACGTGAAGTACCGAGGATAAAATGTACGGAAAAACGTAGAAAAAAGAAACTGGAAACGAGAATTTAAATGCTACGTTGTTGTTCGAGACGCGGCGTAAATCATTCCGATTTCTTTTTTAATCGTAGTGTTGGAATGTTTTCTAAATTAACTGTCGGGGAACTAATGAGGCATTCTGGCTTTTTCAATAAATATGCTTTTATATTAATAACAAGATTCTTATAAAAGTATAATTAATACTTTTAAATACGCATTTATTTATTGGATTTTAATTATCTTGTCTGGTCTTGTATGGTCTTGTCTGACATGTCTGGTTTTGTCTGGTCTTGTCTGGTCTTGTCTGGTATTGTCTGGTCTTTTCTGGTCTTGTCTGGTATTGTCTGGTCTGGATAATTACAGGTGGCGACAGTATTACTTCCCAAAAGACAAAGGAAAATGCTAATAGAAGCAAGAAGATTGAAAATAAGGTGAGTACTCTCCACGGTTAGGGAAAGGGTAGAACTAGAAATGTGCCATAGATGCTGGTTGCCGGGTCACTACGCAAGTAACTGCAAAGGGACAGACAGACAGAACCTATGTGATAGCTGCGGCCAAGAAGGACATAAGGCGAAAGGATGCGACAAACTACCCTACTGTCCGATCTGCGATAAGCATGGACATCGAGCAGACACTGGATGGACCATGTCCAATATTCCGAAATGCTCTAACGGAGGCAAGACAAGCAAGATCATAACAATGTGCAAAATAATCCAGATCAACCTAACAAGATGCCGAGGAACACAAAATCTGCTGATCGCTACGGTCACAGAGATGAAAGAGGATGTGGTGCTAATAAGCGAGCCAAACAAGAAACTCCTAACAGATGCCAGATGGCTCATGGATGACAGAAAAGACGCAGCGATTTGGATCAAAAACCAAAAGTTGTCCTTAGTAAGTACTGGCCACGGACCAGGCTTCGTATGGGTAGAGTTGTCCCAGGTTATACTGTATAGTTGTTATTTCTCACCCAACAAAAACATCGAACTGACTGTATTGAATCTCTTGAAGCTCTAAGCCAGAGCCTTAGATATCAGAAAAAAAACCGGCCAAGTGCGAGTTGTGACTCGCGCACCGAGGGTTCCGTACAAACTTGTAAGTAAGGTAATTTTAGGAGGACCTAACTGTATGCAACCCATATGCTTCTGGTGCCTGACAATACCACGCAACACATTAGTGTATTTTCATAAGTTTCTAATAGTAAAATCGCATTTTTCTTGTAATTAAACTACATATTTACGGTTTTCAGATTTTTCCTTTTACATGTGCTGTAAGACATCGCTTCTTGCCAAATTTCATGATTCTAGGTCAATCAAAACCTATAAGGTACTTCCCCCCTATAGGTTTTGATTCCCTTGTGAAATCGCAAAATATGCGACATAAACGGTCATATCTTTTGTTCGCGTTGACTTACAAGTTTGATTTTTTCACAGCTGAAAGAGGCTGCAGACCCAAATATTTGATACAAATTTCAACTTGTTACCTCTACGCGTTCCAGAGAAAAATGGTCTTGACAGATAGACAGACGGAGGGACGGACAGACGGACAGACAGACAGACATACAGACATACAGACATACAGACATACAGACATACAGACATACAGACATACAGACATACAGACATACAGACATACAGACATACAGACATACAGACATACAGACATACAGACATACAGACATACAGACATGCAGACATACAGACATACAGACATACAGACATACAGACATACAGACATACAGACATACAGACATACAGACATACAGACATACAGACATACAGACATACAGACATACAGACATACAGACATACAGACATACAGACATACAGACATACAGACATACATACAGACAGACAGACAGACGGATAACAAAGTGATCCTATTAGGGTTCTGTTTTCGGTATGGAACCCTAAAATGAGGAAACGTATTATATCTGGTGACTTCAACGCAAAGTATCCTTACTGGAGACCTCCAAGCATGGACAGTATAGGAAATATCGTTACATACTGGGCAGCGGAACTTGATTTAAGCATTCAAACAAAGGTGACAAACGTTCGAGAGGAGAAACTCGTGCTCAATAACAGACCTCACCCTCTCCACAAAATCCATTGGCGACTGGTTCCAAGGCTGAAGGGTTCTTGACAAGGAAACCTTGAGCGACCACTTTATAACATAAGGGAAAGGGAAAGATCAAAACCAAAGGCATACCCAAAAGCAAGTCGCTGGATCTTGGAAAACGTTCAGGAAGAAAAAATTAAGGAGTGTCTAACAAAAGAACTAGAGACCATTAACACAGAAGATGCCGATACTCTGGTTCAAATGATAAGCCAATTGTGCGATGATGCTACCTTGCAAAAGAGGAGATAAAAAAGTTATTTAAAATTTGAAATTTGAAAAGTTATATTTTAAAAGTCAGTATACTGGTGAACCGACGAAATTGCTGACATGAGAACTGCATGTGTCGGTACCAGGAGAAACGCTTCTATGAGCTGTTCTGCCAAGAATGCAAGCGAGCATAAAAGGAGCTACGTCAACTCATTAACAAATCAAAATAAAACCTTTATACAACCAGGTGCACTGGTGCAAAAAACTATGCACAACCAGGCACAAACAGGCCTAAATAATGACACATGGGGAGACGCGTTCCAAATTATAAGAAGAATCTTGAAAATTCGACCTCAAGATCTTCAAATGACTATGGAAAGAATACGTCAGGTAGCGGATGTACTATTCCCGAAACACACCCTTTGCTTGGTTACAACCTGTTTACACAACGCCCGCTTTACGGAAGAGGAACTATCGTTGGCGAGTAAACGTATTAGACGTGGCAGAACACCGGGACCCGATGGCATACCACCCAAGCTAGACATTAATCTAAATTCGTCTTAGACGTAATGAATAAGTTGTTAACTGCCGGGAACTTCCCAGTCATATGGAAGGGCGCAAAACTCTCACTAATTAGAAAAGGAGATAAACCGATAGGAGATCCCAAACTTGATTATTGGTGAATATGCAGATACAAATAACGTTCGTTTTTCAAGTTTTTACAATAACAGAAATAATTAGTTGGAGGTATAATATATTCATTATTAAATGACTTAATAAATGAATCATATTTTATGTCCCTTAAATCATATTGGAGCTCCGTACAATATGGTAGACTGGACTACCGAACAAAGTGTTTTCCAATAGCTGCTCTTGGCCCCCCTACGTTTGGCATGAGTTGCTGAATCGCTGCTGGTGTTCTCATTGCCTTTCCTGTCGCTTCGGTAACGTGCGGCATGAAGGATAGCCTTTTATCGATCACTACTCCGAGGTATTTGAGTTTTTTTGGTGTTATAATTGCCTTTTCCACTTTAAATTTTACAGAGCTAAGTTGTCTTAGGCCTGTGAGGAGGTTTTCAGCCTTAGTTTACAGGGTAAAGTCTCCTGAATTTCTTTAAATTATAGGTAAAGCTTTATAAACTATGCCAAACTTTGCCAAACAAATTTTGTAAACTGATCTTAAATTCCGACAGCACACGTCAAAATTGTAAAGGTGGGATTGGAAGCCTTTCCATTCAAGCTCAATACTTTCTGCCTTTCGCGAAAATTTAGAAACTTTGACAATTTTGCAAATTTTGTGTTTAAAAACTTTGTAGTTTTTGAGTTTAGGACTAAATCATATTTAAACGTTTTGGAAACTGTGAAAAACTTAAACTTTTGTAAACCTGGTCAATTTAAAAAATTTTAAAATCTGGGTAATTTTTGAGAACTTGAACTTTTGAGAAATTTGGGACGTTTATCAATTTGACGATTATTTGTGAAATTTGTGGGAAACTTTAGAAAATATGAATTTTGGGAAACTTTGCCAATTTAAAGAAATACTAAATTTGTGTCAATTTTGGAAACTTTGAGAACTTTAGGAAATTTGCAAATTTTGGAAACATTATCCACTTTGACGATTATTTATGAAAACTTGAAATCTGCAGAAACCTTTGGAGAATTTGAAACCTTTGCAAACTTTGCCAATTTTAAAAAATGCCAAATCTGTGGCAATTTTCAAAACTTTAGGAAATTTGCAAATTTTGGAAATATTATCAACTTTGACGATTTTTTATGAAAAATTGAAGACTTGAAATCTTTGGAAACCTTTGGAGGATTTGAAACCTTTGGAAACTTTGCCAATAGGGAATATGCATCAATTTTTTTTATTTGCTTAATTCACTTTTTACCTCGTTTTAACATTGTAAAAAATATAAATATAGTTGAAAGTGGTTTAATTATTTTTTAAAAATATATATAAAATACCTATTAAATTTGACATGTTTGAACGGTGGTCCCATTTATCGCGCGCTTTGGATGACGTCACAGCTCTCTTTGTCATTCAGTGTTGCATAGACAGTTAAGAATTTTCTGTTTGAATCGCTATTTCGATAATGAAAAAAGTTAAAAAAACATTTTATATATATTGTCTAGTACCGGAATGCAAAAACACTATTATAAGTACACCAGATAAACTGTTGGATAAAGTCCCAATCGAGGTGTATAGTCCACCCTGTGCATGCGCTACAAAATATGCGTTCATGTATCTATTTTTGGTAGATTGTCCGATTGTACTTTAAAAAACCACTTTCAGTCATTGATCATTTATAATGTCACTATATACCAAAATCACACTAGGTATTGAAAACACTACAGAAATATTGCAGAAGAAAACAGCACAGTGAATATCGACGCGAGATCAATATTATATCGTGCACGTCACAGTTCCTGTTTCGGTTCGAAAAATGGTGATGCGTTTCGGAAATTTGAATTTCCCTCGCATATTTTTGCACTTCTTGAATTTAAGTTTTGGAATTAAATACAAACTAAATAAGAAATTATTGGTATAGGTGTAATGTCAAGATCATAAAGTATCGGGGATAAAAAAATCAAGTAAATCTAATTCTCTTGCATATTCCCTATTGTGAAAATTACCAAATCTGTGGCAATTTTCGCTTGCCGGACTTTAGTAAATTTACAAATTTTGGAAACTTTGTCAACTTCGACGATTGTTTCCATTGGAAATTTTCGAAACTTTGAAAATATTAGAAATATTGCAAAACAAGAAGGTTCGTACCACTTAGTTGACAGAAACCGAGAAGGATAGTAGAGAACTGGGAATAGCAGATCTCCAAAACAGACAGTCTGTGAGACGCACCCTGAAGGAAGTCCGTGGATTTCAGGAAAAACCTCTAAGGAAAGGTACCCCCTGGACAGAAGAGAGAAAGGAGTTACACCGGCAGAAGATGCGCAATACTGTGCAAAGATCAAAGCCCAATAGTAGAACAAGCGTGGTCCAAAGTAGGCATATTCGAAACAAGAAGAAGAAGAAAATATTTGGAAACTTGATAGCACGAAAAAATGTAGATTTAACGACTTGCGGACATGACAACTTGAAGGCTTAAGGACTTGAAGTCCTTAAAACATTTGGACACTTGATAGCGCGAAAAAATGTAGATTTGACGACTTGAGGACTTGAAGGCTTGAGGACTCGAAGACTCTTAAAAACGTGAAGGTTTAAGGACTTGAAGACTTGAGCACTTGAAGATGACTTGAAAATTTGAAGATTTTACCCCAGCAATTGACCCCTTTATAATTTAAATAATTTTTTTATAATTTGAATAAAACCCCTGAATTTTGAAGAAGGTACCCCTTCTTGTCAGATTGTCCATGATATGCTTTCAGGATACCGTATTAAAACCATGTCTAACATCAAGTGTTAGGAGGGCAAACATGTGTCTGGTTCTCTGGGTTCCGCTTTTAGCCTTTTCTGCGATCTCCAGGACAGCACTCAAGGCATTGATTTTGAATCTACATTTTTCCATCTCTAAACCCATCTTGAATCTGCTGTTAATCAAGTAGTTAACCAGGCACATCCAATAGGCAGATAGATCTCTATAAGTTTTTCGATAGAAAGCTGGCGTTAAGTAAATAACTTCTCCAGACAAGTGGCCCCCCCTTGCAGTCACCTCCGTACACTCTGGACCCCCTTATCGCATAATCATTATTATAGTATAATTACAGTTATATTATATATAATTACAGTTCGACTTTGCGGAAAATCTTAATATCATCCACAATTTACAAAAATTTTCAATTTTGCAAAAAGTTCAATAAAGGCAACAAAGTTATCTTTTTGGCCTCCAGAATTGTAAAGCTAGCTTTGACATAGTGTATATGTTACGGTAAAAGTGTGTAGCTTGGTAAATGTACATATTTACCGGTATATGTACACATATACCGGTATATGTACACATATATCTTCTTAGTTGGTAAATGTGAGTTCAATTTACATTTTCCAATTATTTCCGGCAAATGTGTACATATGTCTAATGTTATTGGCAATTGTATAGAGGTTTACATCAAAATACACAGCGCATGGGCTGTCCGACAAGCCACACGTCATATCCTAACACACAAAAAGTACACATTTTCCGGTAAAAGTAGATATATAAAGCTGATCTCAGATTTAAACTCACATTTACCTATCAAATTGGTAGATGTATACTTTTACCGTAACATATACATCAAGCAAAACTAGAATTTTACTCACAATGTTGCAAAATCCGGCTACAATGCGGTAAAGTCACTATCGCACATTGCAGCCGTACTTCACAACATTTTGCCAAATAAAATTATTTCCAATATTGCAAATAATCGAAATAGTTGGGAAAGATGGTTCGTTCTGGACCCTCCACCAACAGATCCGGCCCCACACCATGCTCCCACTTCCGGTTCCCACCCTACTTCAGGTTCCCACCTCTACTTCCGGTTCCCACTCACACTTCCCGTTCCCACCACCTTTTCCAGTTAACACCCCACTTCCGGTTCCGGAACCGGAAGTAGTAACCGGAAAATTTTGGAACCCGAAGTAGGGCGGGAACCGAAAGTGGGGTAGGGTAGAAAAGTGTCGATGGGAACCGGAAGTGGGGTGCAAATCGAAAGTGGGGGCGTTAGTGGAGGACCGGATATGAGGGCGTTAGTGGGGAGCGGCGGAAGTGGGGGCGTTAGTGGGGGACCGGAAGTGGAGATGGAGGGTCTATTTGTTTCTTAAATAATAATTGTCGGCCAAAAAAATTTATAAAAATTTCGTGCGGAAATGATTTTACAGCGCTCCAGCTAATGGGGAACTGGCCCTTCGGGCTCGTTCCCCAAACGAGCCGTCGCGTTGTAAAATCAAACTTTTCACGCTCTAATGTAAATAACTATTAAATTGATATAAAATGGTCCGTTGAGGTCCTTCTGTCTCGTCCAGGAACTTGAAAAATGTTTGACCTTTCCACAGTATTTTGTTTTTCATGATTGCTTCTGTCTCAGCTCAACTTTGTGGAAAATCTCAATAACATCCACAATTTTAAAAAGAAAATTGCAAAAAAATCATTAAAGACATATTCCATTGAGGTCCTTATATTTCGTCCAGGATCCTGCAAAATGTTGAAACTTTACACAGGATTTTCTTTTCAAGACTGTCTCTGGCGCAGTTCGACTTTGAGGAAAATCTTAATAACATCTACAAATTTCAAAAATTTTCAATTTTACAAAAAGATCATTACAGACAATAAAATTTTCTTTAAATTGGTATAAAATATTGCGTTCAGGTCCTTTTGTCTCGATCAGGATTTTGCAAAATGTTCGAACTTTCCACAGGATTTTTTTTTCAAGATTGTTTCTGTTCCAGTTCGACTTAGCGGAAATCTTAATAACATCCACAACTTTCAATCCAATTTTTTTCAATATTTCAAAATGATCAATAAAGACAACAAAATGATCTTTAAATTGATGTAAAATAGTCCGTTGAGGTCCTTCTGTCTCATCCAGGAACTTGCAAAATGTTCGAATTTTCCACAGTATTTTGTTTTTCATGATTCTTTCTATTCCAGTTCGACTTTGCGGAAATCTTAATAACACCCACAACTTTCAAAAATTTTCAATTTTGCAAAAAGATCAATGAAGACAACAAAATAATCTTTAAGTTGATGTAAAATAGGCTGTTGAGGTCCTTCTGTCTCGTCCAGGAACTTGCAAAATGTTCGAACTTTCCATAGGATTTTCTTCAAGATTGTTTCTGTTCCAGTTCGACTTTGCGGAAATCCTAATAACTTCCACAACTTTCAATATTTTTCAATTTTGCAAAAAAATCATTAAAGAAAACAAAATTATCTTCAAATCGATGTAAAATAGTCCATTAAGGTCCATATATCTCGTCCAGGAACTTGCAAAATGTTCGAACTTTCCACAGGATTTTTTTTTCAAGATTGTTTCTGTTCCAGTTCGACTTCGACGGAAATCTTAATAACAACCACAACTTTAAAAATTTTTGAATTTTGCAAAAAGATCAATAAAGACAACAAAATGAACTTTAATGTTATGCAAAATAGACTGTTGAGGTCCTGAGACTTTCCCCACTTCTGTTCAACTTTGCCTTGAAAAAGTTATGAGAGAATGGCGCACGGAACTAATCAACTTGGGTGTTCAGAGTGTTATCTACCTAGGGCGTAAGATCGATGGTTGTAGATTGCCTGGCCTTTGCAGATGACATGGCATTGATTTATGATTCTCTTGAGATGGTAACAATGCCGGTAAATTGCCTCAGACAACTGGCTGTCAACCCAACATCAAAGAAGGAAACATAGTGATGTTACTAGAGCAGGGAAACATCAAGAGGACTGAGAAATTTAAGTATCTCGGCGAATGGATTGAACCCAACTTATCAGAAAGAGCATCATTATCCAAGAGAGTCAACAAGTTAGAACTAGCCTATCGACTGACTAAGAACACCTACAACAAGAAATACCTGTCACGCAACCTGAAACTTAAGCACTACACATCAGTCTTACGACCAGAAGCCCTGTATGCCATGAAGTGTCTTACCTTGAACCGAAGAGGTCTGGTAGAGAAATTGAAAATCAGAGAGAGGAGAATCCTCAGGAAGTTACACCGGCAGAAGATGCGGAAATACTGGGCAAAAATGAAAGCCCAACAGTTGAACAAGCGTGGCCCAAATTAGGCCTATTCGAAAACAGAAGAAGATGAAGTACCACCAGAAATTAAAGAGAATGCACGATCTGTGGCAGATGATGTGGAGAATGTCCAGTCTCAGTCAAACATAGCTAACAATATGGCAGAAGGGGAATGTTCCGCAATCGAAAAAGCACAACAAAAAGGAAAAGTAGAAATTGTATGCCGATGGAGAGTGATTCCCAGATTGAACGGCCTGCAAATTTAACCATAAAGGCACTTTTATATGGGGCGCAATATTTACCAGAAGCACGACGTACTTTCGATTGTAATACCGGTCCTTCAAAAACTCCTGATAAGCGAAATGCTGTATCAATGAATGTTAATTGTGAAAAAGAATTTAAAACGAGAGGTGAAGTTTTTACCGGCACTCCTTTAATTGACAGAGATTTTGTCATGAACCCAATAATATTAAAAATAGCATTAATCCATCGAGAGTTAATTCTTATGCTCGCAATAGTTTCAGAAAACTAATATCAATAATACCGGACCACCATTCACTTCAAGGTCAATTTCTAAAGTTATTTCAAGCAATAAAGTATAAATGGTTAACTACTCTATCAGCTAACGCAAACGCAAATTCTTTAGCTGCACCAGGCAGACATTCGCCTGCTAATAAATGTAATCCTCCAGCTTCAAAACCATCTCCAAGTCCAGCTTCAAAACCATCTACAATAAACACTGCTTGTCTCGCTGCTTCGACTACTCGGACCACGCCAGATAATGTTTCACCCAAGAAAGTAATAACTGCTACAGTGGCTACAGCTAAGAAATGTCAATGTGAATCGGAGCAGGTATTACACAAAAATCTTCAAAAACAGTATTATCTAGAGGGGCCACAAATGCAGGTAAATAGGCAACTGTTCATGTATTTCGAGCAAAACTTTCTGTCTTCCTTGTCTCATCCAGGAACTTGCAAAATGTTCAAACTTTCTACAGGATTTTTTTTCAAGATTGTTTCTGTTCCAGTTCGACTTTGCGGAAATCTTAATAACATCAACAACTTTAAAAAAATTCCAATTTGGCAAAAAGATCAATAAATACAACTAAATTATCTTTAAATTGATGTAAAATAGTCCGTTGAGGTCCTTCTGTCTACTCCAGGAACTTGCAAAATGTTTGAACTTTCCACAGTTCTTTCTTTTTCATTCTGTGCAGATCGACTTTGCGGAAAATCTTAATAACATCTACAATTTTCATTTTTTTTCAATGTTGCAAAAAAAATAATAAAGACAATAAAATTATCTTTAAAGTAATATAAAATAGTGTGTTGAGGTCTTTCTGTCTCGTCCAGGATCTTTCAAAATGTTCCAGCTTTCCACAGGATTTTATTTTCAAGATTGTTTCTGACGCGGTTCGACTTTGCAAAAAATCTTAATAACGTCCACGATGAAAATGAAAATCCATGATGAAAGGAAGATGATGATTGCAGATTTTGTGTTTCTAAACGTGAAATTTCCATTGGATTTATCAAGCTATTGATTTGCATGAGATAGGTACACCTTGAGTACCACTGTTTGATGTTCAGTCTTTGAACCCGTTTCAAATCGAATTCATCGAATGAATTTCGAATGATAAATGTTAAAGCTCTAAATGGTTGCTTCATCATTGGCTATTGTTAGATAAATAAGATATACAATGGACTTGTAAAGGTGTGAGTATATACACTTCATTCGTGAATATCATGTAATCAATTGTGCGTAAATTGAAAATTTCACCCCTTACCAAACGTCAATGAAAGAATATAAAGAGATCGATTATAAAAATGCTTGGGACTGTCAAATACAAACATATCGAATATACAAACAAAGATGTTTTGAGTTTAACCCGGGGGATTTAATTTTGAGCCCCTAATTTAAAAAAGTAAATCGCATGACTAATACTGTTGTGCCAACGCATACCCTTTATATGTTGATTAAATTACGTTTTGTTATGATAAATGTTTTTGTAAATTCAGCAATTTTGCAACAATAAACATACAAGAAGTGTGGTTTATGGAAAGATTATATAAACGTGAGTGCGTCCGTATTACTTTCTTTGTGGGTTTCCTGCAAACGCACGGGAGGAAAATTGCCTCGCCGCGTGAAAACGAAAATAGAACGACCCAACCGTTACAAAACAAGTAAAATAAACGAAAAAAAAACGGAAAATATTTGGATTTTTAACCTGACTGATACGCTGGAACATAAACGATTTAGTTTTGAAACATTTCATTTGGGAAATGTAATTTCCGGTCGCCAACAATATCTCACAAGTTGACAGGTTTCATATATAACGACCACTGCAGTTTTAGATAATAAATGTAATATTAATAGAGGGGATTATATTACATTGATTGAATGTTACTGCGCCAAAGTTATTGAATTTTAATAGTTAATTAAATTCATTCAATTCAAGTTATTGAAAGAAAACAAATCTTGTATCTTAATTTATATTGCCTTATTTTTGCATGTTTTATTCAAGAAATGTTCTATATTAACATCAAAAAGCAAATGAAGATAAAATAACTTATACCATTTCAACGTGTTTTAGATAGATCGCTGTATAAAACCGATTGGGAACATGTAACAATATGAAAAATGTTAAAAAAAATATATTTCAAGAATTTTTTTTTTTTGTTATTTTATACTTGCTTTTCTTCAAGAAAAATGAACAAAAATATAAATATTAAAACTTCCAAATGGTCAAATACACAAATAATTCTGTCTTAAAATTGAAATTAGGTTTGAATTTCAACATGTACTTTTAATTTTGAGATCATTATTAAAGTTCCTTATATATAATAGATGTTATCGTTCCTAACAATAAACTAATTACAAAGTTATGTTCAAATGAAGGAGCCATCCAAAGAGGTTCAAATACAATTGCTATTGTAAACTAATATTACATTAATTTGAATGCCAAAACGGAAAATGTACAATCACTCAAAGCTTAGCTTGAATAAGTTGCTTAAACGAATCTAAAAATAAGAATGAAAAACTCTTCTCTAACTCTAAATTATAATAACGTTAATAACTAATAAATAATTATAACTAATCTCTGAAATAAATTTTTAACGATTTATTGTTTATTTGTATAATAATTTCTTATTTATTGTTTAATAGCATATTATTATTTAGAGTTAAGTGAGTATTAGAGTAGAGTATAAATGAAATATGAAATATCTGTTTTGATAATGAAGTAAACATCAACACATTGTAAAAGTTCAAAATCTTGAAACAACAAACATTGCATTTCAATTCATATTGCTCTACTGTTAACGTTCTATTCAAAAAGTCAAGAAATTAACATCAAAAGGCAAATAAAGATAAAATAACTCATACCATTTCAACGTGTCGTAAAAAAAAATCCGTGCTTTAAGTAAACATAAAAGTCCAAACGTTTCTCAAAAACCAGTCCACACATCAAAACATCACAAAACTACCCAAAAACAAAAACCTAATCCACTCGAAAGTTCGTCGTTTATTATTGTATGAAATTGTCGCGAGATTGTTCCGGGATGCCGGCGGCGTGCGCGCCGTACGGAGCAGCGTCGGGACGTCTACGCGGGTTCATTCAGCGTCGGGAACGCTGCACGCGTCTCCAGAAACAAGTTTTGATAGTTGAACGCTAGTAGGAACAGAGGGTAGGAAATAGTAAGGCCTGCGCGTAGCGTCGCGATCGATCACACGACACCCGAGCGTCGCTCTGTGAAAATGTTTTCATTAAAAATACTCGGATGTCTACGTCCTGCCGGCAGACAATACCAAATTGTTTTTATTTTCCAACGATATTATATCATCATTTTATTGCGTTGACTTGACGAGACCAGACATATAAGACAAGACGAATAAGACCACATTGACAAGATTAGAAAAATTCAAATAAATGATTGGTAAATAAAGAAAAATTCGGTTGTAACAAACACGACTATAAGGAAGTATCGGATAAGTTTTAACATACAATTATGTTTGTTTTGTTGATATAATAAACTTTTAATAAAATCCAAAAGTTTTCTCCTTCCATGGTTTCCTACTCCGAGTTTCCTATTCCGAGCCTAACACTGACTTTCCTAATTCTTGATAAACATAAATGACTAGATAGATAGAACTAGAAAGATAAGACTAAACAGTTAGGACTAGACAAACTAGATATACAAGATTAGACAGACAAGTCTAGACAGGCTAGACAGGAAAGATGGTTCCTTCTGGGGCCGCCTCCCACCCGCATATGGGAAAATACATGTAAAGTCAGAGCCTCGTCTAGACCAGCCCGCATATAAATATAAATATATATATATATATATATATATATATACATATATATATATATATATATATATATATATATATATATATATATATATATATATATATATGGGAAATTACATGAGTTGCATAATCAGTAGTTCTGAACGTGCCTTAGCCAGTATGTGTAAATGGCACCAAATCAGGTATAATTAGGAAAAAATCTGGTTTATTCACGTAATCAGGTTTAAACAGGTACTAATCAGGTTTCATCAGTAATTAATCAGGTTTAATCAGCTATTAATCAGGTTTAATCAGTTACCAATCAGGTTTATTTTTGGAGTTGAGATTGTATTTTACCAGTTGTTTCATAAGTCTCGAATTTGGCGTTGTCATTCTGTGTCCATAGAACCCCAGTCTCTTTTTCGAAAAGTGTCAGAAATGGGTTCTAGCTCTTTGTAACGACTTTGTTGGGCACTTTATTGGGTATTTGTTATTGATGCATGTTCCTCCAATTATTCTTTTTTATCTTCTGAAGTTTGTCGGTCTTTGATTGCTCATCCACATAATACACTTTTTCTTTATTTGTTTCACCCAACTTTGGGGTACATGAAACCAATTTATAAACAGCTAGGACTAATAAACTAAACTAAAGCCAATAATTCTTTGATAGTTTTGAGCTTTCCTATTAGGGCAGTATTACCTCATCCTTTGAAATCTTGCTTTCCTTTCTTCGGCAGAGATGTGGATCGTTAGATTAGATTAGATAGATATAGATCGCTATTAATCAGGTTTAATCAGTTATTAATCAGGTTTAATCAGGTATTAACTTAAAAACCATATTAAACCTGATGAAACCTGTTAAATAACTGATTAAACCTGATTACTACGTTTTACGTATTGTTTTTCGATTTACTTATTTTTTTATTATAGTTTCTCGATGTACACCAATTCGAATTTCGGGCAGATTTCGCGACGTCGTAAGTTTTGAACGACTTACCACAGAGACTTCTAGTCTTCACCAATCGAATTAGCGTACCAAAATTAGTCGGAAAGCGTATATATTATTCCCTAGACAGCTTTCGATTAAGAAATACCATCGACACGTAAGGTCGAGACTTCGGAAACGACGAAATGCGACGAAATCGATTTTTCTAAAATCTTTATTTCACAAAAATTAGAGTTACAGCAAAATTTTAATACGTTTTTGAAAGTATTTTTACTGCTGACTACGAATATGCAAATTATATTTCGCTAGCACCGTTCGTTCACAATCGCTTGCTAAAATTCAAGATTTTTTAAAGAAATTTCGCCGCTCGAGTAGAGATCTTGGAAAGTAATGCATTTACCGCAGACAATCTGAGTGTGTTGATAGGGAAATAGCCTCCTGAAAACGATGTCGCAATCGGTTTATGAATGTCTGCAACCGTTTCCGAAATATCGACTTGCCATATCGAAAATCGTAAAATTTCAGTTTGAAATTTTTAGACGAATTATTGAATCTTTCCGGACAATTTACACACCGACTTGTTCGTATTCTCGAGTAGTTTCTGTATGCCAAAAATGATTTCGCTGCTGTTTACCGTTCTCGAGAAAATCGACAAAAACCGAAAAAGCACATTTTTTTCGACCGAAATGATGGAAAAAAAATTTGACGAATTTTTTGGAAATTTTTTTTGTGATTTTTTTTTTGTTGCCCGGAGGAAATCGAAGAGCTGAGAACGATTTCCTAGTTAATTTTGCCCTAAAGTTAAAAATAAACCAGATGTTTAGTTTCTCGTTGTACACCATCTCGCATGTCCGGCAGATTTCACGAAGTCGTAACTTTTGAACGGCATACCACACAGGCTTCTTGTCTTCACCAATCGATTCAGCGTCCCAGAATTAGTTGGAAAGCGTATATAATATTCCCAACTAGGCTATCGTTTAAGAAATACCATCGACACTTGAGGTCGAGACTGCGAAAACGACAAAATGCGAGAAAATAGATTTTCCCCAAATCGTTATTTTGCGAGTTACAGCAAAATTTAAAAACGTTTCTGAAAGCATTTTTGCAGCTGATTACGAATATGCAAATTATATTTTGCTAGCACCGTTCGTTCACTATCGCCTGCTAAAATTGAAGAATTTTTTAAGAAATTTCGCCGCTTAAGTAGAGATCTTGGAAAGTAATGAATTTGCCGCAGACAATCTGAGTGTGTTGATAGGGAAATAGCCTCCTGAAAACGATGCCGCAATTGGTTTATGAATGTCTGCAACCGTTTCCGAAATATCGACTTGCCATATCGAAAATCGTAAAATTTCAATTTGAAATTTCGCGACGAATTATTGAATCTTTCCGGACAATTTACACATCGACTTGTTCGTATTGTCGAGCAGTTTCTGTGCGCCGAAAATGATTTCGGTGCTGTTTACCGTTCTGGAGCAAATCGACAAAAACCGAAAAAGCACATTTTTTTCGACCGAAATGATGGAAAAAAAATTTGACGAATTTTTTGGAATTTTTTTTTTGGATTTTTTTTTAGTTGCCCGGGGGAAATCGAAGAGCTGTAAACGATTTTCTAGTTAATTTTGCCCTAGAGTTAAAAATAAATAAGATGTATGGTTTCTCGTTGTACACCATCTCGCATGTTCGGCAGATTTCACGACGTCGTAACTTTTGAACGGCATACCACACAGGCTTCTAGTCTTCAGAAATCGATTCAGCGTCCCAAAATTAGTCAGAAGGCGTATATAATATTCCCTAGGAGGATATCGTTTAAGAAATACCATCGACCTGTGAGGTCGAAACTGAGGAAACGATGAAATGCGAGAAAATCGATTTTGCCAAAATCGTTATTTTTCCAGTTACAGCAAAATTTAAAAACGTTTATGAAAGCAATTTTAGAGCTGATTGCGAATATGCCAATTATATTTCGCTAGCGCCTTTCCTTCACTATCGCCTGCTAAAATTGAAGAAATTTTTAAGAAATTTTGCCGCTAGAGTAGAGATCTTGGAAACAAAGTAATATCCTGCGGAAAATTTGAGTGTGTTGATAGGAAAATGGGCTGCTGAAAACGATGCCGCAATTCGTTTTCGATTATCTGCAACGCTTTCCGAAATATAGGCTTGCCAAATCGAGAATCGTAAAATTTCAGTTTGAAATTTCGCGACGAATTATTGAATCTTTCCGGACAATTTACACATCGACTTGTGCGTCTTGTCGAGTAGTTTCTACGTGCCTAAAATGATTTCGCTGCTGTTTG
The DNA here is from genome assembly GCA_944588485.1 of Phosphuga atrata. Lineage (NCBI taxonomy): Eukaryota > Metazoa > Arthropoda > Insecta > Coleoptera > Silphidae > Phosphuga > Phosphuga atrata. The sequence continues at coordinate 61,000,615 of OX155899.1, forward strand.
CCGTTCTAGAGCAAATCGAAAAAAGCCGAAAAATCACATTTTTTTCGACCGAAATTATGAAAAAAAATTGAAAATTTTCTCGTGATTTTTTTTTGGTTGCCCGAAGGAAATTGAAGTGCTGAGGACGATTTTCTAATATATTTCGCCCTAATGTTACAAAAAACAAGATTGTTATTCGATGTACACCATGTCGAATTTCCGGCAGATTTCAGGCCGTCGTGACGTTCAAAAGTTACGACGCGTCGTAACTTTTCAACGGCTTACTTTTGAACGTCGCGACGGCCTGAAATCTGCCGGAAATTCGACATGGTGTACATCGAGAAACCATCTTATTTTTTGTACTTGTCACTAGTTACTTGTTACTAGTCTTCACTAAACGATTCAGCGTCCCAAAATTATTCGGAAAGCGTATATAATATTCTCTAGGTAACTTTTGATTAAGAAATACAATCGACACGTGAGGTCGAGTCTACAGAAACGACGAAACAAGACTGTCTAGTTGAAACATGATTTAGTTAACTGTTAAACATGATTTAGTGCAATTTATAGATACTTGCTCGGTCACGTTTAGAACTACTGATTATGAAAAGCATGTAACTTCCCATATGTGGGCGGGACAGGATTCTGACTCTACATGTATTTTCCCATATACTAGTGGGAGACATCCCACAGAAGGAACTATCTTTCCCTAATCTTGTCTGATTATATTTTGATTAGTCCTAGCTGTTTATTTTAAATCCTTCTATTATTAGGTATATTCATTCCAATCTATATTAAAAATTAGTTTTTTTCCCACATATATAATGGCGGTTATTTGTCATTCTCGGTGTAAGTTTCAGATTCTTTGCCTTTTGCTCTCTTCCTAATGATATTGCTTGTATTGACTTTGCTCTTATCTCTTCCACTTTGTGATTTCTTATCAAGAGTGCCGTATCATCAGCGATACAGATCATCTCCAAATCTATTGATATTTCAGTTCTAAATAGGCTGCTATGGAATATTTTCCATAGCCTTGGTCCCAGTACGGAGCCTTGAGGCATCCTCATGATATTTTTAACATAAATTTAGCTCCATTTTGTTTGTACCAGACAGGCCAGACCAGACAGAAAAGACAGACAGACAAGACTCTAAATCTAATTTCACACTACCTACAAAATAGAATCCAAATAACAGAAATAGAGACATCACATGGAAAGGAGAGATCGACACCAAGGACTATAAATATGGGAATACCACAGGGTAGCACCTTGGGCCCCTTGCTTTTCCTACTGTACATTAACGACCTTCCTGAATTAAATCTTCAACGCACACCAAATATGACATTGAACTATGCAGATGACACAAGTATTATTATTGGAAATAGGTCAGAAGAAACAATAGCGATAAACGTCCACACCTCAATAGAGACAATGAAAACCTGGTGTGATGAGAACAGATCCTAAATAGTGAAAAGACAATGACCATAATATTTAAAACCAACCGTGCTAAAAGAACATACAATATCGATGATCCAATTCTAAATATTAATTTTGAGTTTCAGAAGAGTGTAAAACTGCTTGGTATCCATTTTGACGACACGCTAGGATGGGCAACGCATGTAGCACAACTTGATAAAAAACTAAATAAAGGGTGTATGCCTTGAGAATATTAAAGTAGTTCCTGAATATTGAGACAATGAAAGCAGTGTATTACGCGAACTTTCATAGGCACCTTAGGATGGGCATAATGTTCTGGGGGAGAGGGGTACAAGCAATTGACGTGTTCAAGAGACAGAAAGATGCACTAAGAACTATATTTTCCCTAAACTGTCGACAATCCTGCAGAGGAAAGTTTAGAACAGCCAGGATGCTAACTGCGACGGGCACTTACGTCTACGAATCGATAGTATTTTTAGCAAAAAATAAAAAAACTTTTCCAAGAATTTAATTTTAAAAATCCCAAGGAAACGAGAAGCTATAACATTAATTTCAGAAAACCAAAACACAGGTTAACTATGACGCAAAAGTTACCACCCTACAGTATCATCGAGCTGTACAATATGTTACCTAAGTATATTAAATTACTCCCAACGACAATACACCTTAAGACGGAACTTCATCGAATCCTCGTCGACATAGAACCGTACTCCGTACAGGAATTTTATGAACGAATAAAAATCTACTAAGAATGAAGAAGGACGTGACAAATTTCATTTAGTGAACATCAATGACCTGCGATTATATGTTATTCGTAATTATAAACGCTGTTCAAATGTGTGCTTAGTTAATGAAATAAACTATTTGAATTTGAATTTGACTGGACAGACAAGACTGGACAGACAATTCTGGACAAACAAGGCTGGGCAGACAAGACTAGGCAGACAAGACTGGATTGATAAGACTGAACAGACAAGACTGGACAGACAAAACTGGACAGACAAGACTGGACAGACAAGACTGGACAGACAAGACTGGATAGACAAGACTGGATAGACAAAACTGGACAGACAAGACTAGACAGACAAGGCTAGATGGGTAGGACAAAACAGACAAGATATACAAGTAGACATGCAAGACTACAATATATAAATAATTAAATAGACATGATTAGACGGACTAGACTATCGCATCGTTAAGTGTATTCCATATAAAGTTTAGCAGATAGCTAGAGCATTTAGCTAGAGGATTTCAAATCTTTCAAGAGGAAGCTAAACAATATTATTAAGAGACAATATTATGTCAAAAATGTCCTGCTTTTAATACCCTTTTGTTAAAAGGATAATCAGCGGTTTTTTTTTTAATAAAGTCCTGCGAAATTACAATTAAATGTGCTGTCGATATTTCCAATTTCCTTTTTTTGTTCTAACTCATCAGAAGTTAATTGACTGAAGCTCCAGAATTGCGGATTTTTAAATGCTAATCAAGCTCCAAACGGAAAAGCTTCCCGCAGATTTAAACCTTTTCCTTAAGAAATCCTCAAAACTTCTAACTAATAATTATCTCGCTAAAATCTTAAAAAAACTTGTCAAACCTGCATTAAAGCAACAGTATTATGGAAAGTTTCGAATATCTCCCTTCACACAAACATTTACTTTAAAGCAATATTGAAAGCTTTACAGCAATTACAAATTCATCCGGATTACAAGCTAAATATGGTCACTTTATGGGCACTTTAGACCTTTGAGAATAATCAACGGCTTTGACACCAAAGCCTTACAAGTGTTGTAAATATCTGTGCTTAAAATCGTTTGATCTCAAATTCTAATATACATGTTGTCACTATTAGAATAACCAAAGCTTAATAAATAAATAAAAATATCGATTGTTCAAATATTTCAATTTTAAATTGAATTTTAAATTGAGGAAAGACCTAGTAGTCGATAGCCTTTTGTAAACGTTTGTTTTCAATAAACATTTCTTCTTCTTCTCTTTAAATTATTGATATAAATAATATAAATAATAAAATTGAAATAACATCAATAATAAATTAAAAATTGTATAGTTTAGATTGATTTCATGAGAACAATTTGTTAAAATGATATAAATTATTGTGCTTTCGATGGATATTCTTGTGATGAGTGAGAGAATTATTAAGGAAACCAACTAACTTAGTGACAGGTATCAATAAGCAACTTTCAAATGTAAAAGAAAATTATCAAATTGTAGCGGCAACGAGCCGTTACATTTTTATTTCTTAGTTTTTCGAGGGTATTACAATAATTACCCAAATATTTTCGGACAATTTCCGAAAATATTTTATTAGGGTCGGTAATGTAATCCTCGAGCAGATTAAGAAATATTTGTACTTTTAGTTTTACGAGGGCATTACGGTGATTACCAAAATATTTTCGGACGGATTTTCAAAAATATTTTATCAGGGTCAATGGTGTAATCCCCCGGGAAATTACGACAAGATGTTTTTCCAGAGAATCGGTTATTACCCAAGCAACAAATAGCCGAAAATAGAAAAATAATCACCCCCAGATGAGGGACCAGTATACCTGGACATAATATAAATACCTGGACCCCAGAATAAACAAGACAGTTCGATCCAGACAGTTCAATCAACACAGTCAGGCGCAAGCAGTCAACAGCTCGATCCATAAAGTCACGGTCCACACAGTCCGGCGCAACCAGTCATCAAGTCGACTCCAGATCAGTTCAACAGTCAGGTGCAACCAACTAACGAGTCCAGTTCAGTCCAACCAGTGGACTCATTAACATTGGTCCAGCCAGTGTACCCAGTCAGCGAAGTGACACCAGTCCAGCCAGTGGACCCAGTCACACCGGTCCAGCCAGTGGACCCAGTCAAGCAAGACAGTCAGCGAGTGACACTAGTTCAGTTCGGTCCAGCCAGATCAGTGTCAAATTTCAAAGTGTAACTGTCAAATTTGATGGCAAAAAATGTCAAATTTAAAGGAAGAAATGATCAATGTAGAAAACTATTGTCAAATTTAAATTAAGAAATGATGGTGGATGAGTTGGTGTACTATACCAGTCATTAATTAAAAGTTAATACTGTTATTATCCGATTATCTAAGAATTCTTTCCGAGTTTTCTAATGTTTGCTGATATAATATAAGGTAAAAATAATCAAAACTTTTGCGAATTCGCAAAAGATGTATCTTGAACGTCTTTCCCCATTTATCTGAAAGAATGTTGTTATTGAAATAACAGAGCTTTAATTATTTCTCGTCTAATATTGATTTTAATAAAGTTGACAAGATTCTGTGGCAGAAATCCGTTGTAGTGCGTTATTTATTTTTCGTCGGAGCACAAAAGCTGCTTATCGTCGAAAGGATTGCTACCGGAAAAATCTAATATTAAAGCGGTGGAGCTCAACAGCGCAATATAATTGAAAACAATCCGACAAACTAAAAATATTTTATAACTAAATACAGTCATGATTATATAAACAAAGGTTTTCAGTAAAATACTTTAGAGCACAAAGAGATAAATAATTACAAGTTTTGCAATTAAATCGTATATTTTGCTTTTGTAATGGATAGTGTGTATTTGTAGAGGAAAGTTGCGAAGCTGGATTTAATTTAATTAATTTAAAACAAATATCGATTACGTCGCGACAGCGGATTAAAATTTCATTTGCCGAATAAACATTGAAAGGCACGGGAAGCTGGCGACAGGTGAAACCGAATCGAACGAGTTTATCGCGTTCTCTGATATCTCCGAATCGGTTTTGAATTACTGCGTCATTTACAGTTACGTTAAATTCTATATACATTTTTTATAATACTTGTCTGGTCTTGTCTGGTCTTGTAGACAAAATCTCAAAGTTCTGCAAGAATGAAGCAACTTGAGTGAGATTTGCCAGCTCGAAACTTTCAGTTACGCGACTAATCTGCCGCTAAAAGCTAACGCAGAGCCAATTAAACATAACTGCAGATGCATTCCGTTTTCGAAACTGCATTGTTATAACACAAACAGTATTCGTAATCGCGGGGTTCGCCTCGTCTCCGCGAGCGATTCCAATTATCCCGAAATCAACAAAACGTTTCAGCTCGGTCAGTAAATCGAAAGAACATAATTCCTCCGCATAAACCCAATACCCCACGGACGTTTTTTCATTGCTTTAATGAAGCAATTACTATTAAAGTCTCGCATGTAAATAAACCCGGCCGCGTATAGAATCCTTAACTACTTCCATACTAACATCCCAATACTTCACCGCTCATAAATGTCCAGAGAGTAATAAAATTAACATTTTTTTTCTGTTCTTCTCTCTTCTTCAATTAATATCATAACGATATGTTCTTTGTATTATTTCTTGTAATAAAATACAAAGTTTTATTTATTTTTAAGAGGAAAAGATCTCCTGCGGTGAGTTTATTTTTTTATTACGTTAGGTGTGAGTCCGTTTATATAATTCACCAGGGTAATCGTCTGGGCCTTCCATTTCCGGTTTTCGCGTAAGGTGTCTGTGTTCTATATGTCTCTGGGGAGCATGGGAATGCGCCGCGATGCCTGCCACCGTCGTCTTTCAGATGACTCATGCAAGTTCGTAAGGGTCGGATGAGGAATCGGTCTGTCTTGCAGATGCAGAGGGGGCTTGACAAAACTTCTTTCCGCTGAAAATGATATATTTATTGATGTGGAAAAAATGTTCGGCCCTCGATGATTAACAGCAGTATTTCTTCGTAAATGCAAACAATCATATTTAGACGAACGAAACAAATAGCTATTTAAAACTTTCAGTGTAAATTATGGGATTTTAGTGGTATCGCGGTGCATCAATTGTTGAATTATTGAATAACGCGTAATTCATAAATTTAATTTCACGCGCAGGAACTATTCATGAGGATGATTATCTGATGGAGTATAACGATTATCTGACACTGGCTTACCGATGGAATAACATAGTACCGGGCAAATGTTACTTCATCAATGTTCCAATTAGAATATTGCATTACTGAATTTATAGACTCGATAAATTATGGATTCGGTAACACCTCAAATCTGATACTTCCATTAACAAAAATTATCCTTCCTTGTCGAGTCATTTCTTAGTCTTGCTTAATCTTGTCTCCTGCAATTCTGTTTTGTCTACTCTTGTCTAGTCAAAGCTTATATAGTCCAGGCTAACTTGCATAGTCCAGGCTCGTCTTCTCTAGTCAAGGCTCATCTTATATCGTCAAAGTTCGTCTTGGGTGGCCAAGACTCGTCGTGTCTAATCGTGCTTGGTCTTAAACCTTCTTCAGTCTTGTCAATCGCCTTCCGTCTTGTCTATTACCGATACCGATAGAATCTCATACCCATAGAATAACATAAGTTCCAGACAAATGTTCGTTTGTCAATATTCAAATTACAATCAATATTACATTTGATTTTATTTAGTAGTAGGGAAAGATGATTCGTTCTGGCGCCACTGCAACCACCGACCTTGAAATCAGTGCGCATGCGCCTCCGCCTTTGACCTTCGTTCTAACCTAAGTCGCTAGATGGCGCTTTAGTTCAGTTTTTCACCATCAGATGGCGCGTGAAATTACAGATTTACTTTTAAAAAAATTACAGATTCCTGTAAATTAGTGCTTTAATTCAATTTTTTACCAACAGATGGCGCGTGAAATTTCAGATTCCTGTAAAATTATTTAAATTACAGATTCCGGTAAAATGAGCGCTTTAGTTCAGTTTTTCACCAACAGTTGGCGCGTGAAATTACAGATCATTTTCCTATTTACAGACCTGTAAACCGTATTAGTAACCTAAAATGGTAGATTGAGCTTTCAAATATTACCTAGACTAGAATCATATATCAGACTAGATTAGTTAATGTCCGAAAAGATTAGATAGGTTTGTTACCAGACTTAGATTCTAGACCAGATATGATAAGATTATTAAATACTAGACTTAGATTAGCTAGATTAATGCCGGACTAGACTATAGACTAGGTCGGATTAGATCAGATAAGACCAGACTAGGAGTGCATTAGATCAGGTAAGACCAGACTAGGAGTGGATTAGATCAGATAAGACCAGACTAGGAATGGATTAGACCAGATAAGATCAGACTACGAGTGGATTAGATCAGATAAGATCAGACTAGGACCGCATTAGATCAGATAGGATCAGCCTAGGACTGGATTAGATCCGATTAGATCAGACTAGAAGTGGATTAGATCAGCCTCCCTTAACCAGATTTTCTAGTGATTGAGTGTTGTTCAAGTATGGCTTACTGTCGAGCTGCAGCAGGCTGAACCATCCTCATCTTCGTCTTCGTTGGGGTCCTCTATTTTTGAGAAATGAAAGGTTTGTCCATCATCCAGAATTCTTATAGTTAAACCTTTCTGCACCATGTTTTCAAGTTCTTCCATATTTTTTAGGTTTGAATTCAATCGTTTGGGGAGGCCTGAATAAGCGCTCATTTTACATGAACCTGTAATTTAAATAATTTTACAGGAATCTGAAATTTCACGCGCCATCTGTTGGTGAAAAATTGAATTAAAGCGCTAATTTACAGGAATCTGTAATTTTTTTAAAAGTAAATCTGTAATTTCACGCGTCATCTGATGGTGAAAAACTGAACTAAAGAGCAATCTAGCGACTTAGGTTAGAACGAAGGTCAGAGGCGGTGGCGCATGTGTACTGATTTCACGGTCGGTGGTTGCGGTGGCGCCAGAACGAATCATCTTTCCCTACTAATGGTCTTGTCTAGTTTGGTAAACCTTCTACAGAATTATCTTTTCTTGGGCTTCCACCTTTGTTCATGTTTATCTAATGTTTATTGCCTTGTCCAGACTTGTCTTGTCCATTCTTGCACAGTTCGATCTAAACTTGTTCTTCCTTGTCCAGTCATTTCTAGTCTGGCCTAGTCTTGTCTGTTCTTGTTTTGTCTATTCTTGTCAAGTCAGGGCTCGTATTGACCAGTTTAGCTTCCTCTTCAATCATCTCCAGTCTTGTCAATCGTTTTCCAGTCATGTTAATCGTCTTCCAGTCTTGTTAATTGTCTTCCAGTCTTGTTAATCGTCTTCCAGTCTTGGTAATTGTCTTCCAGTCTCGTTAATCGTCTTCCATCTAATCTATTCTCATTCAAAGTTGACAATATTTTTCCTTCCTTGTCGAATCTTTGCTAGTCTAGTCTAATCTTGTCCATTTTGTTCTGTTTTATCAAGTATTGTCAAGGCTCGTATTGTCTACTCAAAACTCGTTTTGACTTGCCAAGACTCCTTTTGGCAAGTTTTGTCTAGTAAGAGCTCGATTTGTCTAGTTTTGCATAGTTCTTCTAATCCCCTTCAGTATTTTCAAGCGCCTTCATATCTAGTAAATTCTCATTTATAGTTCAAACTGTCTGTCCTTCCGAGTCTATAATCTTCTTCGGTCTTGTCAAACGTCTTTCAGTCTTGTCAATCGTCTTCCAGCATTGTCAGTCGTCTTCCTGCCTCCTCGATTATTTTCCACCCTTATCAATCAGCTTTCAGTCTTGCCAATCGTCTTCCAGTCTTGTCAATCGTCTTCCAGTCTTGTCAATCGTCTTACAGTCCTGTCCAGTCATGCTTCCTCTCCAGCTTCCTCAGTCTTGTCAATTGTTTTCCAGTCTTGTTATTCGTTTTCCAGTCTTATCTATTCTCATTCAAAAGTTAGGACAGATATTATCCACTTCTTGTCGAGTCTTCTGCAGTCTTGTCTAATCTTGTCCATTCTTTTTCGGTTTTGTTTAGTCAAGATTCGTCTTGTCTACTCAAAACTCATCTTGTCTACTCAATACTCGTTTTACCTAGCCAAGAGTCATTTTGTCTGGTCAAGTCACAGCTTGTCTTGTCCAGTCTTGCTTAGTTTTTAATCTTCTTAAGTCTTGTCAACCGTTTTCCAGTCTTGTCAATCGTCTACCAGTCTTCCAATCAAGTCATTGAAAGTTTTACTGAATATGGGTATCCATCAGAAGTACCCACTGACCAAATTTGAACGCTCCGCTTTCAATGGGAGCGGCGTGGGAAATTATTTTGTCTCTAAAGATTTTTCGCAAATATCTCGTCAATGCCTCAAAATAGAAAATAATAACCGGGATAAACACCGTAGGACGTCGGTGTCTACAAAAAGTATTTTTTGCAAATTTTGTAAAATCTTTCGGTTTAGTCACAAAAGTAAAAAATATACCACGCAAATTTTTTTTTAATTTTTGAATTTCGATTTTCAAGTAATGCGCGTTGGCGTGTTCATATACACGTGTGTGTGAACACGGTTGGAGGTTTGCAAAAAAAAATTCTCCGCAAAAACTGTGCGCTTTGGAGAAATGTAAATGACAGACTTTTTAGAAGAAAATCTGCTCTATCGAACAGTGTAAAATGCATGTTTGGCAGAGTTCAGAAAGTTGGACAGAAAAAATACTTGAAGAATTTCAACACAAATTTCTGAATTTAAAAAAAATCCTGTATCAAGGCTATCGGTCACGCAGTTTCCAAAATGACAATTTCAATAGATAAATGTATCTAAACTTGATCTTCCTTGTCCAGTCATTTCTAGTCCAGCCTAGTCTTGTCCGTTCTTGTTTTGTCTAGTCTTGTCTAATCAAGGCTCGTATTGTCCAGTTTAGCTTCATCTTCAATCTTCCTCAGTCTTGTCAATTAGCTTCCAGTCTTGCCAATCGTCTTCCAGTCTTGTCAATCGTCTTCCAGTATTGTCAATTGTCTTCCAGTCTTGTCCAGTCATGCTTCCTCTCCAGCTTCCTCAATCTTGTCAATTGTTTTCCTGTCTTGTTATTCGTCTTCCAGTCTTATCTATTCTCATTCAAAAGTTAGGACAGATATTATCAACATCTTGTCGAGTCTTCTGCAGTCTTGTCTAATCTTGTCCATTCTTGTTCAGTTTTGTCTGGTCAAGATTCGTCTTGTCTAATCAAAACTCACCTTGTCTACTCAATACTCGTTTTACCTAGCCAAGACTCATTTTGTCTTATCTAGTCAAAGCTTGTTCTGTCCAGTCTTGCTTAGTTTTTAACACCTAACCACCTGACATACGTCTCTCAGACCCAAAGTAGCAGTAATTTTCTCACCTGAGACGTATGGCAGGTGGTTAAGAGTTAATCTCCTTCAGTCTTTCAGTCAACCGTTTTCCAGTCTTGTCAATCGTATACCAGTCTTTCAATCAAGTCAATGAAATTTTTACTGAATATGGGTATCCTGAATATGGGTATCAGAAGTACCCACTGACCAAATTTGAACGCTCCGTCTTCAATGGGGGCGGCGCACAGAAGAGTATTGCCACGATGAAACCCAGTCTAAAGTCAAAAACTATAAGTTACTGAAAAAATTCTTGAAACCATTTTTTGGTCAAGTTAGATAATCAATCTGACAATTGGCCGCCATAAAACTTCTACTCGCACTTCCTTATTGTTGTAAAGTCAGTCGGAATTCAGTTATTGTTGCAATCGCACATTTTTGTTAGCGACGCTTTTGTTAGTGGTGTTTAGTTCTCTTGCTATAGTGTTTTCGTGTGGTTGACTACAGAAAAAATATTTATTGAATATGGAAGTGGAAGGTATGTACCATATTTAAAAATACTATTTTATTGTTTTTTGTTTCTTGTATACGTATACAAGCTATGTTTAACATGTCCAATTTTTGTATTATTTTTTACTTAATTTTGAATTTTGTGAGAATAGTGTTTTTATTTAAGTGTCTTGTCTTGTCGAGCTAAATATCTTTTAAAGACATGAAATTTAGGCTACTGCCAATTATGTGTCACAACAAAATTGTCCGCCTTTATCCGCCATTTTGTTTTTTATCCATTCAAAGTTAATGTATATAAAAATTGAATTATTTCAACATTGTAGTTTTTTTCTTCTGTATATTCTTCTGAAACCGACAGAAAGTTTACCAGAAGAGCATTATATGACAGCCTCAAAGAATTTAAGGGCAAGAAAATGGAAAAGAAGTTTTCTTTAATGGAAGAAAAACTTGTGGGAATAACTAAATGTCCATTTGATAAAAACTGCTTTAAATCGGGCCTTAAGGTGTGTCAAGAGTGATTTTAAGAGAATTGGACGACAGCCAGTAGTTATAAGAATCAATGTTTCTTGAAGAACAATGAAAAATGACTCACATCTTCGATCGAATTGCCTTATTGGTCTGCAGAACCTACACAAAAACCAGGACGACCCTAGTAAAACATTCGAAGAGTTAAGTGACCGCAGCAAACGTCGAAAAACAAAGGAACTACGGGAACAGGTACCTGTTGAGGAACTAACGTATGCAGGTAGCGTGAGTCAGCGAACTTCAGGAAATAGTGGCGCGTCAAAATTAATAAAAGAAATAACTTCCACGCCAACCAGAGCAACAAAATTTCGCAAAGTTATTTCTTCTGCTCACAGGCAACTGGCAATCTTTGTAGAAGGCGACTTCAGTCGAAGACAGTGGGAAGTATTTCACGGGGCTAACAAGAGCATCTACCCTTGTTATGCTCTTATAAAAAAGGCCAAAAACCAATGTTACCCCAATGAGCAATCGATTCGAGTGACTGAAACCTGCTCTGAGGTTGAACTACAAGCTCTACTTGATCACACTGCATTGCGTCTATATAAATACGTAGCAGAGGTTATAGAAACTTGTTTACAGGAAGAGAAGCAAAACATGTTGTTAATTTCAAAATGGGGCTGTGATGGTCGCACAGCAGTCGCAATATAAACAAAAATTAGAAAATAATACTGACAGTGACGCAAATATTTTTCAAAGCCCATTGGTGCCCTTAAGATTAGTCATAATGATTGATAGAGAACCCAGCCCCGTCCTCTGTCAGATTCTGCAGACGCATACGCATACGCTTTATTAATGAATCAAAAGATGTAACTAAACTCAAGCTGCAAATTTAAAAGAAACACAATTGTCTACACCTAATGGATTAGGTAAAATAACGCATAAAATTATATTAACAATGATTGACGGAAAAGTATGCTGATACTGCATCCACTATGAGCTGTTATATTTGCGGACAGACTTCCAAAGATTTTAATAAATTAATTGTAGCAGGGGAAGTCAATGAGGAAACACTTAAGTTTGGACTCGATTCTTCATGCTAGAATTCGTTTCTTCGAGTCGTTATTACATTTGGCTTATAAATTATCCCTGAAAAAGTGTCAAGCGCGAACAGCTGAAGAAAAAAAGATTGTTAAAGAATCAGAAGAAAAATTCAAACGAACTTTAAAGAAGAAATGGCGTAGACATTCCCGAGCCAGGAGATTTTTTGCTGGAACCGGAATGTTCTTCTCGAATCACAGGCATAAATATTGCTTTAATAAAACGATTCAAAGTAATCTTAGAAGTGATTTCGAGTGGCAACAGCATTGATGATAATAAATTTGGAGCTGTTGCACATGAAACTGCAAGAATGTATACAAATTTATATAGTTGACATCATATTTCGCCAACTATAAATAAAATTTTGATGCATGGTGCCAAAATCATATGTACTGCAATCCTGCATATCGGCCAATTATCGGAAGAGGCAGCTGAAGCCCGCAACAAGCACATACCGTATTACCGACTTAATTTTGCGAGAAAATTTTCACGAGTCGATTGCAACAGGGATATATGAAACAAGCTGTTAATAACTTCAGACCCGTATTTAAGTTGTAGTAGACCAAAGCAGCACAAAAAAGTAAGCCGTTTTCAATGGAGGCGATCAATTTAATGGTCACGAGCACACCACATTTACCTCCAAATGAAAATGATAGCGACGAAAATATAGCAGACAAAGAACATGAAGACGAAGTTAGAGTTTGACTAATGACATGTTTTGATCGCAAATATGTGAAGTTTTTTTTTTAAATAAATATCCAATATCAATAAACTTTGTCCTTCATTCGATGACATTGCAAAAATGCGAAAAATAATTTTGACCGGTTTTATTATACAAATACTCCTCTGCGCGGCGTGGGAAATTATTTTGTCTCTAAAGGTCTTTTGCAAATGTCTCGTCAATGCCTCAAAATAGAAAATAATAACCGGGATCACTGTATGTAGGATGTCGATGTCTACAAAAAGTTATTCTTTGCAAATGTAACATCTTTCGGTTTAGTCACAAAAGAAAAAAAAAAAGAAAACGCAATTTTTTTCTCAAAGGGTCCTCTGAATTTCTATTTTCAATTCATATGTGTTTCAATGGAGAACGCGGTTGGAGGTTTGCAAAAAAAAATCCTCCGCAAAAACGGTTCGCTTTGGAGAGATGTAAAGATGTAAATGCACCGTGGAAGCGAAACAAAAATTTCTGAAAAGTTCGCAAGCACCTTCCAGCACGTTCCAAAATGCGAATTTCGTTTTTTTTTTGCAATAACCTTACCAGTTGTGAACTTTATGCAACTTTTAATAGCCTATGACACGGTTTAGTCTATTGTCGATCTGCCATTGTAGGACAAGAAGTTGTGTCATTTGTGTCATTTGAATGCGGATTGACATCCTACCGGTTTCCTTTTATCGGTATGGAGACCTCGTGGTTTCTGCGAATAGGCAAGTCGGCACATCATACGCAAGATACCGTCGACCTTCATTGAACGGTGTAAAAGAAACAATTGAAACATTCGCAAACATTGCAACATTCGCATGGTTTTGCAAAAACATCTACCGAATGGCCATTTTTGCACAACCACACACTCTTTGAGAGCCCAGAGAGGAAGAACCTACGAAACCGGATCCGCAAAGAGGAAAGGTTCCGTTCAGCGGTCGGCTCGCAACAGAACGTCAAAGAAGATTGTTTTTGCGCTATTTTTTTCGGTTTTTTTGCAATTATCTCCAAATTTTCAGCGAAGACTCAAAAATTCGAGATGTCGGCGCTCCCGGCTCTCTCGATAGCATCACTTTCGTCGCGATTGATCAAAATACGGCCGTTCGGCGGGCAAGAAACAGAAATTTCGTTTTTGCGCTTTTGTCCGGCAAAATTTCTTTCGAAAATCACTCAAAACGTACGTTTTCATTCTACAAACCCGATTTGACGTAATTTTAATAAAATAATTCAAACCTAATCTTAATGCAAAATCAGCAATAACCCTGACAAACTGCTCACCTTTCTTATTACACTTTCCCAAAGTAATTTTGAAAAATGATTCTTGCTTTGAGATAATTTTTTTTTGTTTTCTGAGCTGACTCTTTCCGAGTGCAACAATTAAACAGAAAGCATCGATTCGAGAGTTTCTTTTTCTAAATTTTCCATTAATTGAAGATTTTTTTAATATTTTAGATTCTGTCATTTATTTACCGAATATTAGTATTTTAAGGAAACCTATTTCTAGAAGACGATATATTTTTCACCTGCTCCCAAACGACTCTTTAGCGCCAACGACTCACCAAAACTCTTTCATCGACCCTGAAGATATCACACCACTTTGGCAATACTATCTTGAACACTACATTTATACTTTCCAAACATTTACTTTTATTATTTGAAATTTCCTTCAGTAATCTTTCCTTGTAGAAGGGAAAAATTTTAAGAAAATTGAATTGTAAATACAAACTCGTTTTCCTCTACCGTTCTCACAAACATTTATCTCAAAAATGGTCACTTATCGGGATTTATTGGTAGACAGCCTCCACTATTTCTTTTTTTGTCGCCAGTAGAGGAGCTACTTACTGACAAAGCAAGAGGACAAAGCTCCGCAGGAAATCTAATATTTGAACGAAAGATAACCGAATACTTTGTGTAATTGAAGAAAACGTCCCGTATTCGTATTATTTTACCAAACAGAAAACACAAAATAGTCTCAACATTTTACAATTGCCACATTTCTTAGATATATGATTGTATAATTAGTTTTTATTGTTTTCTTCTAAGAATATGATTTTGTTGAAATATAAATGAAACATAAATGTTTATACACTCATATTAGTGTCGCATCAGTTTCCTGAAATTGCATTCGTGTGTGTGGTAAATATTATTACATTATTGATTTTTAATAAACTCGGGTATACTCATCCGATACAATGTTAGTGGTTTATTCTCTTCTAGTTATTTACTCCACATTTTATTGTAGAATGTTTGATAATATATATGGTACTAACAAAGAAATTGAAAGATGTTTCTTTAACTTTGTAAAATAATTATCGTTAATTACGTTAATCACGTTAATTGCGTTATCTAAACGTCATAGGATTGGAAGTCAAGATTTTGCAAAACATAAATTTGCAAATCTTGAAAACCAAAATTAATTTCTAATAATTTATTCCATTTTAGTGAAACATTTTGTTGAGTAAATTTTTGCTTGAAATTGAATTATTCATATCAGTTTGAAAACAGATGGTATTAAATAGCGCAGAATGTCACCAAACTTTAAGAATAGAAAATTTTTCTCAACTTAATCCATTTGCCGTTTGGAGTTTAGCCCTGCGAAACTTTGTTCGAGCCGTTCGGCCCTTCCAGTTCAAAGACCTTCATCGTTATTAAAATTTAAATATCGCGCCTATGCAATGCACGGGGAAGTCGCCGTCCGAAACTAAAACCCGCTTATTAAAAATTACGTTTTTAAAAAAGGGTTTTATTTAAATTTTCGCATGTCAGGTTTTGCGATACGTAATTGAACAGAACAAAGAAATTGACTAATTAAAAAAATGCTAATATGGACGGTTTATAAAATAGGTTTTGCATAATGTGCACGTTTTCCCGCATCACGTTAAAAATTAATTTATTAACGGTTTTATTAATGCTTGCAGAAGTATTGGCTAAATGACAATAACACAAATTATTAGACAACTCTATTAATGTAATTACATATGAGTTACAACCAAGTAATTTAATTCATTTTTCATAAACATATGAGTATAAATTAAAAATACATCTAATATAAAGGTGGTATCATCATCATAATAAAGCTACGGTTATAATTAAAATAAGGTAAATATTTTTTTCTTTGTTGCGTCTGTAATAGACTCATGGGGTGTAAATGGGGTCACGCCATAGAGGTAGCACCTTTCACTAGAATCGGTCATATCAAGCGTCATAGACGCTTAGATTAGTTAGTTTGACGAGATAGATTGACGACATAGACGAGATAGATTGTAGTGACTGGTCCTCATGGGGTGCCCAGCTCTTACTCAAGGCTCCACGTGCCACACCCTCGAAACTATGTTGACCCACAGGCAAATTGAGTAGAGTAGCCAGATATGGCGAAACAAACCAGCAGCGTCTGTCCGAGAATGGGCGGCTGCAAACAGTGTCGGACCCAAAATGGGCGGCTGAATTAATCCCTGGGAACAGGACTTGCCAACACGTTCGGCAAGCGTGGCGTTTTAATGCCAAACTCCTTCCACTACCTACATGAAATGTCGACATTTACAGAACATTTTACATTTACGTGCTCAGAATCTCACGCTGATACATCAGCCAGCCTGGAGGATTCTGGGGGAGGCAAAACCTCGACACTAGCAGATAAAAGACGGAAAACAAACAAGAATATCCTAGTCCTAACATACAACATTCGCACAATGAGAATCGAAGAACACCTACTAAGTCTAGAAAGCGAACTCCAAATCTTTAAATGGGACATACTAGGAATTAGCGAGACCCGACAAAAAGGCGAAACCAACACGATTCTGAAATCTGGACATATGCTCTTTCAGAAAAATTCCGATACAAACCATCATATCGGAGAAGTAGCGATCATGGTAAACAGCAAGAGAAAACACCTGGTCTCGAAAAGCAAAGCTATATCAGTCCGCGTTATTTACATTATACTCCAATTGAACAAGAGATACAGCATGCAGATAATACAGGCATATGCACCCACATCAACATCAACTGACGAAGATATCGAGCAATTCTATGAAGATCTGACGATGGCTAAAAACCAAGAGAAAACGAAGTTCAAGGTTATAATCGGGGACTTCAATGCTAAGATAGGACGTAAAACTGCGACAGACGGGGCCCGAATATCGGTAATTTTGGACTAGGCACGCGAATTAATAGAGGCGAAATGTTGATTGATTTTATGAACAAAGAACAAATGAACTGCATGAGCACGTTTTTCAAGAAACAACATCAGAGAAAATGGACATTGAGAAGTCCGAATGGCGCAGTAAAGAACGAAATTGACTATATACTCACTACGTATAGACAGCCCTGTACCGATGTATCAGTTATTAGCCGTTTTAATAGCGGAAGCGAACAACATAAACGTAAAAGCCACAATAAATATAAACACACGCTTGGAAAGAAAAAAGCAGATCGATAAATCTGTTCGTCCAACAGATATTCAGATCAAAGACAAATTGGAAGAATACAATGCCCAAATCAACAAAAAACTAGAACCAACTAAATATCTGAAAAATATGGGTCTAAATGAGTTATCGGGAAAAATCACTAGCAACAAAGAAAATATGTTACATGGCAGAAAAAACTAATACGAAACTCAGCCAGAGCATAAACGCACCCCTAGCAGAACGCAGAAAAATCGACAGAGACTTAATAGGATACCGAGAACTAGACAAACGAGTAAAGAAAGCGATTAAATAAGAGCTAAGATCTCATAACACAAAGATCATACAAGAAGCCATCAAAGACAACATGAATATGAAAGTCCTCCGATCAAAAAAAACAAAGGGAAGGTTGCTCATATACAAAATTAAGAACCAACAAAGACAAGATGTGACATAAAGGGTACAGATCACATCCACTATCCTACACTTCTATCAGGAACTCTACAGACAATCGGTACCTAAGCCAAACTGTATAGACCTACAGTCATGAATATGGGCTCCGAGGACATACCGGAGATTGATACTGCTGAGCTGAGAATGGCACTGAAGCAGATGAAAAACCGAAAGGCCCCAGGACAAAACCGCCTTATAACAGATGTGGTGAAAAATGGGGGAACAACTCTGGAAAAAGCAATGAAAATCCTTCTTAACAAATGTATGGAGGAGAGAAAAATTCCCGACGCCTGGAGGAATGCCGAAGTAATAATTCTCTTCAAAAAAAGAGACCGAACCAACATCGAAAACTAAAGACCAATCAGTCTCTTGTCCGTTTTGTATAAGCTCCTTACCAAAGTTCGATTTCTATCAACCAGTGGAACAAGCCGGTTTCCAAAGCGGCTATAATACGAAGGATCACATTCAAACGATACGTACTCTTATTGAGAGGTGTACTGAAATATAATATCCCATTACACCTCGCATTCGTCGACTACAAAAAAGCTTTCGATTCGCTGGAAACCTGGGCGGTGCTGGAATGCGAGGATTGATTCAAGATATACCAACCTCATTAAATATATCTGCAAGGATGCTACAATACATGTCAAAGTAGACGAAAATATAACAATCGAAAAAATCCCTATACGGAGAGGGGTAAGACAGGGAGATTCAATCTCTCCAAAATTATTTACCCTGGCATTAGAAGACGTGTGTATGAACCTGACATGGCAACAAAAGGGAGTCAACATAGATGGGAGATTTTTGAGTTATCTCCGATTCGCCGACGACATAGTGATCATGAGCACCGGCCAGGACGAACTTAAAACCATGATTTGCAAACCAAAGAAGGAGTCACAGAAAGTAGGACTAGAAATGAACCTCCAGAAAATGAAGATCATGAGCTCAAACAACACCAACATCAATGTCAATATCGATAACCACACACTTCAACTAGTGGAAGAATATATTTATCTGGGACACAGCATTAGGGTAGGCAAAGACAACCAGACAACCGAAGTAAGGAAGAGGATCAGTTTGGCATGGGCAGAAAACTCGCATATGTCCTCAAAGAACCGAAGATACCAATTAATCTGAAAGGGAAAGTATACGATGTCTGCGTACTGCCAGTTATATTATACCGACTCGAAACAGTCACCATGACAAATAATAATGCACTACAATTACGGGTTTGTCAGCGTGGGATGGAACGTGCGATGCTGCGAATTAGCTTAAGGAATAAACAAAGAAACGAGGATATCAGGGCAAGAACTAAAGTAAGCGACGTCATAGAACAAACTGCAAAAAACAAGTGGCGTTGGGCAGGGCACGTTGCGCCAAATGATGAGAAATGGACAAAAATCATTATGCAGTGGAGACCACGGAAAACGAAGAGAAGCAGAGGCAGACCCATGCTAAGATGGCAAGATGACATACAAAGAAGAGCGGGAAAGAACTGGATGCTCCCAGCACAAGACAGGTCAACATGGAGGGAAATGAAAGAGGCCTATGTCCAGGAGTGGATTAATACAGGCTGACAAAAAAATAAAAATTAAAAAAAAAATAGACTCATAACAGCACTCATATGCGTGCGGTTATGGCTCGCCGAGGGCGATACAATTTTCTCAATAAGTATCGGCGATTTTTTATTTAGAAATGGCATAAAAGGGCGCAAAACAGAAAAAATGCTATAAAAAACTCGGTCGTAAGGCGTTTTTCAGCACTTGTCCATTAGAAAACGCGTCGCTACGCTCGTCGTTTTCCAAACTTGGACGCGTGCTGTAAAATGGCACTTACTGAACTCGTCCTTTATTATACTATATCAGGGGTGGCGAACATTTATGTATCAACGTGTCATTTTTTCTAAAGAAATGTTTAATGAGGTCATAGAGGTCAAATAATTTTAACTTACAATTAGTGATTATTGTTGTTATTGAAAATAATAAAACCAAATAAAATTACTTCAAAAAAATGCATTTTGCAATGTATAATAATAAATGTTTCAGTTATACGCTTAATTGAAGATTAAGATGAAAAATAGAGTTGTTGTTGTTGCAGATTAGATGAAAAATTATTATATTAGGGTTGTAAGATGTTACTTTTAGCAGAATGCATGCTGAACTGGAGTCATCTGTCAAACGGTTTCTAATCGAGTTTTTAATGTTATTCATCTCCGAAAATAATGACTCATAGGTAGCATAGGCAGGCATAGGTAGATGAAAATTTGGTAAAAATAACACGAGCCAGCTGTTTTCAAAGAGCTAAATGTGTCTCAAAATTAATTCCATATTTCCAAAATTTTGTTACTGGCATTCGTACTTATATTGCTTGTCAATCTTTCTGTAACAATTAATTCCAACCCTTTACTTATTCCAACTAATTTTGGAATCCATTTTGAACTAGATTGGAAATCAATCATCTGCATTTCAAATTCTCCAATTCCCAACCAATCGAATTGAAACAAGTTCAGTTCATCAAATGAAGTCACATCAGGGTACATTACAAACTTGAGTGTTTCTAGTTACTCTTTGAACTGAGAAAATCTCGCTGAAAAATCCTTGATTGAAGAATCAATTACAGAAATAAATCCTTTAGTAACTTTTTCTTCAACTGGTTTCTCATGGACAGCTAAATCGTTGATATTTTTTTCAGGTATAGGAAATACTTGTAGTTTTTTGTTATAATATCGTTTCTGAAAATATTCAGTTAAGCGTCAAATGCGGGAATGAGATCTGTCATGACGATAATTGTTTTTACTACTCATGCATTAAAACTACTATCTTGGCGCACGTTTTTTAGTTCGAGAAATGCCATTTTTGGTGGTATTACCACATAACTTGAGTAACGCACGCAAATATTCAATATCGCTAAGTTACATTTCAAAAAAACAATAACATAAATAAAATAAGACCTCAATCAAGACCTCAATATTAAAAACGTGACGTGAAAGTGACAACAGTTTTTTTTTCATAACAAAATAAAAATTAAAATTAAAGTGATAAAATTAGAGTGTAAATTCTATGGTAATACCGGAGACTGACGAGAGTTCTTATGACGAATCCACAACACCGGACACAATTGAAAAAGCAAATTCATTTTTTACTCTATTTTTTTTTATGACACCTGGATCCCAAACTTGTAAGATACATGCCCTCTCATGATTAATAAAAAACACGAGAGGTATTGTCAATTGCCCTCTCGAGCGAATGTGCCCACTCACTTCGTTCGCCCAATTTCGCTCTCATGTCCAATTGACAACCTGCAGCCCTAGTTACAAAATATTCTATTATTTGTTCCTTCATCCTATTTGAAAGCCACATAACATTCAACAACTGTGGGTATTGTTAAATTTTTCCCTCATTTTGCAGAAACAGTCTGTTTTCTTCCAAGCAGTCAACAAATCTTTGAAGTACGGTCCCGCCGCTCAACCAGCGAATATTATTATACATCAGTAAGCCATCACACATCGAGTTGACTTCATCCAACAAATCACAAACTTTCACTTATTTAAAGCTTGCGACGATATGAGGTTGACTATTTTTATGACTACCGCCATTACATTATGAAAAGATATTAAACTACTCTTAGCATACAAGGCTTGTTGGTCACTGATGCGGTAGAATTCAAGAATCGAATGTCCTACGCCTGTTTTAAATAAACTTAATAAACCATTTTTTTGCCAACCATATTTATGGTACTATGTATGTATTTGTTGGTTGCAGTTATATGAAATTTCTGACACAATCCATTTATTATTTTGTTTATAACTTAGTGAACATAGTGAACTTGAATAGTAAACCGTTTTGTTCGGTGGCGTGCCCAAAATATTATATAAATAACCATAAACTTTAGAGAAAACATTTCGTTCCTTACTTTGCTTTAATATGCACTTTATACATTTATTGTAAATAAAATAATTTTCAGAATTCAAATCTAATGAATTAACTAACGGTTAGTAAAACGAAATAAATAAAAAAAAGGTTTTGAAGGTTCCATAATTCTTTCATAAGTCCTCAGCTCCTTATTGTGATTTTTATGAAATATTTATCCAATAAGCTCGGGTCAGTAAATTTATATTGAGTTTTAGCTTCACATAAATCATATATAATACCAATATAATAAATCTTGTATCTTGCAATAAATATAATAAATCATGTATATATACAAGGACATTTTTCTTTAGACAAGAAACAGTTCTAGGCTTAAACTGAACCGGAGTATATACAATGACAGACAAGATCAGGCAAGACTAGACAAGATCAGATACGACCAAAGAGAACCCACACAAGACTAACGAAGATGTTTTATTTATTCGTGTTAGAAGTACAAAACATAAAACTTGAAAGATACATAAAATGGGCACAAGTTCACAAATAAAATTTGTAATTTTAAACAAAACTTAGCCATTTCCAAAGCACTTGAATTAGCTTGAGTCAAATCTTTCATTGTAGAGCTGGATGGGCACAACATCCAGCTGTACATTGAAAGATTGATGGGACAGCATAAGAGGTGTTCACATAGAACAGTTTTGGTTGGAAAAAGCCACTTAAATAAGTTGTCCCGTGATCTTGAAACTTCCATCTGCAGTCTGTTCTGGGACTTCCAAATTGGCCAGTTCTCTGTGTGGCCAGGAGTTAGAAAGTCCTTAGGTTCCATCCATTCCGACAGATTGCTAGTTCTCTCCTTCGACATGGCAACTCGTGCTGCTGCAGCTGTTCCTTGCAATTGCACGTATAAAGGGCTCAGAAACTCAGTAAACCGCGCACTGGAGACACTTTCCGGATGGTCTGCCTAGACCAAACTCAAATTTAATGCGGCGAAAACAGAGGCCATTTTCTTCGGCAAAAAGCCCAACCAGCAGAATCCAGTTTTTAAAATAGGCGGCAAATCAATTTACTGCTCTCCCTACATCAAATATCTGGGCATTTATATAGATAGGAAATTCAAAGAACACGTCAGTCAGGCGTGCGGGAAAGCAAAGCAGATCCATGTCCACTATATATAAGGGAGCTGTCGAACCCTGTCTGCTGTACGGAGCGCCGATTTGGTACAGTGCATGCGGAGTTTGAGATCGGAAAAAGCTCCCCAGTGTGCAGGCGCGTGCACACTTAGGGCCGCGAAAGCATATAAAACCGTCTCGGGCGACGCTGCCTGCGTCATGTCGGGCCTCCGGCCGGCGGACTTGCGTGCGGCAGATCTAACTAAGAAACATCTGCTGCGCGAACTAGATGAGATTGAGCTTTCCGAGGTTACGGGCCTCACAATCTCTCCGGGCGACATCGAAACTAGAGTCTGCATTCAGGGGATGGTGCACCCCGCGGAGATTGGGTTGGTGAAGTATACACAGGGTGGGGCAAATGCGCACTCATTAAAGTTGTTCACAGACGGCTCTAGGTGGGAACGGGGAGTAGGTGCGACTTTCGCGGTGTACTCAGACGAAACTGAGATACACTGGGAAGGCATTCGGCTCGACGATTTCTGCTCTATATTTCAGGCCGAATTAATCGCGGTAAATCGAGCGCTTGTGTATATTAGATCCAACATCAATGACTTGGCAGGCTGCTCCATCCTGTCTGACAGCAGATCCGTTCTAGAAGCTCTACAACACATGTCAGCTTCTACGGAACTTCTTGTAGAAACATGGGAGATCGCGCGCGAAATATCGCAGCAAACAGAACTGCGCTGGCATTGGGTTAGAGCACATAAAGGCTCAATCGGAAACGAGAGAGCAGATGCGCTGGACAGACTGGCCTCGCGTATAGATACTCCTCAGGAGCCAGGAAGTCAACTTCCTGTAATGTTTAATAAAATATCCCACAGAGATGTGAGGAGCAGAATCTCTCTCTTCTCTTTCAGGAAATGGCAGATACATTGGGAGAACACCCAAAACGGAAGGTGGACCAGGAATTTCATCCAATCGATCAAAGAGTGGATGGAAATGGACCTGGCCCTTTCACACCAAGCGGTCCAACTCATCACGGGACCCGGGAACTTCAATTCCTACCTCCATCGCATTGGAAGTAGGGAATCGCCGGCATGCGGCTGTGGTGAAGTGGACTGCGTTGCCCATGTATTATTCAGCTGCCCGATGACCATAGAATGGACCAGACAGAGATCGCGATGTTTAACGCCGGATGCAGTTGGCCCAGCAAATCATCTCAGACCCCCTCCCCCCCCCCCCACCGAGATTTAAATTAAATAAACTTCATACTGGCTTCAATTGATTTTACCTACCCGATTTCTTGTAGGTTTCCTTCTAGCTCACCAAATGTGCTATTAACTTTATAATCTGTCACCAATTCTGTATACTTTCCTCGTTTACCACCCTATCATACCCAACCTACACAATCCTATCCTACCTTTCACTCTAGGATCTTACCATTCACTCTAGGATAGTTAAGATTAGTTTTAGGCTTTAAGCTTTAGTTGTAGGTTCCTTTTAGGTTAGGTTAGTACTAGGGAAATTCACGTATAGTTATGTTCTCCACTAGTTAAATTAGCATAAGATAACCTGCTCAGTGCGACAGCCGAGATCCGGCAATGTATTCCTTACATAATAAATAAATAAGATGTTCCTTGCAATGGTTGAGTAGTTTATTTTATTGAACTAGTTTGTTTTTAACTAGATTGTTACTTGAGAACCAGTTATGAATATAATGCAGTAACCTGCTTCCAATTCCGTCTCCATCACAGTTTCTTCAGATATTATGAAGCTGGCATCATCCGCATACAGGGTACAATGTTTCCCACTTATATATTTGATAATATCAGCTGTATATATTGCGAATAGTGTCGGGGCGAGTACACTCCCTTGTGGCACACCGATATCGGAGCTGTGTCTTAAATCCGAGAGGCCGTTACTGTGATTTTGGGGTTCCGTACCGAAAACGGAACCCTTATAGGATCACTTTGTTGTCCGTCTGTCTGTCTGTATGTATGTATGTATGTCTGTCTGTCTGTCCGTCTGTCCGTTCGTCCGTCTGTCTGTCTATCAAGCCAATTTTTCTCAGGAACGCGTAGAGGTAACAAGTTGAAATTTGTATCAAATACTCGGGTCTACGGTTTATTTCAGCTGTGAAAAAATCAAACTTGTAAGTCAACGCTATCAAAAGATATGACCGTTTATGTCGCATATTTTGCGATTTCACAACGGAATCAAAACCTATAGGGTACTTCCCGTTGACCTAGAATCATGAAATTTGGCCAGAAGCGGTGCCTTACAGCACATGTAAAGCAAAAAATCTTAAAACCGTAAATATGTAGTTTAATTACAACATAAATGCGAATTTACTATTAGAAACTTGCAACATGGTAGCAAATCAGACCCACAGCTGGATTTGTTTTTTAGTCTTTTCAATATCCCTCGAGGAAGAGCTTCCTTGAAGCTCTTCCTCGATTTTAATCTCTTTTCAGCAGGTTGATATCCAAAGAGTGGGTGTTAGTTCATAGTAAATGATTTATATCTTCCATTGTTTGCAGCCACTTTACGTCTGATATCAGATGGAGCGATCCCTGCCAGATAGTTCACTTTATTGATAGGAGTTGGCCTCAAACAGCCTGAAATGATCCTACAGCTCTCATTTAAGGCAACATGAGCTGACTTGTACTATACAGGACTGACAAATTCACCTGCTGAATAGCATAAGGCCAGTGCTGTTGTCTTAGCGTATGAGGATGTGGGCCCGACTTAGCCTGATAGTTTATGTAGGAGGCAGTTCCTCGAACTTCAACTTAAAGCACTGCTCCTTGTATATAAGTGTACGATACAAGGTAACACATAGATATTTGGGATGGAAGCAATGATCTAATAAAGAACCATTCCAGAATACTTCAAGTTATCTACTAGCTTACTTATGTTTCATGTGGCAGGCACATACTTATATGAGCTGGTGCCTTTCATAGTAAGTACCAAGCTGATCTAGAGCATGGCTGGGTGTCTGTTCTATGACTTCAAACTGTTCTGTTTGAGCAGCGAGAGCAAGGTCGTCAGGCTAAATGAAACTTTTGCACCCTTGAGGCTGTGGTTAATCGCTGGTGTACACATTAAATAAAACTGGGAGACAAGACACTTCCCTGGGGAACCCATTCTTCGGAGTTTTCCATCGGCCGTGGTATCCTTGGAAGACAACGAAGAAGCGATGATCTTGTAGAAGTGTTCCTATCAACATAGTGAATCCATAGTCGTCAGTGAAATTATAGAGTTGATGTAACCACATTCTATGGTTCACGGTGTCGTATGCAGCGGAGAGATCAACAAAAACTACAGTTGTGACCTTTATTTTCAAAACCATCTTCTATGAACTGAGTGAGGTGTAGGACTTGCGAAGTGCAGTTTTTGCCTGGTCTGCATCCAGCTTGTTGAGGGATGAGGAGAGGATCAACTACAGTAGTTAAACGATTCAGGATTATTCTCTCTAGGATCTTGTAGGAGTTACTGGTCTAAAACTTTTTATCATTTGATACTTTTCCAAACTTTAAAATAGCAATTACACGAGCCTTGAGGCATAATTTTGTGATCTTGCAAAATGCAAAGCAGTGAATGAAAAGTTTCAGAAGCCAGATTTTCGTGACATTGCCAAAATGTTTAATTTGTTCAGCACAGATATCATCCAGTCCTGCTGCCTTGCCATTCTTACAAGTGCGGATGGCTGTTTCTAATTCTGGGAGGTCTAGTGAGTTCACTGTTCTGATTCTGATTCTTAACATCAAGTTTGAAGTCTGATTTCCTAACTGAAGATCTTGGTGTACTGTTATTTATTAGTTGTGATGCGATTTTATTGGCAGTGATGTTCACGCGTGTGGGGCTCTTAGTATGATCATTATTTAGTTTCTTCATTAGCCTCCAAGCCTTCTGACTATTAACAGAAAAGTCAGTCTCCTTCATTAGTTTCAGCCATCTTTCTCTCTTGTTCAGTGCTATCGTGGTTATTAGCTCTTGGCCTGCTGAAATGGTTTCATCACTAAATGGATTATCTTCGAAGACTGAAAGGTAATTACTCATAAGATCAGCTGTTTTAGATGTTAAGCCATGGAAGTATTGTGTTCTGCATCCTCGGGGCATAGATAACCGTGTTGCATTCTTCATTGCATTCACAAATGACAAGACCTGGTCAGACAAGACCCGACAAAGGTCTTCAGGCAATAGCAGACAAGACCAGAGATGAACATACAAAACCAGAAAAGACCAGACAAGAGCAGACAAGACCCGAGAAGACCAGACAAGGCCAGACAAGAGCAGACAAAACCAGACAGCGCCGTCGTTTGGATTTGGAGGCCCCGGGCATGTATATATATTGAGGTGGGGCCCCCAGTAAATAAAATTCGGCGAGTTTGGGTTGCAAACCGTTTGGAGTAGAAGATGAAACGTTCAATTCCCTGCGGGAATCGCGCGAAACCGTTCCCGCAGAGCTCAAGTTGGCGGTTCCGTGGGAGTTTCCAAAAAACGTTGTTTTTATAGCGTCGCGACGTCATCTTCGGCGCAATCGGTATTAAACTCCCAAACAAACTAAAAGGTTCTATGGCCGATCGAACGGCACCGGTCCGGTTCCGATCCGTTAATTGGTTTCGAAGTTCTATGTATCCCCGTAAAACGCCTCTGGTTTTTCCCACTTTTTGCGCATTTTTCTCTTTAAAACTTTTAAACTGCCGCAGATTCGCAAAAAGTTGTCGCAGTTTAAAAATTCTTACCGGAATAGTTGCGCGCGAGTGTTCTGAAGAGAACGAACCCAACCGGCGACCTGGAGCCCATCAAATAAGTCCTGGGCGTCCGTGGAAGTGATTGCAAAATCGTCAAAAAAAATAATTATTTGCTCTTGCACCAGGTGAACGGGACGTCGCAGGACGGCGAGCGAGGGCTCTAAAAACGTGTCGCGGCGGCGGCTAGAGGATCCGGAAAAGAAATTGAGATCCGACCTAAAATGCGCCTCAAAAGTAAAATTTCGTGATTTTAGTTTTCGGTCTGGTGCGTCCGAACCTGGGGGAGTTGAATCGCGAAAACGGCACCGCTCGACGGGGATCTCGGTTCTACACCGTAAAAATGTACATTCCCGTTTTGCACCGCCGCCGCCGCTTCCGTCGGGCCGTTTCCACAAATACCACGATTTTAGGGTGGCTTTTGGATCCCCGGACGGACATTCACAGTTAAGTCATCGAAGACGCGCGGTTAAAACATCCAAGATCTGCCGCCTCCGGCGGCATAAAAATGTCAGATTTAAGCCTGTTTAAAACTCACATTGTGCGGTCCCCCATGTGAAATTCGCGAAACGTCACACGTCAGTCGTCTCAGAATAGATCTGCAGCCAATGTGGGGGGGGGCCTAGTCTGTGGGCCCCGGGCATTCGCCCGATTGACCGACGCTAGCGACGCTACTGAAACCAGACAAGACCAAACAAGACCAAGCTAGACTTAAGCGGCGTTGACACGATGCTAGTTGACTGGAATGACAGCTCGCATGCGAATTAACTAGCATGCAAGTGATATTTTTCAAGAGAGTTGACTGTCTTGAAGACAGTTGCTTCACTGTCTTCTTGTTATCAAAAATATAGAGTTTTAACTTTTAATCTGCAGAAGAATGTCCGTTTTACAAGAAGGAATTAATATTGTAGCTGTATTGTTGATTGAACATTTAGAAAAAAAGAAAACGTCGAATGTGGGTCTTTAAAGTCGTTAAAATCTTTAAAGAATGTGGGTCTTCGTACAATTCTAAAAATTTTAAGTTCTCTCTATCAGTCCACCTTTTTTTCTTAGAACTTGAACACGGTTTCTTAGTTGTCGCGATCTTGAAATTGAACTCGCACGGCAAAAGTAGAAGGCATCTGAGTCAACTCGCACCAGTCCAACTTACTGTCTCTGTACTGTCTTGATGTGTTGGCACGGTGCGAGTGCTGCGCGCGCATACAAGACAGCTGACTGGTTCCAGTTAACTCGCATCGTCTCAACGTACCCAGATAAGAACAGACAAGACTAGATAAGACCAGACTCGACCAGACAAGACTAGACAAGCCCAGATAAGACCAGATAAGAGCAAACAAAACTAGACAAGACTAAACAATACGAACAAAATAATTTGAAAGAATATTGTTTGTGTTCTATTTTTGTTGTAATATAGGGAGAATATCTATTCCTAAATATAGTTCAATAAACAAAGTATGTGAGTAATGTAGTAAATTTAGGCAAGACTCAATTTCTCCTAATGGCAACATCACGAGTTTCTCCCCCATGTTCCAATTTGGGAAATATTCCTCCGCCATCGCATTAATTAATTTCCCACAATTTCTTCCCCTAGTTTTTCCTTGTTGTGTTATCGTGTTTCCCCAATGTTATCAATTTCACTAGATAATGTCAAGTCATTTATTAAAATCGATAACGTTAAAAATTACGAAGTACCTAAACCGTTTGGAAAGAAAATAATATTTTAGCAAAATATCAAAATTAAATAAATAAAACCTAACACTAGCAATTATTGTGTTAATCAAAAATAGCTTGAAAATTGAGTTACTCTGTTTGTATAATTCAGGTGCAGGTATGTTTTTTTGTTGTTTCTGTATGGATAACTAAATTTGTCAAAATACGGATCCGCACATGAATAATTTATTTGTTATCAGTTCGGCGATGAATAATGGAATGATGCACGATACGCATCGTATTAATCATAATTGTTATATGATGAATTATTAACACGATGAATAATCCAGAATAAATTATAATCATTTAAATAAATGTAAATCAAACAATAATAAGGGTTTAAAAACGAAATGACCTCACAGTTCAAAGAGTTCAATCTACGGTTGTTTATTTAAAACAACAAACAGAAAAAGTTAGATAGATTACTTTGTGGAGGAAATATTTGAAAGAAAGTTTAAATATTTTGTATTTGTTGGGTGTACTAAGATCGTAAATAGAGATATTGTGTGATAATCGTGATAACATGATAACGTGATAACATGATAAAGTAGAGATATTGTGTGATAATCATGATTCCAAGATAACATGTGGGGTGGTAATATGTATTTTTTAACACTCATGCTCAATATTACTATCTTGGTGCTCGTGTTTTAGTGCGATAAATGTAAAATATTAGTTGTATTTTGCATAATTTAAATATCGCATGCAAATATTAAATATCGCTAGGTTGCATTAAAATAAACAAATAACTAAAAATAAAATGAATACAATCAAGTCCTCGGTATTAAAAAAAGTGACGTGAAGTGTCAGAATTTTTTTTTCATAACAAAGTAAAAATAAAAATTAAATAAAACGTTTTAAAGTGAGTGTAAATTCTATGGTGATACCGGAGAGTTCTTATGACAAATCCACACCACCGGAGACAACTGAAAAAGCAAATTATTCATATTGGCATCTATTTTTTTTTTTGGATGGCACCTGGATCCCAAACTTGTAAGAAGCATCCCCTTGCATGCGTGATAAAAAATATTGTTTGTAGCATGGGCGAAATTGTCAATTCTCGTCTCGAGCGATTGCAATATTGCTCTCGATTCATATTGACAATTTTTCGCCCTAGCTACAAAATCTATATTTTCTTGGGAAAGAGATGTTATTATAAAGCTTTTATAAAAAAACAATTTAACTTAATAAAACCATTCAATAAAACATTTATATTTATTTGCCTGACTTGTTTCGGGGGCTTTCTGTCACCTTAAACCCAATCCCAATAAAAAATAAAGGCTATTATGTAGAATACACCCCTTCGTTGAAACTTAGGGTTGCGGAGTTAACTTAGTTTTTTACCTGTTTTAACTGTTCTTAATCGTCTTTGGCACGGTTTAACTAAGGTCGCAAAGCAAAAATGAAGCTTCTGCATAGCTTGCTTCAATAAATATTCGTGTTTTTGTTGTCCTAAAAATTGACACATTTGACGCAAAGGCTCATACATTTCTGGTCACGTGATAAAAAGTGTGGGTAAACAATAATCTCGGCGTTGCCACTTTTACCTTTCTTACAGCGAAATTGTGAAATTGTGATCGACGACGCTTGCGCGCGTATGTGGTACATCACAATTTTTTAATTTTGATGTAAGAATAGGACAATGTGGCACAATTTCTTTATTTTGCTGTAAGAAAAAACTGTAGATACAAGCTTCTAGTTTTGAAAAAATCTATTAGTTTCACAAACTTCGATCCGCATTAACCCACCCAGTCTTCTTCTCAAGATACAGACGACTAAACAAAGTTAGATTTTTTCCTTGGCGTTTCAAGCGCGGAATTTTAAATTGAATCTCTAGTTTTCGAGACGACTTAGATAAATCTATCTATAGTCCATTTTTTTTAAGAATGCACTAACTAGATCTAGTTACAAAATTTGGCGCTAAATTCAAATATGGTTACTTGAATATAAAATTGGTAATTTATTAATGGTTTGATTGAATATCTTAATATTATTGAATAACTTATACAATACTAACAAATAAATGGAGAAAGACGCAAAAAATCTAAATGAAACAAACAGATCAGATGACAATTGTGATGTGACACGGCAGCCATTGACAACTAACAGCTGCAAATGTATGTGAAAAGAAAGAGAGAAAAGAGGTTGAGATGGAGAAGTAAATATCGTCGGTGTGAACTTCTCCTCGATTTAAGTCAATCAGAGAACAAGGTCAAATAAGTCCCATCTTGTACTGCATTCTTTAAAAAAAATGAAATATAGATTCGTAAACTTCAAACCGTAATAAACTAGCTAGTTTTGTTCTCAAGATCAGGGGCGTTTCCAGCCAACTGGTCTACGAGGGTAATAGTCAACTGGTCAAAAGTTTAGAAAAAATGGCTTGATGCTGCCACCTATTTTTTAAACTAATATCCAGTCGATGAACATCTTTGGAAAAATGGTAAAATAAAGGAGTAAAATGTTTGAATATCGGTAATTTTTAACAATAACAATGTATAAGCAGTGGCGTATTTACAAATTTGCCGCCTATAGGCTAATTTATTTTGCCGCCTAATATATTTAAAAAAATATCAAATGTGAATTCAGCGACCAAAAAAGCGAGGTTTTTTCGAAATTTCAAGGTCACGATATTTACTAGTACCGTAAAATTAAACTTTTAATGAAAAACGTACGAATCTAGCAATAATAATTAATAAAAGACATGATACGAAAATAATACAAACGTTTATTAAACTCAAATAAAATGCAATAAAAACTTAATTTCAACAAAATATAAAACTTAAATAATATAACATATTTTATAAATATTCAACTAAATAAAAGATCTCCTTTGGCTTACCTTACATTTTTTTTCTAAATTTATTGTTAACAAAAATTTTAATTATATAATCAAATGAAATCGAATTTGCAATATCAGATTCAATTGATAAAACTGCTAAATCGCTTAATCTGCTATCGGACATCGTTAAGCGTAAATATGCTTTAATTCGTTTTAAACAAGAGAACGAACGTACCGATAAACAAATCCCGACAGCCATTGATTTGCATATCCTTAAAATTATGTCAATATTAGGAAAAATATCAAGCAGATTTGGATAGAGTAATCCAATTGCACATAGTGTTGATATTTATATGTTTTTTATCATCCAATGCCAAATACTCTTGTGAATAAACTTCACATAATTTAAATGCTTATATTTTCTCGATTTCTATTTCTCAAGTTAAGTTCTGAGATTAATCGATCGACAATTGTAAAAAATACGTTTATTTTAAAACTATCCTGAGCGCCAAACAGGTATTCATTATGTTTGGTTTCATCAAAATGTATCTTTCTTTTTTTGGTTCGCTTTTCGCTTGCAGTGTAGTTTTGAGTACCACCATGCGCCATAGCGTCTTAGGCCCGCCATACACGTTACGGTCTACCGTACAGGTTACATGCGCAGGTTTGCCTGCACAGGTCATCCGTACGCAAGAAACTGCACAGGTCTATTCCCACACACGCTCCGGTCTACCTGCGCAGGCAAACCTGCACAGGAAGACCTGTCACGTGGACCGTTGTGTGTATGGCGGGTCTTACGTTATAAAGTTCTCGCGGGAAGATGAAATAATTGAAATTAAAGATTTGTATAAATCGATAACCAATACAATGTCTGCATCTTCATGTTGTAGTTTTTTACTCACTACGTTGATACGATTTAAAATACTACCCCAAGAAACAGTCATGAACGTAGTTTCAAATTTTGTCAAATTCTGGCATAACCCTGCTGCTTCTTTGTAACCGTTTTCTCAGAACTGTCGTTTGAAATTGATTTTAGAATATCATGAATTTCTTTCCAAGACATTAATAAACGTTTGCAGGCATCATCTCTGCATGACCATCTCGTACTCGAGATCTTCTTTGGAGTACATTGCTGTTTTGCAGTTTTTCTCAAAGCATCGTTGATACCGAAAAAAGTCATAAATCACTTGCAAAAATGAAAAAAGGTTGGTGGATTCATTAAAGCAACTAGCCGCCGCAGTTCCAACTAAATTAAGGGAACATATATAAATTCCGCCAACTTGTTGGCATTTTTAATTCTGGCTTGGAGACCAGTATAAGCGCCAGACATGTTTGCAGCATTATCGCGCGACTGATCTCTACAATTTTCTAAATTAATGTTTAAAGATGTCAGGGTGTTAGTTATTGCTGTGTACATTTCTTCAGATTTGTATCTAGTATTTGGAACACGTTAGAAATACCTCTGTTGGTGTTCCACATTCTTTAACATATCCCAGAACAATTGATAACTGATCTACATGTACAAAATATTTCGCCGCTTTTATTTTGGCAGATATTACTTATGTGCCCTTCTGATCTATAAGATGAACTACTTCTTCGTACCGTTACGGACCGTTGTGGACGAAAGATAATTAGTTCTACCGTCTTCCATATTTTCTTAGATGTTCCTTTAAGAATGGATCAGATTCTGCTAAAAGTTCTATAGCCATTAAAAAGTTACCATTATGATATGATCCTACAACTTCAGTAGAACCTCTTAAGGACGATTCTCATATACGCGACACTCAGCTGCGCGACATCGCCTGTCAAATAATGATTACATTGTTTTAAATGGGCACGTTCTCACTATGGCTACGCGACAGCTACGCAACGTGCCCATTTAAAATAATGTAATCATTATTTGACAGGCGATGTCGCGCGACGTCGCGTAGCTGAGTGTCGCGCATATGGGAATCGGCCTTTAAGGAAAGATCACGACTTAAAACTTTTTGACGATTGCGACAACGCGTTGTAGAACTTGCGTCCAATATTTTTTTGTTAGATCAATTTCTGCATTTAATAATTAATCAAATTCTTACTTGAAATCCTTGCCCTCAGAGCAACCACAGATTTTTCTGATTTATTGATCGTTGGTATGCATCGTGCAACGCATTGTTTTAAGTTTTTCCAATCATTAAATTTTCGCTTACAAAAATTTGCCGCCTACGAAAATTTGCCGCCGTAGGCTACAGCCTAGCTAACCTATTTAGAAATCCGCCACTGTGTATAAGCGAAAAACTCAAGATATAGATAAATAAACAAAATTAGATTTTTCCTTGCCAGTTTCAGGCAATTTATTTTGAAACCCTTATATAACTCTACTTGCTCTAGATACAAGCTTCTAGTTTTCACTAAATCTATCTATTTTCACAAACTTGAATCCGCATTAACCCACCTAGCCTCGGTCTCACGATTTAGACAATTAAACAGAGTTAGATTTTTTACTTGCCAGTTTTAGGCAACAAATTTTCATCTAAAATAAGACAATGTGGCAAGGACCATTGGTTTAACCCAGGTTAGATTAGGTTGCCCGCCGTAAAGCGGCGTATAAATGAAGACCACATAGGCGCGGCAGCGCGAACCTTCGATCCAATATATTACATTGTTGCAAGAACAGTTGGTTTAACATAGGTTAGATTAGGTTGCCCACCGCAAGCGGCATATAAATCAAAACCACATACGCGCGGCAGCGCGAACCCTCGATCCAACATAGGACAATGTGACAAAGACTGTTTGTTTAACCCGAGTTAGATTAGGTTGCCCACCGCGAAGCGGCAGATAAATCAAGACCACATACTCGCGGCTGCTCGAACTCTCGATCTAATATAGGTCAATGTGGAAAAGACCGTTGGTTAAATCCAGGTTAGATTAGGTTGTCCACCGCGAAGCGGCAGATAAAACAAGACCACATACGCGCGGCAGCGCGAACTCTTGATACAATATAAAACAATGTGACAAGGATCGTTGGTTTAACCCAGGTTAGATTAGGTTGCCAACCGCGAAGCGGCGTATAAATCAAGACCACATAGGCATGGCAGCGCGAACTCTCGAATACAGTAAATTGTTGCAAGAACAGTTGGTTTAACATAGGTTAGATTAAGTTGCCCACCGCGAAGCAGCATATAAATCAAAACCACATACGCGCGGCAGCGCGAGCACTCGATTCAACATAGGACAATGTGGCAAGGACTGTTGGTTTAACGCAGGTTAGATTAGGTTGCCTACCGCGAAGCGGCGATAAATCAAAACCACATACGCGCGGCAGCGCGAACCCTCGATCCAACATAGGACAATGTGGCAAGGACCGTTGGTTTAACCCGCGTTAGATTAGGTTGCCCACCGCGAAGCGGCAGATGAATCAAGACCACATACTCGCGGCTGCTCGAACTCTTGATCTAATATGGGTCAATGTGGAAAAGACCGTTGGTTAAATCCAGGTTAGATTAGGTTGTCCACCGCGAAGCGGCAGATAAAACAAGACCACATACGCGCGGCAGCGCGAACTCTTGATACAATATAAAACAATGTGACAAGGATCGTTGGTTTAACCCAGGTTAGATTAGGTTGCCAACCGCGAAGCTGGGTATAAATCAAGACCACATAGGCGTGGCAGCGCGAACTCTCGAATACAGTAAATTGTTGCAAGAACAGTTGGTTTAACATAGGTTAGATTAGGTTGCCCACCGCCCACCGTTGCAAAACCACATACGCGCGGCAGCGCGAGCACTCGATTCAACATAGGACAATGTGGCAAGGACTGTTGGTTTAACGCAGGTTAGATTAGGTTGCCTACCGCGAAGCGGCGATAAATCAAAACCACATACGCGCGGCAGCGCGAACCCTCGATCCAACATAGGACAATGTGGCAAGGACCGTTGGTTTAACCCGCGTTAGATTAGGTTGCCCACCGCGAAGCGGCAGATGAATCAAGACCACATACTCGCGGCTGCTCGAACTCTTGATACAATATAAAACAATGTGACAAGGATCGCTGGTTTAACCCAGGTTAGATTAGGTTGCCAAGCGGCGTATAAATCAAGACCACATAGGCATGGCTGCGCGAACTCTCGAATACAGTAAATTGTTGCAAGAACAGTTGGTTTAACATAGGTTAGATTAGGTTGCCCATCGCGAAGCAGCATATAAATCAAAAAAACATACGTGCGGCAGCGCGAACACTCGATTCAACATAGGACAATGTGGCAAGGACCGTTGGTTTAACGCAGGTTAGATTAGGTTGCCTACCGCGAAGCGGCGATAAATCAAAACCACATACGCGCGGCAGCGCGAACCCTCGATCCAACATAGGACAATGTGGCAAGGACCGTTGGTTTAACCCGCGTTAGATTAGGTTGCCCACCGCGAAGCGGCAGATGAATCAAGACCACATACTCGCGGCTGCTCGAACTCTCGATCCAATATAGGACAAAGTGGCAAGGACCGTTGAATTAACCCAGGTTAGATTAGATTGTCCACCGCGAAGCGGCAGATAAAACAAGACCACATACGCCCGGCAGCGCGAACTCTCGATCTAATATAAACCAATGTGACAAGGACCGTTAGTTTAACCCAGGTTATATTAGGTTGCCCACCGCGAAGCGGCACATAAATCAAGATCAGATACGACCGATGGTTTTATCCATATTTTTTTTAACAAAATTCCGAATTATTTGTATTTTCCAGATGGAGGACGTGGCTAATTAGTTTTTTATTTGTTTTGAAGAAATCCTTAATTTTTTGTTATTTTTCCCTGGATAAATTAAAATGTTTTTTTGATTTTAATTTAAAGAAAATTTTATTATGATTAGACCGGAAATTAGGTTATTACTACATGTTTCCTAGAAAATATCAATGTATCCTAAAAAAAGTATCCATATTTTGATATGCACATGGAGTAATAATTTTCTAAAAAAAAAATATGGCAACGTAGAGTCAGTTGCGTTCGCGTCTACTATCTGTCACGTTGAAAATATCAACAATTATTTTCAACAAAAACACGAATATTTATTGAACCAAGCAAAGTAGAAGCTTCATTTTTGCTTTGCGACCTTAGTTAAACCGTCCAAAGACGATTAAGAACAATTAAAACAAGTAAAAAGTCCGCTACCCTAAGTTTCATTGAAGGGGTGTATTCTACATTTATTCCAATATAAATAATGAATAAAGGGGATGATAGTGTTGGTTCCACACTTGGAATTTAAAATGTTGGTAAAAATTGGTTTTAAATTACAAACATCATAAAATATGAATGTCGCGTTTTTTCAGTTATCTGTAATCGTGGCCGGAGTAGCAAACATCTCATTATTCAAATTGTCTGCGTGTTGAATGCCGACATTAGTTTCCATATAGTCATGGTTATTATGTACTTGTAACTATATATTTTACGATTTTTAAACATTTTCTTTTTTTGATAAAAATACTTTATCATAAAAATAAAATTGATAGACTAGCATTTATTATAAAATGAGGAAAGATAATAAAACAACATAAAGTTCATACAGTGAGTATGTAAATGTAATTATAGCTAATAATTATATTTATCTACGACCACTATTAAAAATGCCCATTATTATACAGTTCGTGGACTATGTAACTATGTAACTATGTATGAGGAAATGGGCACACCAGGCCACCAAATACAACAGATACGGAACCTCTTTGAACACAGCACAGCAAGAGTGAGAATAGATCAAACTTACTGAAACAAATTCGAAGTTAGAGCAGGGGTGAGACAAGGGTGCATCCTGTCACCAATCCTATTTAACCTATATAGTGAGTACGTCATGACCAAAGTACTCGATGAATGGTATGGAGGGATTGCAGTGGGAGGAAGGCGCATAAGTAATCTGAGATATGCCGATGATATTGACGGCAGATCAACTCGAGCTAGAAGTGATCATGACAAGGCTAGGAAATATAAGCAAAGAGTATGGCTTAAAACTAAACATCAGTAAAACCAAAGTCATTGATAGTAGACCGGAAAACGAACATCTCTCCGCATATCCGACAGGTAGCCGGTTTCGAAGTAGTAGATAAATTTATTTATCTTGGCTCCCTCATCACCAACACAGGAGGTAGCGAAGCCGAAATAATACGACGGCTAGCAATAGCAAGAACGGCCCCAACTAAACTTACGCGCATATGGAAGGGCACGTCAATTTGTAAAGCTACGAAAATCAGGCTGGTCTCTACTTTAATTTTCTCAATTGCATCATACGCGGCTGAAACCTGGTCGATCAGACAAGTGGACTGAAAGAAAATAGGTGCATTTGAAATGTGGGTTTACCGACGAATGCTCCAAATATCATGAACGCAGCACCGCACCAATGCATCGATCCTAGAAGAACTAAAAATCAAGGACAGACTGTCCAAGAGAATAAACCGGAACAAAATGCGGTATTTCGGGTACGTCTCCAGAAGACCGTATGCATTAGAAAAGCTAGAGGTTCAAGGCAAAGTCGACGGACGAAGGTTACGAGGAAAATGTCCAACCCGATGGGTAGACGGAATCAGAAGCTTGACTGGACTCTCTCTGCACGGGGCCACAGAGCTAGCCCAGTACAGAGAGGAGTGGAAAATTGCTTTGAAAATGATAGAAGCACCTGATAGAAGCACCTGAATGACTGAAGCACCAATGATAGTGCCACCTAACCCTTCTGAGGGTAATAGGACCGAGGAGGAGGACTATGTAAATACATCATAACACACACGTATGTAATAGTCCGCGATTAATGATAAGTTATTATTGATAACACACACATGCGTTTGGTTTACGATTGGTTGAGAGCTGCTACTACGTACTTATACGTTCAGCGCCCCCCGTGCCACAATTCAATCTAACGGAAATTGACATTGCGTAAATTGGGTTGCCTATATCTATGAGCACTCTTATTCCAGTTTAACCCAAATAAGTACTAAATAATAAGGTATGTAACCATTAAGAATGTATTTCTTTTCATTTCTTCCAAGTTAAATAATGTCGAGTAACAGTTATTTATGAAAATAAAACTGTTTGTTTGTTATAATGTTAAATAATGTACCTAATAAGAAATAAATTTGTTAGATCAAACATATTTTTCTTAATAAACAGAAAGAAATTAGTGTGGCCGTAGAACAAGTATAGTACATAACTCGAGTTGTAAGGCAATTCCGTACTCGCGGAATTACGCACTCCCCGCTACGCGGGTCTTGCGTAAATGCTGCGCTCGTGCGTAATGAAGGTCGTGGCTCGAAATAGAGTTAGATGGCGACAATTGGTAGAAGCCCTATGCCACACTGGGGAAACAGGAACTAAGAGAGAGAGGGGATATTTAATAATAATGAATACAAATAACAAAATATAATGTAAAAATGTTAAAAATAATCTGTAGTTTTTCTACCACTACTACTAATAATTTTAATTTTCCACGAATTGTTTTATTTTCATCAATGTTTATCATTTCATTTGACCGAGTGCATTTTTTACTATTATTTGCCAAACTAAATTCAACATTTATTTGCGAATTTAGGAAATTTTATTCATTACTCGCAAAATAAACACGAAATTATCCCCGCTGCAATAACATTTGGCTTTTGCCGCTCGTATTTCCTATTAAACACTGCGTGTTCGTTCTAATTTACAACGACGTACGCTACACCGAAACGATGTTTTCTTTTT
This sequence comes from Phosphuga atrata, assembly GCA_944588485.1. Taxonomy (NCBI): domain Eukaryota; kingdom Metazoa; phylum Arthropoda; class Insecta; order Coleoptera; family Silphidae; genus Phosphuga; species Phosphuga atrata. The sequence goes on from OX155899.1 coordinate 61,040,589, forward strand.
ACTCCGCAACGCAATGCAAATCAGTTTCGGGAAAATTACCGTAAATTACGGAATCCCCACTCACGCTTCTGTTATAAATATTTCAATGGATCAAACCATGAATTAGCGCGGTGGGTTTGTACACAATATCTGTGTAAGGTATTGATAGATAGTTTAATAAATACCGCGTGTGCGTGTTAAGCCATTTATCATACATTTTATTATCTGCTTCTAGTAGATGGCAAACAATCGGTTAATGGAAGCTAGGCACGTTGAAACTGCTATAAAGCGGAAAACGCGCGATGCGTCGTAAAAGTTGTGAGCGCTGCGAGGACAGAAGATTTACTGTTTTCCGAACAATGTTAAAGTAGTAAAATTGTTAATTGAAATTTTACACGCTATTTTGTAGAGAACTAGGGTTTGGGAATACCCGGTCTTTTTAGACTCGGCGAGTCCGAGTCGAGTCCCAGTCCGATTTTTCGGGTCCGGTTCCGGGTCTGGGTCTAATCTGTCTAGCAATTTAAACAAAAATATGAAAGGATTGTTCACGCAAATGGTAAAGCAAGCGATACTGTACGAACTTGCCGATTAAGTTAACTGGGAGTTGTTAATAAGACTGGGAATGTTATGGTAAATAGGTAAATAAAACAAAACTCCGCAAGAGGCTAAGAGCGGAATGCAAACGGATGAATTCCCTTCTAAACTGTCTAAAGTTAATTCAACTTGTTCGTATTCTTCGACATCATAGATGCTCTCGTCGGAATAATAATTTTCATCTTGATCGTCATCAATACCATCTAGACCTAGACCATGGTCATCTTCATCTTGCAAGCCTATAGAGATTATAAGATTGTCGTCCAAATTGCATCATTACACTTGCACTGTCGCCGGTACCAACTATAAGTTTTTTTAATTTTATATTCAATTAAACAAATTAGTGTTCTACTTTTCCGACAAATTGTATAGCAGTTATGAATTAAAAACCAAGAAGAATTCCTCCATATTATATGGTTCTATATCAGCTAGGAGTTTATATAGTTCCTTTTTGAACAGGTTTAAATTCATTAATTGTTTTATTTTTCTTGATAGCATGTTGTACATTTTCATGTGGCTGTAAGGTGGATTTTTTTTCTGTAAGCGTCAATCTATGGTGAGGGAGTTGAAAGTCTTCCTTACTGAATCTTGTTATTCTTTCGTTAGGCTTATTGAAACTCACGAATAAGTGCCTACGTTTTGCAATGAAAAGTGTGGATTCATATATATGTGTTGCAGTGGTAGTTAAAATGCTGGCTGTTTTGAACTGACCTTTACAGGGTTCTCTATATTGTAAATGATTCAGAATATGAATAGCTTGTTTCTGAATTCTAAAAACATTCTTTATGTGGATGCTATTTCCGCAGAACATTATACCAAATCTTAAATGGGAGTGGAATGTGGCATAATACACCATCCTAAGAGCTCCTGTGTCTATATAGCTCTGGAGTGGTCTCATCGCAAAAACTGCCTTGTTAAGATTCTTTGTGACACGATGAATAAGTGTAGTCCAATCGAGCGATTGGTCTATATAAAACCAAGGAACCGAACTGAATGCTGCACATCGAGGTTTTCTTCGTCAATTCGTATTGTGGGAAGGTATTGGTTTGGGTCTCTTTTAGTTTGAAAGATTATAATTTAAGTTTTATCCTTATTTAATATTAATTTATTGGTATGAAACCATGAAATCATTGACGACATCATAGTATTCGCATTTGGAATAATATCATCTACGGTCTTGTTGATAATGAGTAAGGATCTTGAGTAAGGATGTTGATAATGAGTAAGGATCTCTTAGAACGAGTCAATTCCATGCAAATTGATATTTAGATTTGTTCGAATTTTCATACTCGTCCAGTCATCAAGTGTAATGCTAAATCGTCGATCTTCTTTGCGACGCGGTGTACTAGACCAGTTGTACCAGATTGTACCAGTGTACTAGACCCCATTTTGTGTAAAATTTTGTCGCGACCCCTGGATCGATCGTAGATGTTTTTTATTCGTTAACGTAGGTAAAGTAAAATTCTTTCTGGGATTTGCGTTTACAGGGTGTTTTTAAAGGAGTGTTGGTGACGTCATTGATTAAAATGCAGCCATTTTTAAATAGCGCAGCAAAGTTATAAATTATCATAAAAATGCTATAAAAGTTGTAACGCCACAGAACTTCAGATAATGAATCGCATCTACGCGGAGATATTAGTAAAGTCTAGTATTATTGTCGAGCACTGCTCCTCGAGAAACAAATATACCTTTGGGCCAACTGCTTGTACGCAGAGGAGTTACAGTCCTTGAATACCAAACAAATCCTGAAATTCCTAAAGGAATCAGGACAAGAGGAGGCGCTATCAATAGATCTATGAGGGTCACAGTGCAAGTCACCACCAAATCTACAATCTATCTAAAGTCTAGTATTAGTATGAAGCGGTATATTTGTATATAGAAATTAAAATTTGATGACTCATCGAAATTTGATGACTCGTCAGTTTGCGGAGGGGATTAGCCGTCCTGGTCAACGACGGAATCGAACCTCGTAACTGATATATTTCTTTGCTGGTGGTATCTCTACCTCCAACGTTCTCTTTCTCCCATTCTGCGTTTCCCTTGACGTGTTCCTCCAGTTCCTCCTTGCCCTTGATCTCCAGGATCTGTTCGACGAGTTGTCCCTTGTCTACCGGAATGTCCAAGGACTTCTCAAAGTCGACCGGCTCGACGATCTCCTCGACGTTGTTCACCACCACCGTCTCCTCCTCGTGCTGCTCCTCTCAGCCCCATCGAACTTCTCCACGGAGACGTGGAGCTCCCGGACGGGCGCTCCATGGACGGACACTTGGTGGACGAAGAAGCGAACTCCTTGGACGAACTTCTCGAGAAGTCTAGTAAACTTGTCTACAATTTTGCTCTCTTGACATATTTTGACCTCGTTCTTCTCAATCTGTTCCCCTCAACCTCGTTCTCTTCGTCTGTCTTGTCCTCCACACCTTCCTTCTTCTCCTCAACCGTGGCCTTCCTCATCTCAGCCATTCTAGGCCTGGCGGATTTCGGCCTCTCCAAAGGAACCCTCTTCTCCTCATCAACAGCCTTACTCACCTCTTCTTCAACAGCTTTCTCTACACCAATCACATTTTCCTCAATTGTTTCCTCTTTGTCCGCTTGTAGCTCCGCCAATTCCGCTTCTTTCTTTGCGCCTTCTTTAGGGAACTTCCCCTCTTCGTTTTTGACCTTCATCAGCGACCTAGGTGAGTCCTTCTGCTTCAAATTCGAAACTTTCTTAACAACCTCCTTGCTTCTAGAAACCTTTGGCGTCCTGCTTTGCTTCTGGGCGTCGCTTCTTTGACTTAATTTCCGATTTTCGGTGTTTCCATCGTATTCTTCTTCGCCTTCCCGGTGGAATCTTTGGATTTTTCGCTGGTTTTCGAGGACGCCTTCTTCAGCTTCTCCGTTTTCATTGCCTTCCTCAGCTGTGTCACGTACTCACTGCTGTCCACCTTGTTCATGATGCAGTTTCCGATCGACCGCAGCTTGTTGGTTTCCGCTGACTCCAAACCGGCGATTATCTTGCTGGCACGGACCGTTAGTTCTTCCCCGCTGATACTTTTGACTGCCAGCTTGAGTGTAATGCTGCTAGCTGGAGCTGTGCTAGCTGGAGAGTAATAATTAATTAACTGATAGTAAGAGGAATCCCTCCCTCTCTCCTGCATATGGTGAGGAGATATTTCCTCGACAGAACATTAGTACTGCGAGCACAAGGAAACTCAACAGAGTGGGTACTAGGTAGTGTCGCTCCACAGGGTTCAGTCATAGGCCCGAATATCCTATACGTGATATCCTATACCCGACGTGATATCCTATACCCGAATATCCTATATATTATACGGTTATATATTATACGGTGCCATACTTATTGGCTTTGCTGACGACCTGGCACTCGTGGTTTAGCAAAAACAGAGATCCTTCTAACGAAAAAGGCAAACTGCGTAATAAACCAGGCTAATGAATGGTTGGCAAGAAACAAGCTAATTCAGAAGCAGTGCTACTAATTCTACCAAGGGAAAAAATACAATAGAATTTTAAATATAAGACATCTACATAAGTCCGAAGTTACATATCTCGGTGTTGGGAAAGTGTTGGGCAGCGCAGGGGTTGAAAGTGTTAGCGGCCTTTGACAGCATCTTGCCAAATGTAGTGACTATATATATATATATATATATATATATATATATAGTGACTAGCACTAAGAGTGCACTTCTATTTTTATAAATAATTTAATTTCACTATTTTACTGGTAAATAAATTTTCTTTGAATTAGACGACCCGAAAATTTCTCGGGCGACCCACCGAGGATTCGCGACCCACAGTTTGCGCACCACTGTACTAGACAATGCCAGACATTCAAGACCCGAGACTCGTCGAGTCTTAGAACGAGTATCGGGTACCGGGTATATACCCTTGGAGTCGTCGAGTCCGGGCCGGGGTACTCGGACCCAAAAAACCCTAGTAGAGAACGTTTGTACATTATCTTTAAACATTCGAGAAGAGCTTCACACAAGACGTGATAAGGCGAGAGTTTAAAAAATCTCGTCTCGGTCTCGTTAAGATTCGCTACCCTGTCAAAAAATAGTCTCTTTTTAGTCTCGGTCTCATCTTATAACTATTTGTCTCGACTATTTGTCTCGTCCCGTCAAACATCGTTTTTGCTAGAAATTATTTATAGATAGTCTCCATTGGCTAAAACAAACAAACCCCTGGCGCTACAGCCCAAGACGGGCCTCACACTCCTCACACAGTCTACACTTGTGCTTGGTGTCTTGGTGCCCTTTCAGTTTTTAACGTGGATGGCGAACCTCTAATCGGGGGATTTCGATGCAGATTTTTACTGCGATGACTACAGGAGAACGGTGGCTTATTTTTTACAATGCCCAGGATGTGAACCCGGGACTTGCGGCTCCGAAGTCTGACACCTTGACTACTAAGCCAGGGGTGGCGAACCTTTTCCCGACCGCGTGCCATTTTTTTTTAAATCTTCAATGAATGAACATTTCTGATGGTGAAAATCAGTTACCGTATGAGCCTGAATATAACGTCTTATATTTTACACCATTGATGTTGCACAAAAGTGGATTGAGAAACTTTTTTTTTAGTAAAGTAAAAGGTTTTAGTTTGGAAGGCGCGCGTGAGAAATAGTTCGCGTGTCAATACAATTTTCCTCCGTGTCAGCCATGACACGCGTGCCATAGCTTCGCCAACACTGGTCTAGACAGTCTAGAATTTTCGAAATCGGTTTATGCGTCTCTGATTTCTAAACAAAAGGATTTTATCTAATTCAAACTAAGTCTATTATTTGTTAATTAATCCAGACAGGTGAGAATTATTAGATTTGTTTGGACAGTCTAAATCTGTCTGTTCTTATCTGTCTGTTAAGGTTTTAGTTTAGAAGGCACGCGTGAGAAATAGTTCGCGTGCCAATGCAATTTTCTTCCGCGTCGGCTATGACACGCGTGCCATAGCTTCGCCACCACTGGTCTAGAAAGTCAAGAATTTTCAAAATCTGTTTATGCGTCTCTCATTTCTAAACAAAACGATTTTGTCTAATTCAGACTAAGTCTGTTATTTGGTAATTAATCCAAACAGATGAGAATTATTAAATTTGTTTGGACAGTCTAACTCTGTCTGTTCTTATCTGTCTGTTAAAGCTTTAGTTCAGAAGGCACGCGTGAGAAATAGTTCGCATGCCAATACAATTTTCTTTCGTGTCAGCTATGACACGCGTGCCATAGCTTCGCCACCACTGGTCTAGACAGTCTAGAATTTTCGAAATCTCGTTTTGCGTCGTTTATGCGTCTCTGATTTCTAAACAAAACGATTTTGTCTAATTCAGACTAAGTCTGCTATTTTTTAATTAATCCAGACAGGTGAGAATTATTAGATTTGTTTCGACAGTGTAAATCTGTCTGCTCTTATCTGTCTGTTAAGGTATTAGTTTAGAAGGCACGCGTGAGAAATAGTTCGCGTGCCAATGCAATTTTCTTCCGTGTCGGCTATGACACGCGTGCCATAGCTTCGCCACCACTGTACTAGGCTACCACCGTCTCCATTACCTAAGATCGTAAATTCTCGGAAACATTTTCTGAACAAATTTCAGGAAGAGATCAGAAAGGAAATTCTCGCGTCACGCCGTTTGTGATCGCGGTATCGCATAAATTATTTTCAAAAATGTATCGTTTAGAAAAATATAACATGCGAACTTACCATAGATTTCATTTATTTTCTGGAGAGAAAAGAAAGATCTAAATTTACATTTTTGGTTTTAAACAGAAGTTATGTTACGAGCTTCCAGTCAACTACCAGCATTTAAAGTTAAAGTTGGATTAAGATTTAAGTTAAAGATGTAGAAACAGACCAAGAGTAACATCATATTTGTACCAGACTTTTGCGGGAAACACATAACGCACCAATTTTCTTTTATCGGAGGATTAATAATTGAAGCGTTAATTTCTTGGAGCAATGTAAATTATTATTTTATAATTTTGTTCTATAGAGTTAAAAATAACAAATTTTATATGTACTGAATGTTATCAAGAAAATATCAAATGTAATTCAATTTTTATTATGAATATAGGGGAATATATGAAGGATAACATATCAAAATGTGCATCAGAAAACTGTCGAAGATAAGAATGGGACAACGTAATAAAATATGAACGGATATCATCCGCTCACCCTCGATAAAACCGAATAATATTGTCGCATTGTCCATTCCAGTCATTGTATAAATTTCGCTGATAATTCAAAACGGTACCTATTGTGAAGGGATTTAACGCTGCGATTGACAATCCATGCACCGTCCCGGATACATTTTATCCAGCCTTCACCCTTCTTGTGTGTGTATGGAAACTGACAAAGCGTCAAGAGATTTTAACTCCGCGTTGTTAAACTTTTATACCTAAGGGCTCTACCACTCTCTAGTGTTTTATTCAACACTCTTGCGGTAACCCAGCCACTTACACCCTGCTACAACCCTTAAAGCAAAACTTAAAAAAAGCCTCTCCCCACAAGACTTTAATTAAAATCTTTCATAACAAAATGTACAATTTGTAAGCCGATTTTTACGCGCTGCAACAAAGCACTTTAAACTGTCGCTTACCTATAAACCGCAATCCACCAATTAAATCCTAGCTTAAAGCCTCCACGTCTTATTCGATTTTGGTTACAATTGGTTATTCCCACGTAATCTCCTTTCGAAGATCCTGGAACAAAGAAAGAGAAATTCAATTCAACAATTACTCGCGCATTCGCACAAATAATTTAAGGCGTTTTGCTCGCTTTAATATCCAACGGTTCGCATTGTGAAAGAGACTCGAGAGAAAAACGCTCGCCAGACATAAAACTAATTACCGGAGGCGAGCTCATGAGAACTGCATAATGGCCTATTATTGAAATGTTCGAGATGATTACAATTCAATCGGCATTATTTACAGGCGCTCTCGCGTTTTTTAAATATTCCTGAAAATGATAATGTAAGCTAGATTTAAAAAAACAACAATCATACATGATGGAATTAAAGAGTTTTTTGTGAAAAATATACGATTTTGTTTATCTAAAATATTGGTAGTAAAACGTTTCTATTTCTTGTTGATGTTGGAATGTATCTGCTATTGTTTGTTTGAAATAGAAGCTTTTTCAAAGAGTACATACATTTATGGCAATACAAGACCAGACAAGACCAGACAAGACCAGACAAAACCAGACAAGATCAGACAAGACCAGACAGAACCAAACAGGACGAAACAGGACCAAACAACACCAGATAAGACCATAAAAAACCAGACAATACCAGACAAGACTAGACAAGACGTGTAGAGGTGACGCTCGTGGCCTCATGTTAGAGCGCTAACTAACAAGTATATAGGGACCGAGTTCTATCCCCAGCGCCGGCCGCATTTGTACCAGAAGACAATGTGAAAAATATTAATTGGCGCAATTTACTATAACAACTAGGTTTCTGGGCCTATAAGTGAATATGAATGCAAAATACAATAGGCCACAAGTAGGCCGCAGTGTTTGAAGGGTCGGCAAACCCGGCATCCACATCGGACCAAACATTTTTATATAAAAATAGAGGACCAGACACGACTAGACAAAACCAGGCAAGAGCAGACAAGAGCAGACAGAGACCATACAAGAACATACAAGACCATACAGGACTAGACACGACTAGACAAAACCAGACAAGACCAGACAAGAGCAGACAGAGATATATGTTAATTTATTTAATAGTTTTGGTTGGAACAAAGGTTTGTATAAACAAAACGTGGCAAGAGTACACTTGGCTGTTCCAATTTCCGAACAATAATAGATCGGACTGAGAACAACAACGTATAGGAAAGGACAATTACAAAGCACAATGACAAAAAAAATGCTCTAGATTGAGAGCGGAACAATGCACTCTCTAATTGAGCTCCATGACCCCAAGAACTATAAACGGAAGGAGTGAATAGAATGGATATCTGATCGAAAATGCTCATTTATGATTTCAATGGGTTGCGATAATTAAGTTGCGATTTTTTATGATTTTTCTGGTACAAATGAAAGATGGCTTGTTGACCCAGGTCAAATATTACGGAATATTCCATGAAACTATGTGTCTGATGCTGTGAACAAAAGTCTTATATGGACACTGTTAAACGAGCATCTGTGCGTTTTAATCCAAAAAGAAACAAAAATTTAACTAAACATGTCAAATACTATAATTAAACTATTTCTGTTGCATAAAAATGCTTATAAAATAATTTATATATGTAGTGTACTGTTACTGTATTGCTGTGCATTTAATTCGCTCTAAAGTTACAAATAAACAAGTTTTATGTATTTTTTCGCTGTACATCATCTCGCATTTCCAACTGATTTCACGCTGTCATAACTTTTGAACAGCTCACCACAGAGATTTCTAGTCTTCACCAATCGATTCAGCGTCTCAAAATTAGTTGGAAAACGTATCCAGTATTCCCTAGGAAGCATTAAGTTAAGAAATACCATCGACACGGGGAGTCTAGACCGCGAAAACGACGAAAATTTAGAAAATTTTTGTTGAAAATTTTTTTGGAAAATATTTTCGTGATTTTTTTTGGTTCACCCGAAGAAAATCGAGGTGCTGAAAACGGTTTTCCAGGTTATTTCGCTCAAAAGCTACAATAAACAAGTTTTATTCATTTTTCTCGCTTTACACCATCTCGCATTTCCGACTGATTTCACGCTGTCATAACTTTTGAACGGCTCATCACAGAGTGTTCTAGTCTACACCAGGGGTCGGTTTTTTTGGAAAAGTATGGCTCGCGAGCCACATGTGGCTCTTTTGATGTGAGCTTATGGCTCTTCAGAAATGAATTGAAATATAAACAAAAATCACAAAAAGGTACAAAACAATATCTGTAGTCTTACGACCGCTGCGGCGAACTTGGCGCCGCCGCCAAGTTCACAGCAAATAGTCACCGCGCGGCTCGTACATGTTATCTCAAATTTCGTTTGTTTTAGTTATTATGTCTCGCAGTCAAGTCTCGCATAGTGCGGGACTTTGCGATCTACTTACATCGTATGTGTAAGTGATGATAAGAAGTCTGAAGAAAAATTACATCCCATTTCTAAAATTGTTGCAATTGCAACAGATGAGCTAAAAGTATGGTGGGTCATAAAAAAGGACTTTAAAAGTCAGAAGTTTAAAAGAAAAAATTGATGTGGGCTGGACTGGACTGGGATGTTTTGTATGCAAATCCAATCGTATTTTCGCAAACTAAACGTGGTTTTAATAGAAAATTAAATTCTCTACAACTTCTATTTGAAACTTTTTTCAAAATTTTCGCCGGTTTGGAAGAAATTGACAGATGAATGCAACTCAAGTAAAATCTGCGGTTGACGCGACGCCATTTTCTTTTAGCATTGTCTTATAGGAAATTTAATTTGCTATAAGTTTTATCTAAGACTTTTTTCGATACATAGTCTAGTTCTCGAGTTATAACTTAACTTAACGTTTTGTATGAATTAGGCTAAACCACCAACTAGCTATGAGTATTAGTTGAAACTAGCGAACTAGACTTATGCAGAATTTAATCCTCTACAAGTTTTATCTAAAACTTTTTTTGATGCCTAGTTCCCGTCTAGTTACCGAGTTTAGCTTAGATTAACACAAACAAATTTTTCAAAACACCCAAACAAATTTTTGTTTTCACAGCCCGGACTAGACTAGTTAGTTGTAAACCACGGACTAACTATTACCAGCGTCTTATAGAAAATTTAGTCCTCTACGGGTTTTATCTAAAACTTTTTTTGATACCTAGTCTAGTTCTCGAGTTATAACTTAACTAAGCGTCGACTAACGTTTTGTATCCACAGACGGTTTTAGACTAATTCCACGAACTAGCTATGAGTATTAGCTGGAATTAGCAAATTAGACTTATGCAGCATTTAATCGTCGACAAGTTTTACCTAAAACTTTTTTTATGCCTAGTCTAGTTCCCGAGTTTAGCTTAAATTAACGCAAACAAATTTTTCAAAACACCCAAACAAATTTTTGTTTTCACAGCCCGGATTAGACTAGTTAGTCGTAATCCATGAACTAACTATTACCAGCATCTTATAGAAAATTTGATCTTCTACAGGTTTTATCTAAAACTTTTTTCGCTACCTAGTCTAGTTCTCGAATTATAGCTTAACTAAGCGTCGACTAACGTTTTGTATCCACAGACGGAATTAGACTAATTCCACGAACTAGCTATGAGTATTAGCTTCAATTAACAAAGTAGACATATGGAGAATTTACTCATCTACAAGTTTTAACTAAAACTTTTTTTTAAGCTTAGTCTAGTTCCCGAGTTTAGCTTAAATTAACACAAACAAATTTTTCAAAATACCCAAAGAAATTTTTGTTTTCACAGCCCGGATTATACTAGTTATTCGTAATCCACGGACTAACTATTACCAGCGTCTTATAGCAAATTTAGGCCTCTATAGGTTTTATCTAAAACTTTTTTTGATACCTAGTCTAGTTCTCGAGTTATAGCTTAACTAAGCGTCGAGTTATTCAATATCCAATTCATTATAATACTTAGGTCACATAATGAGAGGACCAAAATATCCACTGCTACAACTGATAATAAGAAAAGACTGAGATGGGCCGGCCATGTAAAGAGACAGGAGGATGGAGTTGTTAGATTGGTATGGGAACAGGCCCCGACCGGTAGAAGACCACTAGGAAGCCCGCGACTACGGTGGAGAGACAACATAGCATCGGATCTTAGATCCCTGAATATCATGGAAGCGGAGGAGCTAATGATGGACAGAGTCCAATGGAGGAGAGTTGTTGAGTCAGCCAAGACCCACCATGGATTGTAAGAGCTAAAGAGAGAGAGAGAGATAGAGAGAGAGAATTGATAATAGAAGGGAAGATTATGGGAAGAATGAATATTGGTAGACGTGGCTTAATGTTCGGATGTCGTGGCTTAATAACCAACGGGGGCTTAGAATGGGTGTGCCCATAATTATTCCGCGAGCATTGACGTGTTATCTTTCCATTGCATAATTCACCAGGAAGAACATTGCGCACAAACCTTTCCAGAAGATATTGGTAAAGTTGAATGCATTTAGTAGTCAAGGCCACCAATAATATTATCGCAAAGGCGTTTAATCATCGTCAATTGTGAAGAAAATACAAAAATATGAAAAAAAAATCATCCGTGGCGCTTGATCCAGTTTGAAATCATTTTAAATAAAAATTTGGCTCTTAAGTTTATAGAGTTTGCCGACCCCTGGTCTACACCAATCGATTCAGCGTGCCAAAATTAGTCGGAAAATGTATATAATATTCCCTAGCAAGCTTTCAGTTTAGAAATACCATCGACACGGGAGTCTAGAGCGCGGAAACGACGAAATGCGAGAAAATCGATTTTGTTAAAATCGTTATTTTTTAAGCTACTGCAAAATTTAAAAAAGTTTCTGAAAGCATTTTTGCTGCTGATTACAGATATGCAAATTATATTTCGCTAGCTCTATCTGTTCACTATCACCTGCAAGAATTGAAGAAATTTTTATGAAATATCGGCGTTCGAATAGAGATCTCGGAAAGTCGTGAATTTCCAGCCGACAATTTTAGTTTATTAATAGGGAAACGACCTTCTGAATACGAAGCCGCAATCAGTTTTTGATTATCTACAACCGTTTCTGAAACATCTATCTGGCAAATCGAGAATCGGATAAATTTTAGTTTGAAATTTCTATACGAACTATTGAATCTTTCCGGACAATTTACACATCGACTTGTTCGCCTTATCGTGTAGTTTCTGTGTGCCGAAAATGATGTCGCTGCCTTTTACCTCTCTTGATAAAATCGATAAAAACCGAAAAACCACGAATTTTTTCGAGCGAAATGCTGGAAATTTTTTGGCGAAAATTTTGTTTTAAATTTTTTTCGTGATTTTTTTTCGGTTACCCTAAGGAAATCTATGTGCTGAAAACGGTTCTCGCGGTTATTTCGCTTCAAAGTTACCAAATAACAAGTTTTATAAATTTTGCCGCTTTATACCATCTCGCATTTCCGACTGATTTCACGCCGTCATAACTTTTGAACGACTCACCACGGATTCACCAATCGATTGAGCGTGCCAAAATTAGTCGGAAAATGTATATAATATTCCCTAGCAAGCTTTCAGATAAGAAATACCATCGACACGGGGAGTCTAGGGCGCGGAAACTACGAAATGCGAGAAAATCGATTTTCTCAAAATCGTTATTTTTTGAGCTACAGCAAAGTTTAAAAACGTTTTTGAAAGCATTTTTGCTTCTGATTACAGATATGCATACTATATTTCGGTAGCTCTCTCCGTTCACTATTGCCTGCAAGAATTGGAGAAATTTAAAAGAAATTTCGGCGCTCGGGTAGAGATTTCGGAAAGCCGTGAATATTCCGCGAAGAATGTTAGTGTATTAATAGAAAAATTACGTTCTAAAAGCGATGCCGCAATCCGTTTTTGATTATCTGCAACCGTTTTCGAGACATTTACTTAGCAAATCGAGTATCGGGGAAATTTCAGTTTGAAATATTTGGACGAATTAGTGAATCTCTCCGGACAATTTACACATCGACTTGTTCGTCTTGTCGTGTAGTTTCTGTGGGCCGAAAATGGTTTTGCTGCCTTTTACCGTTCTCGAAAAAATCGATAAAAACCGAAAAAGCAGTTATTTTTACAGCGAAATGATGGAAAATTTTTGTTGAAAATTTTTTTTGGAAATTTTTTTCGTGATTTTTTTTCGCTTACCTTAAGGAAATCAATGTGCTGAAAACGGATTTTCAAGTTATTTCGCTCAAAAGTTGCAAATAAACAATTTCTTCACTTTACACCATCTCGCATTTCCGATTGATTTCACTCTGTCATAACTTTTGAACGGCTCATCGCAGAGACTTCTAGTCTTCACCAATCGATTCACCGTGCCAGAATTAGTCTCAAAATTTATATTTTCCATCTCTATACATCTCCAATTAGGTACCAAACTTTTATAATGGACAACATCAGATTTCATAGAAAAGAAGAATTTCAACAATCTCCTCAACTCCCACGACTGAGTATAGTTTAGCCCAAACATAATACAAACATAATTTATGGCTTGTTTCTGGATTCTAAATAAATTTTGAATATCTGCTCCGTTACCCCAGAAAATAATCCCAAAACGTAGTAGATTGTAGATTGTAGACGAGTTGTAGAGTGGTGACGGCTTGTACTGCGACCTTTATAGATCTATTGTACCCCACCCTCTTCCTCTAAGCGTTGGTGTACGTATCCATTTAGATATATCCCAAAACGTAGGTGTGATTCAAAGTTTAAAAAGTAAACAACGTTTAGTACCACTGGGCTTATGTTTCTGCTTAGTATTCATAAGGCATATGCCGTTTTATTTAATTTTGTCACTAAAGGATGTATATGTATATCCCAGTATAGGTAGCAATCCATGTAAATACCTAGCATTCTAACATTGTTTTTTAACTCTAACGCATTGCCGCCAATTTGAAAAAGTTTAGGGTAATTTAATATCGATCTCTTAGTTTTGAAGATTATAATATTGGTTTTATTTTCATTAATCGTTAATTTGTTTCTGTGGAACCAATTTTTGACCATATCTATCGCAGAATTTACATCTGAGGCAATTTCTTCAACGTGTTTTGTGCCAATCATTAACGTAGTATCGTCAACAAAATTAACCATATTACATGTTGTTTGACTTATTGTTGCTAGTAAATCATTTAAATAGAAGGTGAACAGTAATATCCCTAAAATACTCCCCAATTGTAGTGATAGTTCTTTCTGAGTTCGCGGAAACGTTTTCAGTTGTCAATTGTTAAGTTCAATCTTTTAAGTATGTTCTAAACCAGTGTTTTTCAACCGTTTTCATGTTGCGACGCCCTTAGTAGGGAAACATATTTCGCGACCCCCTACCCTACACTCCACTGTTTCTAGCTATTTTTTATGATACAAGTATCTTATCCGTACATCATTTTTACTTAATTTTACAATTAGATATCGGTAATTACTTACATATAACAAACATATTTTTACCGCATCGGCAAACGTCTCCACGGAGAAGCGATACGACAATAGTAATGCAATCGCCCCTATCTGTGTTAATAATTTAATTTCTCATAGAGTGAATATTTGCAATATATGTTTCAAATATAAGTTTCTAAAAAGATCAAAACAACCATCAGCTTGAACTACTAGTGAGAGTAGTGAAACCAAAACAAGGAAAAAGCGTCTGTATGAAGACAATTATTTAAAATTCGGAATTACTGTGATAAAGCATCGATGCCAAACGCATGTTGGATGCATTGCTTTCTTCGTCGTCAAGCTCTTGCATCCAAAACAGGAAAATTAATAAATTTTATTAAATGAAAAGCGTCACAGATACGATTATTTCGAAACATTTGTGAAGATGTGGGTTCATTGCACCAAAGTTTGCTTCACACAGAGGTTAGGTGGTTATCGAAAGGCAAAGTAGTGATAAGAGCTTCGAGCTGAACTTTTGTTGTATTTACTGCAGGTCAAGTCTGTATATACCAATTTTATTTGTGATCCGGAATTCCTTTTGAAACTGGAAACTTTTCTTTCTGACCTATTCAAACATTTAAACACTTTGAATAAAAGCCTTCAAGTGATGGATGAACATTTCATTACCGCTAAAGACAAAATCCACGGCTTTGCGAAAACAATAAACCTGTGGTAATCATCTTACTCAGTCTTATATTGGAGTCTCAGTCTTATATTGGAGAAGTGGGGTCTGAGATAAACATCAAATCATATATACCTGGCATGGAAATTGTATTGCAGAATTTGATAGAAGAATTGTGTCAATATTTCTCGGTGGAAAAACTTTCAGAAAACACTGGGAAAAGGTGGATCTTAATTTTAAAAGATGCTACAGATGCGGCAGGTTGAACCAATCTAAAAGAAAATCTGTTGGAATTATCTGGTTATGGAATATAACACTTGGAATTCATGTTTATCACTTTGGATAGCTTTTAGAATTCATGTTTATCACTTTGGATAGCTTTTAAAGACAAAAACAGAATATCCCCAATTAACCAGAGAAGCTTTGAAGTGTTTGATTCCTTTTGCCACCCCCTATTTCTGCGAGTTGACGTTTTCGTCGATGGTCAAATATAAGACAAACAGAGAAATCGCCAAAATTTAGAAAACGATTTAGTTCTATGTGTAGCAAGCAAAAACGGATCCGCGATGGAAAAAATTGATTAACAAGAAACAGGCACAACCATCACATAAATGTGAATGTGTGCCTAGCCTATTCCTCGTGTATAGGTATTTGTTGATTTGTGTTAAACTAATTCGTCTTGTAACTAACCTTTAATTAACCTTTTCTTAATAAATCTAAAATTTTGAAATAGAATGATTTTAAGGTGGTTCATTCGTAAAACTGCTTTGCTTGATAATTCAACTATAAGGGCTCTTTATCTTTAATTTTAAAATAACTGCGATCCTTTTAAAGAGGCTTCACGTCCCCCTTAAAGAGGCTTCGCGACCCAGGGGGTCGCGACACACACGTTGAATAACACTGATCTAAACCAATCTAGTACTATTCCTCTGATTCCAAGCTTATCAAGTTTTCCTATGAGAATGGCATGGTCCACCGTGTCGTAAGCTTTGGATAAGTCTATAAAGACGCCACATGATATTTGGTGGGCTTCTTTATGTTTGAAAACAGCGTTCATTAAGGCAAAACACGCTGTATTGATATTTCTTCCACGTATATAACCATGCTGAGTTTTGGAGAATAGCTTATGCTTATTTACTTGTTTAATTTGCCATTATTTTCTCAAAGATTCTTGAAAAGACTGATAGAATGGGAATCGGCCGGTAATTATCAAATAGTTTTTTGTCGCCTTTCTTATAAACAGGGATGATAATGTAATGTGTCAACTGTGTTGGAAAAATTGCAAATTTTAACGAGTTATTAATTATATAAGTTAACGGTTCTATAATTTCTTAAATTACACTTTTTATAACGAACATAATAACCCGCACTTTATTTGATAAGATATAATTAGTAAAACCATCCTACGTTATAGATAATCATACAAACTTAAAACAATCTGAAAACAGCCTGAATATATTAATAGAAGTAACGTAGGATGTTTTTACCAATTCTATCTTATCAGTTAAATCAATAACCTGCTAAGTTAATGTCTCTCTCACGAAATGTCAAATTAAAAATATCTAACCCCTAATCACCATGTGGGTTTCAGGTGAGTGTTTTAAAAATTGATATTAATAAAAGCAAAGCTGCACTGATGAGAGATAAATCTCGAAACGCGTCTGCAGATGGTTTTTGTTGAGTACCACGGAGGTGGAAGGAGGTAAGATTTGTTTTGGTAGTCCTAAAAAGACTCAGTAATTGTTATAGAGCTCCGGAAAGGTTGACTATATTTATGTATTCAGGCTGTGTTCTGATTGTTTTAAGCTCGCACTTTTTTGTTTTTAATCATCTGTATAATATTTAAAACTTCACTTTCCGTCACTAGTTCTATGACAATCGAAATACAATTATCTGTGATTTGATTTTTGTATTCTAAGTAGGGGATATTTTGCAATAACCTAACTGGCGTTTCAGCTTATTTAACTTATTTGCCACTGTTAAATGTGGCTCCAGTTCTGTGATGTAAATTGCGTCCTTTTCCTTTTGCTTCAGATTTACACATTTCTTCACCACATTCCATGTCGATTTCATTCTGTTGTCTGAATATTTGATTTCATTTTCCAGATTTACTTTTTTGGCACTATTTAATAAAACACCATATTTTCTTCGAAGTCGGTTGAAACTTCCTATATTCTTGATTGAAGTTTGTCAATACCTACAGGACTTTCATTTGAAGGGCACAGGGAAAAACCCACGGAAGTCCATTTTTTGTCAAAATTAAACTGGTGCTGCCATATGTTAGTATTAGAAGTGTACTTTAAGTTCCACTGTATAAAATAGGGGAAAAGCACGTTAGTCCCTATAAAATTGATATTATAAAATAGATATTCAGGGGAGAAACAATGTAAGTCCTAACTTTAAATTTCGTTTTTCTCAAAACGAATCTAGGTGGACGTGCGTGGTTATTTCCCTGTACCCTTAATGTGTTTTCTGACCTCCACTATGCCTGGGTCCGTGAAAGTATAGACATTCTTCGAGCATGTATTCGTTCTAATTTGCGGAAAACTGCTGCTGAAGAATAATAGGAATTTCCTCATAAATATGTTCCACTGTCTATCAACCTTATTTTCCTTTGTCATGAAGACCTCGGCCCACTCTTCTTCAAGTTGTTGATGTTTTAATTGAGTTGTGTTTTCTTGCGATAAATATCTATCTAGTCTATAGTTAGGTTTTGTTTTTTCTTCTTCTAAAAAGCGTATCATTTGTGTACTGTGGTCAGATATTTGATATTGATATTTGTTGTATAACAATATTATCAATGCACGAATTGAGTTCTTATGGTTGCTTTTAGGACATTCACATTGAAGTCTCCGGCAATGATAAAATTATCAATATTTATAGACAGCTTTGTGAGGAGTTGGTGCATAAATTTTAAGCTTGCGAGAGGCGATCGGTAAATCGCAACAATTATTGTTGGCTTGTCGTCTACTGATGTTTCAATAGCCGCTATTTCAAAAATATATTCATCTGCGAGTTGATTTAAATACGGTCTTGTTTTGCTGTATTTTGGCAGAAAATTGCAACACCGCCATGTTCACCAGGCCTTCAACAGAACGCTGATGTTCAAGAGAATACAATTAAATTAATTAAACAAACTTAGATGGTAACTTTTACTTTTAGAGAGTTTTAAATTTTGAACCTTATTGGTGTATGTGCCATTTTAGATATAGATTAAGTAATAACAAAAAATCCTTAATAGCATGAAATTACTTTTAGACTCCATGTCCAGGATTTGAACCTGGAACCTTGTGGCTCCGAAGTCTTAGTCCTTGACTATTAGACCACCACCACTACCTTCCTGGCTTCAATAGTGCGATAATATTAGTTCTTCTCCAAATGTTGGGTATCAACTGCGTAAGTACCATTAAACAGATCTAGGATCCATTTCTTGGTTTGTCGTCCAAAATTCCTAATTTGTTCAGAATATATGTGATCCTGCGGCTTTCCGTTTTTTAAGTTCGTCGATGGCTTTTTGAAGAAATTTTCTTTCAATATTCCCTGTTCTGATTCCCTGTCTTTCTCTCCACACTTCATTCCTTGGGTCGTTGCTTTATTTTTTGTGATTTTCCCATTCAAGAGTAATTGGTTTTCCACGTGTTTTGCTGTTGCGGGTCCCAGCACTTTTAGTATTGATGGATCACAATCAAGTTTTTTTATTAATCCCCAGGCTTTCTTGCAGCTATGTTTCATGCCGGTGGCGCTTATAAGTCGGTATGAGTGCCAGTTTGTTCTTTCAGTGTTTTATATTTCTCCCATTAACTGATCTTCGTTTTCAATTGTTTTTTCATTAAATTAAATAGCTCTGTGTATTTTTGAAATTGTTCAAACAGGGTTTCTAACCTAACCTTACTTTACCTAACCTGCAAATTCCAATTAATTCCCCGTATTTATCTGTCTTTTGAATGAATGAATTTTCAAATTTTTTGAATTTTGCAAAAACTAGAAAATCGTTTTATTTTCTCTAAAATCCACAATTTTTAGTTTAAAAAAATCTGAAATTTTGCAGAATTATTGCTAAAGCTAACGCAAACAATTTTTGCAAGTTTCAATTAATTCCCCCTATTTGTCTGTCTTTTACGAATTTTCAAATTTCTTGAATTTTGGAAAAAGTAGAAAATCTCTTTTTTTCTCTGAAATCCACAATTTTTTATTAAAAAATCTGAAATTTAAAATTTTTTAAATTGCAAAATTTCAGATTTTTAAACTAAAACTTATGGATTTTAAAGAGAAAAAATTGATTGAAAAAAGAAATTTTCTAGTTTTTGCAAAATTCAAGAAATTTGAAACTTCGTAAAAGACAGACAAATCAGGGGAATTAATTGAAACTTGCAGAAATTGTTTGTGTTAGTCTTGGCAATAATTGTGCAAAATTTCAGATTTTTAAACTAAAAATTTTGGATTTTCGGAAAAAAACCATTTCCTAGTTTTTGCAAAATTCAAGAAATTTGAAAATTTGTAAAATACAGACAAATAGGATGAATTAATTGAAACTTGCAGAAATTGTTTGTCTTAGTTTTAGCAATAATTGTGCAAAATTTCAGATTTTTAAACTAAAAATTGTGGATTTTAGACAAAATAAAAATCGATTTTCTAGTTTTTGCAAAATTCAAGAAATTTGAAAATTCATAAAAGACATACAAATAGGGGGAATTAATTGAAACTTGCAAAAATTGTTTGTGTTACTTTTAGCAATAATTGTGCCAAATGTCACATTTTTAAACAAAAAATTTTGGATTTTCGGAAAAAAAAAACATTTCCTAATTTTTCAAAATTCAAGAAAATTGAAAATTTGTAAAAGACAGACAAATAGGGGGAATTAATTGAAACTTGCAGAAATTGTTTGTATTAGTTTTAGCAATAATTGTGCCAAATTTCAGATTTTTAAACTAAAAATTGTGGATTTTATATTAGGCTTATGATATGTGCTTAATAATAAATTGTGCGTCGTAATAAATGATCGACTTTTTACAAAGACTTTCGCAAAAAAATCGCAAAAACGTTTTTATATGTTCTATTATTTTTTCTTTAAATTTTTATAACATAATACGTAATAGGACTTTTTATAATAAATTATTAATCTCTATAATTTATGAATTATAGATTCATAATATATATAGTAATAGTATAGATATATAGTTCATTAATTTTCTGCATATGCAACAATAAAAAATTTAGCAAAAAGTGTTTTAATTGGAAAAATTTGAATGTCCGTTTTCTTAAAACTTGTGGCGCTTGACACACGAATGCGTAACAAGGTCCTTATAATAGCCTTTAATTGTGGGAATGAAAGCACATTTAAACAAGAATATTTTACCTTAACTACCTCAACATATAATTATAAATATATTATACAAATAGAAAATGTATGTTACAATTATCTATTGTTGCTTAACTCTATAGCTTGCACAATTAATTATGAATTCTATTAAAAAATAAAATTCCAAATTTAAAAAAGTAGAAAATTATATACATCCAACAAAATTTTCCATTCCAAAACCGTTAATCTCCCCAAAACAAATTACCCACACATCAAATAGACACGACGACGAGTATTGAGCATAATAGGCGTCGTTTAAACGTCCAGATGGAGTGAGTCTAATAAGTGGGGAAGCGAAAGACGCAGCAGGATAACGACACCAAGAACAAAGAGGAATTAGATGACACGAAGGACTTAAAATACCCGCCTTGTGCTACTTGAGGTCCCATGAATTTATACCAAAACAATGAAGCCACTATCTAACTAACCACAGAATGCACTATTAAGATTATTGTAATATTTAATAGAATATCAACTACCAAATATATATATATATATATATATATATATATATATATATATATATATATATATATATAATAGAAGTAGTTGGTATTCACTTACTAAACAAACATTCCATGTTTATTTTACTTTGGAAAATGGAACATATATGAATACTCATGCTAGACAGACGAGAATAATGATTACATGCAGACTAGCTTTGAGATAATAAAAGTGGACTGACAAAGCAAACTAGATATAATAAGTTAAAATTAAAACAGCGAGGGACTAGGCAACTAATGTTAGATTTATAAGACTAGACACACACGACTAATCTTGTCTGTCTAGTTTTGTCTGAGTAGTCTTGTCGGTCTAGTCTTGTCAAAAATAATAAAAACTTAGTAAAATAGACAAGCAGGTGGAGCTAATGTGATTCGGCTGAACAGACAAGGGCTTAAAAAGGAAATACATTTTTATCATTAACTAGCGTAACTTCTGAGTGGAATAATAACCCCTAATTATAAAGAATGTACGCCGGTGAATTTCCGTGGAATATAATTACAATTAAACCGTGAATTTCAGCAAACTCTTACAAGGATTTGCATATCTAATCTGCAATCATTCCCAAATACGCCAATTAACCGTTCGCAAGGAAGAGTTAATTTTTTCCACGAAATTTTTAGTTGCAATTTTAATTACTGTCCGTAGTTACGCAAGCAACTTCTCCCATCCGCGGAGTTTAATTAGTGAAAATTTAATTTCCGTCTCAGCCCTTTTTTTCGCAAATAATACAATTAAAAGGTTGAGTGACACAGACGTCATAAACGACCGAACACGAAGGAAATCTATGTAAATGTCCTTTCTCGTTTCCCTGATGACGGCACACGTGCAGAAAATAGTAAGGGTGATGTGATATATTGGCTTCTTAAAAAAAGCTAGCGAATGGACATGGCTCAGGACCTTCCTTTTATGGCAGCTAGGGTTAAAATATACCGAGAATGTTTTAGAGCCGGAGCAAAAAGGCGTTTAATAGTGTGTTTCTTAAAGCTGAGTTGCTATTTAAAAGTCAAATTAGGGAAGCTTAGCGCGGCAACTTGACGCATTATTCGCAGTCGTAATAAAATTGCAATAAAATAGTTTTGCCTTCGTGGAACTAATAAAGAACCTTGATTTATATATACCTCTACATTTCCGAGTTAGTTTTGGGGAAGTAGGGTTGTAGCATTAATAGCTGTCTGCGCTCAAGTCTATTGATTTATTACACCCAGCGGCTAACACTTAAATACAAGGTGTAAATACCATAAATTATGTAACATGTTAATGAAATACAAGATTAAAAATACATGACAAATTACACTAGTTTATACAGAAAACGGCTATTTAAACTAAAATGTTAAATTTAGCTAAAATACAGTGAGATTACACGTCACACGTCTCAAACGTTCTAATAGTAGTTTATGATACAAGTGTGTGAAGCAGGGCTTTTGTGCATGAGTTGTGAAGTTTAAAGCACGAGTCGAAAGCGAGTGATTTAATCGCAATAAATGCATAAAAGCCTTTAAAATATCATTTCAAATATCTATAAGAATCAAACACTTGGGTCTTTTCTTCAAAAATTATATTTGTAATATAATTTTTGAAGAAAAGACCCAAGCGTTTCATTCTTAATACTACAGAAATATGTAAAAACAAATGTTCTTTCAATCGCGACTATCGACGCCAATAAATCTAATAACATGCCATGTGACGTCATACTTCGTTTCGAGCAATGGTGATGCGTTTCGCAAATTTTAATTTTGCACTTTTCATGGAATTAAATACAAACTAAATGCGAAAATAATGCTACTAAAGTTTGCCACCAAATTCATTTTATATTCCGTTTTCTCGATTACCACGGACCATTATTTTCCTTTTACTATTAATCTCGTGTCGTCTGCTAAAGAGTTTAACCCCTTGACATACAATGACGTCTCTAAGACGTCATGTATATGTGATAAGATCACATGTATATGGACACGTCAACGCGAATTTTATTCGTATGTTAAGGGGTCAATTCTCCTGTATCTTAATACAATGAAAAACATGAATTGTAGATCAGTAAAGATTTAAAAGTTTAAATTGCTTGGAAACCCTCGCTAAATGACTTTCAGGCATTAAACACGTGCCAGAAACTTCCTGCTGAAATAACAATGAATAAATTGAAAGTCTTAAAATGTGATAAAAAAAGGTTTTTTGTGACTGCAATGCCAGAGCATCCCGTTCTTTCTCAGTTAGCAAAATATCATAGATTTATTCAAGAAGAAGTCAAGGCAAACAGGTGGAAAATAAAAACGTTTAAATAATTACAACATTTTTTTCGCCCGTATGTTTCGCATTCCATGGAATCCGATCGCAACAATGCCCCAAAGACACACAGAAAAAAACTGTAACTAAATATAATAAAATTTGCATCTGCTCCAAGCAGCTGTGACTCTAACACTTTTCTTTGGTCAGTTTGACAGCAACACTTTTTTCCCTTGTAACGTACAATTTGATTCCCCAAAACTTTCCTACCGAACATCCGGCGCGCTCCTATTTCATATTGTATGCATTTTATCCGATCGATAACAATATTTCCAACTGACCACATGACCACGTCATTAAATAACAGAGGCACATGTGCCTCGTGTAATCGGGCGACAATGAGGTGTAAGAATAAGACATTTCAAATGCAAACAGGAAGGCATCGTCACAAACGACTGCATTCATTCATCAAGAAAAGCTGACATCATTGAATTATTTTTTAATACGTGATATGGTTCGGAGTTAATAGAAATAAATTATAATTAGATTTAGTGAGGTTACTTAATTGAAATAGAGATATTTTATTATCTTATTGTAAAGCATATTACATCCTATTTAACCTTCCTATACCCGCGCTTTGGTATTTGACACCGACAAAATACACTTTCGTGGTTTTTAGGGTTCCGTACCGTAAACGGAACCCTTACAGGATCACTTTGTTGTCCGTCTGTCTGTCTGTCAATCTGTCCGTCTGTCTGTATGTCAAGACCATTTTTCTCAGGAACGCGTAGAGGTAACAAGTTGAAATTTGTATCAAATACTCGAGTCTGCGGTCTCTTTCAGCTGTAAAAAAATAAAACTTATAAGTCAACGCGATCAAAAGATATGACCGTTTATGTCGCATATTTTGCGATTTCACAAAAGAATCAAAACTTATAGGGTACTTCCCGTTGAGCTAGAATCATGAAATTTGGCAAGAAGTGGTGTCTTACAGCACATGTAAAGGGAAAAATCTCAAAATCGTAAATATTTAGTTTAATTATACATTACATACTTTATAATGTTATAAAGTAAATTATACATTATACATTATTATACATACAAATAAAACAACGAAAAATGCGATTTTACTATTAGAAACTTATGAAAATACACTAATGTGTTGCGTGGTATTATCAGGCACCAGAAGCATATGGGTTGCATACAGTTAGGTCCTCTTCGGTTATGTCCTCCTCGGTTAGCTCCGAAGGTTAAAAAGTATGTGTCGGCACCAAGCTGTTTATTCTGAATTTTCTTTTATATTCGTTATGCATTTCATCATATACGCTTTATATACATAATATGTACAGCGTATATATTATGTCTTAATTTTGCTTGTTTATAACCGACATGCGACATACTCAAGTCCCGTAACATCCTGTATATATTATGTTTCGTCTAATTTTTGTTTATAATCTACATATATTTAAATCACGTACGCCCTATATTTATTGGTAGTCAATTGCCCAAAAGCAGTCAATTGAACAACTGAATGTTAAGAGTATCGAAATATATCTAGAAATAGTTAATATACTAGTTTATGTTAGATCTAGAAATAGTTAGATCTTAATATAAGTTAGTGAATAAGTGTAATACTAAAATATTAAGTTAAATAAAAAGTTTTCTTTTTATAAGTTTAAAAATATTCGCGTTATTTAAAAAAAAATACCCTGTATACCTTTATGCAGGGTATATAGCTTTACAGGCAAAATTGAGCAGTAAAAACAAATAGTGAAGTTCCAGAACCCCTAAACACTCATGGTGAATGGGGGATGTATGGTAATAAAATATAGGGTAGAATTCCATCGTACGACAGCGACATCTTGAGGTTATGCTTGTAGCGGTACTAAGATTGTCGTGATTTCAGGAGGGCCACTTGTCAAGTTAACTAAATGTGCTTGCTACGTCCTCCACAAAAAAAAAGATCAAATCAAAGACCAAACTCGCACTTGGCCGGAAACTTGTACGGAAACCAAACTCGCACTTGGCCGTTTTTTTTTCTTTTAACATCAATACTGACATTTTGCATATTCTGTTAGCTCCCTTATTCGTTGAATCATTCATTCTAGTGCGCACAGCGCGTTTGCGCGAGCAGCACATGTGGCCGTTTTTCACGCCAATTAGTCTACCTTGGTGTAGGATCAACTTTTAGTGTATACGTACATTCTATCTTTTTCGGTTATCCGAAGGAAATCGAAGTGCAGAAAACGGTTTTCCAATTTATTTCGGTCTAAAGTTACAAATAAACAAGTTTTATATATTTTTTCGCTCTACACCATCTCGCATTTTCGACAGATTTCATGCTGTCATAACTCTTGAACGGCTGATCACAGTCTTCACCAATCGATTCAGCGTCCAAAAATAAGTAGGAAACCGTATATAATATTCCCTAGGAAGCTTTCAATTAAGAAATACCATCGACACGGGGAATCGAGACCACGGAAATGACGAAATGCGAGAAAATCGATTTTGTAAAAATCGTTATTTTTTTAGTTATAGCAAAATTTAAAAACGTTTCTGAACGCGTTTTTGTTGCTGATTACAGATATGCAAATTATATTTGGCTAGCTCTTTCCGTTCACTATCGCCTGCAAGAATTGTAGAAATTTTTAATAAATTTCGGCGCTCGAGTAGAGATCTCGGAAAGTCGTGAATTTCACGGGGACAATCTTAGTGTGTCAATAGGAAAATGACCTTCTGAAAATGATGCTGCAATCCGTTTTTCATTATTTTCCGAGACATCTACTTAGCAAATCGAGAATCTCGAGAATCTCGGGAAAATTTCGGTTTGAAATTTCTAGACTAATTATTGAATCTTTCCAGACAATTTACACATCAACTTGTTCATCTTGTCGTGTAGTTTCTGTGTGCCAAAAATGATTTCGCAGCATTTTACCGTTCTCGAGAAAATCGAAAAAACCGAAAAAGCACATATTTTTATAACGAAATAATGAAAAATTTTTGTTTTTTTAATAAACGGTTTTTCAGTTTATTTCGCTCTAAAGTTACAAATAAACAAGTTTTATATATTTTTTCGCAGTACACCATCAAGCATTTCCGACTGATTTCACGCTGTCATAACTTTTGAACGGCTCGCCACAGAGACTTCTAGTCTACACCAGTCGATTCGGCGTCCCAAAATTAGTCCGAAAATGTATATAATATTCCCTAGGAAGCTTTAAGTAAAGAAATAATATCGACACGGGGAGTCGAGACCGCGGAAACGACGAAATGCCAGAAAATCGATTTTGGCGAAATCGTTATTTTCTGAGTTACAGCAAAATTTAAAAGCGTTTCTAAAAGCATTTTTGCTGCTGATTACAGGTATGCAAATTATATTTCGCTAGCTCTTTCCCTTCACTATCGCCTACAAGAATTGTAGAAATTTTTAAGAAATTTCGGCGCTCGAGTAGAGATGTCGCAAAGTCGTGAATTTCACGGAGACAATCTTAGTGTGTCAATAGGAAAATGACCTTCTGAAAACGATGCCGCAATCCGTTTTTATTTATCTGCAATATTTTCCGAGACATCTACTTAGCAAATCGAGAATCGGGTAAATTTCGGTTTGAAATTTCTAGACTCATTAATGAATCTATCTGGACAATTTACAGATCAACTTGTTCGTCTTGTCGTGTAGTTTCTGTGTGCCGAAAATGATTTCGCTGCTTTTTACCGTTCTCGAGAAAATCGAAAAAAACCGAAAAAGCACATATTTTTCGAACGATATAAGGGAAAATTTTTCTTGAAAAATTTTTATGAAAATTTTTTCTGTATTTTTTTTGGTTACCCGAAGGAAATCGATGTGCTGATAACGGTTTTCCAGTTTATTTCGCTCTAAAGTTACAAATAAACAAGTTTTATATTCCATCTCGCATTTTCGACTGATTTCACGCGGTCATAACTATTGAACGGCTTACCACAGACACTTATAGTCTTCACCAATCGTTCAGCGTCCCAAAATTAGTCGGAAACCGTATATAATATTCCCTAGGAAGCTTTCAGTTAAGAAATACCATCGACACGGTGAGACCGCAGAAATGACGAAATGAAAGAAAATCGATTTGGTTAAAATCGTTATTTTTTTAGTTACAGCAAAAGTAAAAAAAACGTTTCTGGAAGCATTTTTCTGCTGATTACAGATATGCAAATTATATTTCGCTAGCTCTTTCCGTTCACTATCGCCTGCAAGAATTGAAAGAATTTTTATGAAATTTTGGGGCTGGAGTAGAGATCTCGCATAAATAAGAGCTTCGAATCATTTTAAGGCTCTGACGACAAAGCCATCGAACTCCCATATAATATGGTAGATCGTAGTATTCGCATACAAAATTTTCCATAAATAAAGCAAATTGATGAAAATTAAGTCCACGTGCTAGAAAATAATTTACCATTTTGGTGACTATTTTTAAATTTGTCCAATATTCAAAACTTTGGAGTACAATACTTGCTGGTGAATAATACAATGAAAATTATTATTACCATTCTGTTTGCATGCTTCTTTTAATCTTCCAAACCTAACATAACAACTTCTTTAGTAATACCAATTATGTCAGGTGCACGATCAGTTGCAGGACAAACCAACTTTTCCAATGTTAAGTTATACTTCTTCAAAACTTCCAAAAGGGCATCTAAATTATCAGCTCCCTTAGTTTTACTATGCATAGGAATGACTTCCAAAAGTTCTTCATTCACTTTTAAATTAATCGTGAGCGATATTTCGAATATCTGTATTTTCATCAATTGCAGCAGAGTAGGCTTGAAATTCTGATATGATTGAGTTATGGTGATTTCTCCAATTCTCGGCTATTTCATCAACTCTGTCAGCTACAGTATTTCGACTTATACAGTACAGTCTTGATAATCCGACACATATGGGAACAGACAACCGCCGGATTATCAACAAATTCCGGATTATCAGGATATTTAGAATTTAAAAATCCGGATTAGCAGGATCATTTTGTTTTTTGTTCCTTTGCCTTAAACAGTTTATCTTGCAACTTTTCCCGCACTAACAAATCCATCACATGCGGTGGCGTTTTCTTCTGTCCATTTCGAACAAACATTGAGTGCTTTAAACGCGTCACCGTTTGTTACAGTTCGCCGAATTCAAACATTCAAGTCATCGTTAGCTTCGTCGACATCCGTGCAACAAATAGGCTGGTGATTTCTTCGTCAGAAAAAATAAAATGAAAATTTAAAAATTATAAATGAAAATTTTCCTCGCTTGTGCCTTAAAGCCAAGGTATGTCACCGTTTGTCAGCGTATCATCTACAACACATTTGTTGGAACTTTTTAAAAAATCCAAAGACAATTGTTAGCTTGGTCGGAATCGTCAATCAAGTTTTCAGAGTTAAAAGCAGGGTGTGTTGGCTAGAACTTTTTGCAAGAACACTGGATGGTGTCGCTTTTGATCTTATTTCAGCTGTGGGCGAAGTTTATGTACGGCGCCGGATTACTGATTAACCAAACGCCGAATTATCACGATTGTACTGTACTTTTAATTTTTTTTTATTTGTGCTGAATATAATACTTCCGTCGCTTTAATTAAGCATTCACTAATAAATTCTTCTTCAGTAAATGGTTTAGATCTGCTTGCGATTAAATGTGGATTTGTATAACTAGCTATTGGTATCCGGGACGTTCACCGAGAAATCTTCACCATAGGAACTTTCAGCGTAGGAACGTTCACCGCTGAGCATTTTCACTTCTGCAAAGTTTCACCGCCCACGTTTCACTGTTCGGCAATATCAACGCATCCAATCAAAAAAACAAAACAAAACAAAAATAAGAAAATAAATAGGTAGAGGTGAAACTGCTCAGAGGTGAAAGTTCCTGCGGTGAAATTTCCTGCCGTGAAGATTTCGCGGTGAATCGTATATCACTGAATCCTAACTTTTACAGCAGCTGTACTGTCTTTAACAGATTTAGTGAATACACTTTTCATTCTTCAGTTCTTTTCCATTTCATTCATGAATTCATTCCGACAATTTGTCTTCACGAAATTTTGCAACTTATTGGTCATCGGTTTGTTTTATACTTTGTGTCATAGCATTTTATATTCTTTAGCAACTGAAAACAAACTTTAACAAACAAAATTTTATTTTAAATAATAAATTCACAAATTTTATAAAAAAATAAATTAAAACGTCTCGGCGAGCCGCAATCTATGTATTTGCGGGCCACATGCGGCCCGCTGGCCGCGGGTTTGACAGGCCTGCTCTAAAGTTGCAAATAAACAAGTTTTATATATTTTTTCGCTGTACACCATTTAGCATTTCCGACTGATTTCACGTTGTCATAACTTTTAAACGCCTCACCACAGAGACTTCTGATCCACAGCAATCGATTCAGCATCCCAAAATTAGTCCGAAAACGTATATAATATTCCCTAGGAAGCTTTCAGTTAAGAAATACCATCAACACGGGAAGTCGAGACCGCGGAAACGAAGAAATACGAGAAAATCGATTTTGGCGAAAACGTTATTTTCTGAGTTACTGCAAAATTTAAAAAGGTTTCTGAAACGATTTTTGCTGCTGATTACAGATATGCAAATTATATTTCGCTAGCTCTTTCCGTTCACTATCGCCTGCAAGAATTGAAGAAATTTTGAAGAAATTTCGGCGCTCGAGTAGAGATCTCGGAAAGTCGTGAATTTCCCGCGGACAATCTTAGTGTAATAATATGAAAAAGACCTTCTGAAAACGATGTCGTAATCCGTTTTTGATTATTTCCAACCGTTTCCGAGACATCTACTTAGCAAATCGAGAATCGGGTTAATTTCGGTTTGAAATTTCTCAGCTAATTATTGAATCTTTCCGGACAATTTGCACATCGACTTGTTCGTCTTGTCGCGTAGTTTCTGTGTGCCGAAAATCATTTCTCAGCTTTTTACCGTTCTCGATAAAATTTAAAAAAACCGAAAAAGCACATATTTTTCGAACGAAATGATGAAAAAAATTTGTTTAAAAATTTTTTTGAATATTTGGTTGAGATTTTTTCTCGGTTACCCGAAGGAAATCCAAGTGCTGAAAAATTGAAAAATCGAAATTTACAAATAAACAAGTTTTATATATTTTTTCGATGTAATGTAATGTAATCGAAAATGCGAGATGGTGCATTTTCGACAGATTTCGCGCTCTCATAACTTTTGAACGGTTCATCACAGAGAGTTCTAGTCTTCACCAATCGATTCAGCGTCACAAAATTAGTCCCAAAGCGTATATAATATTCCCTAGGAAGCTTTCAGTTAAGAAATACCATCGACACGGGGAGTCGAGACCGCGGATTTAAAAGCGTTTCTGAAAGCATTTTTGCTGCTGATTACAGAGATGTATATATTTCGCTAGCTCTTTCCTTTCACTATCGCTTGCAAGAATTGAAGAAATTTTTAAGAAATTTCGGCGCTAAAGTAGAGATTTCGGAAAGTTGTGAATGTATCGCGGACAATGTTAGTGTATTGATAGGAAAACCACATGACGTTCTGAAAACGATGCCGCAATTCGTTTTTAACTATCTGTAACCGTTTCCGAGACATCTACTAAGCAATTCAACAATCGAGTAAATTTCAGTTTGAAATGTCTCGACGAATTATGGAACCTTTCCGGACAATTTATACATCGATTTGTTCGTCTTGTCGTGTAGTTTCTGTGTGCTGAAACTAGCTTCGCTGCTGTTTACCGTTGTCGAGAAAATTGACAAAAACCGAAAAAGCACATATTTTTCGAACGAAATGATAAAACATTTTGTTGAAAATTTTTGTGGAAAAAATTTTTGGGAATTATTTTTTGGTACCCAAAGGAAATCGAAATGCTGAAAACGGTTTTTCAGTTTATTTCGCGAGAAATTTACAAATAAACAAGTTTTATATATTTTTTCGATGTACACCATCTCGCATTTTCGACTGATTTCGCGCTGTCATAACTTCTGAACGGTTCATCACAGAGAGTTCTAGTCTTCACCAATCGATTCAGCGTCCCAAAATTAGTCCCAAACCGTATATAATATTCCCTAGGCAGCTTTCAGTTAAGAAATACCAGCGACACGGGGAGTCGAGACCGCTGAAACGACGAAATACGAGAAAATCGATTTTGGCGAAATCGTTATTTTCTGAGCTACAGCAAAATTTAAAAGCGTTTCTTAAAGCATTTTTGCTGCTGATTACAGATATGCATACTATATTTCGCTAGCTCTTTCCGTTCACTATCGCTTTCAAGAATTGAAGAAATTTTTAGGAAATTTCGGCGCTCGAGTAGAGATCTCAGAAAGTCGTGAATTTCTGGAGAACAATCTTAGTGTTTTAACAGGAAAATGACCTTCTGAAAACGATGCCGCCATCCATTTTTGGTTATCTGTAACCGTTTCCGAGACATCTACTTAGCAAAACAACAATCGGGTAAATTTCAGTTCAAAATGTCTCGACGAAATATTGAATCTTTCCGGACAATTTATACATCAATTTGTTCGTCTTGGCGTGTAGTTTCTGTGTGCTGAAAATAACTTCGCTGCTTTTTACTGTTGTCGAGAAAATTGACAAAAATCGAAAAAGCACATATTTTTCGAACGAAATGATGAAAAATTTTGTTGAAATTTTTTTTGGAAAAAATTTTCGTGAATTATTTTTTAGTACCCGAAGGAAATCGAAATGCTGAAAACGGTTTTCCAGTTTATTTTGCTCTAAAGTTACAAATAAACAAGTTTTATATATTTTCTCGCTGTACACCATCTCGCATTTTCGACAGATTTCACGCTGTCATAACTTTTGAACGGCTCACCACAGAGACTTCTAGTCTTCACCTATCAATTCAACGCCTCAATGTTAGTGGGAAAACGTCTATAATATTCCCTAGAAAGCGTTCAGTTAAGAGATACCAACGACACGGGGAGTCTGTACCGCGGAAACGACGAAATGCGTGAAAATTGATTTTGTTGAAATCGTTATTTTTTGAGTTAGAGGTCGTCCATTAATCACGTGATGTTTTTAGCAACTTTTTAAGCCAAATTATTAGTCCAGAGATTCCCCACATTGTGCTCAATAAGGTAATCACCGAATGCGTCTACCACTACACCTACCTCGGTCATAATATCAAGTTGGGAAAGAAAAACCAAACAGCTCAAATAGGAAGACGGATTGGTCTTACATGGGCTGCGTTTGTCAAACTAAAGTACATCCTGGGAAATAAAGATATAGCAATGAACCTAAAATGGAAAGTTTACAACTCCTGCATATTACCGGTAGCTTCATACGGTTATTAACATACGGGGTTCAAGGGTAGTGCATGCGCACCGCACAGGAACAGATTGTCGCATAGCCTCTCCTACCCAATTCCGGGTCTCACATCCACGTGGTCCACCCTGGTAACCTGAGTAACCTCGCCGGAGATGCGATAACCAATCCGTATGGAAGGCGAGGTCAGGGTGAACGAGAGCGGGAGAGGTGGCCCTACGATAAGCTTGGGACCAACAACCCCATCTTAGAGAAAAAAAAACAGTTACGAAAACTCTAAGAAAAAAGACCGGACTGAATCTACGACGACGAAATAATTACGACAAAGATCTGACCCTAGATACATGGAATGTGCGATCACTATACAGGCCTGGAGCACTGCACAATCTATATCTGGACCAAGTTCAGGAGACTCTAATAGCAATTAAGGTGACCGGATGGAAAGCTAAGGCCTGGAATAGATTGGAATTGAAAAAAATTCTAGAGGAGGCCAAGATCAATAATGGGTTGTGGAGCCATAGCTGATGCTGATAACTAGACAACGGATTATATGCATTTGCATATGCTCATGCATAAAACGCTATTTTTATAGCATTATTGCATATTTTAGTACTTTTTCATATATAGTGCTTATTTCAGTAGTTAAATGTATTTGTATTAGGCGGGAACGGTGGCACGTCGCAGCCAGTGACGTGACATGTGGTCACCTCACAATCTGCAACCCGATTACTGGCTTGCACTAGTCAATAAATTGATTTGCTTTACAAAGAAAGTGTTTTTAAAAGCACCATCGCGCATACATAAATTCAAGAGCGACTACCAAACCTAGCACTACCTCCAGAACCAATATTAACGCGGTGAGGAACATTGTTGAAAGCTGTATTGTTTTATGCTTAGACTTTTGAGGCCATAAAAGAAGTAGGTGGTCAATTTGACAGTTCAGAAGCCATTGCAATAGACCTTTCTAGGGTTAGTTGAGGCGGGAATATGAAAGTTTCGGGCACATATTTAGTTATAGGTCGAAAAGTTTGGACACTTTTTGACGTATAACACAGCGGAAATTGACATATGCGCACAAGAAAATTTCAACTATGAAAAGTTCTATTAATTCAAGCCAGCTAGCATTTCAGGCTCCTTTAATCAAACAAAATATTGCTCATTTATTAAATCGGGAATATTGCTCACAACATTTCAGCAATATTCCCGACGCAATTGAGACTCTAGAAACTAAAAACCTTCCTTTGTGCTAGCCCATGGAAATATTGGAAAAAATGATTGAACAGAGCAACGACCTTCCTATCAGTAAACTATCAGAAAAGGTCCGATGCAAATTAAATGCTGTTCTACATAAAAACCCAGGTCTTGAAGGAATAAAGTAAATGCATTTATAAAAGGCACCAGCCAAACTCTACCTGAAGAGCTTTTTGCAAAAGTTGCGCCAAATTTCAAGTTCTGTCCAGTAACGTCAGTTGGCGTAAAAAGGTCATTTTCAGCGCACAAATTAATATTAAGTGACAAACGTCACAAGTTTACTCTAGAAAATCTAGAATAGTATATTAAAGGTCGAGTTCAGTATGCACGATTTTTCAGCAGGTGTCCACGACGTTTAGCGAGGAGTTTTCTAAATCTTTACGCGTGCTGAAAATCGTGCTTGCTGAAATCTTCCTTTAATATACTAATTTTCTATTTTGCGTCTGTAATGGACTCATAACAGCACTCATATGCGTGCAGTTATGGCTCGTCGAGTGCTATTATTAGCATTAATTAATTAAATTTGTGTATTCGCGATTTCCACACATCACATAACCTCACAACTATCTCGCCGAAAATTTGACACTGACAGCTCTGAATTTCAGTGCCAACCTTGAAAAATTAACTCATAACAGCAATCGGTGAGCCATAACCGCACGCATATAAGTGTTGTTATGAGACCATTACAGACGCAAAATAGAAAAAAATATTTAATTGTATATTGTCCCAAGAACTACAAATCAGTACTGTATATTGTAAAAAATAAGTAAATTCCAATAATAAATAGTATTTAGATTGTGCGTATTTTATGTTTATTTCGCCAATTTTTAGTGCATATTTGCATGCATATTTTGGCATGTTGATAGTGCATATAATCCTATGTCTACTAATAACATACGGTTTAGAAAATAAGAACTTGACGAAGAAGAAGCTAAGGCTAAACCAAAGGGCCATGATACGATCAATGATTGGGATCTCACATGAAAAAAAGTACACTTTAAAAATTACAGTTTAAATAGTATCAGCCGCCTTACGAATACAACTTTGTAAAGATTGCAGTCGCATACTGTAATTTTTAAAACTTATTTACTAATAATACCGGAAACTGTAAATTTTAAAAAGCAATTGTTAGTTTTTACAGTTTCAAATTCGCAAATCCGCTGCTACTAATTAAACTGTAATTTTTAAAGTGTACTTTTTTTCGTGCACTAAGAGAAAAAGTAAGGAATGAGATTATCAGAGGAAGATCGAGAGTATCCGACGTTATTGAACGCATAGCGCAGTTAAAATGGCGGACATGTCTCAAAACTAAGTAACAACAGATGGACTGTCAGAATTACCCAGTGGCGACCTAGAGAAACGACAAGAAGCAGGGATGGTCCACAAAGAAGGTGGATGGACGAAATTAAATCGGCCGCTGGTAAAGATCGCAAAGGCCAAAGTCGCCAAATGTGGAAGACATACAAAGAGGCTTATGTCCAGGAGTGGACGATGGAAATCTGATGAAGAAGAGAAGAAGAACATGATTGATTTTCAAACAACTCCAGATTTCTAACAACTCCAAATTCACTTCATAATTCATAAATATGTCTATAAGTCTAGAAAGATTTGATTTTTGCCTTTGTTAATATTTTGGGTTTATTGGGTTTAATGAAACGTCGCCCTTGGGCATATGAAAGTGTAAAACGGAAACGAATAATTTAATCAATACCCATAATAAATGCATTAATAAAAATGTAAACAGAGCCAACAAAAGCAATTTACTTTGGATGTGTGCGACCAGTCAAATGTATATATTGTTTGGCAGGAACTCGATAATCGTATGATATTTGTTTAACAAAATTGTCGGAACTAACCAGCGAATTTGAATCAGTCTAAATATTTACCGCTCGATTAAAATAAACGTAACGGAGAAGGACGGGCTGGTCCATACGGAGTCGCTCGAAATAGTTATGTTTTGGCTTAAAAACAGTTTAAAATGCCGCAGTCGCATTAACCACGAACCGCGGGTTTTCCTGCCGGAGTATATACAAATTGACTTATTAAGCACGCAATATATTCTCCCCGGCTGTCGTTAGTTTCAGTATTTATTTAAAGTAAATGCCAAGGACGCAACGATTTTTCACGTCTGTATTCATTGGCATTTATAAATCACTTGCATATATTTTGCTTTATCATATCTTAGGGTATAAAATCTTTATTAAGACCTTTGTAAATACCAATTGAAATTGAGAAATGCACCGATTTACAGTTATATCTTTTTTATGAATTATTGTTATATGCTATTGAAGAGCTTTGAATGAGTCTAAGAATGCATCTACGTGTAAAAATGGAGTGACGGATTATTGCAAATTTGTTTCTTTTTCTATATTTTTGCTAAATGTATAGAAATAAATTGCAAATTTAATAAATGTTCAAATATCAGATTGTACACTAACAGTTAAAATATAGACGATAGAACAGGTTTTAATCATCTATTTTATTTGCTATCAATATTAATAAAGTTTCAAGTTATATCTTGTCATATCTTATCACATATAACACCTTGTCTTGCTTCCCCAGTCTTTGATATCTAATTTTGACTGTCTACCAGTTTAATCTTATCAACCTAGTCTACCCTGACTATTCTTTTTGTATAGACTAGTGAGTCTGATTTCGGTACTTACGTATTAACGCCACTACCGCTACATATTGGTTCGAGAGT
This sequence comes from Phosphuga atrata, assembly GCA_944588485.1. Lineage (NCBI taxonomy): Eukaryota > Metazoa > Arthropoda > Insecta > Coleoptera > Silphidae > Phosphuga > Phosphuga atrata. Next base: position 61,077,107 of record OX155899.1, read on the forward strand.
TCGCGCTGCCGCGCGTATGTTTCTTGGTTTATCCGTCCGCTTCGCGGCGGGCAACCTAATCTAACCGGGGTTTAGAAATAAAGTATTTTGAGTTTTAAAAATGTTTTAATTTTAAATAAAATGTTTTATTTTATGATTTATCATAAAAA